>CM044010.1:43786974-44386974 GCA_024085815.1 Flaveria linearis | reverse complement strand
CTTGACTCATTCTGTGACTCAAAAGGGATTGCCAGACAATATAGTGCTCCCAGAACTCCTCAACAAAACGGTGTTGCTGAGAGGAGGAAGAGGACACTTATTGAGGCTGCTCGAACTATGTTAGCTGATTCAAAACTTCCTCTAACATTCTGGGCAAAGGCAGTCAGCACTACATGCTATGTGCAAAACAGAGTTCTTGTAGTTAAGCCCCATGGAAAAACCCGTTATGAGTTATGGAACAAGAGACCACCGTTCATTGGTTTTCTAAGGTCCTTTGGCAGCAGGTGTACCATACTTAAGACAAAAGACAACTTAGCAAAGTTTGCTGAGAAATCAGGTGATGCTATCTTTGTTGGATACTCTTCTAGCTCCAAAGCTTATAGAGTGTACAACATTAAGAATCAACAATTTGAGGAGTCATCCAATATAGTTGTTAATGAGCACACTCCTTGTATTAGGGGGAATGGACCTGACTATGTCTTTGACTTAGAATTGTTTCCAAACTATTCTAAACCATCTTGTGAGAATGTTTCAGCTGGAACAGGTGCTCAAAGTGATGCTGATGCTGATGCTACTCAACTATTTTAGAAACAATTCTGTGACTCATTCTGCGACTCAAAAGGGACTGAGTTTAAGAACTTTGTTCTTGACTCATTCTGTGACTGTTGGTCCAGGAATAAGCACACTTGAATCAAATCATGAAGAACTAGATCAAAATATGATAATCACAATCAAAACCCCTTTGATCTTCAATTGGATTGCAAAATGTGTGTTTACAAATAATCCCTCAATCTCTTGGTCATTCAACCATTAACCAAACCCTAATTACAATTAACCTATTTATAGTGAATATAATATTCACTAATTGCATTTAACCCCCTAGAATTAGGCTAATTAATGAAAATAACATCTAAAACCAAAACATGACTAAAAACAAGATAAAATATATTTTGTTCACACAAAATATATTTATTACAATAAAACTCCTAGTCATTTAAATCTTCAACGTCTTGTCTTGGTTCCACGTCTCGAAAGTGTCGGGTTTGACTTTAGCGTTGACTTTGACCGTTGACGTTGACTTTGTTGACTTTGACTGTGTTGATAATATTAGACTATCCTTCAGACCCAACAATATTCCCCCTTAGTCTACTATTATCAACGTCTTTCATTGTGATCAGCACCGATAAGTCAACTGAACTTGATCTTCAATTTGGTAAGCTTCAGTCTCAATATTGAGGTCCAACAATATTCCCCCTAGACTGATGCTTCCCAAATTTTGTTACTGAAGATCTTTATCTCACAAGTTCCCCCTTTTTGCATGCTCCCCCTTGTTGTGTGCATCCTCTTGATTGTAATGGAAACCCTTTCTTGAATCTCTGAGTGGTTCAGAAGATGTAGGAGGAGCGTTCCTAGCTCGGTATCTTCTGTAAATTTGAGGAACAGTATCCCTGGTCTGGTTCATTTCTCATGTGATGATCGGCCATCACTTGTAGCAAAATCTGCAAGACAATCACAAACACAATCTCGATATTTCTAATTAGATCATTTCATTTTAACAAGATAAACCCGTGTTTATCTGTGTATGAAAACAAGCGAACCCGTGTTCGTTTGTGTGTGCAATTTCCCGTGAAATGCATGAAAATATGAGACGATTTCAATAGCGTAATATGGAAGACCTAAAAGAATTTTGAAATAAAAATTTATTAAATTTTATTATTATTATTTTTTAATTATTTTTCTTTTTTTTAATTTTATATATCTATTAATTTTTTTTATAAACGAGAACTGAATCGATCATGAGATCACATCCTCAAGATAAACTTTAGCACAAAGATGAATTTAATCATCGACCAGCAATGAGATCACACTGATAACTGAATCCAATTACAGTCTTTCAAAGATTTTGAAATTCTCAAACAGATCAATAATGATTACGTATATGTTTGTCCACTTAAACCCATGCCCTATCTTTTTCAACAAGCATCAGATGATTTGTTAAGGTTCGATTAAGCACTTTAGAATGCTAGGACCCCACAATCATTTGGCAAAAACCCTCACCCAACCTCAGGATTTCTTGAATTTTGTTATGATCATTATAGAACAAGGCTTGTGCATGAGTGTGTAAGTGATTATCAACAGAATATTGTATTCTGTGATGAATTCATCATTTAGATGATTTGACACAGCTTAGATTAAAATGATGAGAGCTCCAGGTCTATACTCACATATAACAAAGGAGATGACCATTTAATCATGTGCCGATGAGAGCTCCAGGTCAGTACTATCGTACAGCAAAGGAGATCATCACTCCAGGTCAGTACTTCCGTACAGCAGAGGAGATTAGCACAAACACAAGACACATAAATACACCAAACATGGCAAAGAGATAGAGATATAGCTTATATGATTTGCATCATGGTGGGTGAAAGATCAATTCTCAATCCAATTTTTGTCGGGACTCAGTTTTTGTGCAGGCCAAAATGATTGCGTAAATCCAAACATCCTTAAGCATATATTTAATTTAAATCATCATGCTGTTGTCTACTTTATTTTTCAGGCTGAGCCTACCAAGCATATCATTAAAGAATCTGGTGTTTTTCTATTATTTGTACTTAAAAATAATATGTAAATCAGATAACATCATCAGTTACTATCATTTCTCATTTTAAAAAAAACGCAAGTCATGCAAAAACAAGCATTTCAAGAAGATATACAATCATTTCTCAATCATCTCAAATCAAGTTCTCAGTTCTCTTTTCATTTTTGTTTACTTATCCTCTCCCCCTAAATTTCTATTTTTGCAAACCTATTTTTTTGTTTTGTTTTTTTGTTAATATTTTTTATTTTATTTTATTTTTTTATATATTTAAAATTGTACAAAAATAGAAATTTACCAAAGAAGGTCTTCCAAACTACACTGATATGAAGATAAGAAATGAATTCTTAAGAAATGTGAAGTGACTGTGAAGTGAGAACTGTGAGAATGCAGATAAAAATCCAAATTGTGGATATAATATCATGACCTTAACCTGTTTGTTCCGCCTCAAATTTGAATTAGGAACAATCCCTGTCAGTAAACCGGATTACTAACAGTCCTCCAGAATTGTTCCTGCACTCATAAACAGATTAGTTAGAAAGAGGAATCCAGGCCATTGTAGTCCCGGAAGTTCCTTTTTCATCAAGATAAGTAACAAGCTTCTTCACACAACCGTTTAAACAATCGGGGATTGTTGTATCCTTCCTTTTAATTTTTCAAATTTGTTTCGGTTCAATTAACTTGGATTTGAATGAATTAAATTTGGAAATCATTTTCTGTTTAAGACTAGAAGGAAAAGAATTTGGTTTTGAAGCTTTGGTCATTTTCATCTTTGTATCATGTGAAACCGGCTTCACATGAAAAGGTTTGGATGGAGGGTTTTTCATCCAACCATTCAAAGATGTGTGTTGTTTACCTCTTGATCCAGAGAAGCAATCCGTGTTGCCTTTACCGTCTGGAACATTCTTTTTAAACTTACATTTGGAGAAGCAATTTGTTTTGCCTTTACCATCCTTAGCAAGTCTTTGAAGACATTTCTTTACCACATGACCTTCTTTTCCACACTCAAAACAAGCCTTGAATGGATTTTGATGCTTGATTGAACCGTGTGATGCAGATGGGGATGAGGATTGCTTTGAGCTTGTAGTAGATTCTTGCTTGTTCTGAAGTTTCCCGTGCTGAACAGGGAATGAGATCTTCACTGATTGACTGAGTTGTTTTGCAGTTGGAGAAAAGATCCGTATTGGTCTTAATTCAGCTTGTGGAAGCTTTTGAGACTTGAAAATGTTAGGAGATATCTTGCTCTGTGAGGAACCAACACGCTCCTCTGTGATTGATTCATCATCTGAGCTTGTCCAGTCTCGTATACACAAATCAGCTTCCAATGGATCTTGATTGACACCTCCTATTGTGTCAGCATCAGTTATAGGATTCTGATTGCCTGACGATTCGACAACTGCTCCTTCTTTGACAAACCTGACAGGAACAAACGAAGGAATATTGCCTGTTTTGAATTTGTTGAAGAAGGTTGGAGAAGTAACTGATATTGGTTTTGGAGCATCAGAGATGGAATCGTCATTAATCTTCTTATCAGACCCCTGCCTGTGGAATCCCAAACCTACTGGAGAATCCTGCACATCTCTAACCTCTTGAAGATTAACACAGCTTAAACCTGCATTTAGACTATTAGTAGGTTGTTCAAACAAATAATTTGAAGGATGAGGTCTGGGGATTGGTGAATAACATAGAGTAGAAGGGGGTGGAACTGAATTAAATATAGTTTCACCATCAGATTTATATCCAATCCCATGTTTTATCTGCGCCCCTTGTTGTTTAGCAATAAGCTCATCCTTTTTCATCTGTGAAAGAGTCCATTTATCGTGCTTTGTTTGAATCTGAGTCGTTTCAAATTGAGCTAGAACTACTCTTTCTCTTAAAATATTTATTTCCAAATT
Source organism: Flaveria linearis (assembly GCA_024085815.1). NCBI lineage: Eukaryota > Viridiplantae > Streptophyta > Magnoliopsida > Asterales > Asteraceae > Flaveria > Flaveria linearis. The sequence goes on along the minus strand of CM044010.1, from coordinate 44,382,483 downwards.
TCTTTCCAAAAGATTTCTTTTCAAAAGAACGATTTCAGCCAATGCTTCATTAAGTTTCTTTGAAATAGCAATTTCATTCTGCTTTAGTTCTTTGTTTATGGTTTTTAATTCTTTTTCGTTATCTAACAATAACCTATTTGCTTTACAGATACCAAACAAACGAATTTTACAAGCAGAAGAACACATATCCTGAACTGTCTCATATGGAAGATCCATGATGACTCTTTCAGCAGCAAGAGCCTTCTCGCAGTTGCAGACCCTTGTGTTTCTTTTATGTTCATCTTCCTTGGCCTTTAACGTCTCCTCATCCTCAGTTTATTTCTTTCCTTCACACTTTTCAACAAATCAATTGCATCAGTTCTCTCACAACCATGTTCACTTTCATTACCAGCTCTCAAAGCTTCACAATTCTCTTTTACAGTCTCTCTGATTTCATCAGTTGAATCAGAATGAATTTCCATCTACTTCAACCTCTCAATCATCTCTGTTTTGTAATCAAGAATGCTTGTCGCAGAAGAGATAATAGACACATTCATTTTGTTAGTTTGAGATGGAAACACGGCTTGATGAAATTCTCTTCTCTTAATATCCAGCTCAGCAGATTTCAGCTTGTTGATCACATCTATCAACTTGTAATCAAGAAAATTTCTTTCGTTCTTAAGCATTTTAACCTGAGAACTCCACTCGGGTGGAGGAGATTTAAGAAGCTGTTGAACTTGTTCATAGTTGGTGAGTTGGGGGTCATGCTTCTTCAGATTATTTGCCATGGATATAAATCGATCAATGAAATCAGACAACTTTTCATTCTTCATACCTGCAAAACAGTCAAACCGGCTTTGAGCCGTTGTGAGATTATCTGATTTAAAGTCTTCTGAAGATGACATTTTTTTGAACAATTAAACGACCCAAAAATATTTTTCCCAAAAATTGTAAAATAATTCTTCCTTGGGAAAAATAATTTTTTTTTTAATGTCACGCTAATAAATCTTAGCAACTGGGGTCAAGCTGTCAGGTCAGCTTATTTTTTTTTATTTTATAACAAAACTCAGCCCAATAAAAAAATTATCTTACACAACCCAACCCATTAACCACTTCCAAACCCTAACCCTAGATCTACAACTTAAATGTACCTTTAACTTCAAACACACTCCTAAGTCCTATCTGACTTCAAATATACTCACAAACACACACATAAAACTTCTAAACCCTAACACAAAACACAACACTCACACAAACACTTTCAAAATCGAACTCTCTCTCTCGAACTCTCTGCCTCTCTCTCGCTTCTCTTCTCCGATTGGTGATTCTGCAGATTCAGTTGGTTTATTCATGTATTGCTCAGAAAACATGCGTTTTGAACCGCAAACCCTAGATCGGAGTATGTGTTATGGAGGTTCGAAGGTGGATGATCACGCTACTGCGCGTATGCTGTTCGATAGTATCGCACGAGAGCCGGAGGAACAAGGGGATGATTCTAGGTTGTGTGAATTGAACAACGACAAGGATGTGGAGCAGCCGTTGATGTCGAACGAGGTTCTCGAAGATTCTGACGGATGGTGACTGATGAGATGGGTTTGTCGGGTGGTGGTTGGGCGGCGATGGTTATGGTTGTGGGTGCGGTGGTAGATCTGTGGTTCTGTTGTGTGACCGGAGGAAGGTGATGGTGGGTAGGGGTCACGAGATTGGTGGTGCGGCAGTTGGATTTGGGGTTCGGTGGAGGGAGTGGCTTTGGGAGGTTGTAGGTGGTGGTGGTTCGGTGATGATTGTTGGCAGTAACCAAGCTGTAGTTTCGCTGGTTTGGGATAGGGATGATTTGTGGTCGATTGATGTTGATTGGGGTTGTCGATGGTGTTGGTTTTTCTGTTCTGGTTGGTTTAGGCTGGTTGATGATTTTGGTAAGAGGCTAGTGGTATAAAGTAATTTTGCAGAATTTTTTTTTTATAATTTCGCTGAAAATGGTAGTAATTTTGCAGGTTTTTAGTTTCGCCGGAAAAGGTAGTTTGGCCGGGAAAAGGACAATTTCGCCGGAATCTGGTAGATTCGCCGGAATAGGTTCGCCGGAGTTGCAGTTTCGCCGGAATTAATTTCGCCGGAATTACAGTTTCGCCGGAGTTTCGCCGGACGAAACTGTAATTTCGCCGGAACAGTTTGAACTTTCGTTCAGAATGATGCTAGTTTCGCCCCTTGAAGATTTAAAGCCCTCAAGAACACCAAGAACACACACACTAGTGTGTGTGAGAGAAAATCTCCAGATCTGAAAATTATTTGTTGAATCTTGTATAGATTTAGGAGCTCATCTGATTTCTAACTTGTAAATCTTCAAATTCCTTGTAATACTTTGTAGATCTGATGATTTTGATGAAATTTGAATTTCAGATCTAGTTTCTCTCTCTAAACCCCCACTTTCTCTCTCTAAAATTCTGATGAACACCTTTAAAATTCAGCAACAAATTCTTTAAATCTTCAATGCATTTGATTCAAAATGGCTCTGATACCATATTGTTGGTGCAGGAATAAGCACACTTGAATCAAATCATGAAGAACTAGATCAAAATATGATAATCACAATCAAAACCCCTTTGATCTTCAATTGGATTGCAAAATGTGTGTTTACAAATAATCCCTCAATCTCTTGGTCATTCAACCATTAACCAAACCCTAATTACAATTAACCTATTTATAGTGAATATAATATTCACTAATTGCATTTAACCTCCTAGAATTAGGCTAATTAATGAAAATAACATCTAAAACCAAAACATGACTAAAAACAAGATAAAATATATTTTGTTCACACAAAATATATTTATTACAATAAAACTCCTATTCATTTAAGTCTTCAACGTCTTGTCTTGGTTCCACGTCTCAACGTGTCGGGTTTGACTTTTGCATTGACTTTGACCGTTGACGTTGACTTTGTTGACTTTGACTGTGTTGATAATATTAGACTATCCTTCAGACCCAACAGTGACTCAAAAGGGATTGCCAGACAATATAGTGCTCCCAGAACTCCTCAACAAAACGTGTTGCTGAGAGGAGGAAGTGGACACTTATTGAGGCTGCTCGAACTATGTTAGCTGATTCAAAACTTCCTCTAACATTCTGGGTAGAGGCACTCAGCACTGCATGCTATGTGCAAAACAGAGTTCTTGTAGTTAAGCCCCATGGAAAAACCCGTTATGAGTTATGGAACAAGAGACCATCGTTCATTGGTTTTCTAAGGTCCTTTGGCAGCAGGTGTACCATACTTAACACAAAAGACAACTTAGCAAAGTTTGCTGAGAAATCAGATGATGCTATCTTTGTTGGATACTCTTCTAGCTCCAACGCTTATAGAGTGTACAACATTAAGAATTAACAATTTGAGGAGTCATCCAATATAGTTGTTAATGAGCACACTCCTTGTGTTAGGGGGAATGGACCTGACTATATCTTTGACTTAGAATTGTTTCCAAACTATTCTAAACCATCTTGTGAGAATGTTTCAGCTGGAACAGGTGCTCAAAGTGATGCTGATGCTGATGCTACTCAACTATTTGAGCTACCCAGACCTCTTCCAAATTCTCCTACAGCTAAAAGGCAACAAGCTTCAACCATTCACAGATCAGATAGTGTAACTGTCTCAAGGAATAGTGAAGCTTCAACAAGTTAATCACTTGATGAACCTCAAAACTCATCAGCTAATCCAGTACAACACCAGGTTGAAGGAAGTAGTATTTTGAAGGAACAGACAATTGTTAATACTACTTTACAGCCAACCATTGATGATGTTTCTCAGTCATTCAATCAGTCCTCATTAAATGACTTTGAAACAGCAGCTGGACAGAGTGGTCCAGTTCCTGATCAGAATATGTCCAACCTGGACCTATCTCTGCAACTGGAAGCGATTCCTCGTCTTAGGATTCACAACACTCATCCATCTGAGAACGTCATAGGGGATGTCTCTGAAGGTGTGAAAACAAGAGGACAGACACATCATGGGAATGTCTGTTTTTACTCATGTTTTTCTATCCCAGATGGAACCCAAGTAGGTAGAAGATGCCTTGAATGATAGTAGTTGGGTTGAATCGATGCAAGAGGAGCTGCTTTAATTCAGAAGACAAAGGGTCTGGAATTTATGCCCACTACCTTCTGGTCAAGTACCTATAGGCACTAAATGGGTTTTCAGAAACAAGAAAGATGATATAGGCTTGATTATCAAGAACAAAGCTAGATTAGTAGTTCAAGGATATACCCAAGAGGAAGGAATTGATTATACTGATGTCTTTGCGCCAGTTGCAAGACTTGAGGCAGTTAGGATCTTCCTTGCTTATGTTGCATCGAAGAACTTTACTGTCTACCAACTTGATGTCAAGTGTGCTTTTCTATATGGGGATATAGATAGGGAAATCTATGTATGCCAGCCTCCAGGATTTGAAGACCCACAGCATCCCAACAATGTGTGCAAACTAGACAAAGCTCTATATGGGCTGCACCAAGCACCTAGGCTGTGGTATGAGACTCTATCTCAATTTCTTCTGAAAAGTGGCTACACTAGAGGCACCATTGACAAGACTCTCCTCATTAGAAGGTATGGAAAGGATATTTTACTTGTCCAAGTCTATGTTGATGACATCATATTTGGTTCCTCAAATGACCAAATATGTAAAGACTTTGAAAGCATCATGAAAAGGAAGTTTGAAATGAGTTCCATGGGAAGAATGGACTTCTTTCTTGGAATTCAGGTGAAGCAATTGAAGGAAGGATTCTTCATCAATCAATCCAAGTATGTTAATGACATCTTAGAAAGATTTGAGATGAAGGACTGTAAGCTAGCCAAAACACCTATACCCAGAAACCATAACCTTTGTCCTGACCTTGAGGGGGAGGATACTGATCAACATCAGTATAGAGCAATTATTGGTTCTCTGATGTACCTTACTGCTAGTAGACTTGATATCATGTTTGCTATTTGCATTTGTGCAAGATATCAGGCTGCTCCAAAGGTGTCTCACCTAGCTGCTGCAAAGAGAATCCTCAGATACCTTAAAGGAACACCTAAACTAGGTCTTTGGTATCCAAGAAATAGTGATTTCAATCTCTATGGATGCTCTAACAGTGACTATGGTGGCTGCAACATTGACAAGAAATCCACATCAGGAGGATGTCAATTTCTTGGTGGACGGATCATCTCATGGCAATGCAAGAAACAATCCTATGTATCTACATCAACTGCTGAAGCTGAATATATTGCTGCTGCTAGCTGCTGTGCTCAGCTGCTGTGGATTCAGAACCAGATGTTAGACTATGGATTCAACTTCATGAGCACTCCTATCCATATTGACAATAACAGTGCTATCTCCATCACCGAGAATGCAGTAAAGCACTCCAAGACAAAGCACACTGATATCAGGTATCATTTCATTAAAGATATTCATGAGAAAAATCTGATCAAGTTAATCAAAGTTGACTCAAATGAACAATATGCTGATTTGTTCACCAAAGCTTTTGATGAACAAAGGTTTAAATATCTCATAACAGCTATTGGGATGATAAACATTGATTAAACTACCTCTTTTGAAAGCTTTTTAAATGTGTAATGTCTCGTGTCAATACAGTTTAAGCCCTGTTACAAAAGAACTCTTTGTAATATTCTAAGTGTAGATTTCTTCCGAAGAGGAATTAACTCTCAGAAGATATTCTTTAATATCTTCCAAAGTCAGATTCCTCCATGGAAATTTTCTTCTCGGAAGAACTTTTAGTCTCGGAAGAAACGATTGATTTTACATCAGATCTACAAGCTTATAAGACTTCATTCCAGAAAACAATTCTTACCTTCGGAAGCAATGCTTCACTTTGGAAGAAAGAATTGCCTTCGGAAGACAAATTACCTTCGGAAACGTTTTATACTAGGAAAGAGATTTTTTACTGTGTAACGGATATCTTTTTGGGCCCCACTCTGTAAAAGGTAAAGATTTTACTAATAATTGTCAGATTATTTAAACTTATCCCTTGCCGCCATTGTCATTTCATAACCGCAAATCATCAGAACCGCCGAAAACCACCATAACCTCCCACGGTCATCCCCACTGTTTAAATAATCCAGACCTGTTTAGCTTTTACCATTTTACTGCCCTAAAAGTTTCGTCACTTCAATTTCACCCAACTTCAAGCTGATCTTCATTCACCTTTCACAATGGCGCTAAACCCTCAGCACAACCAAGTCGCACTACTTGATTCTTCAAGAGATACTGACTTCTCTGAAATCATCACCTTTCTCTCTGAATCAACCTACCTCACAGCCCTTACCGTTAACCCCATTGTTTACTCAAACCAAATGACAGCATTTTGGTGAAATGGTTAAGCAGAAACCCTAAACGTGGTTCGTATATTGAGGACCAAGATTTGTGGACAATAGTTGATTATTACTGAACAACTCATCAGAGAGCATCTAGAGCTCCAAGATGAAGGAGCTCCCACTGAGTTTCCCAAGGACGATTTAGAAAGCACTTACACTCTAATGGGATATGGAGGAGATATAAATAGGTCAACTGTGTACAAGTTCAACTTCTCCTACAACTGGAAGTTTCTCTTGCATATTGTTCTCCATTGCTTGTCTAATAAGTCAGGGGGATGGGATCAAATTCCCTATGAACTAGGATGCTTAGTTCATGGGTTGGTGAGAGGCCTGCGCTTCAACTACTCAAGGTTTGTGCTGACTAACCTCATAGGGAATCTTCAAAGGGACACATTCTTCATGTACCCTAGATTCCTTCAGCACATCATCAACTGTGAGTTGGACCAGAATCAGCTTGTCTGTGCAGCTGCTCTGATTGTCCCTCACATGAGGCCTACCATCTTCAAGATCATGAAGAAGGTGTCCACCAACTTCATTGGAAGACACACTGATCTACTTCCAGGTATGATTGAGCGCATAGCTCGTGGTGACATCCCTGTTAACCCCACAGGTGATGAACCCACACCAACAACCTTCACCACAAATATCATCTTACCTTCTCCACCCATCACAATCACATATCAAAGACGCCCCAAACAAACCGTTGCTCAATCTACTCTGATTGAACAAGCTCCTCCTGTTCAATCCAAAAAGACTAAAGTGGAATAATGGGCTCCCACTCAGTCCGAGGTCACCCCATCCTTCTCCTTTGACCTCAATTTGGGTTTTGAGCTTCCTCAATCTCAAACCTAAGAGCCCAACACCCAAGTCTTTAGCCAACAGGGTGAGTCTTTACACTCCCCTGTGCAGCCAATTAGGGACAGCCCCACCAAAGGCTCAATGCCTGTAGACATTGATCAAGGTCCCAGATCAGTAGGTTTAGCCTCTCTATCCTTCACTGATCTCCTCCTTAAAATGATGAAGAGATAACATTTCTCCATGGTAAGAAAGTTGATCTACCACACCCTCTCCAAGATCAACAGAGCTTGGAGACATCCCTTATCTCGAGCCCCCATCAACAAACCTTAACTGAGGTGAGTCCCATTGATGTGGAGGGGACTCATGTAGGCTCCGCTGTCACTACTCAGAGTCTCTCATTGAGCTCTCAGGACAGTGGTGATATTAATCAGACTGAGTCTACGACAACTTTGCCCATTGATATCTCTGAAAGAGATGACTTTGAGCAGAGGTATCCAGGGTGCCAAGAAGCCACATCTGGTGGTGAGACTGAACATACTAGGTATGTTATCTCATCTCCCCATGATTCTTCACATAAAGATGAGGGAAGTATGCAACTCACCATTCAGTACTTGATCTCCAAGGTCTCAAACCTTGAATCTAAGGTTAGGATCTTAGAGAACAGGTCAGCCACTCAGCAACTTGAGATTGACAATCTCAAGGCTCAACTAGCTGAGAGACAGACAAAGAGGTCTGTTAGGCATGTACCAGTTCAAGTCTCATTGACTTCTTCCTCTAGCTCACCTAGCTCTCAAGATGATGCTACCAAAAAGGGGGAGAATGTTCAGAGACAAACACATGAGGAACCACCAGTCCAAGCTTTGACTTCCTACATCATCACTCTGCCCAAGTCATCTCAATCTGTTCTACAGATTGACTCACAGATGATTAAGGATCTCTACAGACTTTTCATCAAGTTTGTATGGAGATCCTCTACTGATCAGCCAAGCCTTGATCCTACATTGATCTACTTTGGAGCTAAAGAGCTTCAAAGGATCACTGGACCTTCTACCACTGTGGAAGAAGTTGGTCAACCTAAGGTCCACATGGAACCTAAGATTCACTTCGAAAGGGAAATGGGGACTGATGGCCCAGCAACTGAAACAATTAGGACAGAAGGTGCATCTCCTTCAACTTCCGAAGCTACAAAGAAAGGTTCGGAAGAACCAGCTAAAGCCTCGGAAGAACAAGCTGAATCTTCTGAAGCTGAGATAGAAGCTGCGGAAGGACTGTTCCAGATGTCCGAGGATATAATCATCACAGATGCAATCCTTGAAATGGCATCTGAGGTGAATAGTGAGGACTTACTCAAACCTGCTCCATCCCAAACACCATCTGAGCCTCTCTCTCAATCTGAACCTTCTATCCAAGAACCACCACAGTCAAGCTCTTCAAAAGACAAAGGAAAAAGAAAGATGACTGCGGAAGAGCTTCAGGAAGAGGAAAGGATTGAAAACCAAAAAAGAAAGGTAGATTCCCTGCTGAGAAGTTGCTAGCTGCTAGTTCAAAAGCAGCTACAGACAATCAGGAGGCAATCAACAATAAGAAAAGAGAGGAACTCATTGACCAGCTCATCAACTTAGGACCTGCGAATGAAGAAGTACTCCTACTACCACTAGAGGAGTTGGTGACTTTGGAGAGGAAAAACAGGCTAAAACAAGAAGAAGAAGCCAGGTTGGCCTTAGAGAGGGAAGAGGAGGAACAGAGGAAAGCTGCCTTGCAGCTTAGGGAAGCCAGGATAAAATTCCTACTTTCTAGACGCTTCAATCTTCAAGAACTTTCTCCACATGACAATGATACGATCCTCTGGCTCCATAACAAAGAGCAGGATCAAATGGAGAAAGAAAGAAAGAAAGCTGGAAGGGAAAAGAGTAGAGAAAAGAGGAAAAAGAAGAAGTAGCAAGGACCTATGCAACCAAGAAGCTCAGTGACAAAGTCTGGATGAAAGATTGTCTCCGGGTTCATGGCTTCTCTGGTAGGCAGGTGGGTCCCATGTCTGAAAAGACACTCTAGCGGATTGTCAGTGAGATCAAAGCTGACATCCATATGGGAAAGAGAAAAGAGATGTACAGAAGGGGACAGGGAATGATCTTCACCGCAACCACTCAACCACAACCAGCACTAGAAGAACCAATCCCATACTCCTTCCCTATCAAAACCGAACCCTCATATGAACCCTTCACCCCTGAACCTACATATCTGCCCATACCCACTTCATCACCCCAACCACCTAGACTTCCAATCATTCAACCCAAAACACAACCCAGAACCACTGAACCCAAACCTACCCAATGTAGGATTCTATATGTCCAAGACACATAGAATATTGATATGGTTAGTACGTTATGATCCAAGTAGGGTTATACCCAATAACAAGCTTAGCAAACACCAATTAATATTTAATTGATGATATGATCATGTAATTAAATATTTACACCAATTTAGAAAATGGGTTTTCTAAATAAATTGCATATGAGATGGAACAATTTATTAGGATATTTTGTTCAATAATATTATTTGAAGTGTTATTTAAATTAGTTGTATAACACCTAATAATAATGAGAGTATACTACTTATACAATTAAATGGTTAATTGCATAAACTAGTTACAAGACTCGACAATATATGTGTGTGTTAATGTTTGATATTTATAAAAGAAAACTCTTTTTTTTAACATCAAAACCGTCCCATGCATGCATGTGCATGCTAGTGCTTTCTATTATTCTCTTGAGAAGAACAAGCACATGAATGCCTTTGATGTTCCCACTCTCTCTTCTTGAGAAGAACATAACACATGCTATTGTCTCCAATACTAACTAGAAAAGTCTCTCTTCTTCTCATACACATAACACATGCAACTAACACAAGAAAAATCAGCTCTCTTTTCTCTCTCAAGGGCTACGAAATTTCAGCCAGCAAAAGAGGGTTTTCAGCAGAAAATAGAGGGTTTTTGGAGCTTGTTTTGGTGTCTTCTTCCTAACAAGAAGGTGTTCTTGCAAAGGGCTTGGGGTATACAAGCTTGAGGACTTCTACTCTTGAAGTCTTGGCCATTTTCAGCATCATTTCTCCTCTCATTTTGGTCGACTTTTGCTGCTGCAGTAAGGTAGAATCACAGCTCTATATAGCTGTGATTTTATGTGCATTTACATATGTTCATAGCTTGCATATTCACATAAATGATCCTTTGTTCTTTTGGTTTGTTTTATACATTAATATGGTCATGTAACGAACATATTTTTCAGCTTATAAACAAGGTTATAATGCTTTACTTCCGCTGCGTTTTCAGAAAGTTTAAGAGGTTAAACTATGATTTTATGTTCTAACAAACCCAACAATGGCATCAAGAGCCGGTTATGTGGATAGCTTGCTTGTTCTTATCCTTTAAAAATTGTTTTAAAGGATGTTAATCAACTAATTAGGGACTGATTTTGGTTGATTTAATAAACCCCAAGTCTTTCAAAGTTATATCTTCATGCTTATGATTAAACTTTGAAAGATAGGAATGTCAATTGGTTGATATGTTTGGTTGTTGTTTATTACATCCCAAGTCTTTCAAAGTTATATCTTCATGTTTATGTTGGCTGAAAATTTAGGGTTTGATGGGGTTTATTTTGCTTGTTGAATAATGTTAATGATTGTTCATGTTGGTGCATAACCTAGCTTTTGGCCTTGTGTTGTTTGGATGCTTGCAATGTTTGTTTTGGTTGTTTTCATTTGGGTTGTAATATTATTCTTTTGTGCTTTGTTTAAAAATGTAATTTGTCTATTTATTCATTGGGATGTAATAATAGATTAGGAGTGTTTTTCTTTTACTAGAAAATATGTATTAGGATATATATTTTGTAAAAAAAGATGCTCGGGAAGGAAGCACAAGAAGAAGACACAAAAGAAGGACTTGAAGCATATGGATGCAAGTTCAAGTGGGAGTCAATGAAGACCTATATTTTGTGTTGTATTCAACCCTTAGGAAAGACCAAATGACCACACTTGTGATGGCAAACAAGTGTGGTCACAATAAGTAGCTATGGTTATGCACATTGTGGTTGTTAATATTATGCTTGTTTGGTTGTTTGGTGTATGATTGTTGTTTGATATTTGGATATGCATAACAAACTCATTAGCAAACTTAACAAGCTGAAAATTTATGGATTCTAATCATTAAGTGGTTAATAAAAGGTTATTAAAAGGATTAATGATTTAATAAAAGAGGTTTTATTAAAAATAAACCATAGGATACCTTGCATTTGAAAGCATGCAAATACAAGGTATATAGAGTTTTCAAAACTAGAATTAATGAAAACCAAAAATCCCTTTTGAAACAAGTTTAACACCATCCTTTTACACGACACTCAAATCACTTGAGAACTATTTGTGGGATAAAGGTCACCTAACCACTTATAGGGAACTTGTGTGTTTGAGGTGAGTCTAACATACTTGTGGGATAAAGGTCACCTAACCGCTTGTATGTGAAAACTCACACGTGTGTGTAAGTAGGACGACTTGAATTGGAAACCATGTGCATAGGGTCACCGAAGCATGGCGTATAATGGTGTTGATGGGATTAAACATGCCAACCAAACATAAGATGTTTAACCGATCCCATAAAGGCTAGAAGTTGCAAAAGGTTGCAATTGTCAAATATTGACTACCTTATTAAACTAAATAATTGGAGAAAGGTCACCTAAACATTATTTGAATGTAACGTTGGATTCTAGATTTTAATTATTAATTGTCTATGAGACATAAAAGGGTATTAATAATTAAAATAAAATTTTTCAGAAATACTAATAAGAACTTTGTAAATTTTAATGCTACCACCCCGACCGTCCATACCCTATCACTGAGAATCGTTATCAAAATGACTAAAGGCCTATGTCCTTGATGAACCCATGTCTCACCAACCAACGCTGTTGATGTTAAGGCCTTTTGATGATTGGCTTAAGCACATTAAGGATTCTGTTTTCCTACCTAACGTTGGGAATATGATTCCCGAACTCCAAAAGGGTTTGGAACATCATAGGGCATATGACATGATAATCTAGTTAAAGGAAATGTTCCTTCAACAAACATTAGTAAGATTGCTTCGAAACGGTTCAAGCACTTTATACATGTCACATGGAAGAAACCGAATCGATATCATCTTATATATTCTTAAGATGAAAAGCCACAATGATAGCCTCAAGATGCTTAACTGTCCTATCTCAAAGTAGTTGGCCAAGGATTTGATCCTTGATTGCCCAACTAAAGGTTTGAGACATTCATAATAAACTGTAACATGAACGGGTGGGACAAGAGCATCGGTGAAATTCACGCAATGCTCAAAGCAACCGAGGCAGGGATGGGTAGAGAGGTTCTACCTATTCTCTTGATCAATGAGGAAGACTATAAGAAATGGCCAATCTCGATCCTAATGAAATTATTGCCAAAAGAAAGGAATACATCAAAGCAAAGGTTAAAGCGAAACCTCAAAAACCTATGCTTATGAAGCCTAAAGTAAAGGAGAACGATCCATGCTTTGAGCATGGAGAGATAGGACAATAAAAGGGAATTGTCCCTCCTATCTCAAGGAGTTGAAAAATAAGAGGGATGCTAGGCAAACCTCGAATACAATTTTCATGATTCACATTCTATTAAATGTCATTTCTTCAAACACATGGGTATTGGATACCGGATGTAAGACTCATACTTGCAATTGTTGCAAAAGGGTTCAAAAGAAATGTGCGCTTCAAGGAGGGAAACTCTATTTTGAGTCTTACAAATGGTTTGGAAGTTGTTCTCAAAACCTTTTGTATGCACCTAGTTTAACTAGGAACATAATTAATGTTTCCTCTTAAAACAATATGGTCATGATTTAAAGTTTGTATATAATGGTATTAAGTTTTATGGATGATGTATTTCATTTTAAGGATATGCCTTTTAATGATATTCATGAATTAGTTCATGATAATTCGTCCTATAATAACTCATTATACACATTAAGCACCAAGAAACTTAAAATCGGTTTAAGTTATTATTAACTTTGACATTGTCATCTTGGTCACATAAACGAGAATTGGATTTAAACACTTCAAAAGAATGGTCTTTTGGAAACAAATGAAAATGTTTCATTTGATAAGTGTGAACCAAAAGACTTATTAGGAATGATACATTTGGATGTGTGTGGTCCTTTTAAGACAATGACAAAGATTGGTGAAAAGATACTTCATTACTGTTTTCGACGATTACAGTCGCTATTATTGTGTGCACTTGATGACACATAAGAATGAAGCTTTTGAAAAGTTCAAAATCTTCAATAATGATGTAGAAAATCAAGTCTACATAACTATCTAAGTTCTTCATTCTGATAAAGGAGAAACTGGCCCCTATTTGGATATGGTTCAATTCATTAAGGCTATGAGCTTACCACCTTTATCATCTTGGGTTTTCGCGCTACTCTCCACGACTCGTATTTTGAATATGGCCCAAACCAAGAAAGTAGGTTCAACACCTTTTGAAATATGGCATGGAAAGAGTTCCATCGCTATCATATTTAAAGGTATGGGGTAGTGAAGCTTATGTTAAGCTTAACACCCAAAACAAATTTGAAAGTCGATCCACTAAGTGTATATTTGTTGGATATCCCAAAGACTGTATAGGATATTACTTCTTTGATCCAACAGAGCAAAAGAAATTTATTGCTCGAATGGTAGAGTTCTTGGAAGCCAAGTTCCTTATGGAAGGAGTGACGCATAGAACAATGGAATTTGATGAAGATCAAGATCCACAAGCCAATACACGTTTGGTTGACACTAGCTGTCAACAAGAGGTTGTTAATGATGATCAAGAGGTTGATCAATACACACAAAACGTTCACAGATATGGTAGAGTTAGCATTCCACCTGAAATATATGGATTTTTCATGGATGGATGCTATGAGGTTGACTTCGATGAGCCAACTACATACCATGATGCTATGTCCAATTCGGATTGTGACAAATGGCTGTAAGCCATGAATATAGAGATGCAATCCATGTATGACAACCAAGTTTAGGAATTAGTTGACCTTCCACTTAACTCCAAACTGGTTGGATGCAAGTGGGTTTTCGAGAAGAAAACAAATATGCATGGAAACTTGGATACTTACAAGGCAAGACTTGTAGCAAAAGGTTTCACTCAAACTCAAGGGGTTGATTATGATGAAACCTTCTCACCTGTTGCGATGCTAAAGTCTATAAGGATATTGTTTGCCATAGCTGCTCATTATGATTATGAGATTTGGCAAATGGATTTCAAAAACGCTTTACTAAATGTATATCTTGAGGAAGATGTCTATATGGTTCAGCCTGAAGGTTTTGTCGATCCAAAACATCCTAATAAAGTATGCAAGTTAAAGAAATCAATCTATGGATTGAAACAAGCATCGAGAAGTTGGAATCAATGTTTTGATGAAGAGATCAAGAAATTGGGTTTCATCAAGAACGCTGACAAGGCTTGTGTGTATAAAAACGCTAGTGGGAGTGTAATCACATTCTTAGTATTGTATGTTGATGATATAGTACTATATGGAAAAGACATTCCAACCATGGAAGGTGTTAAAACCTGGCTTGGAAATTGTTTTTCCATGAAAGATCTCGGTGAAGCTGCCTATATTTTGGGAATAAAGATCTATAGGGATAGATCGAGGCGGTTGATAGGTCTAAACCAAAGTGCATATATTGATAAAATCTTGAAAAATGTTCAAGATGGAAAACTCTAAGAAAGGTATGGTACCTATTCAAAGAGGGACAATATTGAGTGCATCTCAATGTCCAAGCTCAAAGGATAAGCAAGATTGTATGAAGGACATCCCATATGCGTCTGATATAGGATCCATCATATATGCGATGATATGCACTAAGACCGGACGTGTCATGCGCGTTAAGCATGACAAGAAAATATCAGCAGAATCCAAGTAATAGCCATTGGATGGCTGTTAAAAGTATATTGAAATACCTTAGGAGGACTAAGGATATGTTTCTAATATACGAATCTGAGAAAGGGGAACTCGTTGTAAAGGGTTACATGGATGCGAGTTTCCAAACTGATCGAGATGATCCTCGATCACAATCGGGGTATGTCTCCATTATGAATAGGGAAACATTGTCCACTACAAAATATGAATACATAGCCGCCTCATTAGCAGCTTTGTAAGCTGCATGAATAAAAGGTTTATCGCCGATCTAAGGGTGGTCTCTACCATTCAAGACCCCTTAGAAATCTTTTGTGATAATGAGGGTGTGATTGCTCAAATCAATGAACCCCGTGCACATCAAAAGATTAGGCACAATGAGCGGAGATTCAACTACATAAGTGATGAAGTTGAAAAGGGAAAGATATGTATTCACAAAGTTCACATGGATCAAAACATTACGGATCCTCTCACGAAGCTCCTTGAAAAGGCAAAGCATGAAGGACATACTTGTGCCATGGGACTTCGATATTCTAGTGATTGGATTTGATCTGTAAATTTTGTATTTGGTTATATGTGGAACATTTGTTATTTGAATAAAATTATTTGGTTATAATCTTTCAATTAATGTTCCAATTTAGCTTGTTTAATCCATGAGTAAATTATTTACTCTAAATGTCCGTAGTCGTTCATACTTGTAGGAACAAGTGTGAGGGTAAGATTATTATGAACTTGGATTGGTTGATATTCATAAGGATGAATATAGAGCAATAGGTTGCTACCAAGGTTCATAGATATTTGTGGGATACAAATATTGGACTAACTCGCATCTCAAATTTTACTACATGGAATCTTATCGATTGATCATAAGTAAATTTGAGTAAAGGCGAATATCATTTGGTATCCTCCGACCTGAGATACATATTGGGTTTTGATATTCACCAAGTATTATACCTTAAGCTAATTCTTCACTGTCCTGAAATAGTGGACAGTACATAAGGGTATGTTCAGGTATAACACGAGGTGTTTGTGAGAAACGTATGTAGTCAAGATGGAATTTGTTCCTCTTATTCGTTGAGAGTTAGATGTCTAAGGCCTGATTAAGTTAAATCAACAAGGAATGATCATTCTGTGTCCTTGGATTTAACATGACATCTGTAACAAAAGGATAGATGATTGATTCACCTAAATCATTTCAAGTAGGGTACTTGAATGGGATGATGTTATTGAATGGCCATAAGTCATGCGTATTAAGGGTAGTAAACCGTTATTAGGCGTTATTTACTGCTTGCATCAATCTTCTATGAATCTTGGGCAAGTGGGAGATTGTAGGATTCTATATTTCCAAGACACATAGAATATTGATGTGGTTAGTACGTTATGATCCAAGTCGGGTTATACCCAATAACAAGCTTAGCAAACACCAATTAATATTTAATTGATGATATGATCATGTAATTAAATATTTACACCAATTTAGAAAATGGGTTTTCTAAATAAGTTGCATATGAGATGGAACAATTTATTAGGATATTTTGTTCAATAATATTATTTGAAGTGTTATTTAAGTTAGTTGTATAACACCAAATAATAATGAGAGTATACTACTTATACAATTAAATGGTTAATTGCATAAACTAGTTACAAGACTAGACAATATATGTGTGTGTTAATGTTTGATATTTATAAAAGAAAACTCTTTTTTTTAACATCAAAACCGTCCCATGCATGCATGTACATACTAGTGCTTTCTATTATTCTCTTGAGAAGAACAAGCACATGCATGCCTTTGATGTTCCCACTATCTCTTCTTGAGAAGAACATAACACATGCTATTGTCTCCACTACTAACTAGAAAAGTCTCTCTTCTTCTCATACACATAACACATGCAACTAACACAAGAAAAATCAGCTCTCTTTTCTCTCTCAAGGGCTACGAAATTTCAGCCAGCAAAAGAGGGTTTTTAGCAGAAAATAGAGGGTTTTTGGAGCTTGTTTTGGTGTCTTCTTCCTAACAAGAAGGTGTTCTTGCAAAGGGCTTGGGGTATACAAGCTTGAGGACTTCTACTCTTGAAGTATTGGCCATTTTCAGCATCATTTCTCCTCTCATTTTGGTTGACTTTTGTTGCTGCAGTAAGGTAGAATCACAGCTCTATATAGCTATGATTTTATGTGCATTTACATATGTTTATAGCTTGCATATTCACATAAATGATCCTTTGTTCTTTGGGTTTGTTTTATACATTAATATGGTCATCTAATGAACATATTTTTCAGTTTATAAACAAGGTTATAATGCTTTGCTTCCGCTGCGTTTCAGAAAGTTTAAGAGATTGTAGGATTCTATATGCACAAGACACATAGAATATTGATGTGGTTAGTATGTTATGATTCAAGTCGGGTTATACCCAATAACAAGCTTAGCAAACACCAATTAATATTTAATTGATGATATGATCATGCAATTAAATATTTACACCAATTTAGAAAATGGGTTTTCTAAATAAGTTGCATATGAGATGGAACGATTTATTAGGATATTTTGTTCAATAATATTATTTGTAATGTTATTTAAACTGTTGGGTTTGTTGGACCTAAACAATGTTGTTTAACCATTTTAAAATTGAAAACGCAGCGGATTAACATCAAACAAATATCATTTGAAATCTGAAAAATTTGTTCATTGCATGTCCACAACAAACCCAAGAATACAAGGATCTTATATATGTGTTTGAACTAGTTATGACCAATATATAACAACCCAAACAAGTGATACATACTACCTTCCAAAAGCTGCTGAAAATCGAGTTGTAGATGAAAAAAATGATGTTCTTGAGCAGCCAAAACACCAAGAGAAGGTGTTCTCAAGTGTTCATACCCACAAGCATTAAGCATACACCATTCTTGTTAGGATTTGAGCACCATAAACGAGTCATGAAGGCTGCTGGAATCTTGTTTCAGCCGTGAACTCCCTTGTTCCAGCCGTGAACATCCAACAAAGATGTTAAACCCTTTGTTCCAGCCATAAGATCCTTCAAAATCGAGTCATCAAGGCTGCTGGAACCTTGTTCCAGCCGTAAGTTCCTTTGTTCCAGCCGTGAACATCCAACAAGGATGTTAAACTCTTCATTCCAGCCATAAGATCCTTCTTCCAAAAGAAAGATTTATGTTTTGTGACTCTTTTGCATGTGAGAAATTGAGAGAGAGATCTGAAAATGGAGTGTATGTGTGTGTTCTTGTGAGATCCATATCTCTAAAACACTTGAGAGAAAAGAAAACAAAATGAAAGGGGGAAGACCAAGGGGGGCGGCCGAACCCTTGGTTCTCTTAGGGTTTTCCCCTAAAAACTTTGTTTTTATAAAAATGTTACAAGAGTTTAAATATTATACATAATTAACCTTTTAATTATATATAATATACACACACACATTTATTATTTGATGTTGCTTAACTAATTTAAACAACATAACAAATAATATCCATGAACAAAATATCCTTATAATTTGTTCTTTCTCACATACAATTTATTTAGAAAACTCATTTTCTAAATTGGTGCAATTATTTAATTGCATGATCACATCATCAATTAAATATTAATTGGTGTTTGCTAAGCTTGTTATTCGGTATGACCCGACTTGGATCACAACGTACTAACCACATCAATGTTCTATGTGTCTTGGGCATACAGAATCCAACAATCTCCCACTTGCACAAGATACATAGAAGATTGATGCAAGCAGTAAATACCGCCTAACAACGGTTTACTACCCTTAATACGCATGACTTAGAAGCCATTCAATAACATCATCCCCTTCAAGTATCCAACTTGAAATGATTTTGGTGAATCAATCATTTATCCTTTTGTTACAGATGTCATGTTAAATCCAAGGACACAGAATGATCATTCCTTGTTGATTTAACTTAATCAGGCCTTAGACATCGTACTCTCAACGAATAAGAGGAACAAATCCCATCTTGACTACATACGTTTCTCACAATCACCTTATGTCATATCTGAACATAGCCTTATGTACTGACAATTATCTCATATCAGTGAAGAACTAGCTCAAGGTATAACACTTGGTGAATATCAAAACCCAATATGTATCTCAGGTCGGAGGATACCAAATGATATTCGCCTTTACTCAAATTTACTTATGATCAATCAATAAGATTCCATGTAGTAAGATTTGAGATGCGGGTCAGTCCAATATTCGTATCCCACGAATATCTATGAACCTTGGTAGCAACCAATTGCTCTATATTCATGCCTTATGAATATCCACCAATCCAAGTTCATAATAGTCTTACATTCATATCTGTTCCCACAAATATGACCGACTACGGACATTTAGAATAATAAAATTATTCATGGATGTTGACATGCTAAAAGGAACATGACTCAAGGTATCGTGAATATATAGATGAGTCAGGTATTACAATTGTTCCATATTATTAATATTAATACTAAACAGATCAATTCCAATCACTAGAATATCGAAGTCCTAAGGCATAAGTATGACTTTCATGCTATGCCCTTTCAAGGAGCTTCGTGAGTGGATCCGCAATGTTTTGATCAAAGTGAACTTTGCGAATACATATCTTTCCCTTTTCAACTTCATCCCTTATGTAGTTGAATCTCCGCTCATTATGCCTAATCTTTTGACGTGCACGGGGTTCCTTGATTTGAACAATCACACCCTCGTAATCACAAAAGATTTCTAAGGGGTCTTGAATGGTAGAGACCATCCTTAGATTGGTGATAAACCTTTTATCCATGCAGCTTCCCAAGCTGCTAATGAGGCGGCTATGTATTCGAATTCTGTAGTGGACAATGCTACCCTATTCATAATGGAGACGTACCCCGATTGTGATCGAGGATCATCTCGATCAGTTTGGAAACTAGCATTCGTGTAACCCTTTACAACTAGTTCCTCTTCATCAGATCTGTATATTAGAAACAGATCCTTAGTCCTCCTAAGGTATTCCAATATACTTTCAACAGCCATCCAATGGCTGTTTACTTAGATTCTGCTGATATCTACTTGTCATGCTTAATGTGCATGACATGTCCAGTCTAGTGCATATCATCGCATATATGATGGATCCTATAGCAGACGCATATGGGATGTCCTTCATACGATGATGCTCATCCTTTAAGCTTGGACATTGAGATGCACTCAATATTGTCCCTCTTCGAATAGGTACTATACCTTTCTTAGAGTTTACCATCTTGAACCTTTTCAAGATTTTATCAATGTATGCACTTTGGTTTAACCCTATCAACCGCCTCGATCTATCCCTATAGATCTTTATTTCTAAAATAGAGATGGCTTCACGGAGATCCCTTTTGGAAAGACAATTTCCAAGTGTAGTATGTCATCAACATACAATACTAAGAACGTAATTACACTCCCACTAGCCCCTTGATACACACAATCCTCGTTAGCGTTCTTGATGAAACCCAATTTCTTGATCTTTTCATCAAAACGTTGATTCCAATTTCTCGATGCTTGTCTCAATCCATAGACTGATATCTTTAACTTGCATACTTTATCAGGATGACTTTAGCATTGCCATTGGCGAGAAGGTTTCATCATAATCAACCCTTTGACTTAGAGTGAAACCTTTTGCTACAAGTCTTGCCTTGTAAGTATCCAAGTTTCCATGCATGTCAGTTTTCTTCTTGAAAACCCACTTGCATCCAACCGGTTTGGAGTTAAGTGAAGAGTCAACCAATTCCCAAAATTGGTTGTCATACATGGATTGCATCTCTACGTTCATGGCTCCTAGCCACATGTCACAATCCGAATTGGACATTGCATCATGGTATGTAGTTGGCTCTTCGGAGTCAACAACGTAGCATCCATCTATGAAAAATCCACATCTTTCATGTGAAATGCTAACTTTACCAGATCAGCGAACGTTTTGTGTGTATTGATCAACCTCTTGATCATGATCAACAACCTCTTATTGATTGCTAGTGTCAACCAAACGTTTATCGGCTTGTGGATCTTGATCCTCATCAAATTCCACTGTTCTATGCGTCATTCCTTCCATAAGGAACTTGGCTTCCAAGAACTCTGCCTTTTGAGCAATGAATGCCTTTTGCTCTGTTGGATCAAAGAAGTAGTATCCTATACAGTCCTTTTATATATCCAACAAATATACACTTAGTGAATCGACTTGCAGTTGGTTTGGGTGTTAAGCTTGACATAAGCTTCATGACCCATAATTTTAAATATGATAGCGATGGAACTATTCCATTCCATATTTCAAAAGGCGTCGAATCCACTTTCTTGGTTTGGGCCATATTCAAAATATGAGCCGCGGAGAGTAGTGCGAAACCGCAAATGATACAGGTGCGCCATCAAGTATACATAACCATAGCGACTATAATCGTCGGTAAAGGTAATGAAGTAAGTTTCACCATACCTTGTCATTGTCTTAAAAGGACCACATACATCCAAATGTATGACTCCTAATAAGTCTTTTGCCCTCTCATTAGTACCACTAAAAGGCGTGTTGGTTATCTTACCTTGTAAACAAGATTCACACTTATCAAATGAACAATTTTCATTTGTTTTCAAAAGAACATTCTTTTAAAGTGTTTAAATCCGATTCTTGTTTATGTAACCAAGATGACAATGACAAGAATAAGAGTCACTTAAACCATTTTAAGTCTCTTGGTGCATGATAGGTATAATGTGTTATTATAGGACGAATCATTATGAACCAATTCATCAACATCATTAGAAGGCATGGCCTTAAAATAATATACATCATCCATATAAATATAAATACCATCATATACTAACTTTAAATCATAACCATATCGTTTTAAAAGGGAAACTTAAATCATGTTACTAGTCAAACTAGGAGCATATAACATGTTTTGACAAACAACTTCCAAACCCTTTTGAAAGTTTCAAAACATAGTCTCCTTTCTTAAAGTGCTTATTTCTTTTGAACCCTTGCAACAAATTGCAATAGTGAGTTCCATATGAGGTATCCAATTACCCATGTGCTTTTAGGAAATAACACCTAAGTTAATATGGATTATGAAAGTTATACTTAAGGTTTGCCCAGCATCCCTTTTACTTCTCAACTCTTTGAGATAGGTTGGATGAATCCCTTTCAAATGACCTATCTCACCATACTCAAAGCATGGATCGTTTTCGGTTACCTTAAGCTTCATAAGCTTAGGTTTTGGAGGTTCCGCTTTGATCTACCCTTACCCATTGCCTTTGATGTGCCCTTCTCCTTTGGCAATATTTGCCTTGGGATCGAGAATGGCCTTTCCTTATTGATCTAGAGAATAGGTAGAACCTTTCTACCCATCCCTGCCTTAGCTGTTGCGAGCATTGCGTGAAACTCACCAATGCTCTTGTTCTATCCATTCATATTGTAATTCATTATGAATGTCTCAAACTTTTAGTTAGGCCATTAAGGATCAAATCCTTGGTCAACTCCTTTGAGACAGGACAGCTAAGCCTCTCGAGGCGGCCTTAACATCGTCGGGGTCGGGTTGGTTAGGAATAGGATAGTCAAGGACATTTGTCTTTGCTCTTGCTTGAGAACAATTCTCAAGTTTCGAGACCAGTCCATAAGGTTATTATGGTAGAGACGATCCCTATCTAAAATAGTTCTCAGTGATAGGGTATGGACGGTCGGGGTGGTAGCATTATTGTTTGCGGTCATTCTACAAATTTTTCAAAGTTCTTTCTGGTATTTTTGAAAAGTTTCATTTTAATTATTAATACCCTTTATGTCTCATAGACAATTAATAATTAAAATCAAGAATCCAACGTTACATTCAAATAATGGTTAGGTGACCTTTATCCCATTATTCAAATTAAGAAGGTAGTCAATTTTTGACAATTGCAACCTTTTGCAACTTCTAGCGGTATGGGATCGACTTTAAACATCATATGCAAAGTCGGCATGTTAATCCCATCAACACCATTTGGAAACCATATTTTAGGTGATCCATTCAAGATGGTTTGCAAATCAAGTTACCCTACTTGCACACACATGTGAGCTTACCAACACAAGTGGTTAGGTGACCTTTATCCCACCAATGTGGTATTCCAACCTTAAGTCAGAAGTTCCCTCAAAATGGTTAGGTGACCTTTATCCCATTAAGAGTTTCCAAATGACTTAAGTGTTGTGCAAAAGGACGGTGTTAAACTTGTTTGAAAAGGGATTTTTAGTTTTCATTGATTATAGTTTGAAAACTCTATTTACCTTGTATTTGCATGCTTTCAAATGCAAGGTATCCTATGGTTCACTTTTAATAAAACCTCTTTTATTAAATCATTAATCCTTTTAATAACCTTTTATTAATCACTTAATGATTAGGAACCATAAATTTCAGCTTGTTAAGTTTGTTAATTAGTTTGTTATGCACATCCAAATGTCAAATAACAATCATACAACAAACAACCAAACAAGCACAATCATACAAACATATGTGCATAACTATAGCCACTAAGTTGACTACACTTGTTTGCCATCACAAGTGTTGTCATAAGGTCTTTCCTAAGGGTTGAACACAATCACAAATGATGAAGTCTCCAAACACTCCCACTTGAACTTGTATCCAAATGCTTCAAGTCCATCCTTTGTCTCTTCCTTTTGTGCTTCCTTCCCGAGCATCTTCTTTTACAAAGTATATATATCCTAATACATATTTTCTAGTAAAAGAAAAAAAATACTCCTAATCTATTTATTACATTGCCAAATGAATAAACAAATTACAACCCAAATAGAAACATCAAAAGGAATTATTACAACCCAAATAGAAAGAATACAACCAACATGACAATTCCATAATCAACCAAATCCAAAACATACATGGTCAAGGCTATGTTATGCACTAAAACATGTATCCATATACATCATTTCAAGAACTAAATGAACCCCATTTGACCCTAAATTTTCAGCCAACACAAACTAAGAATTTAGGGTCTTTTGTCCAAACAAAACCAATCAACCAAATTGATATCTTTCCTTTCAAGATCCAATCATAAGCATGCATGATTACAATCTTGAAAGGTTGGGGTATCATCAAATCATCACAAAACAGCCCTAATAAGGTTGTTAAAGCCTCATAAAACCAATTTTACAAGAACACATGAAACTAGTCATCCACATATCCGGCTCTAGATGCCATTGTTGGGTTTGTTGGACCTAAACAATGTTGTTTAACCATTTTAAACTTGAAAACGCAGCGGATTAACATCAAACAAATATCATTTGAAATCTGAAAAATTTTTTCATTGCATGTCTACAACAAACCCAAGAATACAAGGATCTTATATATGTGTTTGAACTAGTTATGACCAATATATAACAACCCAAACAAGTGATACATACTACCTTCCAAAAGCTGCTGAAAATCGAGTTGTAGATGAAAAGAATGATGTTCTTGAGCAGCCAAAACACCAAGAGAAGGTGTTCTCAAGTGTTCATACCCATAAGCATTAAGCATACACCATTCTAGTTAGGATTTGAGCACCATAAACGAGTCATGAAGGCTGCTGGAATCTTGTTTCAGCCGTGAACTCCCTTGTTCCAGCCGTGAACATCCAACAAAGATGTTAAACCCTTTGTTCCAGCCATAAGATCCTTCAAAATCGAGTCATCAAGGCTGCTGGAACCTTGTTCCAGCCGTAAGTTCCTTTGTTCCAGCCGTGAACATCCAACAAGGATGTTAAACTCTTCATTCCAGCCATAAGATCCTTCTTCCAAAAGAAAGATTTATGTTTTGTGACTCTTTTGCATGTGAGAAATTGAGAGAGAGATCTGAAAATGGAGTGTATGTGTGTGTTCATGTGAGATCCATATCTCTAAAACACTTGAGAGAAAAGAAAACAAAATGAAAGGGGGAAGACCAAGGGGGGCGGCCGAACCCTTGGTTCTCTTAGGGTTTTCCCCTAAAAACTTTGTTTTTATAAAAATGTTACAAGAGTTTAAATATTATACATAATTAACCTTTTAATTATATATAATATACACACACACATTTATTATTTGATGTTGCTTAACTAATTTAAACAACATAACAAATAATATCCATGAACAAAATATCCTTATAATTTGTTCTTTCTCACATACAATTTATTTAGAAAACCCATTTTCTAAATTGGTGCAATTATTTAATTGCATGATCACTTCATCAATTAAATATTAATTGGTGTTTGCTAAGCTTGTTATTGGGTATGACCCGACTTGGATCACAACGTACTAACCACATCAATGTTCTATGTGTCTTGGGCATACAGAATCCAACATAAACAAGTTAGATAACATTACAAATTAATAATGGGAGTGTAAGGATTATACAATTAAAAGGTTAGTTGTATATATATATCTAACATGAGGGACGAGTTGATAAAAATTGCTTGATATGTTTTAGTGGGTATCTTGCATGTTGAAGGCCATTTTGGCCGTCCCACATGCATGTGGGATGAGGCTTTGTGTCTTGAGAAGAACACACACATGCTACTTGTCTCCACTAACTCATCTCTCAATACAAGAGATGCTTGCCTCCACTAACTCATCTCTAAATAAGAGAGATTCTTGCACTCCACAATTGAATTATCTCATTAAATGCAACACACCCAAAACTCTTCTTCTCTCCTCTAAGGTTACGGAACTAGCAGCTGCCAAAAGAGGGTTTTTGGAGCTTGATTTGGTGTCTTCTTCCTAAGAAGAAGGTGTTCTTGCAAAGGGCTTGGGGTATACAAACTTGAGGACTTCTAATCTTGAAGTATTCGCCGATTTTCAGCATCATCCAACATCCTTTTTGTCGATTTTACTGCTGCAGAAAGGTAGTAATCACAGCTCTATGTAGCTGTGATTTTATGTAGTTTTTCACATATTCATAGCTTGCTAATTCACATAAATGATCCTTTGTTCTTTGGGTTTATTTTATACATTAATATGGTCACCTAATGAACATATTTTTCAGCTTATAAACAAGTTTATAAAGTTGTAATTCCGCTGCGTTTTAAGAAAGTTTAAGAGGTTAAACTATGATTTTATGTTCTAACAAACCCTACAATGGCATCTAGAGCCGGTTATGTGGATAGCATGCTTGTTAGTATCCCTTAAAAATTTGTTTTATGGGATATTATAATACTTTTAAGGGCTGAAATATTGTTGTATGTTGAATCCTCAAGCTTTCAAAGTCATATCACACATGCTTGTGATTAAACCTTGAAAGATATATATGATGATATGTACATTGTTTGGACAATGTTTAAAACCCAAAATTTCAGTTTATGTTGGCTGAAATTTCGTGGTTTTTAGTGGGGTTTCTTTAATATATTTGTATGCTATGATCATTGGTTATTAGTGTGCATAACCTAGCCTTTGGCCTAATGTTATTTGGATGATTGGAATGGTTGTTTTAATTTATTCAATTGGGTTGTAATATTTATGTTTATTATTTGGGTTGTAATTATTTATTCATTTGGTTATGTAATAAATAGATTAGGTGCATTTCTTTTATTAGAAAAATGTATTAGGATATAATTTTTGTAAAAGGAAGATGCACAAGATCAAGACCCAAAGATGGACATCAAAGACATGGACCTTGAAGTATTTGGATATGGATTCAAGTGGGAGTCCATGGACACATATAATGTGTCATTACAAACCCTTAAGAGAGACCTTATGACAAAACTTGTGATGGCAAACAAGTGTTGTCAACTTAGTGGCTATGGTTATGCACTCATGTTTATATTTATGCTTGTTTAAATGTTTGTTGTTTGATTGTTTGGTTGATATTTGGACATATATTACAAACTCATTAACAAACTTAACTAGCTGAAAATTGATGGTTCTTAATCACTAAAAGTTAATAAAAGGTTATTAAAAGGATTAATGATTTTATAATAAAATGGGTTTTATAAAAAGAACCATAGGGTATCTTGTATTTGAAAGCATGCAAATACAAGTACATAGAGTTTTCTAAACTAGAATTATGAAACCTATAAATATTTAAATCCCTTCTAAAATAAGTCAAACACCATCCTCTTATACAACACTCGAATCATTTGAGAACTTGATGTGGGATAAAGGTCACCTAACCACATTAGAGAGAACTTATGAGTTTGAGGTGGGTTTGCCATATTTATGGGATAAAGGTCACCTAACCACTAATATTAGCAAATCCACACGTGTGTCTAAGTAGGACGACTTAATTTGGAAATCATGCATTAGGATCACCGAAGCATGACGTACAAAGGGTGTTGATGGGATAAACATGCCAAATAAACATAAGATGTTTAACCGATCCCATACACTAGAAATTGTAATAGGTTACAATTGTCAAACGTTGACTACCTTGTTAATTTAAATAAAGGGATAAAGGTCGCCTAACCGATATTTAAATGTAACGTTGGATTCTAAATTTTGACTATTAATTGTCTATGAGACAAAAATGGGTATTAATAATCAAAATACATTGATATTAAAAGTACTAAAAATTGAACTTTGTATAATTGTAGATGGCTAACAACAACAACGCAAACCCAACCGTCCATAACCTATCACTAAGAACAATCCTTGAAAAGGAACGTCTAAACCATGGGAACTTCACGGATTGGTACCGAAACTTGAGAATCGTTCTCAAGCAAGAAAGGAAGTCCTATGTGTTAGACGATCCCATTCCCGATCAACCCGATGAAAGTGACGTTGAGGCCTTTGCCGAGTGGGTCAAGTACACTGAGGACTCTGTGCAAGTCGCATGTCTCATGCTAGCAAGTATGATTCCCGATTTGCAAAAGGACTTTGAGAACCACAGTGCCTAAGACATAATCACCCAGTTGAAGGAAATGTTCCAACAACAATCAAGGGTGGAGCGCTTCGAAACAGTTCGAGCACTCCATGCATGTCGGATGGACGAGACCCAATCGGTGTCATCTTACGTTCTTACGATGAAGAGCCACATTGGTCGCCTCGAAAGGATTAACTGTCGTGTGTCCAATGAGTTAGAAACGGATTTGATCCTCAACTCTCTATCCAAGAAGTTTGATAGCTTTGTTATGAACTATAACATGAATGGATGGGACAAGAGCATTGGTGAGCTTCACTCAATGCTCAAAACGGCCGAGGCGGGCATGGGTAGAAAGGTTCTACCGGTCCTTACGATCAATGAAGGAGGTAGTAGGAAGAGGCACCTCCCCGACCCTAGGGCAAGTGTTGCAAGAGGGAAGGGGCACGTCAAAGGGAAGGGTAAGGGAAAAGCAAAAATGGAACCGCCCAAACCGAAAGAAAAGAAGTAAAAGGTTGCTCATGACGACCCATGTTTTGAGTGTGGTGAGGTAGGGCATTGGAAACGCAATTGTCCGGTCTATCTCAAAGCGTTGAGATCAAAGAGGGATGCGGGGAAAACCTCAGGTACAATCTTTATGATACATGTTGAGCTAAATGTTATTTCTTCTATCACATGGGTATTAGATACCGGATGTGGAACTCATATTCGCAATTTGTTTCAGGGGTTCAAAAGAAGTGAGCATTATGCGAAAGGGGAAATTAGTCTCTTCATGGGGAATGGTGCAAAGGTTCACGTGGAAGCCCAAGGAGACTACATTTTGAAGCTTCCAAGTGGTTTGGAAGTTATTTTAAAGAATGTTTTGTATGCTCCTAGTTTGACTAGGAACATTATTTCTGTTTCCCGTTTAAGACAATGTGATTATGATTTCAAGTTTGTTGACAATGATATTCATGTTTCTTTCAATCATATGTTTTATTTTAAAGCTATACCTTGTAATGGTATTTATGAATTGATTCATGAAAACACAACATAGGATAGCTCAATGTACCAAGCAACCACCAAAAGGCTCAAATTAGATTTGAATGATTCCTATCTTTGGCATTGTCCCCTTGGTCACATAAACAAGAATCGTATGCAAAAACTCCAAAAGAATGGTCTTTTGAAAAATAATGAAAATGATTCATTTGATGTATGCGAGTCTTGTTTACAAGGTAAAATGACAAAGGCCCCTTTTAGTGGGACTAATGAAAGGGCAAAGGATTTATTAGGAATCATACATTCGGATGTATGTGGACCTTTTAAACCAATAACTAGGAATGGTGAAAGATACTTCATTACCTTTACCGATGACTATAGTGTTATGGGTATGTGTACTTGTTAAGACACAAACATGAATCTTTTGAAATGTTCAAAATCTACAAGAATGAAGTAGAAAATCAACTCAACAAAACGGTCAAGATTCTTCGTACAGATAGAGGAGGAGAATACCTAAGTAGTGAATATCAAGAGTATCTTAGAAGTTGTGGGATTGTCTCACAACTTACTCCACCTGGAACACCACAACATAATGGTGTGTCTGAGAGGAGGAATCGGACTCTATTGGATATTTTTCGATCTATGATGGCTAGAAGTACACTACCTCTATCATTTTGGGGTTTCGCGTTGCTCTCCGCGGCCCGTATTTTAAATATGGCCCCAACCAAAAAAGTGGAAAGGAAACCTTTTGGAGTATGGCATGGAAGGGTTCCATCATTATCATATTTAAAAGTTTGAGGGTGTGATGCTTATCCTAAGCAATACACTCAAAACAAACTGGAAGCCCGATCCACAAAGTGTATCTTCATTGGATATCCTAGAGATTGTATTGGATATTATTTCTATGATCAGACAGAGCATAAAGTGTTTATTGCTCGAAAGGCAGAGTTCTTGGAAACTAAGTTTCTTTCGGAAGAAACTAGTAGAAGAGCAGTGGAACTTGAAGAGGTTCAAAATTCACAAGACGATACACAATTGGTTGATACTAGCAATCAACATGAGGATGTTGAGAATGATCATGTGGATGATCAAGATACACAAAACGTTCACAAATCTGGTAGAATTAGTGTTCCTCCTGAGAGATATGGATTTTTCATGGATGGATGCTATGTGGTAGATTCGGATGAACCAACCACATACCATGAGAAAATGTCAAAACCTGATTTTGACAAATGGCAAGAAGCCATGAACGTTGAGATGAAATCCATGTATGATAACCAAGTTTGGGTATTGGTTACACCACCTCTTAAGTCCAAGATAGTTGGAAGTAAGTAGGTTTTCAAGAAGAAAACTGATATGCATGGAAACTTGGATACCTATAAAGCTAGACTTGTAGCAAAAGGTTTCACTCAAACTCAAGGGGTTGATTATGATAAAACCTTTTCGCCTGTGGCAATGCTAAAGTCTATCGGGATATTGTTTGCCATAGCAGCATATTATGACTATGAGATTTGGCAAATGGATGTCAAAACCGCTTTCCTTAATGGATATCTTGAGGAAGATGTCCATATGAAACAGCATGAAGGTTTTGTCGATCCAAAACATCCTAACAAGGTATGCAAGTTAAAGAAATCAATATATGGATTGAAACAAGCGTCAAGAAGTTGGAATCACCGTTTCAATGATGAAGTAGAGAAATTTGGCTTCATCAAAACCACTGATGAAGCTTGTGTATATAAGAAAGCTAGTGGGAGCATTATTACTTTCCTTGTATTATATGTCCATGACATTCTACTAACTGGAAATGACATTCCAACCTTGGAAGGTGTAAAAACCTGGGTTGGAAGCTGTTTTTCCATTAAGGATCTTAGTGAGGCCACCTATATTTTGGGAATAAAGATCTATAGGGATAGATCAAGGCGGTTAATAGGTTTAAACCAAAGTACATACATTGAAAAGATCTTGAAATGGTTCAAGGTGGAGAATTCTAAGAAAGGTTTGGTAGCTATTCAAAAGGGGACTATATTGAGCTCATCTCAATGCCCTAGTTCAAAGGTTGAACAAGAAAGAATGAATGGAGTCCCATATGCATCTGCTATAGGATCCATCATGTATGCAATGATATGTACTAGGCCAGACGTGTCATGTGCTCTAAGCATGACAAGTAGATATCAACAGAATCCTGGTAATAGTCATTGGATGGCTGTTAAGAATATTTTGAAGTACCTTAGAAACACTAAGGATATGTTCTTAATATATGGATCTGGTGAGGAGGAGCTCGTTGTAAAGGGTTACACGGATGCGAGTTTCCAAACTGATCGAGATGATTCTCGATCACAGTCGGGATATGTCTTCATTATGAATGGAGGAGCAGTCTCTTGGAAGAGCTCAAAGCAAGATGTAGTGGCACTATCTACAACAGAATCAGAAAACATCACCGCTTCATTGGCAGCTCAAGAAGCTGTGTGGCTTAGGAAGTTCATTGCTGATCTAGGGCTTGTTGCTACCATTCAAGACCCCCTAGAGATCTTTTGTGACAACGATGGTGCGATTGCTCAAATCAAGGAACCTCGTGCTCATCAAAAGACTCGACACATTGAACAGAGATTCAACTACATAAGGGATGAAGTTGAAAAGGGGAAGATATGTATTCGCAAAGTTCATACCGATCAAAACATTCTGGATCCATTCACTAAGCTCCTAGATAGGTCAAAGCATGAAAGTCATACTTGTGCCTTAGGACTTCGATATTCTAGTGATTGGACTTGATCAAATTTTGTATTTGGATATGTGGAACTCTTTATTATTTGAGTAAAATTATTTGGTTATAATGTTTCAATTAATGTTCTAATTTAGCATGTTTAATCCATGAGTAAATTGTTTACTCTAAATGTCCGTAGTCGTTCAGACTTGTAGGAACAAGTGAGAGGGTAAGACTATTATGAACATGGATTGGTTGATATTCATAAGGATGAATATAGAGCAATGGGTTGCTACAAAGATTCATAGGTATTTGTGAGATACAAATATTGGACTAACCCGCATCTCAAATTTTACTACATGGAATCTTATCGATTGATCATAAGTAAATTTGAGTAAAGGCGAATATCATTTGGTATCCTCCGACCTGAGATACATACTGGTTTTGATATTCACCAAGTATTATACCTTGAGCTAATTCTTCACTCTCCTGAAATAGTGGACAGTACATAAGGGTATGTTCAGGTATAACACGAGGTGTTTGTGAGAAACGTATGTAGTCAAGATGGAATTTGTTCCTCTTATTCGTTGAGAGTTAGATGTCTAAGGCCTGATTAAGTTAAGTCAACAAGGAATGATCATTCTGTGTCCTTGGATCTAACATGACATCTGTAACAAAAGGATAGATGATTGATTCACCTAAATCATTTCAAGTAGGGTACTTGAATGGGATGATGCTATTGAATGGCTATAAGTCATTCGTATTAAGGGTAGTAAACCGTTGTTAGGCGGTATTTACTGCTTGCATCAATCTTCTATAAATCTTGGGCAAGTGGGAGATTGTAGGATTCTATATGCCCAAGACACATAGAATATTTATGTGGTTAGTATGTTATGATCCAAGTCGGGTTATACCCAATAACAAGCTTAGCAAACACCAATTAATATTTAATTGACGATATGATCATGCAATTAAATATTTACACCAATTTAGAAAATGGGTTTTCTAAATAAGTTGCATATGAGATGGAACGATTTATTAGGATATTTTGTTCAATAATATTATTTGTAATGTTATTTAAACAAGTTAGATAACATTACAAATTAATAATGGGAGTGTAAGGATTATACAATTAAAAGGTTAGTTGTATATATATATCTAACATGAGGGACTAGTTGATAAAAAATGCTTGATAAGTTTTAGTGTTATCTTGCATGTTGAAGGCCATTTTGGCCGTCCCCCATGCATGTGGGATGAGGCTTTTTTGTGTCTTGAGAAGAACACACACATGCTACTTGTCTCCACTAACTCATCTCTCAATACAAGAGATGCTTGCCTCCACTAACTCATCTCTAAATAAGAGAGATTCTTGCACTCCACAATTGAATAATCTCATTACATGCAACACACCCAAAACTCTCTCTTCTCTCCTCTAAGGTTACGGAACTAGCAGCAGCCAAAAGAGGGTTTTTGGAGCTTGATTTGGTGTCTTCTTCCTAACAAGAAGGTGTTCTTGCAAAGAGCTTGGGGTATACAAGCTTGAGGACTTCTAATCTTGAAGTCTTGGTCGATTTTTCAGTATCATCCAACATCCTTTTCTGTCAATTTTGCAGCTGTAGAAAGGTTGTAATCACAGCTCTATGTAGCTGTGATTTTATGTAGTTTTTCACATATTCCTAGCTTGCTAATTCACATAAATGATCCTTTGTTCTTTGGGTTTGTTTTATACATTAATATGGTCACCTAATGAACATATTTTTCAGCCTATAAACAAGTTTATAAAGTTGTAATTCCGCTGCATTTTAAGAAAGTTTAAGATGTTAAACTATGACTTTATGCTCTAACAAACTCTACATATAGTTCTCATTGTAACTCAATTAAAAAGAGAGATTGTGCGTGTAAGAGTCTTGTAATTCTTTGAGTTGAGAATCAATATATAAAAGTACCTTGAAAATGTACTTCCTGTGTTTATTATCATCATGCTACTTGTTATATTGTGATCAAGTCTTGTTAGGACTCTTTCTAAGTGTTGTTCTAGGTGAGTTTGAGAGAAAAACCACTTGTTGAGTGACCAACACCGACCCTGTAGACCAAATGTCTAAAGACTTGAAAGCATCATGAGGAAGAAGTTTGAAATGAGTTCCACGGGAAAGATGGATTTCTTTCTGGGAATTCTAGTGAAGCAGATGGAAGATGGCTTCTTCATAAAGCAATCTAAATATGTCAAGGAGATTTTAGAAAGATTTGAGATGAAAGACCACAAGCCGGCTAAGACACCTATACAAAGAAATCACAATCTTTGTCCTGAATCTGAGGGGAGGATACTGATCAGCATCAGTACAGGGCAATCATTGGATCTCTAATGTGTCTCACTAAAAGAAGACCACATATCATGTTCGCTACATGCATATGTGTAAGATATCAAGCTGCTCCTAAGGTGTCTCACCTCATTGCTGTTAAAAGGATGCTTAGATACCTTAAAGGAGCTCTTAAACTGGGCCTTTGGTATCCTAAGCACAAAGACTTGAACTTATATGGTTATACTGACAGTGATTATGGTGGTTGTAACATCAACAACAAATCCACATCAGGAGGATGTCAATTTCTTGGTAGGAGGATCATCTCCTGGCAATGTAAGACGCAATCATGTGTCTCTACATCAACCGCTGAGGCTTAATACATTGCTGTAGCCAGTTGCTGTGCTCAATCGCTATGGATTCAAAATCAGATGTTAGACTATGGCTTCAACTTCATGGAGACTCCTATTCACATAAACAACAAGAGTGCTATCTCAATAACTGAAAATCCAGTCAAGCACTCTAAGACAAAACATTTTGACATCAGGTATCATTGCATTAGAGACATTAATGAGAAAAATCTGATTAAATTGGTCAAAGTTGACTCAAATGAACAATATGCTCATTTGTTCACCAAAGCCTTTGATGAACAAAGATTTAAGTATTTAATTATAGCTATAGGGATGACAAACCTTGACTAATTATGTAACATCGAATGTTAAGTCAAACGTGTCTATTTACAACTTAAGCCCAGTTACAAAAAGTATCTCTTCAAAATTTTTAATATAAACTCTTTCGAAGAGAAATTTACCCTCGGAAGATAGTTTTACTCTTCTTCGAAGGTAAATTCCTCTAACCCAGACAAAGAATCATGAATCAATCTTCCTCCAAAGGAAATTTTGGTGCTTCCATGAAACCACATTTTACCTTCGGAAGAAAAATAGTATTTATGACAGATTTTTCTTCGGAAGCGAAATTTGGCTTCAGAAGATTGTCCGGAGAGAGAAATCCTTAAAGATCTTTCAGAAGCAGATGTTGTCGGAAGAATGCTTTAAAATTTATAACAGAAACATTTGGGTCCCACTCTTCAAAAAAAGTAAGATTTTTGTAGAAGATTCTTGGAGTATTTTGAATAAAACGACCTTGCCGCCTCTGTCAAATTGAGCCGTATAGTGTCATTTCACGTTATTGGTTTGATTTTTTACTCCTTACTTAAAGGACTCCAATTCTCTTCTATACTTTCTTTACCACTGTCGAAACCCTAAGCATACTGTTTTTAATGTAATCTTCAAGCTTGAAACTTTTCCTTCTCATAATTCCAAAAACAATGGCTCTTAACCCACAACATAACCAAGTTGCTACCCTTGATTCATCTATGGATAGTGACTTTGCTCAAATCATCCAATTCCTCACACAATCCATATACCTTCCCGCTCTCACCATAAACCCCACCATATACTCTAACCACATGTCTGATTATTGGACAAATGGCCAAAATAAAGTCATTAACAATGAGAGGGTCATTGATCGAGAGTCTGTGGACAAGAGATAATGGTAAGTGAAACCACTATCAGGGAGCATTTGGAGCTTCATGATGCAGGGGCTCCAACTGAATTTCAAAACCGGATTTGGAAGACACCTATACTCAAATGGGATATGGAGGTGATGTTAGTATGTCTACAGTCTACAAATTCAACTTCTCCAACAAACCAGGTGGTTAGGATCAAATCCCCTATGAACTAGGCTGTTTAGTTCATGGGTTCGTCAGAGGCCTGAGGTTCAGTTATTCCAGGTTTGTTCTGAATAACCTGTGGGGAAATCTTGTCAAAATACATTCTACATGTACTCCAGGTTCATTCAGCGCTTCACAACTGTGAGTTAGACCTGGATAAACTAGAATACAAGGATATTCTAGTGCTACCTTAAATGCGGTAAGGTGTCTTCCGAATGCTGAAGAAGATATAAACCAACTTCACTGGAAGGTTCACTCCTCTGCTTCCAGGTATGTTTGAGCCCATGGCTCTTGGTGACATCCCTGTTAAACCAACAGGTGATGAACCTACACCAGCAATCACCATTCCAAAACACCAAAAAGCCTCCCTACCTATCAAACACTTTAACCAAAGATGCCCCAAAATGAACCCTTGCTCAATCTACTCTTATTGAACAAGTCCATTCTATTCAGCCCAAAAAGGCTAGAGTGGAACACTGGGCTCCCACTCAGCCTGAGGTCCACCCTTCCCCTCCAATTGACCTCAATATTAGTATAGAGTCTCCTCAGTCTCATCCTGATGAGCCCATCACCCAAACCTCAAGCCCTCAAGATGAGTCACAACACTCTCCTGAGCAACCAAAAAGGGATAGCCACATCACTGACTATGAGTCATTAGATGTTGACCAAGGTCCCGAGTTAATAGGAATACCTTCCATATCTTCCAACTGACCTTCTAACCCAAACAGATGAGGATTTCATGTTTTCTTAAGGCTATGAAGTTGATCTACCACACCTATCTCTAGATCAACAGAGCCGAAGGGAACCTCTGATCTCTGACCCACATCAGCAACCATTAACTGAGGTGAGTCCCACCGGTGTGCAGGGGACTCATATAGGCTCAGCTGCCACTATTAAGAGTCTCTCATTTAGCTCTCAGGATAGTGGTAACATTATTGAGACTGAGTCTACGACAACTTTGACTATTGACATCTCTAAAAGAGATATCCTTGAGCAAAGGTATCTAGGGCGCCAAGAAACTACCACTGGTGATGAAGATGTACATAATAGGTATGTTATGTCATCTCCCATGATTCTTCACATGAAGATGAGGGAAGGCTGAAATTCACCATTGAGTACCTGCTCTCTAAGGTCTCAAACCTTGAATCCAAGGTTAGGATCTTAGAAAATAGGTCTGCCACTCAGCAACTTGAGATTGATGATCTCAAGGCAAAACTAGCTGAGACACAGATTGAGAAGTCTGTTAGGCATGTACTAATTCAAGTTTCTTTAAGTTCTTCCTCTAGCTCATCTACTTCTTAAGATTATGCTACCAAAAAAGGGGAGAATGTACAAAAACAAGCCCATGAGGAACCTCAAACTTTTAAGGAACCTCAATCTCTGATGACTCTTATAACTTTTTCCTCCTCTTACTTTACACAAAAGCAATCATCCACTGTCTTTCCACAACCACCTCCTTTGAGCTTTCAAGTGGATCTAAGGACGCTCATTAGTCTTCATAAATTTTTCACATAATTCCTAATGAGGTCCTCACTTGAACAACCATCCCCTGATGTTGCCATAACCTACTTTGGAACAGAAGAGCTTCAAAGGCTCAGTGCACCACCTACCAGTCAGGTGGAAGTTGGTCAACCGAAGGTCACTATGGAACCTGAGATTCACTTCAAAGGGGAAATAGGGACTGATGGCCCAGCAACTACCTCAGTTGGGACAGATGGTGCAACATCAGTTTCTTCCGAAGCAGAAATTTCAACTGTGGAAGTAATTATTAAACTATCATACTTGTCTGATGAACTGATTCTCACATAGGCCATTCTTGATCAAGCCTCTGAGGTGAACAGTGAGCACTTTCTTACAACTCCCATTCTTCCACAAATACCTCAAGAGCAACCATAAACTTCTCAACCTCATCCTCAGCGCTCTCAACCTCAACCTTTCAAACCAGAATCACCTAAGTAAGCATCTCCTCATGATTACAAAGGTAAGAGGAAAATGACTGATGAGGAGCTTCTTGAGGATGAGAGGCTAAACAAGTTGAGAAGAAAAGGTAGACTCCTTACTGAAAAGTTGTTGGCTGCAAGTAGCAAAGTTGCAGCAACATCTCAGGAGTCTATTAATCAAAAGAAAAGAGTGGAGGAAATTGATAAACTCATCAACTTGGGAGTAGCAAATGAAGAAATGCTACTACTCCCACTTGATTAGCTTATCAAACTGGAAGAGGCAACCTTGCTGCAAAAAAAGGAGGAAGTAGCAAGGAAGGCCAAAAAGGAGAGAGTATGAAAAATGAAGGAAGAAGCTGAGCTAAAGAAGACGAAGGAGAGGATATCCTTCATGTGCTCATGAGGTTACTCTAAGGAGGAATTGAGTCCTTATGAAAATAGGATGATCCTGCTCCTTGTCAACAGAGTGCAGGAACAAATCAGTAAGGAGAGAAAGAGAGCCACTAGAGAGAAGGTGAAGGAGAGAAAGAAGAAAGAAGAAGAGGCTAAACTTACAACCCCCAAGAAGGTAGGAGATAAAGCCTGGATGAAGGCTTATCTCAGGGCACATGGCTTTACTGGCAGGCAAGATGGGCCTATATCAGAGAAGACTCTACAGCGACATGTCAGTGATATCAAAGCTGACATTCGCTTAGGAAGAAGGAAGGAGGTATCTCAAGTGGTACAGAGGATGAAACCCAAACCAAACTCAAATCACTACCCACAATCACTGAATCAACCACTGATCCTATACCCTTCCCTTTCCCCGTCAAAATCGAACCCATCACTGAGCCATACACCCCTGAACCCACACCATCCTCACTACCAACATAACATTTCCCTGCCTCTCAACAACCACCCTCACTACATATACTACAACCTAAAACACAACCCAAAACCCAACTAATACCAAATTCATCCTTTGAACCATCCAAAACTCCAACCTTAGAGGAAATTGGGGAGATCAAAAGAAGGCTCAACAACTGCTCAAAAGTGAGCAGCA
This sequence comes from Flaveria linearis, assembly GCA_024085815.1. NCBI lineage: Eukaryota > Viridiplantae > Streptophyta > Magnoliopsida > Asterales > Asteraceae > Flaveria > Flaveria linearis. Next base: position 44,343,908 of record CM044010.1, on the reverse strand, counting down.
TTTCTTATGAGGAAGGATTCATCACATTGCAATACATTGATGGATCCTCAAACACTCTCACAAGAAATGCCTTCTTTGATCTACCCCGAGAAAACTTACACCAATCACTCAATCTTCTTTCCTTAAGCTATGATTCCTTAAATGAAGAAGAGAAAAGGCTAAGAAGGAAATTGGTGGGCCTCCTGGACACTAGGAATAGGGACAGACTGCCTAACTTGCCCCTCATTCCTAGGAACACAATACTTCAGTGGAGCTTTGATGAATCTTCTCACAACTTTGTTGTGGAAAGGGAGAATGGAGAGGTAAATAGGTTCAATGCCTCCTCTCTGCTACACTTAAGCACATTTGATATTACTGAGTTAGCATAGAGACCAATCACCAATCCCTCTAACTCCATGATAGCTGCTCACATCATAAGATTCATTAACAACATCCATCTTGCTGAATTGAACAAAAGGCAAAAACAAGAGGAGGTTAAGAAGAAAAGTGTAGTTTTGGTAGCATCATCCAAACTGTTAAGAGAATTCTTCCGAAGGTAATGCTGCAACTTTCAAAGGAAAATGCTGCAACTTCCGAAGCTTATATGGTAATCTTCCGAAGAGCTTCCGAAGGATGAACTCAGTCTTCCGAGACTTAGAAGATCTCCTTCCAAAGTAAAGAGTTTTGAAGAATGAAGACAAAGTCTTCCGAAGACAAAGCCTCGGAAGAAATTGTGTCCTCCGAAGTATTAAATTGTTCGGAATAACTTATTCTTCAGAAGCCATTTTACCTTCGGAAGAAACACGGTATGAACCAATGGACAAAGCATGGTCTGACTTACACTTGCTGCCTACTCTGATCTTCTACAAGATACCTTCAACTTTCATGTGGTTGACCTTACTTTTGTACATTGTTGGTGGTCCTTTTGATCGGTTTTCAGTGCAGAAGAATGCTTGAATCGTTCAATACCAAACACACACAACAAACACTAAGAGATGAAGATCAAAATAACACCAAAAAGCTTTCAAATAAGGTTTTAATGATGAACAATATTGAATGAAATTAAACAAGCTCAATGTATTCAGGAAGAACAAGGTTACAATAGCCTCTTGCAACAGTAATACACGATTCGGGTTTTTGCAAGGATGGCTAACAATTAGCAAAAAGAAATCTATATATAGCTGTCATAGTTTCGCATATAGTTACGCTGGTGGCGAAACTGTACTGGCGAATTTGTAATTTCGCCCGGCAGAAACTAACAGTTTCGCCGGGAGAACATCTAGATGACTGTGAGCGAAACTATAGTTTCGCTCACAGTTTCGATAGACAGCAAAATATATAAATTTAAACTAAACAAGCATACAAAGGAAACTAACATAGATCCTATTACAAAGAAAGATAAACAAACACTAATCTAATGGTGAGTCCAACCTATCTTGATCTTCAATACTCCCCCTAGGTTGGATCTCACCCATTCTGCTTGTCTTGATATCTCTAGTCAGCTCCAGCATCTCCCGTACCTACACATGCTGTTTCTGGTTCAGCTCCTATAGATTTCTTATCTTGAACTTGAGCACTTGATTTGCCTTGGTCACCACCTGCTCTGTTAGCTCCAACTGGATGAGCACTAGCTTCTGCAAATTGTTTTGTCAGATCCTAGATATCCATGTTTAAATCATCTTCAGCTCTAATCCTTTTAGCTAGCTCCTTCACCTCAGCCCCCACTCCTCTGACTTTGTTTGCAACAATCATAAACAAACTAGCCTCCTTCCTTGTCTCTTCTCCTGCTCCTGCTTTAATATGATTCTCACATAGAATGAGCAGATCTTCGTCTGAGAATCCAAAAAGTTCCATAGGGTCAAAGATTTGATATTCGACGCCATCCTTCACTCTAATAACAGCCTCCCCCGTCTGATTGTCATAGAACCATTTCAAAAACCCTTGAAGACGAGAAGGGGAGGGATCTGCCAATCTTACCCTTTGGACAGTCTTTGGGGGCTTCACACTTAATATAATCTTCCCTTTTCCCGTAACTCAAATCACTACCCATATTCCTAGCTTGCTAATTCACATAAATGATCCTTTGTTCTTTGGGTTTGTTTTATACATTAATATGGTCACCTAATGATCATATTTTTCAGCTTATAAACAAGTTTATAAAGTTGTAATTCCGCTGTGTTTTAAGAATGTTTAAGAGGTTAAACTATGATTTTATGTTCTAACAAACCCTACATATAGTTCTTATTGTAACTTAATTAAAAAGAGAGATTGTGCCTGTAAGAGTCTTGTAATTCTTTGAGTTGAGAATCAATATATAAAAGTACCTTGAAAATTTACTTCCTGTGTTTATTATCATCATGCTACTTGTTATATTGTGATCAACTCTTGTTAGGGCTCTTTCTAAGTGTTGTTCTAGGTGAGTTTGAGAGAAAAACCACTTGTTGAGTGACCAACACCGATCCTGTAGACCAAATGTCTAAAGACTTGAAAGCATCATGAGGAAGAAGTTTGAAATGAGTTCCACGGGAAAGACGGATTTCTTTCTGGGAATTCTAGTGAAGCAGATGGAAGATGGCTTCTTCATAAAGCAATCTAAATATGTCAAGGAGATTTTAGAAAGATTTGAGATGAAAGACCACAAGCCGGGTAAGACACCTACACAAAGAAATCACAATCTTTGTCCTGAATCTGAGGGGAGGATACTGATCAGCATCAGTACAGGGCAATCATTGATCTCTAATGTGTCTCACTAAAAGCAGACCTGATATCATGTTCGCTACATGCATATGTGTAAGATATGATATCATGTTCGCTACATGCATATGTGTAAGATATCAAGCTGCTCCAAGGTGTCTCACCTCATCGCTGTTAAAAGGATGCTTAGATACCTTAAAGGAGCTCCTAAACTGGGCCTTTGGTATCCTCAGCACAAAGACTTGAACTTATATGGTTATAGTGACAGTGATTATGGTGGTTGTAACATCAACAAGATATCCACATCAGGAGGATGTCAATTTCTTTGTGGGAGGATCATCTCTTAGCAATGTAAGACGCAATCATGTGTCTCTACATCAACTGCTGAGGCTGAATACATTGCTGCAGCCAGCTGCTGTGCTCAATCGCTATGGATTCAAAATCAGATGTTAGACTATGGCTTCAACTTCATGGAGACTCCTATTCACATAGACAACAAGAGTGCTATCTTAATACTGAAAATGCAGTCAAGCACTCTAAGACAAAACATTTTGACATCAGGTATCATTGCATTAGAGACATTAATGACAAAAATCTGATTAAATTGGTCAAAGTTGACTCAAATGAACAATATGCTGATTTGTTCACCAAAGCCTTTGATGAACAAAGATTTAAGTATTTAATTATAGCTATAGGGATGATAAACCTTGACTAATTATGTAACATCGAATGTTATGTCAAACGTGTCTATTTACAACTTAAGCCCAGTTACAAAAAGTATCTCTTCATAATTTTTAATATAAACTCTTCCGAAGAGAAATTTACCCTCGGAAGATAGTTTTACTCTTCTTCCGAAGGTAAATTCCTCTAACCCAGACAAAGAATCATGAATCAATCTTCCTCAAAAGGGAATTTTGGTGCTTCCATGAAACCACATTTTAGCTTCGGAAGAAAAATAGTATTTATGACAGATTTTTCTTCGGAAGCGAAATTTGGCTTCGGAAGATTGTCCGGAGAGAGAAATCCTTAAAGATCATTCAGAAGCAGATGTTGTCGGAAGAATGCTTTAAAAATTATAACGGAAACATTTGGGTCCCACTCTTTAAAAAAAGTAAGATTTTTGTAGAAGATTCTTGGAGTATTTTGAATAAAACGACCTTGCCGCCTCTGTCAAATTGAGCCGTATAGTGTCATTTCACCTTATCGGTTTGATTTTTTACTCCTTACTTAAAGGACCCCAATTCTCTTCTATACTTTCTTTACCACTGTCGAAACCCTAAGCATACTGTTTTCAATGTAATCTTCAAGCTTGACACTTTTCGTTCTCACAATTCCAAAAACAATGGCTCTTAACCCACAACATAACCAAGTTGCTACCCTTGATTCATCTATGGATAGTGACTTTGCTCAAATCATCCAATTCCTCTCCAAATCCATATACCTTCCCGCTCTCACCATAAACCCCACCATATACTCTAACCACATGTCTGATTATTGGACAAATGGCCAAAATAAATTCATTAACAATGAGAGGGTCATTTGATCGAGAGTTTTGTGGACAAGAGATAATGGTAAGTGAAACCACTATCAGGGAGCATTTGGAGCTTCATGATGCATGGGCTCCAACTGAATTTCCAAAACCTGATTTGGAAGACACCTATACTCAAATGGGATATGGAGGTGATGTTAGTATGTCTAAAGTCTACAAATTCAACTTCTCCAACAAACCAGGTGCTTAGGATCAAATACCCTATGAACTAGGCTGTTTAGTTCATGGTTTCGTCAGAGGCCTGAGGTTTAGTTATTCCAGGTTTGTTCTGAATAACCGTGGGGAAATCTTGTCAAAAATACATTCTACATGTACCCCAGGTTCATTCAGCACTTCACAACTGTGAGTTAGACCTGGATAAACTAGAATACAAGGATAATCTAGTGCTACCTTAAATGCGGCAAGGTGTCTTTCGAATGCTGAAGAAGATATAAACCAACTTCACTGGAAGGTTCACTCCTCTGCTTCTAGGTGTGTTTGAGCCCATGGCTCTTGGTGACATCCCAGTTAAACCAACAGGTGATGAACCTACACCAGCAATCACCACTCCAAAACAACAAAAAGCCTCCCTACCTATCAAACACTTTAACTAAAGATGCCCCAAAATGGACCCTTGCTCAATCTACTCTGATTGAACAAGTCCCTTCAGTTCAGCCCAAAAAGGCTAGAGTGGAACACTAGGCTCCCACTCAGCCTGAGGTCCACCCTTCCGCTCCAATTGACCTCTATATTAGTATAGAGTCTCCTCAGTCTCATCCTGATGAGCCCATCACCCAAACCTCAAGCCCTCAAGATGAGTCAAAACACTCTTCTGAGCAACCAAAAAGGGATAGCCACATCACTACTATGAGTCATTAGATGTTGACCAAGGTCCCGAGTTATTAGGAATACCTTCCATATCTTCCAACTGACCTTCTAACCCAAACTGGTAAGGATTTCATGTTTTCTTAAGGCATTGTAGTTGATCTTCCACACCTATCTCTAGATCAACAGAGCCGAAGGGAACCTCTGATCTCTGACCCACATCAGCAACCATTAACTGAGGTGAGTCCCACCGGTGTGCAGGGGACTCATATAGGCTCAGCTGCCACTACTAAGAGTCTCTCATTTAGCTCTCAGGATAGTGGTAACATTATTGAGACTGAGTCTACGATAACTTTGCCTATTGACATCTCTAAAAGAGATATCCTTGAGCAAAGGTATCCAGGGCGCCAAGAAACTACCACTGGTTATGAAGATGTACATAATAGGTATGTTATCTCATCTCCCATGATTCTTCACATGATGATGAGGGAAGGCTGAAATTCACCATTGAGTACCTGCTCTCTAAGGTCTCAAACCTTGAATCAAAGGTTAGGATCTTAGAAAATAGGTCTGCCACTCAGCAACTTGAGATTGATGATCTCAAGGCAAAACTAGCTAAGACACAGATTAAGAAGTCTGTTAGGCATGTACTAATTCAAGTTTCTTTAAGTTCTTCCTCTAGCTCATCTACTTCTTAAGATGATGCTACCAAAAAGGGGAGAATGTACAAAAACAAGCCCATGAGGAACCTCAAACTTTTAAGGAACCTCAATCTCTGATGACTCTTATAACTTTTTCCTCCCCTTACTTTACACAAAAGCAATCATCCACTGTCTTTCCACAACCACCTCCTTTGAGCTTTCAAGTGGATCTAAGGATGCTCATTAGTCTTCATAAATTTTTCACATAATTCCTAATGAGGTCCTCACTTGAACAACCATCCCCTGATGTTGCCATAACCTACTTTGGAATAGAAGAGCTTCAAAGGCTCAGTGCACCACCTACCAGTCAGGTGGAAGTTGGTCAACCTAAGGTCACTATGGAACCTGAGATTCACTTCAAAGGGGAAATAGGGACTGATGGCCCAGCAACTACCTCAGTTGGGACAGATGGTGCAACATCAGTTTCTTCCAAAGCAGAAATTTCAGCTGTGGAAGTAATTGTTAAACTATCATACTTGTCTGATGAACTTATTCTCACATAGGCCATTCTTGATCTAGCCTCTGAGGTGAACAGTGAGCACTTTCTTACAACTCCCATTCTTCCACAAATACCTCAAGAGCAACCACAAACTTCTCAACCTCATCCTCAGCGCTCTCAACCTTAACCTTTCAAACCAGAATCACCAAAGTAAGCATCTCCTCATGATTACAAAGGTAAGAGGAAAATGACTGATGAGTAGCTTCTTGAGGATGAGAGGCTAAACAAGTTGAGAAGAAAAGGTAGACTCCTTACTGAAAAGTTATTGGCTGCAAGTAGCAAAGCTGCAGTAACATCTCAGGAGTCTATTTATGAAAAGAAAAGAGTGGAGGAAATTGATAAACTCATCAACTTGGGAGTAGCAAATTAAGGAATGCTACTACTCCCACTTGATTAGCTTATCAAACTGGAAGAGGCAACCTTGCTGCAAAAAAAAGGAGGAAGTAGCAAGGAAGGCCAAAAGGAGAGAGTATGAAAAATGAAGGAAGAAGCGCTAAAGAAGAGGAAGGAGAGGATATCCTTCATGTGCTCATGAGGTTACTCTAAGGAGGAATTGAGTCCTTATGAAAATAGGATGATCCTGCTCCTTGTCAACAGAGAGCAGGAACAAATCAGTAAGGAGAGAAAGAGAGCCACTAGAGAGAAGGTGAAGGAGAGAAAGAAGAAAGAAGAAGAGGCTAAACTTACAGCCCCCAAGAAGGTAGGAGATAAAGCCTGGATGAAGGCTTATCTTAGGGCACATGGCTTTACTGGCAGGCAAGTTGGGCCTATGTCAGAGAAGACTCTACTGCGACATGTCAGTGATATCAAAGCTGACATTTGCTTAGGAAGAAGGAAGGAGGTATCTCAAGAGGTACAGAGGATGAAACCTAAACCAAACTCAAATCACTACCCACAATCACTGAATCCACCACTGATCCTATACCCTTTCCTTTCCCCATCAAAATCGAACCCATCACTGAGCCATACACCCCTGAACCCACCATCCTCACTACCAACATAACCTTTCCCTGCCTCTCAACAACCACCCTCACTACATATACTACAACCTAAAACACAACCCAAAACCCAACTAATACCAAATTCATCCTTTGAACCATCCAAAACTCCAACCTTAGAGGAAATTGGGGAGATCAAAAGAAGGCTCAACAACTGCTCAAAAGTGAGCAGCATTTCTTATGAGGAAGGATTCATCACATTGCAATACATTGATGGATCCTCAAACACTCTAACAAGAAATGCCTTCTTAGATCTACCCCGAGAAAACTTACACCAATCACTCAATCTTCTTTCCTTAAGCTCTGATTCATTAAATGAAGAAGAGAAAAGGCTAAGAAGGAAATTGGTGGGCCTCCTGGACACTAGGAATAGGGACAGACTGCCTAACTTGCCCTCATTCCTAGGAACACAATAGTTCAGTGGAGCTTTGATGAAGCTTCTCACAACTTTGTTGTGGAAAGGGAGAATGGAGAGGTAAACAGGTTCAATGCCTCCTCTCTGCTACACTTAAGCAGATTTGATATTACTGAGTTAGCATAGAGACCAATCACCAATCCCTCTAACTCCATGATAGCTGCTCACATCATAAGATTCATTAACAACCTTCATCTTGCTGAATTGAACAAAAGGCAAAAACTGAAGAGAGGTAAAAAGTTGAAGAAGAAGCAAGTGTAGTTTTGGTAGCATCATCCTAGGGGGAGTTTGTTGGAACTGTTAAGGCTGATGCAACCAAAACAACACTTAGAAGAAATCTATACAAACTAAGAGAATTCTTCCGAAGGTAATGCTGCAACTTTTAAAGGAAAATGCTGCAACTTCCGAAGCTTATACGGTAATCTTCCGAAGAGCTTCCGAAGGATGAACTCAGTCTTCGGAGACTTAGAAAATCTCCTTCCGAAGTAAAGAGTTTTGAAGAATGAAGACAAAGTCTTCCGAAGACAAAGCCTCGGAAGAAATTATGTCTTCTGAAGTATTAAATTGTTCGGAATAACTTATTCTTCAGAAGCCATTTTACCTTCGGAAGAAACACGGTATGAACCAGTGGACAAAGAATGGTCTGACTTACACTTGCTGCCTACTCTGATCTTCTACAAGATACCTTCAACTTTCATGTGGTTGACCTTACTTTTGTACATTGTTGTTGGTCCTTTTGATCGGTTTTCAGTGCAGAAGAATGCTTGAATCGTTCAATACCAAACACACACAAAAAACACTAAGAGATGAAGATCAAAATAACACCAAAAAGCTTTCAAATAAGGTTTTAATGATGAACAATATTGAATGAAATGAAACAAGCTCAATGTATTCAGGAAGAACAAGGTTACAATAGCCTCTTGCAACAGTAATACACGATTCGGGTTTTTGCAAGGATGGCTAACAATTAGCAAAAAGAAATCTATATATAGCTGTCATAGTTTCGCATATTGTTACGCTGGTGGCGAAACTGTACTGGCGAATTTGTAATTTCGCCCGGCAGAAACTAACAGTTTCGCCGGGAGAACATCTAGATGACTGTGAGCGAAACTATAGTTTCGCTCACAGTTTCGCTAGACAGCAAAATATATAAATTTAAACTAAACAAGCATATAAAGGAAACTAACATAGATCCTATTACAAAGAAAGATAAACAAACACTAATCTAATGGTGAGTCCAACCTATCTTGATCTTCAATACTCCCCCTAGGTTGGATCTCACCCATTCTGCTTGTCTTGATATCTCTAGTCAGCTCCAGCATCTCCCGTACCTGCACCTGCTGTTTCTGGTTCAGCTCCTGCAGATTTCTTATCTTGAACTTGAGCACTTGATTTGCCTTGGTCACCTCCTGCTCTGTTAGCTCCATCTGGATGAGCACTAGCTTCTGCAAATTATATTGTCAGATCCAGGATATCCATGTTTAAATCATCTTCAGCTCTAATCCTTTTAGCTAGCTCCTTCACCTCAGCCCTCACTCCTCTGACTTTGTTTGCAACAATCATAAACAAACTAGCCTCCTTCCTTGTCTCTTCTCCCACTCCTGATTTAATATGATTCTCACATAGAATAAGCAGATCTTTGTCTGAGAATCCAAAAGTTCCATAGGGTCAAACATTCGATATTCGACGCCACCCTTCGCTCTAATAACAGCCTCCCACGTCTGATTGTCGTAGAACCATTTCTCAAACCCTTGAAGATGAGAAGGGGAGGGATCTGCCAATCTTACCCTTTGGACAGTATTTGGGGGCTTCACACTTAATACAATCTTCCCTTTTCCCGTAACCCAGTCTTTGTCTTTCTTCGATCTTTTTCTTTCTGCTTTCATAAACCCAAAAGCTTCGAAATTATCGTTGAGCCCATTTTGAATTTCTTTCTCCAGAAGCTTAGGTCGTTCACTCAGATGAGCTTCAAGAAGGGGCAATGATGCCAATCTTCTTAAATCCCACTTAGGCAAGGTCTTAAACGCCTTCCTCTTGTGTAAATACATAATTCCTCCCCCTCTCCTCTTGATCATGAACATTTTGAGGTCGGGATTGTACTTCCAGCTCACAATCCTCTTATCCGCCTCTTTCTTCTTCAGACCTTCTAGATTTTGAAATAAAGGGGTTAATTCTTCAGGTTCATTATCCCTCACAAACCAATCGTTCTTTTCCATTTCAATCACGTCGTTTTCATTCTCACTCTTCTGGATTACATAGGTCAGGGGCCTTTCGTCCACTTCATAAAACTCATGCTCTGAGTCATAATCAAATAACTGCTCCTCTTCTACCTCCTCATCCACCAGACCCTTCGCAATGGGTTGCTCAGCAGTTTCAGCTTGTTTTCCCATCTGCTCTTCTCCAGTAAAATCCGCGAGATTTATTCCCAAATCAACAAATCCAGCTTCAAACACATCATCATCTGTCTGTATATTCTCCATTTTAGGTTCTTCAGCTCTCTTGCTAGAGCCTCCTGCTTCTTCAGTTGCTGCCCCTGAGGTGCCCTCTCCTGCCCTCGATGAAGTACCCACATTCAGAAATGGGTACTTAGATGTGTTAGTCAGATCATCTAACTCATGTTGAGTTAGCTGATTAGGCAGGCCGGCATCAGCTTTTAATTCATTTACCTCCTTCAATAACCTTTTGATTAAATTATTTTGATCAACCAACATTCTCTGCATACCCTCCAACACTTCATCTTTTCGTTTCTCCCTCATCTCTTGATTCATCAGCTTGGTCTTCATCATGCTTAATTCATTTGAGAGAGAGAGGTGTTGAGGTTTCTAATTACATCCTTTTCCAAACTGGTGTGTCTTTCAGTTTGTGGGGGCTCAGAGAATGTTTGATGCTTCTCTTTTGTCCTCCTCTCTTGCTCCCCAGTATCAACCGTCTTCTTGTACCTCTTTTCTTTCTCAATTCTGGCTTTAGTTGCCATCTCAGTCACTTCTTTCTCAAAGGATAATCTTTCTCCTTAGCATATCTTTTTCTTTTCTTTACCGCCTCTGACTGACATGGTCTAATCTCCTCTGTTCGTCTGGCTTCAGATTGGATCACCCTCCTGATATAATCCCATAAGCAGTCGGCAAAGATTCGGGTATTCATCGACACTAGATTCTTGACTTCTCCGTGTCTTTGGATGTTGGGGACTTGATCGTCTATGATCATCTGAAGAAATCCTGGATAAAGCAGCCATTTATCCTTCTTCAGGGCCATTATGTTTTCAGCCATGCAGCTAAATATAAGATTTGCTATGTTAGCCTTCTCCCCTCTGCAGCATATAACCATAGATTTCGCCCAGTCTAAGTTCAGCCCTTCTGATCCACCTTTTCGGTGATCTAAGCACGTTATGAAAACGTGGGCGATGTATCTCCACTCCTTGGATAGAAAGGATTTTTTGATTTCCTTTCTAGTCCTAAAAGGAGGACCTTCATATCCCATAGACAGGAAAGCATCAAACACCTCCTCATCAGTCAAATCAATGTCACCTCCAGTGTCTTCTTCTATCTCAGCACCCGTGATATAATCTCTTCTGTAATGGTCACTTGATGATCCAGAACTTTAGCTATAATACTCTCAGAATCTCCCCTTGTGTTGTACTCAGCAGTTCGCCAGAAATCTCGAATGTGTAAATCATAGATAGTAGTAGAATGAGAGATGGCGTATGCTATCGGGGATCTCTGCAGCCTTCTGATACAATCCCTAAATCCTGCTGCTTTAGGATGAGAATCATCTAGAATAGCTGTAATATTGTTCCGAACATCGAATTTGAGATTCGCCATTTAGATCTGACAGACTAACAAACCAGGTTAGAAATAAAATTAGAATTTAAGTATTTACAAACGTAATAAAAATAAACAAATGGTAATAAAAAGTGAAAATACAGATATATACATATATAATTAAAATAAGCTTACAAATTAATCAATAATATATATATATATATATATATATATATATATAAATGAAACAGTTTCGCATAGATGAAACTATAATTTCGCGGAGACGAAATTATAGTTTCGCTCCATTTATATTAAAGTAGACAATGAAGAAATACAATTTCGACAGACAAAACATATAGTTTCGGCAAGACATGAAGATAGATTCGACAGGGCGAAACAACAGTTTCGCTAGGCGAAACTGAATTTTTCTTGACAAAACTGTTAGGTTCGCTCGGACAGCATAACCACACAGTTTCGCTATATCATAGGAACTTTCGTTCAGTTTCGCTGGAAGATGGGGTAGTTTCGCAGAATGAACTGCGAGACTACCCAATCGACATAATCCAATCCAGTCAAATACGGGAAAGATTAGCCTATGAAAACTAATGTTCTGAGATCGAAACTCAAATTAGAAGTCCAAAATCGAGTGAAAATGCAACTAAACAAGACAGAGACGGAGATTTGAGACAAAAGTCTATGAAAAACCCTAAACAGTACTTAGTTTCGACGAAATTAGATTTTTGCGAAAGTGAGTGATTTGATTCGAAACTATGTTTATGTACATAGGAGTTTCGCAGAGGAATAAAAATATAGTTTCGACTGAGCGAAACTATAATTTCGGCGAGGCGAAACTATAGTTTCTGCAAGGTGAAACTACACTTTCTGCCTAGCGAAACAGTAGATTCGTCTCAACACAGAAGTGTTAACGAATCTGCTATTTCCCTAAACAGAACTGCAATTTCGCTATGCGAAATTGTAGTTTCGCAGATATTTTTAAGAAACTCTAATTAAAAAATAAAATAAAATAAAATTAAAATTAAAAATAAAAATAAAATTAAAAATATATTTAATAATAATAATAAAAAATAAAAAATTGCCTTTTGAAAACTTTATTGCCCCACGATATCAATACTCATATATAAAAATAAAATAAGACTAAAATTAACAATAAATGGTAGGAAGGATATGGTGTCATGTTTTTCTCGAAGTTTTTCAGAGGATCATGACTTAGCGAGATTGCTGATATGTTTGTCCACTTAAACCCATTCCCTGTTCTTTTCAACTCGTGATCTGCAACTGATTATCATGTTCTGGATTGTCTTAGTAACTCAGCAACTTGGTCCCCACTGATATTTGATAAAGAATTAGTCTCGTCCTCAAAGTTTATTGAGCATAATCATTGATTTTGCCTGATCACTATACTAAAACTACTTAATGCAACCACAATGACTGGCATATATACATATGGGACACTATAATGTACAGATGCAGACTCAACCAACAACTAAATGATGAGAGCTTCAGATCAATGCTTTCGCATAGCAGAGAAGATCATCTAGGCGTGCTGATGAGAGCTTCAGTCAATGCTTTCACATAGCAGAGAAGATCATCACTCCAGGTCAATGCTTTCGCATAGCAGAGGAGATAAACACACATCTTTTCTTATGTAAAGTATGAATGTATATACAGTAATGGACTATTTGAGATTATTTAATGTTTGGCTTAGAGGGCGTTATCACCGAGTCACCATCCCAGTGGGAAACACCATAAGCTTCATATCGATAATCTATATATACAGTAATAGGCTATTTGAGATTATTTAATGTTTGACTTAGAGAGTGTTATCACCGAGTCACCATCCCAGTGGGAAACACCATAAGCTTCACATTGATAATCTTTGACATCAATTAGCAACTCTCAACCAAGTTTTAGACAAGACTTGTATCTTTGTGCAGACCAAAATATCATGAGGATAATCATTTTTACTGAGTTATGATCTTTTATTTGGCTGCATGATCACTTGTTTACTTCGCTTTTGGGATGAGTCTATCATGCATATCCCAACATAACTCATTATTAGTATGAATCTCCCCTGAAATTTTCATTTGACAACTTACTAAATAGAAAATTTCTTAACAACTAAAGTAAAAGAAAAATAAGAATAAAAAGTAAAGATCTATGGGACACAAGGCAGATAACAATCAAGACCATAAAGAAAATATGTACATATTTACAGATTAAACAGTTGTGTTGCTCAGAAAAGATTTTCAGAACGATATTAATCCTGGCATAGAAATCAATTCATAAAAATGTGGTTTATCAAAGGTTTTTGTGAAAAGATCTACTTTTTGATGTTTTGTGTCAATAGGAATAATATTAATGAAACCCTTTTCTTGAGCATCACGGATGGCATGAATCCGTGTCTCAATGTGCTTGGTCCGAGAATGATGAATTGGATTCTTGGCAATCCCAATGGCTGCTTCGTTATCACAAAACAATGGAGTATGAAGAAAGTTGATCCCATAATCCATCATTTGATGCTGAATCCATAACACTTGTGAACAGCAACTAGAGGCAACAATATATTCAGCTTCTCTTGTTGAGAGAGAAACCGTGGTCTATTTCTTACTTTGCCAAGAAACAAGGCAATTCCACAAATACTGACAGCCTCCCGTAACTGACTTCCTATTTAGCTTGCAGCCGTTGGAATCGCTGTCAGAATAAGCATGCAAATCAAAATTCCCACCATAAGGATATCAAAGTCCCAAACGAGAAGAACCCCTTAGATAACGAAAAATTCGTTTGACTGCCTTGGCATGGGATTCTTTAGGAGCTGATTGGTATCGAGCACAATGTCCAACAGCAAAGGTGATGTCAGGACGACTTGCTGTAAGGTACATGAGTGAGCCAATCATGGATCTGTAGAGATGAGGATTGATTGGTTTTCCGTTTTCATCAGGAGTGAGACGTGTTTGAGCCGTGAAGGGAGTCATCTCAGAAGAAGCGTCGTCCATTTTGAATTTCTTCAATATTTTCTTAATATACTTCTCTTGATGAATGAGAATTCCCTTTGGCTTTTGTTCAACTTGCAGCCCGAGAAAGAAACACATTTCTCCCATCATGCTCATTTCAAATCTGTTTCGCATAACCTCCTCAAACTCCCGACATAATTAAGGATTGGTAGAGCCAAAAATAATGTCATCAACGTAGACTTGCACAATCAACATCTCACCGTTTACCTCTCTTTTGAACAAGGTCATGTCAATGGTGCCTCGCGTAAAACCATTGCTTAAGAGATACTGGGTCAGTGTCTCATACCAGATCCGAGGAGCTTGATGAAGTCCATAAAGTGACTTATCAAGCTTGTATACTTTGTAAGGAAAATCTGGATCTTCAGAGCCTGGGGGTTGACACACATATATCTCTTCATCAATGTCACCATAGAGAAATGCGCATTTGACATCCATCTGATAGACTTTAAATTGCTTGTGAGCAGCGTGCGCCAAGAATATTCTAATAGCTTCAAGACGGGCAACAGGTGCGAAAACTTCTATGTAGTCAATTCCTTCTTGTTGAGCAAAGCCTTGAACCACTAATCTGGATTTGTTTCGCACCACTATGCCCCGATCATCAGGTTTGTTCTTGAACACCCATTTTGTTCCAATGGGATACTTATTTGGTGGAAGATCGACCAGGGTCCACACCTTGAGTTTTTTGAACTGATGCAATTCCAACTGCATTGACTCAACCCAGCAGGGATCTTGGAGAGCTACATGTACGTTCTTAGAAACGGTTTGAGATATAAAACAAGAGAACAAGCAAACATTAATCAATCCAGATTGACTCTGTGTCCGAACTCCATCAGAAATGGAACCAATTATGTTGTCATATGGATGATCTTTGAAAGTCTTGAAATCTGCAGTCATGGAAGGGATGTTAGTAGGTGGATGGTTAAATGATGAGCTGGATGGTGAGGTAGAGTGCGGTAAAGGAGATGAAGAAGGTGATGTTGATATGGGTGGAGGTGGAAGGTCAAACGAAGATGCGGAAGATGCGGAAGATGCAACATTGACTGAAGTATCATCAAGTGATGTAGTGATGTGAGGCATAATAGGTTCAGCTGGTATGGGAGCAGGAGGAATGATGTTTGTTGTTGTATTGGAGATAGACACATCATCATCGAAAACTGGAAGATGTAATGATTTGAACACCGTATCTGAGTCAAAGAACCAAGCTGGTTCTGAAGGAACATCAGAGGAATTAGATTCCTGCCAATCAACATAGAAGGACTCTTAACGATATGTGTCCTCTTGTTATATACCTGATAAGCCTTTTGGGAAGAAGAATAGCCTACGAAATAACATTCATCCGACACAGCACCAAATTTCGTCTTCTGTGCTTGAGTATTCAGGAGAGTGCACGAGCAACCGAATGGGCGAAAGAAATCAATCAAAGGCTATCTCTTGTGAAATAGTTCATACGGAGTTTTCATCTTGTCCTTACCTATCAACAATCTGTTGAGAACATAAGAAGCATAATTCACAGCCTCAGCCCAAAATATGATGGGTAAGGAGGATTCTATTAACATTGTACGTGCAGCTTCAATGAGGGTGAAAATCTTTCGTTCCGCGACACCATTCTGTTGAAGAGTTCTCGCAGCACTGAACTGTCTTAATATTCCTTTGGTTGCACAAAAGGATTCAAAATTTTGATTTTTGAATTCAGTACCGTTGTCACTTTGAATAGCCATAACCTTCCTCTTGCTTATCGATTCAATCGAGAGAATTAACTTTTGCAACTACTCAGTAGTCTCTCCTTTGTGAGCAAGAAATCTTACCCATGAATATCTGGAATAGTCATCTGTAATCACAAGACAAAAGGATTTCTTAGCAATAGATTTAACACTTATTGGGTCAAACAAATCAGTATGTAGCAACTCCAGGGGATTTGAGATCCTATTTTCAATTTTAGGTTTGTGTGGTTTCTTATGTTGCTTTCCTTTTGCACATGCCATACATTTCTCAACCACAGAAAAGTCTTTTAAAGGTAATCCCTCAACGAGATTGTTTTTAACTAATTTGTTTATTATTTTGAAATTAACATGGCCCAATCTACGATGCCATAAGAAAGACTCAGAGGTGGAAGCTTTAGACAAGAGGCATGTGACTGCGGATGATGAGTCCTTTGAATTCATGTCAAGGATATATGTATCATGCTTTCTGGGAGCCCGCATGAGTACCAAATTATCTGGAATATCAATCTTAGATTTCAAAAAGAGACATTCATTGGACTTGAATAAGACCGGAATGCTTTTATCACAAATCTGAGAGACGCTCAACAGATTGAATGCAAGTTCGGGTACGTAATTGACTTTTTCCAAGGTGAGCGAACCATTACAAACTTCTCCTTGTCCTATCATTTTTCATCCTTTCTTGTCTCCGGCGAAAGCAACATAACCACCATCGATTATGCGGTAGTTGGTCAATAAATCTTTAAGCCCCGTCATGTGTCTGGAGCATCCACTATCAACATGCCACACGCTATTTACACGCTTAGTGGATGACTCTTGCAATAATATCAAGAGAGAATTAACCAGGAGTAATGGGCACCCAAGTTTGAACAACTTTAGGTTTCGCCGAAGGAGATTTCTTGCAAAAGAACTTATTAACTAATTGATTCAATTTACTCCCAAAAGAACTTCTATTAACATGTCTATGATGTAACTGAGGACAGTGCTTAACAACATGATCATCTTTACCACATTGAAAACAATGTGATTTTAATCTAGATTCATTATGTAATGAGGTAGAGATTTTATCAATGCATATTTCTTCATCACATTCAGATAATCTTGAATCATCATCACTGTATACCTCATTCATGTTAACAGAGCTGATTTTATTTGAAAAAGAATGATTTTGAGCTCATGACAATGAAGTGTTATCTGAAATACATGTGGTACTAGTACCACTAGTACTTGCCTCAGATGAAGATGCAATCCTGTCATTAAGCACAGAAAATTTTGCAGGTATAAATGATGGAATGGGATGAGAAAAGAATTTTTCAAAAGAGTTAGTTTTTGTTTCCTCATCGCTTTTCACAGTATTATCAGACAATGGACCAACACAGCCAACAGATGAATCAGAATCATGATCCATAGCATTTAAAGAACAAACAGAAACATTACTATAACAGAACGAAACAGTGTTTTACAGCGTCACTAGAAACAAAGACAGAATTTAAACTAGAGTTATGATCTAAAACAGAATGCTGAGGTTCAGGTGTACTAAGGCTAGAGCATCCAAGCCCTCTAGTCGGTCCATAATCGTAGACCTCACGAACATGCATAGGATTCACACCTTCTAAACCTGCAGACATACTGTTAGAATCTACTTTGATCAAATCATTAGAAGGATGGGGAATGGGCATCGGAAAGTAACAGTATGTACTAGGAGGAGGATAAACATTAGCATTTTCATATCCCAAACCTATTTTAATCCTAGCCCCACGTTGAGATTTACATAAATCATCATGTTTCATTCCTGATATGGTCCATTTATCAAGTTTTGACTGAAGTTTGCTTGTTTCAAACTCAGCTAGGGCAACCCTTTCAGTCAAACCTTTCACCTCAACGTTTCTTTCTAAAACAATTCTTTTTAAGTGATCAATTTCTTTTAGTGCTTCATTTAATTTAACAAAGTATTTTGACTCATTCATTTTAAGTTCTTCATTCATTCTTTTCAAATCTTTTCATTATCAATCAATAAACGATTAGCCTTATAAACCCCAAATAATCTGATTTTACATGCAGATGAACACATATCTTGAATTACCTCATATGGAAGTCCCATCACCACCTTCTCAGCTGCAAGAGCTTTATCACATTGACACACCGGAGTACTCGACTTGTTTTCCTCTATAGTGGTAGCAGCATTGTCATAATTCCTTTCTAGCACTGTGGATTGAGTTCCTTGCTTTCCGTACTCCTTCATATTTTCTTCTTTCTCATACTCCTTCTCTTCAACTCCATCATTAAACTCCTTAAATGGATCAAATTCTTCCTCACCGTTCATCTTCATTTCCTCTTCCTGAATCTCAGCTACTAACGCTTGATTAACTTCTTCTTTTGTCTCTTCAGCTTCTGCACTCTAGTTAAAGTTAGAAATTAGAGCAGTTTCTTTCTTGTGGCTTGTCCCATCTTTACCCCTACCAGCAGCCAATCTTGGAATTCCAGAGTTATTAGGATCAGTGACGATTGGCAATGGACATTCACGTTTAAAGTGTCCCAATTGCTTGCAATTGAAACATCTAAGCTTAGACTTATCAAAACCCAATTTGGAGTTGGTGCTTTGACCTCCAAAGTTCTTTCTATTGGTCCTTTCCATAAATCTCCGAGCTCTAAGCGTCAACATTGCCATTTGCCACTGAATATCGGTTTCTTCAAGATCATCTGGATCCACTTGATACATGTCCTCCATTGTCATTCCTTTACCTTTCAGATCCCCAGCAACAAGTGCTTCATAACTTTGAACAAACATCCCAAAAAGTGCCATAGTCTCAGCTGGAACAGAAGTTTCAGTAGATGCTTTTAAATTCCCTTGCTCTTTCCCTGGGTTAATGCCACTTCCAGAAAAATCACACAAGGTCACTGCTCCTTGACGCGATGCCTGCATTGGGGAGCTTGCAGTGGAAGATAGTAATGCAGCATTCTGTGAATAACCGGATGTTGGCATGATGGATTGATTAAACTCCCTCCTTTTCAGATCCAAATCAAAGACTTCAGCTTGTTAATCACGTCCATCAGCTTATAATCAGCAAAGTTTCTTTCTTGTTTCAACATTCTCACTTGTAAACTCCACTGGGGTGGAAGAGAATCTAAGAGTTTATTCACTTGCTCATAGTTTCCCAACTGATCGTCACACTTCTTTAAGGTACTTGAAACTGAAAGAAAGTGATTAGTAATGTCAGTAAGATCTTCATTCTTGTGTCCCACAAATGAATTGAACTCCTTTTGAGCTTGAGCCTTCTTATCTTTCCTTAGATCCTCATTTCCATCGTAAAACTCACACAAGGCATCGTATAAAGATTTTGCATCTTTGTGTTCAGCAAAGCGATTGTAAATATCAGGTGCAAGACATAATGTCAAGGCTCCGAACGCTTTCTGATCTCGGTCAATCAGTTTTTGATCCTTTTCGGTGAATGTGGAGGAGTCCATGTTTGGAGATACAGTTCCACCGACAGTAACGGTTGGCTTGTGTGGTCCAGTGATGATTGAATCCCATTGATTGTGATCGGTGTAGAAGAAAAAAGCATTAAGACACCTTTTCCAATCTTCAAAGTTATCCCCGTTGATGAGTCTAGGAGGTCTATTGGGGGCAACACTCTCTAAATCAGCCAGGGTGAGAGTAGTCATTTTGGACATAATTGTTTCGCTGGAGAAAAAGTAATTTCGCTGTAATAGATTCGCTGAGAGCTAGTTTCGGCTGGGCGAAAGTGTAATTTCGGCAAGCTTAGTTTTGAAAGTTTCGGCAATCAAGAGATTAGTTTCAGCAGCACTTTCGCTAGCCAGAGACTATCTAGAGCTTAGTTTCGCTAGGAATTTCGCAGGAAACAAGCTTGAACTTTCGTTCAAATCACTTTCAGCAGCAAGTTCACACAAATGTCAAATAAGAGAAAATATCAATTTCGCTGAAAGATACTGTAATTTCGCTGGAAGAACAGGAAACCCTCTTAAACCCCAAAAACAGTCAAAAATCACCCAAATCTCAATGAATTTGAAAAGGAGTGATTCACAAAGCTTCCTCAATCAGAAACAAGCAATATACAATCAATTTTCATGACAAAAACACTCTGTTTTGATGTAGAAATTAAGAAAAGATGGTATTGAACAAAAATAACCCAAAACCTCAAACAATCAAGAGCACTAAGGCTCTGATACCATATTGTTGGTCCATTTGATCGGTTTTCAGTGCAGAAGAATGCTTGAATCGTTCAATAACAAACACACACAACAAACACTAAGAGATGAAGATCAAAATAACACCAAAAAGCTTTCAAATAAGGTTTTAATGATGAACAGTATTGAATGAAATGAAACAAGCTCAATGTATTCAGGAAGAATAAGCTTACAATAGTCTCTTGCAACAGTAATACACGATTAGGGTTTTTGCAAGGATGGCTAACAATTAGCAAAAAGAAATCTATATATAGCTGTCATAGTTTCGCATATAGTTTCGCTAGTGGCGAAACTGTACTGGCGAAATTGTAATTTCGCCGGCAGAAACTAACAGTTTCGCCGGGAGAACATCTAGATGACTGTGAGCGAAACTATAGTTTCGCTCACAGTTTCGCTAAACAGCAAAATATATAAATTTAAACTAAACAAGCATACAAAGGAAACTAACATAGATCCTATTACAAAGAAAGATAAACAAACACTAATCTAATGGTGAGTCCAAACTATCTTGATCTTCAATTGTTCACCATTCCTTAGTTAGTACATCTACCACCTTTAGTTGGTAACCAAAAGGTAAGTCATGGACCTGCAAAAAAAATTTTTTTTTAGCAATGTAGTATTTGTCTAAAAGTAAGTCCCATCATGTTATCTACGTATAACAAGCTGTAGATAGTAGTATATATTGTCGCTCATTGTAACTTAGTATCAATGCTTCTGCATAAGCCTTGTAATACTTAGTTGAGAGATAATATATACAAGTATCTTGAAAAACTCTTGTGTTCTTTTACTTATTATATTATTATCAACTGAGTTCTTGTATCTTCATTCATCAAACGAGTGAGATTTAACAAGTTTGTGAGAAACACTTAGTGTTGCGAGAACCACATCGATCCTGCAATATATTTGTTTGTTTGGGTTCGGTTGTGTGTTTTAGAGGATTTTAGTTGTTCGATCTTGCAACATGGGTGTAAATACCCATATGTGTGTGCGAGTGTGTATGTGGGTGGGTGTGTATTTTGGGTGAATATGATATGATTATGTTATGAATGTGTTTTGTTGCTTAGAATGCAAGAATTGAGCCTAGAACATGTTAGATTTGAATTCGGAACTGAGATTGTGTTGATTAGGATGAGTCGGTTGCCCATGCATCCAAATAGTAGCCCATGCGCCCAACGGTCAAAACTGACCAAGTGTTCCCAGACGCCCAAAGTCCATACGCCTAAATAGTGCCCGGACGCCTAAGTGCTCGAACGCCTAATTGCCCATGCACCTAAGTCAGGCCCATGCGCCTGAATAGTGTCCATGCGCCCATAAGGCCCATGCGCCTAAGTGTTAATGATTAAGTGTAAGCTCAGGTGCCTACATAGTGATAAAACACACAAACAGGGCTGGAACGCCAAAATAGTTCTCATGCGCCGAAACACTTAAAAAATATTCTGAATTTTTATGAAAAGCCAGAATTGTAGGGTTCGACCTTGATTTAACCTGTGGGCTACGGTTACCCATTGTAAGTATGATTATGTGATGGTCTAGGGTTATAGTGTGTTATCTTTTAATGGTATTCATACGTATTTATATTATGTTATAAAATACGTTAAATATTATGTATTACTTTACGTAGTATGACAAATGTATGAAAGAATGTAAAGATAACATAACGAAGTGAAAGATAACAAAGATAAGAAGTAAAATGTAATGAATGAAAGAATTGCTTGCAAGCAAAGAGAAAGGAGGTGCATGACTACGTTGTCGTTAGCTCAACTGTGTGCGGTTTTGATAACCCGAAGGATGCATGCAGGGTCAATCATTGTGATTCACAAGACCTTTATGGTATGCCCTAGGTGACTGGGTCAGCTCCGAGCACAACATTCATGATTTAATTACCACATGCCCAGCATCAGCTTCGTGCACAATGTTCGGGGTATTGCCAATTGGTCCGAATGAAAGGGAGAGATGACTTGCCCTAGGTGACTGGGTCAGCTTCGTACATAATGTTCGTGATTTAATTACCACATGCCCAGCATCAGCTTCATGCACAGTGTTCGGGGTATGGTTCCTCGATCCGTATGAAAGTAAAAGAATGACATAATGTACGAAAAGAAAGTAAGAAAATAAAAGAATGATGTAAGGTACGATACGAAAGTATGAGAATGAAAGTAAGAGATAGTCAAAAGTACAAAATGAAAGAATGTAAACGAAAGAGACTGTTAATGAAAAGCATGAAATGAAAGTAAGTATATGAAAGTGAATGCTAATGAAAAGAATGGTATGAAAGTATGAATATGATAATGAAAGATAACGACTGACAATAGAAGATAATAACGATATTATCTATTTGTACGTATGATGCATGATTGCGTATGAAAATTAAGAAGGGTTTTAATGAAAGTAAAGTATGTTATATTTTTATAAAACTAGAACTCACTCAGTAACACTGACTTTTATGTATTTTCCAGTTAGCAGGTAAGAGTTGCTGAGGATGGCTTAGGGCATCTACTTGGCATTTTTGGGATGGCATCCATTTGTATAACAATGACGTTTTTATGATGTAATGCAAATTACGATATTTTGTAACCGTTAACTAGATTGTATTATTTTGAAAAAAGTGTTCATTAATATATGAAATGGTTTTAATTAATTTCCGCTACGATGTTTTAAATTAATGTATGGTTTACGTGCGATGAATGACCAACTGTGAGGTGCCCGGGAATGGGGCCTTACAAGTTGGTATCAGAGCCAAAATTTAAGTGAAATGGGTAAAAATTTTCAAAAGAAACCTAAACTTAAACTGAGAATGGGACAAAGGGAAGGAATGCCTGTCCAAGTAGCTACGTGCCACCAGGTATTTTCTTTAATGTTAACCGGTATTATGTGCGCATGTTATTTGATCTGTTTGCCCTTAGTAGATTTAGATACTGATGTAGTCAGGATAGGAAATGCTTGGGGTATGAAGAGTAAATTAAGTGGCTAATCATAATTGGCCACTGTAATTAGATACTTACTGTACTTGACATAAACTGAGCTTTTATCTTGAATGACCGTGTTAGTGTTTGACTTATTTAGTGTGATAAAGGATGGCTGGAGTTAGATCTTCTAACACTTCACGAGGCGGAGTACATGGTAGACGATGTGCTAGACCACGGGTCACAAGAGAAAGGCCTAGAGCTGAAGAAGCGACTCATGAGGAGCCTGAGACCCCTCATCCGGAGGGTGGTGATGAGAGTGGTAATTTGACAGCCTGAGTGAAAGAGGCCGTGGTGGAGGAGATTTAGCAGGTCATGCAGACAATCTTACCGTCTGTGGTGACTGAAATAATGAAGGCTGTAAGGGAAGGGGAAAGGAAGGAGAGGAATAGTTCCTCGGGAAGAGGAGAGCATCCAGAGACTGAGACGGTTGTACCTACTGACAAGGAGGAGGAAGAAGAGCTTGTACGTGAGGCAGCACGAGGCTGCAATTATAGGGCATTCCAAAGATGCAAGCCCCCTACCTTTGATGGTACTGGTACTATTGCTGCTGCTCACCGATGGGTTAGGGAGATGGAGGCCGTCCTAGAAATCATCAAGTGCCAGGAAGACCAGAAGGTGAAGTTTGCCACTCACTCATTTATGGACTCAGCCTTATGCTGGTAGGACAATATTTTCTAGGCCGAGGGTAGTAGAGCGATTGGCAGGATGAGGTGGAGTGAAGTGAAGAAGTTGGTGATCGAGGAGTTCTGTCCTCATCGGGAGTTGGACAAGGTGAAGAGGGTGTTCCTGTAGCTAGAGGAGGGAACTATGACACATCAACAATACAGCACCAAATTTAATGAGCTGGCATGGCTGGTGCCAGATCAGGTGACGCCCTTGTCACGGAAGATCAAAAGATACATTCAGGGCTTGCCGGCTGATATCCGTAGGCACATGATTCCCGCCCGACTGAGTATGTTTAGGTCGGTAGTGGATTTGGCTGGAAGATTGTATGATGAGAGGGAAGTGATGGTGGTTGAAGGGAAGAAGACTGGTGGTGTTGACCGGAACTGGAATAGGAAACGGTTTGGGCATGACGGCTTTACCCTAAATAACAAGAAAGTGAGGGTGTATGATAGACGGGTGGTTGCAATAGGCTCGGGGACGAAGAAGTTCAGTAAGTGTGGGAAGGAGCCCGTTGGTGAGTGCAGGCTGGGGCTTAATGTTTGTTTCAAGTTGGGGAAGCCTGGCCACATCTCTAGAGATTGCAGAGTAGCGAGGTGCTACAACTATGGTGAACTAGGCCACCTGAGCAGGGAGTGCAAGAAGCCAAGGGCGGAGAGTTTCTGAGCAGGAAAGAAGACCAGAACTGAGGAGCAAAAGGCAAGCGCCAGGGCATTCACGATGACCAAGGAGGAGGCTAGGATGGACCCCGATGTCGTGTCTGGTACATTTCTAGTAATCCAAACTCTTGCTTCTGTGTTATTTGATTCTGGTGCTAGTAGGATTTTTATTTCTATTGCTTTCTATGATAAGCTTTCCTTTAGTAGTATTCGATGTAGAAACCGCTTTTGGTAAGTCCACTAGAATTATTGATGTGATAGAGGATTGCGCCATAGAACTAGAAGGTCATAGGTTTTCTACTAAATTGCATGTTATGCCCCTAGGTGGATTTATTGTAGTACTAGGGATATATTGGTTAGCAACCCATGAAGCGAACATCGTGTGTCGCAAGAAGATGATTAGACTGATAGCGCCTGATGGGAGTTCATTGACGATATATGGTGATCGAGATGATTCCGAAGGTGATTTCGATGGCGGTGGCGGGAAAGTGCATGAGGCGCGTATGTATTGCTTATTTGGCCTACGTGAAGGATGTGGACACCTCAACACCATAAATGTCTGATTACTGGTGGTGTGTGACTTTCCCGATGTGTTTCCAGAGGATTTATCAGGTGTGCCACTGAACCGCGAAATCGAGTTTCATTTGATTTGATACCCGGTGCTCAGCCTGTCGCTAAGGCTCCGTGTCGTTTGGCTCCCTCAGAGATGAAAGAATTGATGGAGCAACTGCAAGAGTTACTGGATAAAGGTTTCATTCGGCCAAGTATCTCTCCATGGGGTGCTTCGGTCTTATTCGTGAAAAAGAAGGACAATAGTATGAGGATGTGCATTGACTACCTCGAGTTGCACAAGTTGAAGGTGAAAATCGGTATCCGTTACCGAGGATTGATGACTTGTTTGATCAGCTCCAAGGTGTCAGTTGGTTCTTGAGGATAGATCTTTGATCTGGCAACCATCAGTTGAAGGTGAAGGAGCAAGATATTCCTAACACAGCTTTTCGCACGCGTTATAGACACAACGAGTTTCTCATTATGTCTTTTGGTTTAACTAACGCGCCAGCTGCTTTTATGGACTTGATGAATCGAGTGTCTCGGCTGATGTTAGATAAATCAGTGATTGTATTTATTGATGATATCTTGATTTGTTCGAAAAGTGAGGAAGAACATGCTGGCCACATACGCGAGGTATTGGAGACACTTAGGAGAGAGAAGTTGTATGCCAAATTCTCCAAGTGCGCTTTTTAGTTGCACGAGGTGCAATTCTTGGGTCACGTAATGAATGCTGAAGGAATTTTCATAGACCCGGCAAAGGTGGAGGCGGTGATGCAATGGAAGTCTCCAAAGACGCCATCCGAGATCCGTAGCTTCTTGGGGTTGGCGGGATATTATTGAAAATTCATCCAAGACTTCTCCAAGACAGCTTCTCCATTGACTAAGTTGACCCGTAAGAATGTGAAGTTTGTATCGGGTCAAGATCAGGAGAAGGATTTTGAAGAGTTAAAGATGATGTTAACACAAGCTCCTGTTTTATCCTTACCCAAACGAAGCAAGGACTTGGTAGTCTATTCGGATACTTCTTACTCGGCGTTGGGTTGCGTGTTGATGCAACGCTGGAAGGTTATAGCCTATGCATCCCGATAGTTGAAAGTTCATGAGGTTAATTATCCTACTCATGACTTGGAGCTAGCAGCTGTGTTTTTTACTTTGAAGATTTGGCGGCACTACTTATACGGGACGAAGTGCACAATCTTCACCGACCAGAGGAACTTAAAGTATTTCTTCAAGTAGAAAGATTTGAATATGAGACAGAGACGATGGTTGGAGCTCATAAAGGATTACGATTGCGAGATCCATTACCATCCAGGCAAGGCCAACGTAGTGGTAGATGCCCTTAGCCGAAAGGAGAGACCCGAGCCGATTCGGGTGAAGGCTTATCAGTTGATTATGACCTCTGATGTGATGACGCATGTCAAGGAGTTTCAAGATGAGGCGTTGAAAGAAGATCATCTTAACTCTGAAAGGATGAGAGGCCTAGTCGCGGAGTTGGGTGAAAACACTCTCGGTGTCAGAACCCGATATGGGCGGATGTGGATTCCTTATTACGGGGACTTACGTGGAAAGATCATGGATGAGGCTCATGAGACTCGATACTCCATTCATTCCGATGCTACAAAGATGTACCATGATATGAAGAAGGATTATTGGTGGCCGGGTATGAAGCGTGATGTAGTGGAGTATGTGAGTAAGTGCCTTACTTGCTTGTAAGTGAAGGCAGAACACCAGAAACCCTATGAGAAGGTCCAACTATTGGATATACCTGAGTGGAAGTAGGAGCATATCACCATGGACTTCATTACGAAGTTACCGCGTACCCCGAGAGGGTATGATGCCATATGGGTGATAGTTGATCATTTGACGAAAAGTTCTCACTTCCTACCGATCCAAGAGACGTATTCCTCCGAGAGATTAGCGGATTTATTCATCAAGGAGATTGTAGCTTGTCATAGCTCGTACAACAACAGTTATCATGCCAGCATTGGCATGCCACCATACGAGATGCTATATGGTAGGAGATGTAGGACACCCGTTTGTTGGGGTGATATTGGTCAGAAGGAGATAGGAAGTATTGAGGAGATTGAAGCTACGACTGAGAAACTAGAAAAGATCAAAGCCTTTATGAAAGCAGCTAAGGATAGACAGAAGTCGTAAGCTGACAAGAGACGTAGATCGATTGAGTTCCAGGTGGGTGATAGGGTTATGTTGAAAGTCTCACCTTTGAAAGGTATCAGAAAGGGGGGCAAGTTGAGCCCGCGGTACATAGGGCCTTTCCGTATCATTGCTCGAGTAGGAGAGGTGGCCTATAGGTTGGAACTACCAGATGAGTTAAGTGGAATTCACCCAACATTCCATGTATCTCATCTATGGAAGTGTTTAGCTGTTAAGGATATGGTTGTACCACTGGAGGACATTGAAGTGGATGAACGGCTCAACTATGTGGGGCAACCAGTGATGATCATTGATCGTAAAGAGAAAAGGTTAAAGATTAAGGTGGTTCCCTTGGTGCGAGTACATTGGAAACATAGAAAGGGATCCGAGTATACATGGGAGACTAAGGAAGATATGAGATGGCATTACCCACATCTGTTCGAGGAATGACAGGTTTCAGGCACGAAACCTATATAAGGGGGGTGGACTTGTAACACCCGGATTTTTGAAGGAAATGAATAATAAAAGGAGGAAATGCAATTTAACCCAAGTTGAGGGGTTAAATATGTCAAAAGTACAAAATTTATAATAATTTTGTACAAAAGGTGGCATGGCCGCCTATGTTGCCTGCACACTTCATTTCATTCGAGATTTTAGAGAGAGAAAGAAGAGAAGCTTTGGATTTTAGAGAGAACTTCAAGCAGGATTCGATTTCAAGGTAAGAATTGCTGTTTATAAGTTGTTCTTGGCTAGATTTAGCCTCGTTACATGCTTATATGTGTTTGTTTGGGTTCGGTTATGTGTTTTAGAGGATTTTAGGTGTTTGAGCTCATAGCAAATGGGTTTGAAGGAAGTCATACTCAAAGTTGCATAAGGCGAGTTCTAGAACCCCTTTTTAACATGTTTTTAACAGATTTTAGGGCTAGAAATGCATGTAAATATGTTTTCATAAAATGGGTGTAAATACCCGTATGTGTGTGCGAATATGTATGTGGGTGGGTGTGTATTTTGGGTGAGTATGATGTTATGATTATGTTATGAATGTGTTTTGTTGCTTAGAATGTAAGAACTGAGCCTGGAACATGTTAGATCTGAATTTGGGACTGAGATTGTGTTGATTAGGATGAGTTGGTTGCTCATGCGCCCAAATAGTGTCCCATGCACCCAACGGTCATAACTGACCAAGTGTTCCTAGACGCCAAAAGTCCATACGCCTAAATAGTGCCCGAACGCCTAAGTGCCCATGCGCCTAAGTCAGGCCTATGCGCCTGAATAGTGTCCATGCGCCCATAAGGCCCTATGCACCAAAGTGTCTATGATTAAGTGTAAGCTCAGGCGCCTACATAGTGGTAAAATGCCCAAACAGGGCTGGAACGCCCAAATAGTTCTCATGCGCCCAAACACTTAGAAAATATTTTGAATTTTAGGAAAATACAGAATTGTAGGGTTCAACCCTGATTTGACCCATGGGCTATGATTACTCATTTTAAGTATGATTATGTGATGGTCTAGGGTTACAATGTGTTATCTTTTAATGGTATTTAAACGTATTTATATTATATTATAAAATATGTTAAATATTATGTTATTACTTTACGTAGTATGACAAATGTGTTAGGACCGTGTACATACGGAGTACTAACTGATTCTTCGTTATACCGGATCAAATAGCGCGGAATCCTATTTGATTGGTGATCCAATCAGGGAGAACGTAATCACGATCAAACCTAACGATTAGAAAATGTTAAGAACGGACTAGGAATGATCTCAGACGTTCTATGAACTTGGAATGGACGAACAAGACGCTCTGGGTCGACTAGGGTTTCAAGTATTCAAAGTTTAAGCCAAATCCCTGATGATGTCTACTTATCTATTGTGTTGAATCTACCGACACATAGTACAATGCACTGGCACCGCCTTATATCTACTTTCTCTGGGTAGTTACAGTACCAACCACGCGTACTATCATTTTCCCAATATGTTAGACCTAGACTTCAGTGATTTTTAATTTTCTGTGGTTTAATTAACCTTGCAAAACATAAAATCCTTTTAGTGTTCCAAGTAACGTGATGCCTGTGTACTATCATTTTCCAATTTTTATCGAGTCACATTTCCAGTTTTGTTGTCTATGCCTTTTAGCTTTACTCACCTTCCCCACCCCCTTTTTTTTAAGTAGATGAATACTGAAATAATAAATAATCTCCCCTTAAAATTCTAAAACAGAAAATCTTTTTGTGTTTTTGGATTTTTATATGACATGGAAATTAAAAAAATTAAAATAAAAAATACTAAAGATTAAAAAAACAGGTGTCGGACTATGTATCTGTTTCTTCTAATATAACATCACTTTTCTTTTTAACCCCGTTGACCCCTAACAGATAGAAAAATCTGGGTTTATCAAACGGTTTGGTGTAGAGGTCAGCGCGTTGAAAATCCGTGTTTATTTTGACCACATCAATTAAGTGTTTTTCATAGCAGTCGCGTAAGCCTTCTTTTCAGCATTATTGGCAGTCTTTTGAGCATCATTCATTCCACTCAACGTTAATGGCAAACCATCAACACCAACTGGCATGGTGTAACCAGTTTCAATAGCATTCCAAAGATTAGTGTCCATACCATTGAGATGAATCTCAAACCTCTGCTTCCACTGCGGGAACTCCTCAATAGACATAAGCTTAGGTGGCTTATTGTGGTTACCAATCTCATTCTCCAGAAGCAGTAAGTTCTGGATCCTTGAGTCTTTCCCTGCTGAGAACACGAAATTTTCAGAGTCCATAATGAATTTGACTGAGTATGCGACTGAAAGGGCGACTGGGGAGCGACTGAGATACAATCGTGCGATTGAACTTAGTCGTACGACTGTGCAGGCGACTGACACTAACAGTGTGCGATTGAAACTCAAACGGGCGACTGGACAGACGATTATGACACTTGAGCGACTGAACAGACCGAATGACTCAACCGGGCGATTGAACAAGCGAATTACTCAATCGGACGATTGAACTGAGCGACTGGACTTCAGTCATACGATTGAGATAATCGTGCGACTGGGACGGCTGAAAACGAGGTTTTTCACACACTTTGACCTAAAACACAAGTTTTTGCACCCTAGACAGCTAAAACTCGAAAAAGATTGATTTTTCAGAACATGCACACGTAAAGACTTGATTTTTTAGCAGAAAGAAAAGATCTTTTCGCTTAAAACAAAGACTTTTTCACAAAAACGATTGAATCCACGAAGAATCAAGAGCCTAAGCTCTGATACCACTTGTTAGGACCGTATACGTACGGAGTACTAACTAATTCTTCGTTATACCGGATCAAATAGTGCGGAATCCTATTTTATTGGTGATCCAATCAGGGAGAACGTAATCAAGATCAAACCTACCGATTAGAAAACATTAAGAACGGACTAGGAATGATCTCAGACGTTCTATGAACTTGGAATGGATGAACAGGACGCTCTGGGTCGACTAGGGTTTCAAGTATTTGAAGTTTAAGCCAAATCACTGATGATGTCTACTTTTCTATTGTGTTGAATCTACCGACACATAGTACAATGCACTGGCACCGCCTTAGATCTACTTTCTCCGGGTAGTTACAGTACCAACCACTCGTACTATCATTTTCCCAATATGTTAGACCTAGACTTCTCTGATTTGTAATTTTTTGTGGTTTAATTAACCTTGCAAAACATAAAATCCTTTTGGTGTTCCAAGTAACGTGATGCCTGTGTACTATCATTTTTCAATTTTATCGAGTCACATTTCCAGTTTTGTTGTCTATGCCTTTTAGATTTACTCACCTTCCCCCCTTTTTTTTAAGTAGATGAATACTGAAATAATAAATAAATACCAATTGTTAGGTCGCTGGATCGATAAACATCCGAGCATGTTCTTGACGGAAGGATAAAAACCAAAAGAAAATCAATAACACGAACAATAATCGAATGATTTTATTGATAAAACATAACGATTTTAAGCTCGTTACAACTTAAGAATCAAGACTTTTGGCAAGGGGAGATCGAGCATGATCTCCCCTCTCATCCTGCAGCGCCTGGGCGCCGGGCACACTATCAAAAAAACCCTTAGGTTTCTACACATTGAAACTGGTATATATAGGCCTCGGCCCATATCAGATGCGACTGGGGCCATTCGTGCATTGGACCATGCGTATGGTTCAATCGTACGACTGGACCATGCGTATGGTTCAATCTTACGACTGGACCATTCTTATGGTTCAGTCTTACGAATGCCCCAATCGCATCTCTCAGTCGCACGACTGGTCCATTAGCATGGCTCAGTCGTACAACTGAGTCTCATTCGCATATGCTCCTGCGAATGACCCAGCTTCATGTGTTTACAAGGTGTATAACATTAAGCCTAGACTATTCATCAAGCGACGAACACACTATATATGACAATATATGCTCCAACAAAATGTATGAAAGAAAGTAAAGAATAACGTAACGAAGTGAAAGATAACAAAAGTGAGAAGTAAAACGTAATGAATGAAAGAAGGGCTTGCAAGCAAAGAGAAAGGATGTGCACGACCACGTTGTCGCTAACTCAACTGTGTGCGGTTTTGATAACCCGAAGGATGCATGAAGGGTCTAAAATTGAGATTGACAAGATCTTTATGGTATGCCCTAGGTGACTGGGTCAGGTTCGTGCATAATGTTCTTGATTTAATTACCACAGGCCCAGCATCAGCTTCATGCATAATGTTCGGGGTATTGCCAATTGGTCCGAATGAAAGGGAGAGATGACTTGCCCTAGGTGACTGGGTTAACTTCGTGCACAATGTTCGTGATTCAATTACCATAGGCCCAGTATCAGCTTCGTGCACAATGTTCAGGGTATTGTTCATCTATCCGTATGAAAGTTAAAGAATGACGTAACATAAGAAAAGAAAGTAAGAAAATAAAAGAATGATGTGAGGTACGATATGAAAGTATGAGAATAAAAGTAAGAGATAGTGAAAAGTACGAAACGAAAGAATGTAAAAGAAAAAGACTGTTAATGAAAAGCATGAAATGAAAGTAAGTATATGAAAGTGAATGCTAATGAAAAGAATGGTATGAAAGTATGAATACGATAATGAAAGATAACGACTGACATTGGAAGATAATAACGATATTATCTATTTGTACATATGATGCATGATCGCATATGAAATTTACGAAAGGGTTTTAATGAATGTAAAGTGTGTTATATTTTTATAAAACTAGAACTCACTCAGCAACGCTAACTTTTATGTATTTTCCAGTTGGCAGGTAAGAGTTGCTGAGGATGATACAGGGCAGCTACTTGGCATTTTTGGGATGGCATCCATTTGTATAACAATGACGTTTTTATGATGTAATGCAAATTTTGATATTTTATAACCGTTAACTATATTGTATTATTTTGCAAAAGTGTTCATTAATATATGAAATGGTTTTAATTAATTTCTGCTGTGATGTATGAAATGTTTTAAATAAATGTATATGAAATGTTTAAAATAAATGTATGGTTTATATGCGATGAATGACCAACTGTGAGGTGCCTAGGAACGGGGTCTTACAAAACCCTTTTTGTTACCCGTGAAACACATAAAGCACTAGATACCAATATGTATGTCCTTTGCCAAACCATGCACCACCGTACTTCATACATTATATCGAATTTCATGATCATTTCCAAGCACTGAACCCATCATGAGTGTTAATAATGGTAAACAATACATGTTGCATGGCCTCTTGTTATTAACTTCAAGCTTTATATTGATTTAATCTCTCCTCTAACATAATGGTTAAGATGCTATAAATTTTCTAATAAATTTAGAACACGTTGATTATGTTTATTTTATATACACAACCATTGTATCTAATTTTGTATGAATCTCATGTTGAATACGTGAATTAATTGATGTTTCTTAGCAATCAATAATTAATGTTATTATATATAAGAATGAAATTTTAGAGTTTTCTAAAATGTATTGGTATCAACATCCAAACTCATGTATGTCTAACTTTTGTCTAGCTCATTGTTAGACTTATGACTTCAAAATAAATGTTTTATCGAATTTTATAATATTGAAACTTATTTATTGTTCTAGAATTTTAATCTTAAAATATAATCAAACAAATATTCTCAATACAGCTTCATCCAATATGAAGCAACCCAAAACTATACGAAGCTGTTAAAATAAATAAAACCTAGATTACTGGCTTAGCACTCACTATTTTCTACGCTTGGTCTAGGGCTCGACGAGCTACGAGTGTAGTCGAGTGAGCCGAACTCTGCTCGAGTTTAGAACAATACAAGCTTTTTGTTGAAAAGTTAAGTTTAGCTCATTAGTAATTTTTTAAATTATTTTTTACTTGAACGACAAATGTGTGATTCCGGCTTTGGATGATAGATGTTATCTTAATCGAGTCCACCTATCCCTTTTCTAGTTAGGACCACACACTTAACCACTCAGGAGAAAACCACAACTCGCATCCCCCTTACTTAAGCCAGCGAATTTTTTACTTAGAGCGAAACTAGAACCCAAGACCTCTCAATTTTTATTTCTCTTCTATACCTTATCTCAACCACTTAGATTGAGGGCATTGGTAATTTTATAGATTACTTTACTCATTTTTATACATAAACTACTATATCTATTGTTTTATCATTTATGGTACTAAAATGACATTAAATACCAAAAATATGTCATAGTTAACTAAATTATTACTTACCTAAATTACCCTTATTAAGAGGTTGTTTGATTACTGTTGACTGAGCAGGATCTGACTGAGTCAGAAGCTGACCCAGTTAGAAGTTCTGATTGAGTCTGCATCTGACTGAAACTTGGGTGTTTGATTTAGTATCTGACTGATTCTGCTAAATGATAAAAATAGTCATATTCTCCCGTTGTTCTAACGAGTTTGAATTTAACTACTGTTGTGTAATCTATAAAAATAGCCAAATTTATAAGAAAAACATAATAGCTTAAAATTCAAAATGTCATACAAAATACAAGTTAAACATAAATCAAACATAATAAAAACAAACACTTCGAAGTTCAAACATATTACAAGAGTTTGCATACAAATCTAACTTGAAGCATCTGAAAGCAATTGATTCGCAACTTGGTCACGTAAAGTAGCCATATATTCAACGCCTACCGAACCCCACTCTATGCCTTTTGTGTTTTGACCCTTACTTCCTCCACCTTCACCATCAGGGGTAACCATAGTGTTCTCTTCAAAGTTTGTAAATAATTCATCTTGAATATTGTATTTTCTTATAAAATTATGGAATACAAAACAAGCAATTGCTACGTCTCTTTGTAGTGGAAAATGATAAGTTGTAACATCCGGAAGTTTTACTTTTTGAAGTGATATGCGACTGAGTCTCAGTCGCATGGAATTCATGCGACTGGGGGTTCAATCGCATGATGCTCGGACGATTGAAGCTCAACCGTACGATTGGAGTTCAATCGCACGACTGAAGGATCAACCGCATGGAACTCATGCGACCGGAGGTCCAGTCGCATGGTGTTCATGCGACTGAAGGTCCAGTCGCCCCTGGACTTCGGGCGACTGGGCTGTACCTATAAAAGAGGAGTAGCTCTCTTCTCCTCCCAACACTTACATTTTTCAGTCGGGAGAAAGGGCAGAGAGCGAGAGAACAGAGAAAGAAGAGAAAGAAAGGGAGAACGTGGTGATTCTGACACGAGATTTGTCGAGAAGCTACCCAAATCGAAGCTCTTCATCTTCTCCTTGATAATGTGAGTTCTAGAACCCCTCATTTACTAGTTTTCATACGATTTTGGGGCTGGACCACATATAAACCCTATTTTTGAATAGTGTGTATGTTTGACCCATTTGGGTGAAATCTTGGGTAACGTGTTTATGGTACGAATTAGGACTTGCACTAGCTTGTATAATGTCCTAGTATGATCCCCTGAGGTTTAAGAGGGCTAATTTGGGCTAGAAATGAGTTTGGAAGGGTTTGAGACCCGTAGGTCGCGGCTGCAGTTCGTGATGAACTCCAGTCACTGCCCAGTTAGGGTTATGCGACTGGAGGGCCAGTCGCACGACTGAGGAAAACGAATGTTCAATCGTACGATTAGGGTTCAGTCGTGCGGATGGGGCTCAATCGCCCGATAGACCATACGACTGAGGGATTCGTTCGCATAGGTCCATTCGCATGATAGTTTAGTCGTACGTATAAGGTTAATCGCCTAATAGTCCATTCGTATAGAGTTCATTCGTACGATAGGAGGTTCATTCGCACGAATGTAAGTCCAGTCGTCTGATTGCCCAGTCGCACGACCTAGTCGCATGGAGGCCATGCGACTGTGGTATGTTCAATCGCCCACATAGGGCTGATGTGAATGAGGATGCAGGTGCATGTATGATGTAAACATGATAAGTATGATGTTGCCCTATATGATGGTTATGACTGATGATTTGTAGATGTTTATGTTCCTTATGACTATGTATGTTTATCTTTCCAAAACTTTACGAATAATGAGAATGAATGAATGAAGTATTATGTAACGTAAAGTGAAAGATAATGAAAGAGGAACACAATGATGAATGCATGTATTAACGAGCGAACGAAAAGAAGAATGATGATGAGTACATGCATTAACGACCGAACGAATTATGTCTTGCAAGCATTGAATAAGTCGATTGGTCCTTCTCTGTGATTGACCATGGTCATGGTACCTCTACCACTTACCCCTAGTACTGTGGCATATGCTTAGATTCACGGCCTAGTAGCTAAGGCTACTGTGGCATACGCTCTATTGATTCACGGCCCAGTAGCTAAGATGGATCGGGGTATAGCATATGGTATTGGTACATCAGTATTCAATGTGCAAGTAAGGATGAAACGGGATCCTTTTCATTCGACCATAGTAATCATAGCCGAGTGCTATAAAGTGGGTAAAGTCCGACAGGATCCATATGAGAAGTTAAAGATAACGATGTATAATGAATGATGAAGATAATAATGAATATTATCTCTGTGTACGTATGAATGAACATAAAGAATGTATGCAAGAACGTGAACGAGAACGATGAATGGTACACGAATGAAAGTTAATGAACTAATGATGATAAAGTAACAATATTATTTAAGTGTACGTATGTTGTATGACCGCATGTATGAAAAGACAGTTTAACAAGTAAAAGTATGTTTTATTATAAAACTAGAACTCACTCAGCAATGCTGACTTTTTTTTATGTGTTTCCAGTTGGCAGGTAGGGTTGCTGGGGATGGCATGAGGCGGCTACTCAGACCTTTTGGGACGGCATTCTCCTTTTGATAATGCTGCAACGTCATGTGTTGTGGGCCCATGATGCACGCAACACATTATATTGCATGCCGTGAGGAGATTCCTTAGGGTTCCGATGTACGGGACTACTTAAGGAAATCTCCTTTATGATGAAAAATATTATGTTTTTATAATAGAGGTCACTGTTTATGACCCTATGATTGTTGAGGATTCACATAAACGAGATTTTCCTCGGTTTCATATGCTTCAGCAACAATCATAGTAAAAGTTAGGCATTTTAAAGAAGGCTTGTATTTTGTATTTAGATCACGATGTAATGCATTGTAAAAGCTTTCATGATGTAATGAGAATGACCAACTTTATAAATTTCGCTGTGTTATGCTATTATGTTTATATCAAATGTATGTTTTATGTGTGATGACGACCAACTGTGAGGTGCCCGGGAACGGGGCCTTACAAGTTGGTATCAGAGCCAAAGTTTAAGTGAAATGGGTAAATTTTCAAAATAAACCTAAATTAAACTGAATATGGGACAGAAAAAGGGAAGAATGCCATCTGAGTAGCTGCGTGCCATCAGGTATTTTCTTAAAGTTAATCATGATTACGTGCGCATGATATGTGTTTATGTGTACTGTTAGACTTAGATACTAATGTAGTCAGGACAGGTAATGCTCGGGGTGCGAAGAGTAAAGTAAGTGGCTAATCACAACTGGCCACTGTAATTAGGGACTTACTATACTTAACATAAACTGAGCTATTTCCTTGAATGACCGTGTTGGTGTTTGAATCTTTCAGTGTGATAGAAGATGGTCGGTGGTAGATCATCTAAAGCTTCACGTGGTGGTGGACGTGGTGCTGAACCGCGTGCCACGAGAGGAAGACCTAGGGTAGAGAAGGTAGTTCATGAGGAAACCGAGACCCCTCATCAGGAGGATGCAGACGAAAGCGCCAACTTGAGAGCCTCGGCAAAAGAGGCAGCGGTTGAAGAAGCGCACCAGGTCATGCAGACAATCTTACCGTCTGTAGTGACCGAAGTGATTAAAGCTGTCAGAGAAGGTGATAGAAGAGAAAGTAATAGGTCCTCAAGAAGACGGCAACGAACAGAGCCGGAAATGGTTCTATTTGATGATGAAGAGGAAGAGGAGGAAGAGCGGGTACGGGAGACAACACGGGGTTGTAACTACGGGGCATTTATGAGGTGCAAGCCCTCGACTTTTGATGGTTCAGGTACTGCTGCTAATGCTCACCAATGGGTGAGAGAAATGGAGGCTGTCCTCGATATTAGTGATTGCCAGGAGGACAAGAAGGTGAAGTTTGCTACCCACTCTTTCACAGGGTCGGCTTTGTGCTGGTGGGACAATATAGTCCAAGCCGAGGGTAGCAGGGCCATAGGGAAGATGAAGTGGGCTGAGTTAAAAAGGATGGTGATCGAGGAGTTCAGTCCTCTTCAGGAAATGGACAGAGTTGAGAGAGAGTTCCTGCAGTTGGAGGCGGGGACGATGACCCACCAACAATACACCACCAAGTTTAACGAAATGGCGCGGTTGGTGCCAGAGCAGGTGACGTTGGTGTCTCGAAAGATCAACCGGTACATTCAGGGGCTGCCAGCTGAAATTCGTTGGCATTTGATTTCTGCTCGACCGAGCACTTTCAGGTCGGCAGTGGATTTGGCGGGAAGGTTATACGATGAACGGGCTGCGTTGGTAAAGGCTGAGGGTAGTAAGAAGGGAGGTGGAGAGAGAAGCTGGCAGGGGAAGAGGTTTGGTCGAGGTGATACTTCGACGAGCAACAAGAAGGCAAGGGTGGATGACCGCCGTGTGGTCATGACTGGAGCTGGGGTGAGGAAGTGTGGTAAGTGTGGAAGGGAGCACTCAGGGGAGTGCAAGTGGGGATCCAACATCTGTTTTAGGTACGGGAAGACAGGGCATATGTCAAAGGATTGCCGGATGGGCAAGTGTTTTAACTGTGGGAAAGTGGTCATATGTGCAGAGACTGTAAGAAGCCTAGGGCTGAGGCTTTAGGGTTAAAGAAGACGGGAAGTGAAGGTCCGAGAGCAAGAGCCAGGGCATTCACAATGACGCAGGAAGAGGCTAGGACGGACCCCGATGTAGTGTCCGGTACGTTTCTGGTGAATCAAACTCTAGCCTCTGTATTATTTGATTCGGGTGCCAGTAGGAGTTTTATTTCTGCTGTTTTCTGTGCCAAATTGCCCGTTAGTAGTAGACGTGTGGATATACTGTTTGACGTAGAGACTGCTATAGGTAAAACTACCAGGATTTCCGAGGTAATAGAGGGTTGCGATGTGGAATTAGAGGGCCACAAATTTCCGGTTAGACCGTTTGCGATGACGTTGGGTGGTTTCGATTTGGTGCTTGGAATGGATTGGTTGTCGGATTTTGAGGCAAACATTATGTGTCGCAAAAAGATGATCAATTTGACAGCGCCCGACGGTAGTTCAGTGACAGTTTATGGCGATCGGGTTACTACAATTCCGAAGGTGATCTCAATGGCGGTGGCGGGGAGATGTATGAGGCGTGGATGTAGCGCCTTCTTATGCTATGTAAAGGATGTAGAAACGCCAACACCACAACTATCGGATGTTCCGGTTGTGCGTGAGTTTCCAGATGTGTTCCCGGAAGACTTATCGGGATTACCACCTGACAGAGAGATCGAGTTCCAGATTGATCTGATACCAGGCGCCCAACCTGTTGCCAAGGCACCATATCGATTGGCCCCGACGGAGATGAAAGAGTTGATGGGGCAGTTACAAGAGCTGCTGGATAAGGGGTTTATTAGGCCGAGTATCTCACCTTGGGGTGCCCCGGTCCTGTTTGTAATGAAGAAAGACGGTAGTATGAGGATGTGCATCGACTACCGCGAGTTGAATAAGTTGACGGTAAAGAACAGATACCCCTTGCCGAGGATCGACGACTTGTTTGATCAACTTCAGGGTGCTAGTTGGTTTTCATGGATAGATCTTCGATCAGGCTACCATCAACTGAAGGTGAAGGTGCAGGATATCCCTAAAACAGCTTTTCGTATGCGCTACGGTCACTATGAGTTCCTTGTCATGTCTTTTGGTTTGACCAATGTGCCAGCTGCTTTTATGGATCTGATGAACAGAGTGTGCCGGCCGATGTTGGATAAATCAGTGATTGTATTCATTGATGATATCCTGATTTATTCGAAGAGTGAGACCGAGCATGCCGGCCACGTTCGAGAAGTTCTGGAGACGTTAAGAAAGGAGAAGTTGTATGCTAAGTTCTCCAAGTGCGCATTTTGTTTGCGTGAAGTTCAATTTCTGGGTCACGTGGTTAATCCGGAGGGGATTATGGTCAATCCGGCAAAAGTAGAAGCAGTAATGCAGTGGAAGTCTCCAAAGACGCCGTCTGAAATTCGAAGTTTCTTAGGTTTGGCGGGTTATTACCGAAGATTCATTCAAGAATTCTCCAAGATTGCTTCTCCATTGACCAGGTTGACCCGGAAGGATGAAAAGTTTGTATGGGGTCAAACTCAGGAAAAGGCGTTTGAAGAACTGAAGGCGAGATTGACCCAAGCTCCTGTTCTATCATTACCTGAGGGAAGCAAAGATCTGGTGGTTTACTCTGATGCTTCTTATTCGGGATTGGGATGCGTGTTGATGCAGAGGGGAAGGGTTATAGCTTATGCATCCCAGCAGTTGAAGGTCCATGAGGTTAATTACCCTACTCATCACTTGGAGCTAGCAGCTGTGGTCTTTGCATTGAAGATTTGGAGGCACTATCTCTACGGAACGAAGTGCACCATCTTTACCGACCACAAAAGCTTGAAGTACTTCTTCGAGCAAAAAGATCTGAATATGAGGCAACGACGATGGTTGGAGCTTATAAAGGATTATGATTGTGAAATCCACTACCATCCGGGCAAAGCCAACGTGGTGGCGGATGCCCTTAGCCGAAAAGAGAGGCGCGAGCCGATTCGGGTGAAAGCGTACCAGCTGATCATGACCTCTGACGTGATGAAGTAAGTCAAAGAGTTCCAAGATGAGGCATTGAAAGAAGATCATCTTAACTCTGAAAGAATGAGAGGCCTGGTTGCGTAGTTGGGTGATAACACAACTGGTGTTAGAACTCGGTTTGGGCGTATGTGGATTCCTCATCTTGGGAATCTACGTGGAAAGATCATGGATGAGGCCCATAAGACTCGATATTCCATTCACCTCGGTGCTACCAAGATGTACCAATACATGAAGAAAGATTATTGGTGGCCGGGTATGAAACGCGATGTGGTGGAGTATGTGAGTAAATGCCATACTTGTTTACAAGTGAAGGCCGAGCACCAGAAGCCGTATGGAATGATTCAACTATTGGACATACCGGAATGGAAGTGGGAACACATCACCATGGATTTTATCACAAAGCTGCCACGTACCCCGAAAGGGTATGATACTATATGGGTGATTGTGGATCGTCTGACGAAGAGCGCTCACTTCCTACCGATGCGCGAGACATATTCATTCGAAAGGTTGGCCGATCTTTTTATCAAAGAGATTGTGACTCGTCATGGTGTACCGGTGTCGATTGTATCTGATCGCGACACCCGGTTTACATCCAAATTCTGGAAGAAATTCCACGATGCTATGGGGACGAGGTTACATATTAGCACGGCTTATCATCCTCAAACTGATGGTCAGTCTGAAAGGACCATTCAGACTTTGGAGGACATGCTTCGGGCATGTGTTATTGACTTCAGGGGAAATTGGGATGACCACCTGCCGCTAGCCGAATTCTCATACAACAACAGCTATCATGCCAGTATTGGCATGCCACCCTATGAGATGCTATACGACAGGAGATGCAGGACACCCGTTTGTTGGGGTGATACTGGTCAGAAAGAATTGGGGAGCGTCGAAGTGATCGAGGCTACGACTGAAAAGCTCGAAAGGATCAAAGCATATATGAAGGCCGCCAAAGACAGACAGAAGTCGTATGCTGACAAACGACGCAGACCAATTGAGTTCCAGGTGGGAGACCGGGTTATGTTAAAGGTCTCGCCTTGGAAAGGAATTATTCGATTCCGGAAGCGGGGTAAGTTGAGCCCGCGATATATAGGCCCTTTCCGAATTGTTGCTCGAGTAGGGGAGGTGGCCTATAGGTTGGATCTACCAGATGAGTTAAATGGAATCCACCCGACCTTCCACGTATCTCATCTGAGAAAATGTTTGGCCGATGAGGATCTGATCGTTCCACTGGAAGATATTGAAGTAGACGAACGGCTCAACTATGTAGAGCAACCAGTGGCGATCGTCGATCGCAAAGAGAAGAGGTTAAGAAATAAAGTGGTTCCCCTTGTGTGTGTACAGTGGCGGCACAGGAAGGGATCCGAATCAACGTGGGAAACTGAAGAAGAAATGAGACAGCTTTACCCACGATTGTTCGAGGGATAACAGGTTTCGGGGACGAAACCTAAATAAGGGGGGGTGGACTTGTAACACCCGGAAGTTTTACTTTTTGAAGTGATATGCGACTGAGTCTCAGTCGCATGGAATTCATGCGACTAGGGGTTCAATCGCACGATGCTCGGACGATTGAAGCTCAACCGTACGACTGGAGTTCAATCGCACGACTGAAGGATCAACCGCATGGAACTCATGCGACCGGAGGTCCAGTCGCATGGTGTTCATGCGACTGAAGGTCCAGTCGCCCCTGGACTTCGGGCGACTGGGCTGTACCTATAAAAGAGGAGTAGCTCTCTTCTCCTCCCAACACTTTCATTTTTCAGTCGGGAGAAAGGGTAGAGAGCGAGAGAACAGAGAAAGAAGAGAAAGAAAGGAAGAACGTGGTGATTCTGACACGAGATTTGTCGAGAAGCTAGCTAAATCGAAGCTCTTCATCTTCTCCTTGATAATGTGAGTTCCAGAACCCCTCGTTTACTTGTTTTCATATGATTTTGGGGCTGGACCACATATAAACCCTCTTTTTGAATAGTGTGTATGTTTGACCCATTTGGGTGAAATCTTGGGTAACGTGTTTATGGTACGAATTAGGACTTGCACTAGCTTGTATAATGTCCTATTATGATCCCCTGAGGTTTAAGAGAGCTAATTTGGGCTAGAAATGAGTTTGGAAGGGTTTGAGACCCGTAGGTCGCGGCTGCAGTTCGTGATGAACTCCAGTCGCTGCCCAGTTAGGGTTATGCGACTGGAGGGCCAGTCGCACGACTGAGGAAAACGGATGTTCAATCGTACGATTAGGGTTCAGTCATGCGGATGGGGCTCAATCACCCGATAGACCATACGACTGAGGGATTCGGTCGCATAGGTCCATTCGCATGATAGTTTAGTCGTACGTATAAGGTTAATCACCTAATTGTCCATTCGTATAGAGTTCATTCGTACGATAGGAGGTTCATTCGCACGAATGTAAGTCCAGTCGCCTGATTGCCCAGTCGCACTACCCAGTCGCATGGAGGCCATGCGACTGTGGTATGTTCAATCACCCACATAGGGCTGATGTGAATGAGGATGTAGGTGCATGTACGATGTAAACATGAAAAGTATGATGTTGCCCTATATGATGGTTATGACTGATGATTTGTAGATGTTTATGTTCCTTATGACTATGTATGTTTATCTTTCCGAAACTTTACGAATAATGAGAATGAATGAATGAAGTATTATGTAACGTAAAGTGAAAGATAATGAAAGAGGAACACGATGATGAATGCATGTATTAACGAACGAACGAAAAAAGAATGATGATGAATACATGCATTAACGAACGAACGAATTATGTCTTCCAAGCATTGAATAAGTCGATTGGTCCTTCTCTGTGATTGACCATGGTCATGGTACCTCTACCGCTTACCCCTAGTACTGTGGCATATGCTTAGATTCACGGCCCAGTAGCTAAGGCTACTGTGGCATACGCTCTATTGATTCACGGCCCAGTAGCTAAGACGGATCGGGGTATAGCATATGTTATTGGTACATCAGAATTCAATGTGCAAGTAAGGATGAAACGGGATCCTTGTCATTCGACCACAGTAATCATACCCGAGTGCTATGAAGTGGGTAAAGTCCGACAGGATCCATATGAGAAGTTAAAGATAACGATGTATAACGAATGATGAAGATAATAATGAATATTATCTCTGTGTACGTATGAATGAACGTAAAGAGTGTATGCAAGAAAGTGAACGAGAACGATGAATGGTACACGAATGAAAGTTAATGAACTAATGATGATAAAGTAACAATATTATCTAAGTGTACGTATGTTGTATGACCGCATGTATGAAAAGACAGTTTAAAAAGTAAAAGTATGTTTTATTATAAAACTAGAACTCACTCAGCAACGCTGACTTTTTTTTATGTGTTTCCAGTTGGCAGGTAGGGTTGCTGGGGATGGCACGAGGCGGCTACTCAGACCTTTTGGGACGGCATTCTCCTTTTGATAATGCTGCAACATCATGTGTTGTGGGCCCATAATGCACGCAACACATTATGTTGCATGCCGTCAGGAGATTCCTTAGGGTTCCGATGTACGGGACTACTTAAGGAAATCTCCTTTATGATGAAAAATATTATGTTTTTATAATAGAGGTCACTGTTTATGACCCTATGATTGTTGAGGATTCACATAAACGAGATTTTCCTCGGTTTCATATGCTTCAGCAACAATCATAGTAAAAGTTAGGCATTTTAAAGAAGGCTTGTATTTTGTATTTAGATCACGATGTAATGTATTGTAAAAGCTTTCATGATGTAATGAGAATGACCAACTTTATAAATTCCGCTGCGTTATGCTATTATGTTTATATCAAATGTATGTTTTATGTGTGATGACGACCAACTGTGAGG
Organism: Flaveria linearis; assembly: GCA_024085815.1. Classification (NCBI taxonomy): domain Eukaryota; kingdom Viridiplantae; phylum Streptophyta; class Magnoliopsida; order Asterales; family Asteraceae; genus Flaveria; species Flaveria linearis. The sequence continues at coordinate 44,299,445 of CM044010.1, read as the reverse complement.
TGCCCGGGAACGGGGCCATACATAAGTTTGCCTTCAATACACCATAAGCATGCTCAGTAACATTTCTAAGGCAAGCACGAACATGATTGAATCTTTCTTCCTTACTTAAAGGCGTTCTTCGTCGGAAATCGGCTAATCAATACCTAGTATTGCAATATTGAGTCATAAATCCATGAGTGTTGGTATATACAGCGTCGCAAAGGTAATATTTATCTTTAAATGCCAGTTTGACATCTATTATATAAAGTATACAAATAATATATTTAATAATAAAAGTTATAATTATATTATAAACCTGGTGGAGGGAATCGAAATCCAGATCAAGTGCAACTTCTCTCAAAACCCGTGAATCATGTGCTACGACTTCCCATCCAGCCCATACAAAGGTGAATATCATTTCAAAATCACATATTCATAACACATTTTGATAACATTCACCTTTTCCTCTTCCCTTAAAAGAATTTGTTGATCAGCAGGCATAACTTCATGTACAAGAGTTCAATCTAAAGCACCTATTTCTCAAGGAAATATTCCTTTTAGCCTTTTAAATCGTTCTGAGGTATTTGCATTTTCCATTAAAGATGTTGGGAATATAATTTCTTTAGCAAGACACATCATTGTAACCAGAACCTCGTGAAAACATTTATGAACCGTTTGATTGGAGTGTTGAAATCGTCGTTTAACCACTAAAAAACATTCATTATGACCTATAATATGTAAGAACATAGCCATCTTCTCTTTAATGCTTATCGTCCTAGTAGCTCGTGGCCAATTTTGTTGTGTAAAATTATTGCATAATAGTACAAATGCCTCGCGTGAAGGTCTCATCATTTGTTGACATTGTGTAGAAGATCCATGTTGTAATTTATGTGTATATACATGCCCAGTTAAAGCATAATCATTATCTCTTATTCTTTCAATTCTACCATCTCGTTTCCTTTTCTGGGCCAACTTCAACCAATACCATGTAAGTATAAAAAAGGTAAAATTTCACCATCCGTATACATATTTGACCTGTTAAAAGTCATCCAAAACATTATACTAAAGTTTTACAAAAGTCATAGATTAATCATGCAATTTCATACAGAAAGTCATACAACAATCATTCCAAAGTAATACAAAATTCATACTTAATATCATACAAAAGTCATACAAATGTCATACAAAAGTCATACAAAACACAAAAGTCAACCGAATAATCCAAACTTTCTCCTAGCATTTCTCACCCACGACTCGCAACTCACCGGCTTAAGACGTAACCAACTTTTCTAATATCAACACTTTCACCTAATAGCAAAAGAGTTGTGTTATATCTCGGATCTTCTTCTCCCCATTCCATTTTTCCCAATTTATCCATGCATGCGTCCATTTCATTGTCAATATTTTTTTCCACCAACATCTAACATTAATTATTTCATTCCTAACTTCTCTTAATTCGTCATCTATTGTTTTCCTACGAACTTCTTTGCTAGTTTTAGTAGTTGCCTTTTGTTTTGACCAGCCAGAGGATTCTTCACATACAGGTGGGGTCTCTGTTTCCATCGGAGTGCACTGAACATCATCCAAACCATGCTCTAAAAATCCTTTAGCTAGATGAGGAAGTGTAAAAGATGGCCCCCAACTGTGAATGTCGGTCCTGATCACCCCCACAAACAGTTTGTACAAATATCAGGGTAAGGAAGGGGCGCGTTTCACAACTTTTCCATAAACTTGTTTAACTGTTTGAAAATTTTTAGATATAATCAAGCTACTAAACAAAAAATAATCTTATTAATAAGGTTTTCATATTAAAAATTACCTTTGCCTTCGCTTCCTATTCTTCATCAATCATATTCAAAGTGTTGGTTATAAGATCATAAATATTTCCGTTTTGTTTTTCAGTTTCACCCAAGCCACGTACTTTGACTTTAGTTAGTCATATCGATTTCTCATTTGTTTATGGTCAACAATGAAATTATGAACATTTTTAGGTTTTTTCACAACAACTTTCCATGAGCTTCCTTTCAGGCTACTACCCTCCCGACCGTTATTTGTTATTTCATGTATACATGCTTCGAGAAATGGTTTGTCGCCACAATCCAACATCCAAATAACTCTAGTTTTTTTTTATCATGCCTAAATCAAGAACTAATTTCAAAACTAATTTCAAGAAATCATAGAATCAATATTATATATGATTTCAAGAACACCAATCAAATATGATTTTAAGAACACATTATCAAATCACATTTCTAGAACCCATACAACATCAACTCTGATTTCAAGAACACCATATCAAATCTAAGTTCAAAAACAAGTTTAACAACTAGAACAAAATTTATATAATTAAGAACACCATATCAAATCTGAGTTCAAGAACAAGTTTAACAACTACAACAAAATTTATATAATCAAGAAAACCATATCAAATCTATCTTCAATAACACAGTATCAAATCCCATTTCAAGAACACCATATGAAATCTATTTTCAAGAACAAGTTTAAAAACTAGAACAAAAATTATATAAGCGTACAACTATGAAATCTATTAAAAGTTTATCAACTAGATACAAATAATATTGCTATTATATACTATATATCAACTAGATTTCATACAACTAGGAAACCTATTAAAAATTTATCATACCTTCAGAGGTGGGAGAAGGTTGGCACCGATGATGAGGGAGCCGACGATAAGATAGGATTGTCATCGAAGGGAGATGTGCTCGTGGAGGACCGCCGACGACGGGGATGCTGACGATGGGAGAGGGTCGCCGCTAGAGGGGGAAGGTCGTCGCCGAAGGGTGAGGGTCTCCGCCAGAGGGAGAGGTGCTCGCGGAGGACTGCCAACGATGGGGGTGCCAACGATGGGAGAGCGTCGCCACCGGACGAAGAGGGTCGTAGATGATGGGGGTATCGAGGGTTCCCGACTATGGCGGTGCTCGTCGCCCTTTTTCTTCTCTGGGCCAACAATCCTTTTTTTGGTTGCTATAATCAGTTGTGGTCAGGGCTTTTGAATTCTAGGTCTGTCTTAGCTGACAAGGACCCTATCAGACGTGATTTCAACAACAACAAATAGACTGACCGGCTGACCGAGTCAACAGGTCAGCCGGGTCAGACGGAAACAAACAGCCGCTAAGTGTATTGAAATTAAGTAAAACGGTCAAACTATTTCCTACCGAGGTGATTATAAGATAGTCTTATACTAATTAAAATTTTCTTCTAATGACTAAAATACTATAATTTTTTAATAAAAATAGAACATGTTAATTGTATTTATCGTTTGTAAGTACCTATTTATCAATTATCTCATGTCAATTGTTGCAATATATTATATAATTTGATAAAAAAAATTAGATATGTGATTAAAAGATGTTTCTAATATGACAAACCTGAAAACTCCAGGTTTGACTTTGTAGAAGTATTGTAAAATCTATGATTGGCCTAAAACACTAATTATTATGACTATGATTATGGTGTCAAACACTGATTTATTTGAAATGGTAAGTGCATATATGTGTGATATTAGTTTATTTATATGTAATCTATGTGATTTAGTACATGCCTATGGGTAATTTATGTGAACCTTTATAAGAGCAAGTGTTATTATTCGTGAGCATTAGCGTATGTGATTTTATATATCAGAACTAGTTAGATGATCATTATGTGTGGCTAAGTTCTAATAGAACTTATAAAAAAATACAACATAAGCTCCAAGTAACTTGAATGAAAATCCGCATGCATGTAGGTAATGTCACCAAAGAACACCCTTGGCAACTAAATTCATATGGTACATTAACACCTATATCTACACTATAAGACACTATAAACAAACTTATCATATTATATTGCATCATTTTAACTAAATAACACTTGAACAAAACCTATTTTCATTACAACTAAGGAAACCAAATAACAAGATTTGAACCTTATATACATGAACTAACCAACAAACAATCACTTGATAATTACCCTAAGGATTCACCTAATCCATTTAGTCATAGTAACACACTTGGTTACACCATAAGCACATGATTACACCCTAATCACTCGTGATTAATACCCAAAGCATTTAATTGCACCTCACACACTTTAGCTCCTATAACTCATTCTACTTAACACCAAGCACTTCCTTATGTTGCCAACACACACCTACATAGCTTACTAAGTAAACCTAATAACTAAGGTAACAGCGGTCTACCCACACTACTGTCAACCTTTCAGACATACACTTGACTACATGACCGAAACACACACCACACACTACTCTTCTTATTTCAACTTGGTTTCTCACAGCCCACGACATGCACCATCATCCACCATCTTCACCACTACTAACCACCATCTCTATCACCATAAGTCATGACTTTCTTCCTGTAGATCCATCACCATCATCCCATAAGCAAGGTAACTCACTTAGGCAACCTTTGTTTAATCTCACATGTTCAAGATCATATATACAAATATTCATATAATTCCTGAATTTTAGAATTAAATACTTGATCAACTTGGTATGGTGTGGATGATGAGACCCGTCCCATGATCAACCATAAGATAATGATGCCGTTTCAACATTTAAAACCAACAAAACCATTTGAAAATTTAAGATTACGCATGTGTAATGGTGATTAAAACATGACTTTTATGAATCTAGAGAGTTTTAACTATCAAAAAGAAATTTTTAAAAGCTACAACATTAAAGTGAAGCATGGTCCTTATTAACATCATCGTCACCATCATCCCCAAAAATTAAAATAATCATATGATATGTAATAAACTAAGATTTATTCAAATATTTAGATGTTTATTAGAAAAAAAAGGAATTAGTTATGTGAATGATTGTTGTTGTGTGAATAAGTTTACGAGTAAGATAATAACTAGGAGAAATTCTTGAAATTATAAAAATTAAAGTATAAAAATGTTACATAAATTACTAGAAACTATAGTATGAAAATTTAGCTAAAATTAAAAATTAAAAATCATAATTTGATAAAATTTCAAAAAATATAAGAAATATCACAAAATTATAATAAAATTATTAATTAGATCTCAAGATTTAATTTTCTTATTTAATAAGATTTCTAGAATACAAGATAGTAATTATTACAAAATTAAGAAAATGAGTTATAAATTATATTATGCCATAATAAATGTTTAGAAATATTATAATGATATTAGAAGTATAATATAATATTTATAATTTTAGGAATAAGTTAAGTATTTTTACTAAGTAATCCAAAAAATTAACTAATAAAAAATAATAACAAAAAAATATTCAAAAATTGTAAATTGTATAATAAAATAATCTAAAATTAATAAGTTAGAAATAAAATGTCATGATTTATCAAACTATATAACTATTATTTTGAGAATTTAAACATAATTAATCTTTATATATCATTTATTTAAATAAATATTAGGAATTTAATAATTAAATAAAATGTGAAATCATATGTACAAATTATATGTTATTGATAACTAAACTAAAAAGTAAACTTCATTTCCTTTGTATTGAAAACATACTAGTTTTTTAATTTTGTATTTTCCCCTTGCATGTTTATTGAACATTAGGTTTCACCATATTAGTATACCTGCTATGTTTGTCTGTAGGGAAAAGGGCATTGAGTCGCCGACTTGGAGGTGTTGTTCGCTTTTTTTGGCCAACATGTTGGGGATGACGTTGTTGTCGCTTCACATTCGTCACCTGGTTTTTTCTTATTTGGCAATGGTGATGGTGCTACATAATCTGCAAAATAGGTGTTGGTCTCTTAACTTAATATTTTCTCTCAAACTCAATAAGTCTCACACGTGTCATGATACAGAATCTCAAACTAAGTTGATGATAATATACTAAGTTAATGAACATAAGAAATGGTTTTTCTCTCAAAATTCACTAAGTCTCACTCGTGTGATGATGTAGAATCTCAAACTAAGTTGTTTTTCAAGATACATGTATATATTACTTCTTAACTCAGTGTTTACAAGACTCTTACAAAGCATGCATAATGAGTTATATTGAGAACTATATATATACTACTATCTACAGCCGGTTATACTTAAAAACTAGATGGAACTTACATCTAAATAAGTACTACATTGCTAGAAATAAGGTATCTTAGATCAAATACTAACCTAGATTAGGTAGTCATGACATGTCCATCTCTTACCTTTTGTTACCTACTAAAGTTGGTAACTATACTAACTGAGAAAAGGTGAACAGTGGAATAAAGTATGGTCAACTACATGGACATGGGAAAACATCATGTAGTATATCAGACTTGTCATTCAGACCATACTTATGTCCACTGTTCCACAGTTGATTATTTCGAATGTAAACTAGCTTCAGAAGAATAGGTTCTTCTAAGGCCAATTGTACTTCGGAAGGATCAACTTCTTTCGAATCTTCTGCAAGTCTTCAGGACTTCATTCTTCGAAAGTCTTTGCCTTGGATCTTATAATGTTGAACACTTTGAAAGGAAAACTACTTAGTCTCGGAAGACTTAGTTTTCCTTCCTAAGCACTTTATACTTTAGTCTTCGGAAGATCTTCAGTTTGTCTTTAGAAGATTTGCTTCTGCTTCAGAAGACTTTCTTCAGTTGTACTCAAAATCTTTAGTCGTACTTCAGTGGTGCTGAGATATTTGTACAAGTTATCGGTAGAGAGGAGATCCAGTCTGTTGTTGTGAATGACATGTACCCTTTGTTGTGTCCCTTTAAAGAGAGTTAGTTGGCGGGAATTATAGTCATATTCCCATCTAACTATTGAAACTATAGTAGTGACTTGATTCATTTAAAGCAAAGAGCTTCCTTTAGTGGTGTCTCCTTCCTTTTCATCCTTTCTTAGCTTCAACTCCTCTTTAGTTCTTGCCTTCTTTGTTAACTCAGCAAGATGAAGACTGCTTAGATGATTTCTGATGTGAGTGGCTACTTGGGAGTTTAAGAGATTAGAGAATGGCTTCTCTGCTAACATAGCAATGTCAAACATGCTTGAGTGTAGCAGAGATGGTGTGTCAAGTCTACTGACTTCACCATTCTCTCTTTCCATAACAAAGTTATAAGAAGAGTCATCAAACGTCCACTAGATAATCTTCTTCCCAGGAGTGAGGGGCTTATTTGGCAGTCTGTCCCCTTTCCTAGTGTCCAGCAGAGTCACCAGTCTTCTTCTCAGCTTCTTCTCTTCTTCTTTGAGAGAATCAGACTTTATAGCCAAGAGTTGACGAGCTTGGTCTAGTGTTCCTCTGGGTAGATCAAGGAATGCATCTCTTGTGAGGGAACAGGAAGAGCCATAAGTGTATCTTAGTGTTATGGACTCTTCGTCATAAGAGATATCACTTAGGGTTATGCAGTTGATGAGCTTTCCTTTGATCTTCTTGAACTTTTCTAAGGTTAGAGGCTTAGATGGTTCAGAGGATAGCTTTGGTAAATATTGTGTTTTGGTTGTGTGTTTGGGTTTTAGGATGAGTAGTGGTGGTGGTTGTTAAGTGGCAGTGGATGATAGTGGGATTAAGACTGATGGTGTATGTTTAGGAGTGTAAGGTTCACTAGTGGGTTCAGTATTGATAGGGAGGGGAAGAGGTGTGGGCTCAGGTTTTGTTGGTTATGGTTTAGGTGTTGGATTGGGCACCACCTCTGTACATTCTGAGTCTGGTATACCCCTTTCCTTCTTCCTAAGAGAATGTCAGCTTTGATATCACTGACATGTCGTTGTAGGGTCTTCTTAGACATGGGTCCTACTTGAACGCCTGTGAAGCTGTGGGTCCTTTGATAAACCTTCATCCAGGCTTTGTCTCCTACCATCTTAGCAGCTACAAGTCTAGCCTCCTCCTCCTCCTTCTTCCCTTTCACCTTTTCTCTTACAGCCTTCTTCCCTCCTTGTTGATCTGATCTTGTTCTTTGGTGAAGAGCAACAAGATCGTCTCATTTTCAAGAGGAGTCAGCTCTTCCTGAGAATATCCCCTTGAGCATTCTACACCCTTTACCTGTGTTCATCTTCTTCTTTCTTTCTCCTCTTCTCTTCCTCTTTGGCTAACCTTGCTGCTTCCTCCTTCTCCTTTTGTAGCAGGGTTGCCTTTTCCAGTTTTATAAGCTCATCAAGTGAGAGTAGGAGCATTTCCCCATTATCTACTCCTAGATTGATGAGCCTATCTATCACCTCCACTCTTTGTTTATTGTTGATATACTTTTGAGCTACTGCAACTGCCTTGTGCTTGCAGTCACAACTTCCCAGTGTTGAGTCTACTTTCTTTTTAGCTTTTCCAATCTTTCTTCTTCATGAATATCTTTAGCAATCATCTACCTTTTTCCTTTGGGTTCTGAGGAAGATTCAGCATTTGGAGATTCTTGCTTGGTTGATTCAGGTTGGGGAGAGTGGGGTTGAACTTGTGGTGTTAAAGAGAGAGGGATTTTTAGAAAGTCCTCACTATTTACAATAGAGGCTAGATCAAGAATAGCCTCTTTGATATGAAAATCATCATACAAAGATGACAATTCAATAATCCCTTCTGCAGCTTTAACTTCAGCTTCAGAAAGAGATTTGAATATCACTACCTGTCCTAACTGATTCCGTTATTGGGCCATAAGTCCTTAATTCCCCTTCAAAGTCAATCTCATGTTTAATAGGGAGCTTAGGTTGTGCAATCAAGCTTTGAAGCACTTCGGCTCCAAAGTAGGCTACTGCTACATTGGGTGAGGGTTGTTCTAGTGAGGAGTTTATAAGAAACTTGGTTAAGAATCTGTGAAGATAAATAAGCATGGATCCACTTGAATTGCAATAGGAGGTGGCTATGGGAAGATGGCTGTGGAGTATTGTGGTGTAGGATAAGTTGAGGATGGAGCTGAGATGGTCAGAGTATGATCCCCATGTGTTTGTCTCTGTAAATTATCCCCCTTTTTGGTAGAATCATATTGACAAGTAGATGAGCTAGAGGAAGAACTTAAAGAGACTTGAACTAGTACATGCCTAACAGTCTTCTCAATATGCGTGTCAACTAGTTTGGCATTGAGATTTTCAATCTCAATTTGCTGAGTGGTAGACCTGTCTTCTAAAATCGTAACCTTGAATTCAATGTTTGAGATTTTAGAAAGTAGATACTGAATAGTGAGTTGTAGACTTCCCTCATCTTCTTTAGAAGAATCATGGGGAGATAAAATAACATACCTTGTATATTCATGCTCACAACCAGATGTGGTTTCTTGGCGCACTGGTTTCCCTTGTGAACTAATGTCTCTTTCAAAGATATCAATTGGCAAGGTTTGTCATAGGCTTAGTCTCAGCAGTGCTACCACTGTCCTTAGATGTCAATGAGACACTCTCAGTAGTGGCAGTTGAGACTAAATGAGTCCCCTCCACACCTGTGGGACTCACCTCAGTTGGGCTTAACTGACATGGGATAGAAATCAGAGGTTCCTTAGAGCTCAGTTGATCTGCGGAGTGGTGTGATTGATCAACATCATAGCCCTGAGGAAACATGAGATCCTCATCAGATTAGGTTAATAGGTTAGTGAAGGATATAGCAGTTATACCTAATGACCTGGGACCTTGGTCAACATCTAATGGCATTAAGCCAGTAATGTGGGTGTCCCTTTTTGGCTGCTCAAAGGAGTGTTGGGACTCACCCTGAGAGCTTGAGGCTTGGGTAATAGGCTCATTAGGTGGATACTGGGGAGACTCAACACTAATATTAAGGTCAATTATGGAGGATGGTTGGACCTCTAGCTGAGTGGGAGCCCTTTGTTCCACTCTAGCTTTTTTGGCTTGAACCGAGGGGACTTGTTCAATCTGAGTATATTGAACAAGGGTTCGATTGGGTCGTCTTTGGTAGGTGATTTTGATAGGGTGGGAAGAAGTTATTGGCTGTGATGTGGTGGTGTCTTGTCTGGGTTCATCACCTGCTAGGCCTGCAGGGATATCACCAGGAGCCATTGGCTCAAGTATAATTAGAAGGAGGTTTGTGAACCTTCCCGTGAAGTTAGAGGATATCTTTTTCAACATTTTGAAGATACCCTGCTTCATTTGAGGAAAACTAGAATATCTGCATATCCTAGGTTGTCTTGATCTAACTCATGGTTGATTATGTGTTGGATATACCTAGGATACATATAAAATGTGTTCCTAGTGAGATTACCTCATAAGTTATTCAGCACAAACCTAGAGTAATTGAATCTAAAACCTTGTACCAACCCGTAGACTATGCAGCCCAGATCATAAGCGATTTGATTCCAACCCCCTGACTGGTTGGACAACCTGGGCAAGATGACATGCGACAAGAATTTCCAGTTATAGGAGATATTAAAGTTGTACATAGTGGACTAGCTAACGTCTCCTGCATATCCTATTTAGGTGCACGTGGCTTCCAAGTCTTGTTTCGGGAACTCCGTGGGGGTGCCTTCATCATTAAGCTCTAGATACTCCCTGATGGTGGTTTCACTAATGGTAATCCCCCGTCGGCATACTCTTGACCTAATAATCCTTTGACCATTGAGCATGTCATTTTGACCATTAGCCCAGTATTCGGCCATATGGTTTGAGTAAATTATGGGGTTTATGGTCAAAGCAATGAAATATGCTGATTGGTCAGGAATTGGATGATTGGGGCAAAATCAACATCCGTGGAAGAGTGAAGGATGCCGACTTGGTTGTGCTGGGGATTGAAGGCCATTGTTTCAAAGGAGTATAAGAGTGAGAAATTTGAGAGTGAGTGAAGATTACAATGGAGAATTTTGGTCTCTTACAGTGGTAAAGAAGATAATGAAAGAAGGTTGGAAATATTTAAATGGTGGTGAAAAATCAAACCGATAAGGTGAAAAGACGTTTTGGGTTTGATTTGACAGTGGTGGTAACAAAGACCTTTTAAAATATTCCGACAATAATGAACAAAATCTTACATTTTGCATAGTGGGGCCCAAAGATTTCCATTACATAGTAAAGTTTTCTTCTGAGAGTAAAATTGCTTCCGAGAGAATACTTGTGTTTCTCTATCTGGATTGTCTTCCAAAGCCACTTTATCTTCCAAAGCAAATTATATGTTGAAGACAAATTTTCTTCCGAGGGTAAAGTGCTCTTATGAGAGATGAAGTTAGTAGCCTTCGGAAGGAAACTTGATCTATGATCAAATGATCTTCTGAAGCTAAAAACTCTTCGAAAGAGAATACTTGTAGAGAGGAATTTGCCATCAGAAGATGAGTAAGGATTTCTTTCGAGGGTAAATTTCTCTTCGGAATAATTTATACTTTGATAATTTTGGAGAAAATCTTTTGTAACAGAGCTTAGATCGTAAATAGACAACTTAGACATGACATATTTTCAAAAGAATTTTGAAAGGCTTTGGTGAACAAATCAGCATTTGTTTATTTGAATCAACTGTGACAAGTTTGATCATGTTTTTCTCATTTATATCTCGAATGAAATGATACCGGATTTTCTATTATAGTAATAGAGCTCTTATTGTCTATGTGGATAGAAGTATCCATGAAGTTAAAACCATAGTCTAACATCTGATTCTGAATCCATAGCAGTTGAGCATAGCAGCTTGCAGCAGCAATGTATTCAGCTTCAACAGTTGATATAGAGACGCATAATTGCTTCTTGTAATCCCAAAAGATGATCCTTCCGCCAAGAAATTGACATACTCCTGATGTGGATTTCTTGTTAATGTTGCAGCCACCGTAATCACTGTCAGTTTAACCATAAAGATTAAAACCCTTGTTCTTCAGATACTAAAGGCCCAGTTTGGGAGCTCCTTTAAGATATCTAAGAATTATTTTGATATCAAGAAGGTAAGACAACTTGGGAGCATCCTAATATCTTGCACAAATGCAAGTTGCAAACATGATATCAGATTTACTTGCAGTGAGATACATTAGAGATCCAATAATTGTCTAATACTGACGCTGATCAGTGTCCTCCCCCTCGGAATCAGGACAGAGATTGTGACATTTTTGTATAGGTGTCTTGGTTCGCTTATAACCTTTCATCTTAAACCTTCCTAAGATATCCTTGACATACTTAGATTGATTAATGAAGAATCCTTCTTCCATCTGATTCACTTGAATTCCTAGGAAGAAATCCATTTTTCCCATAAAACTCATTTCAAATTTCTAATGCTTTCAAAGTATTTTTCATATTTGGTTATTGGATGAACCAAATATAATGTCATCAACATAGACTTGTACAAGCAACATATCCTTCCAAGACTTGTTTTTGAACAATTTCTTGTCTATGGTGCCTCTGGTGTAGCCATTCTTCAGAAAAAACCGAGACTGTGATAACCGGTCTCAAGGTCATTATTCTAACCCTAATCTACTTGCATCATTACCCATCATATGAGTACTAATAATGGAAACAATCTAACTCTCTTAGTGAATTTAGAATCATCATTTGCTATTAGTTCCATTTTTATGATTTTATGTGATTTTAGAGACTTTTAGTTAGTTTAAGTTTTACCTTTTAGAACTTGGTGTCCCGGGAATGTTAGTTAGTCACCCTTGCAAAAATTAAATGTTAATTGGAACAATTAAAATGTGTGCATACACACACTTATAATCCATGGCTACAAGCATGCTTGTGCATGTACAACATTTACCAACTAACTAAATTTTACCATCTTACATCCTACACAACACTACAAAACAAATACCACCTAATACTATTTTTTATTAAAATTTAAAAGAGAATTGACCCAGTAAAGGCCAAAACTTGGCTGCCCCATGTGGCACCACCCCTCTCCACCACTCACCACACACCCTCCTCTTCCCCACTACCATTTCATGCATCCATCCTATCTCCATACACACACTACACCCTCATTCTCACTCTCTTCCCTCCCTCCCGAATTCTTACTCAAAAAAAACACACACACACATACTCACGGTTAGAACAAAAATTCCAGCCACATTCGAAGAACAACTACAACACTAGCATCGACCATGCTCAAACAACCAACAAAGTGAAGTTTTGTGAGCTTTTGATACACATCTTCATCTCGTTCGACTTCTCTAGCCTTGTTAAAGATTCTCCAGCTTTGTCCAAGGATTTCCAGACCATTCTTGACCATCTACACTCTCCAAAACGTGAACAATACCAAGTGTAAGCTTCACGTCACCCGAAAATGGTCATTTCATGTGTTTTCTTCATTTTTCTTTTAAAAACATCTCCTCTTTTTGATGTAGAAGAAACCTAACACCATCACCTTGTTCTTGAGGATATTTTAACTTCACAAAAGGTATCTCACATGTTATATTGGTCATTCTTGAGGTGGAACCCGATTTCCACCATGAAAACCCTTTTTTGGGTGTTTTGCACCATCTAACTTGCATATCTTGAAAACTTTCAAAGAAAAACTTGTATTCTGCTTGTTAATGGTCTATAAGGCTCTTAATAACCTGTTTTGAAAGTTACAAAAGGTTTGGGAATGTTTAAACTCAAGTTAGAATGATTTACAATTGTGTAATGGTCGGTTATGGCCTAATCACTAAGCTTATAGTTTATTGTTGTGTTGAATGACTTGACCATGAGTTTGGGACATGATTTCAGAAAGTTTTGACGAATATTCAGTGTGTGATAAATGGTTAATCTCTAGAAATTAAAGACATGTTAAGATTAGACCATTTTAGTCACTTTCGGGACCCGAAAACATGGAAAACCACTTAAAAATAAGAGAGCTAGGAATTTAAACTTCTTAAAGAGAATTCTAGGCTTAAAAATGGATAATAAAATTTTCTGAAATTAATGGATTGATTAAATGGTCAAAAACGTAAGTTAAATGGATTTTTAACTAAAAACGGGTATTAACCGGGTGACGTTTTTTAGAAAAATCTAAGAAATATGGGCGTAGAGAAAAAATTTAGAAAAACGATGTTATTTCAGTAGGTGAAGTGGGAAAATAACTTATAAAGTAGAAAAATTGGTCAAACGAGCTTTTAAACGGTCAAATTCGGTTAAAACGCGTTTTAACTTGTTAAACGTAAAAACGAGACTTTCAACTATTAGAGGCAACAAATTCATAATAAAAGGATTTTAAACTTGTAAAAATGTCTTTAAAATGTTATATACTGGTCTAAGACTCAAAAACATAAAAGTTCATACTTAACCGTTAAAACCCTTCGGTTTTACCGTGGCCGGGAACGTTAAACACATAGGTATTAAACTGGACCTATATTCTGAAAAATTGTGTACACTTACTTAATAATAAGTAAATTTAACTTCAAGAACCTAATTTTTGGTCATAAAAGTCATTTAGCACAAGAAACCAAACTTGATGGTAGAAATTGTCAATTTTGAAACTTGAGGGACTGAATTGTAAAATTTTACTAAATTTCATAACCAACTCATATGAGGCTAATAATCACTTGAACAAAATTATTTAGCCTATATCATTAACTTAATGGTGTAACATCCAAAATTACATACGAAACCATGACTTTCCATAAAAGGAAACTTTTTATACAAACCCTAATCGAATCAAAGCCGAACCCGACAACTAACTCTTTGGCACACTTAAACCTTGTTTAAGTTTAGAGCAGTAGCATACCACTTAATATTGATGTTAGGGTCTAGGCTTGAGACATTCCTTACACACGAATAGTTATTTTTGCTTAACACCTAAGATGAGTTCTAGTGATCCATTTTTACTACTGCTTTGGGTGGAACATGCTCTGTTATTTATGAACTACATTGTGCTTTATTTGGTGATTGTATGTGGGAGTTATTGTTAAATGCTGATACTTATATCATGATCATTAATTATTTCGTGAACCTCTTGTTTTATATGGATAGAATTATTTGGGGAATCCCCCACACACAGTGGCTTCCGTTTAGGAAGGGTACCCCATTGAGATCCTGAGGGATCGTTTATGGTATGTGACAGGTTTTGTTAAGAAACTATGGTGAACCATCCGAGCAGGTATGGGGCACTGGTTTGGGGCTCAGTTCTTCCTTCGGGAATAACCGGTAAAACACAACTTTAGAAGAGGCTTACCGGGACTGAGTGCAGGGTTGATTATGATACTCCCACGATGTTGAAACTAGATTCTGTCCTTTTTATCAAATGAGGATTTTGTTAAGTACTTTTTGTTTTTAAATTTTAAACACTTGAATTCACCAACTTTTTAGTTGACATAATTTATTTTTGAGAATGTTTCAGGTAATATTTGAAAAGATTTTAGCTGTTGTTGAAGACCTAGACTTATCCACGTGACCATGGCATTGGCTTATTTTATTTCATGAACAATTTGAACAATTTAAAATTTCTGTTGAACAATACAATTTGTCTCTATGTTGGTTGTATAACTCATTTGGGGGCTAAATCTGTTCCTAGACCCGATATCTTTTGAAAACTTTAAATGCCATGTGATGTTCTCTCCTTTGAGCTCTTGTAATGGTTTGTTTCGCCTACCATATGTTGTTGCTAGTCTGTGACGTCCCACCCTACCTGGGCCCGGGGTGTGACAGATTGATATCAGAGCCAAAGGTTGCAGAGAAACCGAGAATACCATAGTAGACCTTATGCTACAACCCTGATACCCTAGGGCTGTGCTTGTGGGAAGTGTTGGAATGATCGGGTTGGGTAAATTGATGATTACACCTGATCAACGTAATCATGAATTTACCGGATGCGTAATTTCCATCACGGACCTTTAATAATGTTTGGACTTTTCTGATTAGCATCGATGATTTTGAAACTTATTTTAAAAAGGGGATTTTAGTGATTTCTATGATAAACTATGTTATCTAATACTATTTAAAGAAACTATTGATTTTGATATCACTAAAAAATGATATGTTAGACTATCTGACACTATTTAACGATACTATTGATTTTGATATCACTGACAAATGATATGTTGGAATATCTGATACTATTTAAAGAGACTATTGATTTTGATATCACTGACAAATGATATGTTGGAATATCTGATACTACTGCCATCACTACTATTACTAGTACTATCATTATAACCATGAGCTATGTGAAACCAAATTACTCATGATGTTTCCTTACAGGACATAGGGACTATGGCTAATAAAGGTAAGGCATGTGCACACCCTGATAATGAGACTGCTCCTATTAGGACCCTTAGAAGGGCGAAGCCTCAGACAGAGTATGAGGCATATCTCCGGAGATGTTGACACCCAAGATGGATATCTGTCACGTCAGATGACACTCAAGCATCTGAGGACTCTTCCTCAACATCACCTTCCAGGAGCCGGACACGCTCCCACTCTCCACACGTTGCTGGTTCAGCCCACTCACCTATCCCACCTATCGGGAATAGGGGTGCGCGTGTTATCACCTGTCCAAGCAAGAGTGCTAGGCCAGGACCCACAGTCTCCTTTAGGATGCCACCTCCTCCTCCACCACCTGTTAGGACTCCGATACCTGCACCTTCGCCGTTTGACCAACTCCGACACCACCCACAAGATGAGCACTGGATGCCACCGAGGCACAACATGCATGACGGCCCTAGCATACTGGTTGGTGATAGGTATTCCCAGTCTAGCCGTCGGGCAAGTGACCTAGGACCCTCTGATGCAGCACTGGATGAGAACTTGAAGACCGTCCGTTGCCACGAGCTGACTGTTCAGCACGCCACCCGGACCTCCCAGTCTGCTCAATTCCAGTCTATGAAGACTTCGCATGGGGTGCAGCGGTTGGAACATGAGAAGAGGAAGAAGAACTCAGGATGACTTGGATGGCTGAAGAAAAAGTGGATGTGAGAGCAGGGATAAGAAGTGGGATTATCTAGCTTTAGACAGTTGAAGGAAACGATTTCGATTAATATCTGATACTATTATTATTATTATTATGGGGGTAATGGCACCTTCCAACTTGTAAGAGCTTGACTCTGATTCAACTTTGCTGGATGATACTACTATCTCTATTTAATTATGAAACTACTTGTTTGGATGCTAGGTTATTGGACTATTTATATTGACTTGCCTTGTGTTATGTTATGCTTTAAAATTGGTCCGTGCCCATTCGGATTGATTGTCTAAACTATTATGATATGCTTTGGATTGAACCTTGTAAGAATCACTTAGTGGGTTGTATATAAATATATAGATAGATATACACGATGATTCCTCCTCCTGAGGTAAGGTATAATAGGGTATTGGTGCATGAGCTATTTGAAACAAATTTTGAGATGCTAAACGAATCTACCTGTGATACTATCCGAATGCCGACTAGGAGAGGAACAGATTTGGAAGGCGAGGAGCTACTAGGGGCTGCCGTGAGGAGGCCAGACAAACTGGAAACCAACCTACTCCACCAGTAACTCCTCGTAGGGAAAATGCTAATCAAGAAAATGACGAGAGATTTGCTAACCTCATAGCACAGCAGATTGCTAACGCCATTCCGACTATTATCGCTCAGATCAATACTGATCGAAGTAATACTAATTGTAATGATGGGCCTGGGAGTAACGAGGGCAACGACTAGGAAGCCGAGGCGCTAAAGAACGGATGCTCCTATAAAACCTTCATGGCAAGTAAG
This sequence comes from Flaveria linearis, assembly GCA_024085815.1. Lineage (NCBI taxonomy): Eukaryota > Viridiplantae > Streptophyta > Magnoliopsida > Asterales > Asteraceae > Flaveria > Flaveria linearis. Next base: position 44,281,975 of record CM044010.1, on the reverse strand, counting down.
CCCAAGGACTTCTATGGCACCGAGGGTGCTATAGAGACGTACTGATGGATCGATGAAATGGAAGCTGTCTTGGACATTAGTGAGTGCAATATGGATCATGTGGTGAGGTTTGCATCCTTATCACTCAAGGGATCAGCTCTGGAATGTTGGAAGTCAATTACTCAAACACGTGGAAGAAATGCTGCTAACCGAATGAGTTGGACCGAATTCAGGGAACCGATAACCAGCAAGTATCGCCCCATCAATCAAGTCGAGAAACTAGAGTCAGAATTCCTAAGTCTAGAAATGAAAGGTCCCAACTACATGGAGTACATCAATCGTTTCTTAGCCCTATCCCGACTGGTTCCCCATCTGGTGACACCCGAATCTAAAGGTGTAGCACGTTTCATCTAGGGGCTACATCCTAGAGTTAGGGGAATGGTCCGCTCTTCTAAGCCTTTGACCCTACAAGCTGTGGTTGACTTTACCAGCAGTTTGACTGATGACTTAGTTAGGGCTGGATGGACTGAGCAAACTAGGGCTGATGAGAAGAGGAATTCTGTTGGTGAGAAAAGAAAACGGTTTGAAGTAAAGAGAGTGGTTAGAAGTAGTAGCGGGTCAGGTAGAAAGAGTTTTGAAGGTGCGAGGCGCGATGATCAGGGAAGTAAGACCCGGAGACTACACTCGGGGACAAGCCCATTTTGCAATAAGTGCAAATTACACCATCAAGGGGAATGTAACCCGATGCCCTTTAGATGTAAGATAACAGGTCATTTAATCAAGGACTGTACTTACGCGCCAGGAAAACAATGCTATGAATGTGGGGATCCAGGGCACATTCGAACTAGGTTATCACCAACTGAAGATAAGAGAAGAGGACATACCTAAAACGGCCTTTCGAACTAGGTATGGACACTATGAGTACTTAGTCATGCCCTTTGGACTGACTAATGCACCAGCAGCGTTCATGGACCTCATCAACCGCGTATTGTTGGAGCATATATTGTCATATATAGTGTGTTCGTCGCTTGATGAATAGTCTAGGCTTAATGTGTTACACTTGATATGTTGTAAACACATGAAACTAGGTCATTCGCAGGAGCATATGCGAATGAGACTCAGTCGTACGACTGAGCCAGGCTAATGGACCAGTCATGCGACTGAGAGATGCGATTGGGGCATTCGTAAGACTGAACCATAAGAATGGTCCAGTCGTACAATTGAACAATACGCATGGTCCAGTCATACGATTGAACCATACGCATGGTCCAATCGCACGAATGGGCCCAGTCGCATCTAATATGGGCCGAGGCCTATATATACCAGTTTCAATGTGTAGAGAGTAAGGGATTCGAGAGGGAGTCTGCCCGGAGCCTAGGGCTGCCGGATGAGAGGGGAGATCATGCTCGATCTCCCCTTGCCAAGGGTCTTGATTCTTATGTTGTAATGAGCTTGTAATCGTTAGGTTTTATCAATGAAACCAATTTTTGATAGTTCGTGTTATAGATTTGACTTTTGGTTTGGTTGTTTATCCTTCCATCAAGAACATGCTCGGATGTTTACCGATCCAGTGACTTCACACTTATGCCGCCCTTATCTCGACAAGTTTGTGATAGTGTTTATCAACGACATCCTGATCTACTCTGGTAGTAAGGAAGAGCACGAGAAGCATCTTAGGCTAATTCTTGAGTTTCTCAAGAATGAGCAACTATATGCCAAATTCTATAAATATGAATTCTGGATGTGGGAGATCCAATTCTTAGGGCATGCGGTAAATGAGAATGGGATTCAGGTCGACCCTTCCAAGATTGAGGATATAAAGAATTGGAAGATTCCTGAAACTCCCACGGAGATAAGGCAATTTCTGGGATTAGCCGGATACTACTGATGGTTTATAAAGGACTTCTCGCGCATTGTGCAACCCTTGACCGCGCTGACTAAGAAGAACACAACCTTTATGTGGCAACCAGAGCAAAATGAACCATTTGAAACGCTTAAGGAGAAGTTGGGCAGTGCACCTGTCCTTGCCCTCCCAGAAGGAGTCAAAGATTTCATGGTCTATTGTGACGCTTCGCGTTAAGGACTAGGATGTGTACTGATGCAACCCAACAAGGTGATTGCTTATGCATCTAGACTACTGAACGATCATGAGAAGAACTATACGACACACAATCTGGAATTGGGTGTCGTGGTGTTTGCTCTCAAAATGTGGAGGCACTACCTCTATGGCACAAAGTGCATCATCTACACTGACCATAGAAGTTTGCAACACCTTCTTGACCAAAAGATGCTAAACATGCGTTAGAGAAGATGGGTCGAGTTTTTAAACGACTACGAGTGCGAAATCCGTTGCTATCCCGGTAAGGCCAATGTTGTGGTAGATGCTTTGAGTAGAAAGGAGAGAGAAAAGAATATTCGCGTACGAGCCTTAAGGATGAGTGTGTACAACCTTATCGTGAAGCTAAAAGAAGCTCAAAGCGAAGCATTAAAGGAGGAAAGGTTAAAAGAAGAAGGGTTAAATGGAATGGAAAATCGATTAGAGACAAGTGACGATGGTATATACAAGTACGAAGGGAGAACATGGGTGCCAAAGCACGGGGGAATTCGAGAGGTAATCCTCAACGAGGCCTACAAGTCTAGGTACTCGGTTCATCCTGGAAGTGAAAATGTACTAGGATCTAAAGGCACTTTTCTAGTGGCCTGGAATCAAGAAATCAATCGCTGTTTATGTTGGAAAATGTCTAACATGTGCCGTGGTAAAGGCTGAAAATCAAAAGCCGTTAGGAACGTTACAACAGCCCGAAATCCTAGAATGGAAATGGGATAACGTCACTATGGATTTTGTTACAAAGTTACCCAGAACGTTTAGAGGTCATGATGCTATTTGGGTAATAGTGGATAGGCTAACGAAATCAGCTCACTTTTTGCCAATTCAAGAGGACCAAGACTTGATGAAATTGGCCCAACTATATGTCGATGAGATAGTAACTAGGCATGGAGTACCTTTGTTAATCATCTCCGACAGTGATAGCCGTTTCACTTCGCGTTTCAGGAAATCACTCCAGTAGGCTTTAGGAACCCGTTTAGATTTAAGCACCACTTACCACCCACAAACCAATGGTCAGAGTGAAAGAACCATTCAAACTGTGGAGGATATGCTAGGAGCTTGCGTGATTGACTTTGGTAGGAACTGGGACAACCATCTTCCTTTGGTGGAATTCTCCTATAATAATATTTACCATACAAGTATCAAGGAAGCTCCGTATGAGGCTCTGTACGGTAGGAAATGCCGATCACCATTGAGCTGGAATGAGATCGGTGATAGCCAAGTAATTGGACCTAACATCATGTTAGAGACCACCGACAAGATTCAAAATCATGGAACGTCTAAGAGCAGCAAGAGACCGTCAGAAGAAATACGCTGACAGAAGACGAAAACCTTTAGAGTTTCAAGTGGGTGACAAGGTAATGTTAAAAGTAGCACCATAGAAGGGAACCATGAGGTTCAGAAAGAGAGGAAAGTTAAGCCCGAGATACATTGGACCATTCAAAATACTGGCAAGAATTCGCCCCGTGGCATACAAATTGAAACTACCTCAGAAGTTGAGTTACATACACAACACCTTCCATGTGTCAAACTTGAAGAAGTGCATGGTAGACAAAACCCTGGAGCTACCATTGAAAGAAGCAAGAATCAATAACAAGCTGAACTTCGTGGAAGAGCCCATAGAGATCACGGACCGCTTGGTCAAACAACTCAAGCGGAGCCGCATACCCAAGGTCAAGGTCAGATGGAATTCGAAACGCGGACCTGAGTTCACTTGGGAGCGAGAAGACGAGATGAGAAAGAGTTATCCACACCTTTTCAAACCCACCCGTTCGGAATCTAATCGAAGCTAAAATTTCGGGACGAAATTTCCTAAACGGTGGGAGAATGTGACAACCGACCTCAAGGTCAATATTCTAACCCTAATCTACTTGCATCATTACCCATCTTATGAGTACTAATAATGGAAACAATCTAACTCTATTAGTGAATTTAGAATCATCATTTGCTATTAGTTCCATTTTTTGATTTTATGTGATTTTAGAGACTTTTAATTAGTTTAAGTTTTACCTTTTAGAACTTGGTGTCCCGGGAATGTTAATTAGTCACCCTTGCAAAAATTAAATCTTAATTGGAACAATTAAAATATGTGCATACACGCACTTATAATCCACGGCTAAAAGCATGTTTATGCACGTACAACATTTACCAACTAACTAAATTTTACCATCTTACATCCTACACAACACTACAAAACAAATACCACCTAATACTATTTTTAATTAAAAATTTAAAAGAGAATTGACCTACTAAAGGCCAAAACTCAGTGGGCCCATGTGGCACCACCCCTCTTCACGACTCACCACACACCCTCCTCTTCCCCACTACCATTTCATGCATCCTTCCCATCTCCATACACACACCACACCCTCATTCTCACTCTCTTCTCTCCCTCTCTAATTATTTCTCCAGAAAACACACACACACACACACGGTTAGAGCAAAAATTCCAGCCACATTCGAAGAACAACTACAACACTAGCATCGGCCAAGCTCAAACAACCAACAAAGTGAAGTTTTATGAGCTTTTGATACACATCTTCATCTCGTTCGACTTCTCCAGCCTTGTTCAAAGATTCTCCAGCTTTGTCCAAGGATTTCTAGATGATTCGTGACCATCTACACTCTCCAAAACATGAACATTTCCAAGTGTAATCTTCATGTCACCCAAAAATGGTCATTTCATGTGTTTTCTTCACTTTTCTTTTAAAAACATCTCCTCTCTTTGTTGTAGCAGAAACCAGACACCATCACATTGTTCTTGAGGAGATTATAACTTCACAAAAGGTATCTCACACGTTATACTGGTTATTCTTGAGGTGGAACCCGATTTCCACCATGAAAACCCTTTTTTGGGTGTTTTGCACCATCTAACTTGCATATCTTGAAAACCTTTGAAGCAAAACCTGTACTCTGCTTGTTAATGGTCTATAAGGCTCTTAATAACCTGTTTTGAAAGTTTCAAAAGGTTTGGGAATGTTTAAACTCAAGTTATAATGATTTACACATGTGTAATGGTCCGTTATAGCCTAATCGCTAAGCTTATAGTTTATTGTTGTGTTGAATGACTTGACCATGACTTTTGGACTTGATTTCAGAAAGTTTTGATGAATATTAAGTGTGTGATAAATGGTTAATCTCTGGAAACTAAAGACATGTTAAGATTAGACCATTTTTGTCACTTTCGGGACCCGAAAACATGGAAAAACCACTTAAAAATAAGAGAGCTAGGACTTTAAACTTTTTAAAGAGAAGTGATGGAATTAATGGATTAATTAAATGGTCAAAAAGGTAAGTTAAATGGATTTTTAACTAAAAACGGGTATATTTACAGGGTGACATGTTTGAGAAAAATCTAAGAAATATGGGTGTAGAGCTAAAATTTATAAAAACCATGTTGTTTCAGTAGGTTACGTGGGAAAATAACTTATAAAGTAGAAAAATTGGTCAAACGATCATTTAAACGGTCAAATTCGGTTAAAAACGCGTTTTAACGGGTTAAACGTAAAAAGGAGACTTTCAACTATTAGAGGTAAAAATTTCATAATAAAAGGATTTGAAACTTATAAAAATGTCTTTAAAATGTTACCTACTTGTCTAAGACTCAAAAAGATGAAAGTTCATACTTAACCGTTAAAACCCTTCGGTATTACCGTGACCGGGAACGTTAAACACATAGGTATTAAACCGGACATATATTCTGAAAAATTGTGTACACTTACTTAATAATAAGTAAATTTAACTTCAAGAACCTAATTTTTGGTCAAAAAAGTCATTTGGTACAAGAAACCAAACTTGAGGGTAGAAACTATCAATTTTGAAACTTGAGGGACTGAATTGTAAAATTTTATCAAATTTCATAACCGACTCATATGAGGCTAATAATCACTTGAACAAAATTATTTAGCCTATATCATTAACTTAATGGTTCAATATCCTAAATTACATAAGAAACCATGACTTTCCATGAAAGGAAAATTTTTATACAAACCGTAATCGAATCAAAGCCGAACCCGACAACTAACTCTTTGGCACAATTTATACACCTTGATTGAGTTTAGAGCAGTAGCTTACCACTTAATATTGATGTTAGGGTGCTAGGCTTGAGACATTCCCGACAAATGAAGAGTTATTTTTTCTTAACACCTAAAGTGAGTTCTAGTGATCCCTTTTTACTACTGCCTTGGGATGGAACATGCTCTGTTATTTTTGAACTACATTTGTGCTTTACTTGGTGATAGTATGTGGGATTTATGATTACTTGCTGATACTTATATCATGATCATTAATTCTTTCGTGAACCGCTTGTTTTATATGGATAGATCTATTTAAGGAATCCCCCACACATAGTGGCTTTCGTTTAGGAAGGGTACCCACTGAGATCCTGAGGGATCATTTGTGCCATGTGACAGGTTTTGTTAAGAAACTATGGTGAACCATCCGGGCATGTATGGTGCACTGGTTTGGGGCTCAGTTCTTCCTTCGGGAATAACCGGTAAAACACAACTATAGAAGAGGCTAACCGGGACTGAGTGCAGGGTTGATTATGATACTCCCACAATATTGAAACTATGATTCTTTCTTTTTTTATCAAATAAGGATTTTGTTAAGTCCTTTTTGTTTTTAAACTTTAAGCACTTGAATTCACCAACTTTTTAGTTGACACAATTTATTTTGAGCATGTTTCAGGTAATCAATGAAGAGATTCTAGCTGTTGTTGAAGACCTAGACTTATCCTCGTGACCATGGCATTGGCTTATTTTATTTCATGAACAATTTGAACAATTTAAAATTTCTGTTGAATAATACAATTTGTCTCTATGTTGGTTGTATAACTCATTTGGGGGCTAAGTCTGTTCCTAGCCCCGATATCTTTTGAAAACTTCAAATGCCATGTGATGTTCTCTCTTTTGAGCTCTTGTAATGGTTTGTTTCCGCTGCCATATGTTGTTTCTAGTCTGTGACGTCCCACCCTACCTAGGCCCGGGATGTGACAGAGACAATGTCTCATACCACAACCTTGGTGCTTGGTGTTACCCATAAAGAGCTTTGTCCAATTTACACACATATTTGGGGTTCTGTGGGTCTTCAAATATAGGTGGCTGACACACATAGACTTCTTTATCAATATCCCCATACAAAAATGCACATTTGACATCAAGTTGATGGACTGTGAAGTTCTTGGATGCTGCAAAAGCAAGGAAGATTCTCACAGCCTCAAGTCTTATAACAACAACAAAGACATTATTGTAATCTATCCCTTCCACTTGTTTGTTTCCTTGAACTACAAGTCTAGCCTTATTCATGATGATCAAACCTCTATCATCTCTTTTATTCATGAACACCAACTTAGTGCCAATAGGGACTTAACCAAGTGGCAATGGACATAGGTTCCATACTTTTTACCTCTTGAATTGAAGCAACTCCTCTTCTATTGCTTCAACCCAACTGTTGTCGTTGAGAGCTTCTTCCACCTTCTTGGGTTCTATTTAGGAAAGAAAGCATGATTAGAAGCAGACATTCTCATTATGAGTTTGTCTTCTAGTTTTCACACCTTCTAAGACATCCCAAATGATATTTTTAGCTGGATGCGTGTTATGAATCCTGAGCCTTGGAATCATATCTAGTTTCATAGATAAATCCAAGTTTCAAAGGTTATGCATAGGATTGTGAACATTGACTCCAGCTGATGTTTAACACTCATTCAATGAGTACGGATTAAATGAATGAGTGACATCATCAATGTTGTTTTATAGTGAAGCAGTACTAACAATTACATGTTCCTCTAGATTATTGTCTTCATCAGCTTGGTGTTGAGAGTTAGAGTTGCCAGTTGATGAGTTTTGAGGCTTGGCTGACTGACAGCTTTTTGAAGCTCTACCTTTCTTGTAATATTCAAAGTTTCAGGACTTGCAGTAGTGGAAGCTTGATCTTCATGTCTTCTTGTAGAAATTGGGATAGGTCTGGGTAACTCAAATTATTGATCATTAGAGAAGACATTTTGAGTTCCTATTCCAGCTGAAACATTCTCACAAGATGGTTTAAAATAGTTGGGAAACAATTCTAAGTCAAAATATGATTAGGGCCATTCCTCTTAAGACAAGGAGTGTGCTCATTTACAACAATATTGGATGATTCCTCAAATTGTTGATTCTTAATGTTGTATACTCTATAAGCTTTAGAGCTTGAAGAGTATCCAATAAAGATAGCATCATCTAACTTTTGAGCAAATTTTGCCAAATTTTCTTTTGTGTTAAGTATGATACACCTGCTGCCAAACGACCTTAGAATGGCAATAAATGGTGGCCTCTTGTTTCATAGCTCATAAGGGGTTTTTCATAGGGCTTAACAATAAGAATCCTATTCTGCACATAACATGCAGTGCAGACTGCCTTTGCCCAGAAAGTTAGAGTCAGCTTTGAATCAGCTAACATAGTTTTTGCAGCCTCTATAAGTGTCATGTTCCTCCTTTGAATCAGCTAACATAGTTCTTGCAACACCATTCTATTGAGGATTTCTAGGAGTACTGTATTGTCTGGTAATCCCTTTTGAGTTACAGAATGAGTCAAGAACTTGATTCTTAAACTCAGTTCCTTGATCACTTTTGATTGTTTTTACGTTGTGACCAGTTTGATTTTCAATTTTAAGAATAAAAGAGTTTATCATTTCAGCGGTTTCATCCTTAGTTCTTAAAAAGAATACCCATGTGAATCTTGTAAAATCATCAACTATCGCAAGGCAATATGGTTTTCTTGTAATGCTCAATATACTCGTGGAACCAAAAAGATCCATGTGCAATAAGTATAATGTAGTGGTGATGGAATTAACTTCTTTAGATTAGTGGGTTGCCTTATGTTGCTTTCCTTTAAGACAAGCAATACAGTTGTCTTTATAGAAAACTTCTTTTTAGGCACTCCATGTACCAAGTTATTTTTAACTAGTTTATACATGGTTTTAAAATTAACGTGACACATTATTTTATGCTAAAGAGTAGATTCATCAACATTTTCTTTGGACAGAAAGCATGAAACTACACCTAGTGAGGAAGCATTACTCATATCCAGCTTTTATATATCCCATTTCCTGGGAGATCTAAGACGTACCAATTCCTGATGAATTGTTATACTAGGTTGGAGGATAATTTTCCCGTGCTCTGTTAAAAGCATTTGGTGCTTTTGATCACAGAATTGAGAAACACTCAAGAGATTGTGTTCAAGCTGTTTGACAAAGTATACTTTGTCAACTTTTAACTTACCATTGGATACATTTCCTCTACCAGAAATGTATTCTCCGGCTTCACCTGAAGGAATTGATCTGCCCAAGATACATATTAAATTGATGTGGCTAGTGTGATATGATCCAAGTCGGGTCATACCCAGTAACAAGCCAAACAAACACCGATAAATATTTATTCATTGATAAGATCATACAAATAAATATAAGCACCAATTTAGAAACCGGGTTTTCTGAAACATTGCTTTTGTAAATGAACAAGATTATATGGATAATTTGTTCATGAGAGATTATTTGTTTCATTATTTAAATTAATTAAACAATGACAAATAATAGTGTGTTAGTGTTATAAAATTAAAAGGGTTTAATTTTATAAAAACTTAAGAGATGAGAGTGTTACATTTTTAATAAAACAAATTGGGGGGGGGGAACCCATTCTAAATGGGTATCTTCGGCCGCCCCCTTGGGCATTGGTGTCCCAACCACTTTATCTTGTAAATGTGCAAGACTTAACCACTCTCACACTCTCCAATCTCACCCTCTCTCTCTCTTGCATGCAAAGGCAAAGATTTCACTCAACTCTCTCTCTCTAAAATCGGTTTTAGAGATCAAAGAAGGCTGAAAAATTCAGCAAACAACAAAGTGTTAAGTTGCTGAAAGTTGGTGTTGAGAAACCTAGCATTCAAAGGTTTTTGTTGGTGGCTTGGGGTATCACCTACTTGAGGTCTTCTTGGTTGAAGATTAAGCCACAAAGTTCATCATCTACACCTCCATAAACTCCGTTTCTAACAGCTAGAAAGGTTGTATTCTAAACATCTTATGGTTGCTTTATTGTATGCATTTCGTATGTGGATCCATGGTTTGGGTTTTGCTTATTAAATGGGTTTAATAATCAACATATTAACAAGATTTTAAACTCATAATCTGCTGCGTTTTCCTATAAATTGCTTATATGGACAACATATTAACAAGATTTTAAACTCATAATCTGCTGCGTTTTCCTATAAACTTATATGGACTTTGATAATCTTGTTAAAACCCATCAATGGCATCAAGAGCCACTTATACGAATGCATACATATATAGATCATACAATTTCAAGGTTTTATGGTGTGTTTCACCATATGGCCGAAGCCTTTAAGGCTGTTGGTTGCCCCTTTGTGTTTTCAAGATTATACTTTACATGCATGTGTGTGACAACCGGTCCCAATGTCACTATTCTAAACCCTAATTTATCAGCATCATATCCCATCTTATGAGTACTAATAATAGAAACAATTTAATTATATCAATAATATTAGAATCACCATTTGTTATTTGAACCATTTTTATGATTCTATGTGATTTTTGTGAATTTAGTTATTTTAAGTCTTGTCTTTTAGAAAATTTGTGCCCGGGAATATTAATTAATCACACTAAGTAGAAATCACTTAGTCTTAATTGAAACATATAAAATGTGCACACACACACACATACTTGAAATTTTCGGTCCTTGCATGCATTATCATGCACAAGACACTTAATCGACTAACAAAAATTAATCACCTAAAATACTACATTACACCACACTTTACACTACATACTACCAATTCCTAACTAAATATTTAAATGAGAAATCCCCACAAGATGAAAAAATCGGCCGCCCCCCTTGTCCCCAATAGAATTGCTTGCTTTCTTCCACACACTACCCAAACATATCTCCCCATTCACAACTCATGCAATTCATTTGCATACTTTTAATCTCTCTCCCTCTATTCCAAAATCCCAGCTGAGAACTCTCCTCTCTCTCAAAATTCTCTCAATTCCAAGTCCATTTCAGCAGCAAAAATCGTGGATAACAATCTTGCACCCATCGGCCAACAACAAACCGCAAGAAGGGTGACCATTTGGTGATGTTTTGAGGCTTGAAACTTGCAAGATTTGTGGTTTCCAGCTTATGTTTGACTTCTACAGTCAAGTCCAAGAAGATTGCAGCCATTCACGACCATCCACACCTTCCAAATCGTGAGTTACATCAAGTGTAAGCTCTATGTGTCGGTTTTGGGTCATTTCTTAAGCTTGTCTTCATTTTTCACCTAAAAACCTATCTTTTTCTTTTTGTAGCAGAAACATCTCACCCTCACTTTTTTCTTGAGGAGTTCCCACGTTCTTGAAGGTATATCACATGATATAATGCTCATTCTAAGGGGTAGAACCCGATTTACCCCTTGGAAACCCTCTTTTTGGTGTTTTTGGCACCATTTACTTGTGTATCTTGCAACCCATCAAAATAAAACGTCTAACTCGCATATTAATGGGTTTTAAGACTACTAGCAACCTTTTTTTAAAGTCTCAAGTACTAAATACCACCTACATGTGGTAAAAACATGCATTACACCATGAACAATCCCTCTTTCTACTAGTAACAACCTCTTTTAGACATTTCTTAAAAACCCTCTTAGACAAGGGTTATAACCTGCTCAAAAATGAGTTTTAGACACCCCAACAACCTGATTTTTAAGTTAGATGAAGTTTGGAAATGAATAAACTTGAGTTACAATGATTTACACAAGTGTAATGGTCGGTTATGGCATTTTCTATGAATTTGAAGGCAATGGATGTGTAGAACAACTAGGCAACGTAATGGGACTGTTATTTCAGTAAGTTTTGGTGCATATTAAGAGGAATAACATGGTTTGACCTCTGGAACAAAAGACATAATGTGTTTAGGCCCATTTTGGTCACTTTCGGGACCCGAAAACGTGTTAAAATGACTTAAAAATAGGAAAACATGGACTATGAACTTTTTAAAGATATTTACAGGTTCATTAAGGATTAATAAAGTGTTCTGGAGCTAATGGAATTTTTAGTGGTCAAAAGATAATTTAAATGGATTTTAAGTGAAACCGCGTGTAAACCTTGAGGCGTTTTTAAGGAAAAATCTATGATAAATGGGTTAAATGTTACAACTTATAAAAATCATGACTTTCCAGTAGGTTAAAAGATAAAATAACCTCAAAAGTAAAATGGTTGGTCAAACACGCTTTTAAAATGGTCAAACCCGACTAAAACGCGTTTTAACGGTTTAAACGTAAAAACGAACCTTTCCACTTTTAGAGACAAATTTTTGTAATCTAAAAGGTTTCAAACTCATAAAAATGATTTTTAAAATGTAGCTACTGGTCTTAGACTCAAAAAGATGAAAACTCATAGATAACCATTTTAAACCGTTCGGTTTTACCGTAACCGGCAACGGTAAACGCGTAAATTACAAACCGAACCTATAAACTGAAAATTTGAGTATATATTCTTAAAATGAAGTTATATTAAGTTCTTGAAACTGATTTTTGGTTATAAAGGCCATCTAATACAAGAAACCAAACTTAAGGGTAGAAACTGTCAATTCTGAAATTTTAGGGGCTAAACTGTAAAATTTGGTTAAACTTCCTAATCGACTCCAATGAGCACTTCAGTCACTTTATTAGCATAATTATCATATATTCTGGACTTAGTAATGTAAAAACCATTAATTGTATGAGAAACCTTGAATTTCCATAAAAGGAAACTTTTAAACAAACCCTAATCGAATCAAAACCGAAACCGTCCATTTAAGTCTTAGACACTCTTGCTGCACCTTAAATAGGTTTAGAGCAGTAGCTAATCACTTAATATATATTCATGTTAGGGTGCTAGACTTGAGATATTCCCCACACGCGAAGAATTTCTTTTTGCTTGATATCTAAGGTGAGTTCTCGTGTTCCCCTTTTTACTTTGGTTTGGGGATGATGCATGCTCTTTTAAACTGAAACTTTCATACTGTGCTTTATTTGATGCTTGTATGTGGGACTTTTTGGATACCTGCTGATACTTTTGTCATGATCATTAATTCTTTTACGAACCGCTTGCTTTATGTGAATAGATCTATTTGGGGAATCCCCCACGCACAGTGGCTTCCGCTACAGGGAGGTACCCCACTGAGATCCTGAGGGGTCGTTTGTGGCATGTAACAGGTTTTGAATAAGATACTATGGTGAATCATCCTAGCGGGAATGGTTCACTATTCTGAGGCTTGGTTCTTTCCTACGGGAATATCCGGTTAAACACAAGTTTAGAAGAGGCCAACCGGGGACCAAGTGCAGGGTTGATTGTGATACCCCACGATGACTGATACTAATAATGATGTTTTTTAAATCAAATGAGAATTTCATAAACTTGCACACTTGATTCTAAAACCTTTATTGTGGACTTTAAGAGTTCCTTTTATTGTTTTGAAACTTTAAGCACTTGAATTCACCAACCTTTTTAGTTGACACTCTTTTCTTTTGAGCATGTTTCAGGTAACCCGTGAAGACTCTTAGCTTATGGACGACTTAGACTCAATCCCAAGACCATGGCATTGTTTGTGTGTGACCAATTTGTGACTTTAACAAATTTGATACAATGACTATTTAATTTATGTTGAACATGTAACATTTGGGGCTGGATCTGTTTCCAGCCCGGTGTCTTTTGAAAACTTGAAATGCCATGTGATGTTCTCTTCCTTTGAGCTCTTATATTGGTTTGTTTCCGTTGCCATGTAAGTTGTTGCTAATCTGTGATGTTCCACCCTACCTGGGCCCGGGGGTGTGACAGATTGGTATCAGAGCCAAAGGTTGTAGAGAAGTCGGGAATACCATAGTAGACCTTAGGCTACAACCCTGATACCCTAGGACTGTCCTTGTAGGAAAGTGTTGGAATGATCGGGTTGGGTAAATTGATGATTACACTTGATCAACGTAATCATGAATTTACCGGACGCGTAATTTCCATCACGGACCTCTAAGTTATGTTTGGACCTTTCTATTTGATGCTGATTAACTTTGAAATTTATTTTGACTGGGGATTTGAAATTGATTTTTTTTAGATTAACTGTTTTGCCTGACACTATTACGAGAAACAACTGATTCTAACATCATTGATGAGGAATACCTAGAGATTCCTGATGCTAATGCCATCACTAGTACTATGAGTATATTATTATTAAGACTATCATGAGCTATGAGAAACCAAATTAATCATGATGTCTTTTTACAGGAAACAAGTATGGCTGACAAGGGAAAAGCACCGGCCTACCCTACTAAGAGCAGTGCACCGACAGGGGACACCAAGAAGGCAAAACCGCGCACGGAGTATGAGGAATACCTTAGGAGGTGTGGTCACCCGGGTTGGATCTCCGTCACGTCAGAGGACACTAAATCTTCTAAGGACTCTTCTTCGACGACACCTTCCAGGAGCCGGACGTGCTCCCACTCGCCGCGTGTTGCCGCTCCATCCCTCTCACCTATCCCTCCTATTGGGAATAGGGGAGCATGCACCGTCACTCGTCCACGAAAGAGTGTTAGACCTGGACCTTCGGTCTCATTTAGGTTGCCTCCTCCTCCTCCACCACCCATTAGGACTCCCATCCCCGCACCACCGCCGTTCGAGCCACACCGACGCCACCCACAAGAGGAGTCATGGATGCCTTCGAGGCACAGCATGTACGATGGCCCGAGCATACTGGCAGGGGATAGGTATTCACAATCCAGCCGTCGGGCTAGTGACGTAGGACCTACTGATGCAGCACTAGAGGAGCTCCTGAAGACTGTCCGTCGCCACGAGCTGACTCTTCAGCACGCTACCCGGACCTCCCAGTCTGCTCAATTCCAAGCTATGATGGCGTCGGATGGGGTGCAGAGATTGGAGCAGGAGCAGAGGAAGAAGAGCTCTGGATGGATGGGATGGCTGAAAAAGAAATGGATGTGAAGGCGACATGTGGAAGGAGGAAGAACTATTTGTCTTTGAACAGTTGAAGGAAACAAACTTATCATTATCTGACACTATTATTATTATTATTCATTGGGGGTGATGGCACCTTCCACTTTGTAAGAGCTAGACTCTTAAACTATGAACTTTGTCTTATTTTGAACTGATTCCTATGATGCAATGTTGTTGAAACATTTATGATTGTCTGTCAAGTGTTGTTTATTCATTGTGTTAGGCCATGTTATTCTTTATGACTGCTTAAACAGTTTAAAATGGTTCGGTCATCCAGGCCTACAACCATACAGGCTGCGGTCGACCTTACCAGTAGTCTGACCGACGACCTAGTTAGAGCTGGGTGGACTGAACATGGGAAAATTAAGGACAAGAAGAAGGCTGTGGAAGAAAAGAGGAAGTGGTTTGATACTAGGAAGATGGTCGGCAGCAGTAGCGGTTCAAACAAGAGACCTAGAGAAGAAGCGAGACGAAGTGACCATGGTGGAAAGGCAAGGAGGTTGTATCTAGGCACAACCCCCTTCTATGATAAATGCAAGCTTCATCACCAAGGGGAGTGCAATCCCGTGCCTTGTTATCGGTGCAAGAGACCTGGTCACCTGATTAAAGACTGTACCTACGAGCCTGGAAAGCAATGCTGTGAGTGCGGGGATCCAGGGCATATGAGGAACAAATGCCCCAAACTAGGAAGAAACAAGGACACCCGACCCAACAAACCCAAGGGAAGAGCTTTTGTGATGGACCCAGCTGGAGCCCGAAAGGAACCCGATGTGGTTAATGGTACGTTTCTTGTAAACGATCATCCTGCTACCGTTTTGTTTGATACTGGAGTGACTGATAGTTTTATCTCTAGTGATTTTAGATCCTTGAATGACATAGCTACGTGTACCTTAGCCGATACGTTTACCATAGAATTAGCTGATGGTAATATTTAGAAACTAACGAAATCATCAAGGATTGTTTAAAAAATCTAAATGGAAATACGTTTATGATAGATCTGATGCCCATTAAGTTAGGAGGATTCGATATGGTCGTTGGCATAGACTGGTTAGCTAAGAACAGAGTCGAAATAATTTGTGATGAACGCCTACTCAAGATACCGTTGAATGACAAGGAAGAGTTAGTGGTGCAAGGAGAAAGAAGTAACACCTTATGCCCCATGATATCCTATTTAAAAGCTACCAAGAGCTTGAGGAAGGGATGCTCAGCTTTCATCATCTACGTGATGAAGACCAAAGAGGAGAAGAAGATTTCGGACATCCCAATAGTTTCTGAATACCCTGAAGTGTTTCTGTAAGACCTACCGGGACTTCCCCCAAATCGACAAGTTGAGTTCCAAATAGAATTGCTGCCTGGCGCTGCACCGGTAGCCAAAGCGCCGTATCGACTCGCCCCTCCTGAAATGAAGGAACTGATGACGCAAATTCAAGAACTATTGGAAAAAGGATTCATACGTCCGAGTGTCTCTCCATGGGGTGCCCCGGTGTTATTTGTGAAGAAGAAGGATGGCACCTTACGCATGTACATTGACTACCGGGAGTTAAATAAGTTGACCATAAAGAACCGTTACCCACTTCCAAGGATAGATGACCTATTCGATCAACTTCAAGGAGCAAGCTACTTTTCCAAGATAGACTTAAGATCCGGTAACCACCAACTGAAGATAAGAGAAGAAGACATACCCAAGACGGCTTTCCGAACTAGGTATGGGCACTATGAGTACTTAGTCATGCCCTTCGGGCTGACCAATGCACCAGCAGCATTCATGGATCTCATGAACCGTATATGCCGCCCATATCTCGACAAGTTTGTGATTGTGTTCATCGACGACATCTTGATCTACTCCAGTAATAAGGAAGAACACCAGAAACATCTCAGACTAATTCTTGAATTACTCAAGAATGAGCAACTATATGGCAAATTTTCAAAATGTGAATTTTGGATGCGAGAAATCCAATTTTTAGGGCATGTAGTGAATGAGAATGGAATTCAAGTTGACCCTTCCAAGATTGAGGCTATAAAGAATTGGAAGATTCCTGAGACTCCAACTGAGGTTAGGCAATTCCTAGGATTGGTCGGATACTACCGACGATTCATAAAGGACTTCTCGCGCATTGTGCAACCATTGACCACACTGACTAAGAAGAACAAAACCTTTGTGTGGGAACCAGAGCAAGATGAAGCCTTTGAGACACTCAAGGAAAAGTTATGCAGTGCACCTGTTCTAGCCCTTCCAGAAGGAGTCGAAGACTTCGTAGTCTATTGTGACGCCTCGCGTCAAGGGTTAGGATGCGTGCTAATGCAACGCAACAAGGTCATTGCCTATGCATATAGATTGCTAAACGATTACGAGAAGAACTATACTACGCACGATCTGGAATTAGGTGCCGTGGTGTTTGCTCTAAAAATGTGGAGGCACTACCTCTATGGCACGAAGTGCATCATTTACACTGACCATCGAAGTTTGCAGCACATCCTCGACCAGAAGATGCTAAACATGCATCAAAGAAGATGGGTTGAGCTGTCAAACGACTATGAGTGTGAAATCCGTTATCATCCCGGTAAAGCCAACGTGGTGGCAGATGCTTTGAGCAGAAAGGAGAGAGAAAAACCTCTTCGTGTACGAGCTTTAAGGATAAGTGTGTACACTGACCTAATTGCAAGACTGAAAGAAGCTCAAAGTGAAGCGTTAAAGGAGGAAAATTTAGCAGGAGAAGGATTAACTGGAATGGAAAAGCGATTTGAAACAGGAAATGATGGTACATATAAGTGCGAAGGGAGAACTTGGGTGCCAAAGCATGGGGGAATTCGAGAGGTAATTCTCGATGAAGCTCACAAATCTAGGTATTCAGTTCACCCGAGAGTGATAAAATGTACCAGGATTTGAAGGCACTTTTCTGGTGGCCTGGAATCAAGAAATCAATCGCTGTTTATGTCGGAAAATGTCTAACTTGTGCCATGGTAAAAGCTGAGAATCAAAAATCATCAGGGACGTTACAGCAGCCCGAAATCCTAGAATGGATATGGGATAACGTCACGATGGATTTTGTTACCAAGTTACCCAGAATGTCTAGGGGTCATGATGCTATTTGGGTAATAGTGGATAAATTAACCAAATCAGCTCACTTCTTACCAATTCGGGAAGACATGTCAAGACCGGCTCAACTGTGTATCAATGAAATAGTGGCTAGGCATGGTGTGCCACTATCCATAATCTCCGACCGTGATAGTCGTTTTACTTCGCGTTTCTGGAAATCACTTCAACGAGCTTTAGGAACCCGGCTGGACCTAAGCATGGCGTACCACCCGCAAACTGACGGTCAAAGCGAAAGGACTATTCGAACCTTAGAAGATATGCTGAGAGCTTGCGTAATTGATTTTGGTAGGAACTGGAATAACCATCTTCCATTGGTGGAGTTCTCCTATAACAACAGTTACCATGCTAGTATCAATGCTGCTCCGTATGAGGCCCTCTATGGTAGGAAATGTCGGTCACCCTTGAGTTGGAATGAAATTGGTGATAGTCAAGTGTTGGGACCCGACATCGTATTGGAGACCACTGAGAAGATTTTCAAGATCAAGGAACGTCTACGGGCAGCAAGGGACCGTCAAAAGAAGTACGCTGACAGAAGACGGAAACCATTAGAGTTTCAGATTGGTGACAGGGTAATGCTGAAGGTAGCACCATGGAAGGGAACTATGAGATTTGGGAAAAGAGGAAAGTTAAGCCCAAGATACATTGGACCATTTGAAATACTTGCAAGAATTGGTCCTGTGGCTTACAAGTTGACGCTACCTCAGAAACTGAGTTATATACACGACACCTTCCACGTGTCAAACTTGAAGAAATGCCTGGTAGACAAAACCTTGGAACTACCACTGAAGGAGACAAGATCAATGATAAGCTGAACTTCGTGGAAGAGCCTATAGAGATCACGGACCGCTTGGTTAAGCAACTCAGACGAAGCCGCACACCCAAGGTTAAGGTTAGATGGAACTCGAGACGAGGGCCGGAATTCACTTGGGAACATGAGGACGAGATGAGGAAGAACTACCCGCAACTCTTTAAACCCACTCGTACCAATTCTAAGAGAAGTTAAAATTTCGGGACGAAATTTCCTAAACGGTGGGAGAATGTGACAACCGGTCCCAAGGTCACTATTCTAAACCCTAATTTATCTGCATCATATCCCATCTTATGAGTACTAATAATAGAAACAATTTAATTATATCAATAATATTAGAATCACCATTTGTTATTTGAACCATTTTTATGATTCTATGTGATTTTTGTGAATTTAGTTATTTTAAGTCTTGTGTTTTAGAATATTTGTGCCCGGGAATATTAATTAATCACACTAAGTAGAAATCACTTAGTCTTAATTGAAACATATAAAATGTGTGCACACACACACATACTTCAAATTTTCGGTCCTTGCATGCATTATCATGCACAAGACACATAATCAACTAACAAAAATTAATCACCTAAAATACTACATTACACCACACTTTACACTACATACTACCAATTCCTAACTAAAAATTTAAATGAGAAATCCCCACAAGATGACAAAAATCGACCGCCCTCCCTTGTCCCCAATAGAATTGCTTGCTTTCTTCCACACACTACTCAAACATATCTCCCCATTCACAACTCATGCAATTCATTTGCATACTTTCAATCTCTCTCCCTCTATTCGAAAATCCCAGCTGAGAACTCTCCTCTCTCTCAAAATTGTCTCAATTCCAAGTCCATTTCAGCAGCAAAAATCGTGGATAACAAGCTTGCACCCATCGGCCAACAACAAACCGCAAGAAGGGTGACAATTTGGTGATGTTTTGAGGCTTGAAACTTGCAAGATTTGTGGTTTTCAGCTTGCGTTTGACTTCTACAGTCAATTCCAAGAAGATTCCAGCCATTCACGATCATCCACACCTTCCAAATCGCGAGTTACATCAAGTGTAAGCTCTATGTGTCGGTTTTGGGTCATTTCTTAAGCTTGTCTTCATTTTTCACCTAAAAACCTATCTTTTTCTTTTGTAGCAGACACATCTCACCCTCACTTTGTTCTTGAGGAGTTCCCACGTTCTTGAAGGTATATCACATGATATAATGCTCATTCTAAGGGGTAGAACCCGATTTACCCCTTGGAAACCCTCTTTTTGGTGTTTTTGGCACCATTTACTTGAACAATCCTCTTAGACAAGGGTTATAACCTGCTCAAAATTGAGTTTAAGACACCCCAACAACCTGATTTTTAAGTTAGATGATGTTTGGTAATGAATAAACTTGAGTTACAACGATTTACACAAGTGTAATGGTCGGTTATGGCATTTTCTATGAATTTGAAGGCTATGGATGTGTAGAACAACTAGGCAACGTATTGGGCCTGTTATTTCAGTAATTTTTGGTGCATATTAAGAGTAATAACATGGTTTGACCTCTGGAACAAAAGACATAATGTGTTTAGGCCCATTTTGGTCACTTTCGGGACCCGAAAACGTGTTAAAATGACTTAAAAATAGGAAAACATGGACTATGAACTTTTTAAAGAGAATTCCAGGTTCATTAAGGATTCTGTGTTCTGGAAATGGGAATTTTTAGTGGTCAAAAGATAATTTAAATGGATTTTAAGTGAAACCGGGTGTAAACCGAGAGGCGTTAAGGTAAAATTTATGATAAATGTTTTAAACTTAAAAACATGCTTTTAAGTTTAAAAGATAAAAACCTTTCAAACAAGCTTTTAGAGACTAAATTTTTGTAATCTAAAAGGTTTCAAACTCATAAAATTGATTTTTAAAATGTATCTACTGGTCTTAGACTCAAAAAGGTGAAAACTCATAGATAACCATTTTAAACCGTTCGGTTTTACCGTAACCGGCAACGGTAAACGCATAAATTACAAACCGAACCTATAAACTGAAAATTTGAGTATATATTCTTAAAATGAAGTTATATTAAGTTCTTGAAACTGATTTTTGGTTATAAAGGCCATCTAATACAAGAAACCAAACTTAAGGGTAGAAACTGTCAATTCTGAAACTTTAGGGGCTAAACTGTAAAATTTGGATAAACTTCCTAATCGACTCCAATGAGCACTTTAGTCACTTTATTAGCATAATTATCATATATTCTGGACTTAGTAATGTAAAAACCATTAATTGTATGAGAAACCTTAACTTTCCATAAAAGGAAACTTTTAAACAAACCCTAATCGAATCAAAACCGAAACCGTCCATTTAAATCTTAGACACTCTTGATGCACCTTAAATAGGTTTAGAGCAGTAGCTAATCACTTAATATATATTCATGTTAGGGTGCAAGACTTGAGATATTCCCGACACGTGAAGAATTTCTTTTTGCTTGATATCTTAGAAACTTTTAAACTTTAATGAACCGCTTGCTTTATGTGAATAGATCTATTTGGGGAATCCCCCACGCACAGTGGCTTCCGCTACAGGGAGGTACCCCACTGAGATCCTGAGGGGTCGTTTGTGGCATGTAACAGGTTTTGAATAAGATACTATGGTGAATCATCCTAGCAGGAATGGTTCACTATTCTGAGGCTTGGTTCTTTCCTACGGGAATATCCGGTTAAACACAAGTTTAGAAGAGGCCAACCGGGGACCAAGTGCAGGGTTGATTGTGATACCCCACGATGACTGATACTAATAATGATGTTTTTAAAATCAAATAAGATTTTCATAAACTTGCACCCTTGATTCTAAAACCTTTATTGTGGACTTTAAGAGTTCCTTTTATTGTTTTGAATCTTTAAGCACTTGAATTCACCAACCTTTTTAGTTGACACTCTTTTCTTTTGAGCATGTTTCAGGTAACTCGTGAAGACTCTTAGCTTATGGACGACTTAGACTCAATCCCAAGACCATGGCATTGTTTGTGTGTGACCAGTTTGTGACTTTAACAAATTTGATACAATGACTATTTAATTTATGTTGAACATGTAACATTTGGGGCTGGATCTGTTTCCAGCCCGGTGTCTTTTGAAAACTTGAAATGCCATGTGATGTTCTCTTCCTTTGAGCTCTTATATTGGTTTGTTTCCGCTGCCATGTAAGTTGTTGCTAATCTGTGACGTCCCACCCTAGCTGGGCCCAGGGGTGTGACAATGTGGTAATCTTAGAAAACTAAATCACATTGTTGGTTGATTGTTTTGCTTGGACAAAACCGAAAGTTTTCGGTTTGATTAACCTTGGCTGAAAACTTTAGGGTTCAAAAGGGGAACCATTACAACTTCTAATACTTGCATATTTGGATGTGTATATGGATGTTCATAACCTAGCCAATACCTTGTGTTTGGATGTGTATTTGTGTTGTGATATTGTTTGATTATTCAATTGGGTTGTAATATTTATTTATTTGGGTTTGTAACCTATTTATTATTTTATGTTGCTTTGTAATAATAAGTAGATTAGTTGTATTTCTTTTACTAGTAAAAATGTATTAGGATATATTTTGTAAAAGAAGTTCAACAAGATTTTGGTTTTTGGTTTGGGCCATTTTAGGCCTAAAAGGGCCTCATAGCCCAAGATTGGTTTTAAGCCCAATAACCAGAGCCCAAGGAATGGAGGCCCAAGGAAGCTAGGAGCTGAAGTTGGAGCCCAAAAGATAGCCCAAATAAAGCAAAATGATGACAACACAAAATGGACACTTGATGCACTAGGATGCGGGATCAAGTGGGAGCACACCATCTCAATGCCTTGTGTCGTGTTTGTCCTTTATGATAGACCCTTTTGGCACACTTCTTTTGGCCAACAAGTGTTGCCAAATCCATTGGCTATGGTTATGAACTTGTGGTTGTTTTATTATGCATGTATGGTTGATTTATGTTCATCTTATCTTATTATGGAATTGGATAGTTAACAACTAGAAATCAACAACTTGCATAAAATTGGTTCCTTAGAAATTAATAAGTAATAAAATGGACTTTACCAAAGGTTATTGATTTCATAATTAAATGGGTTATTAAAAGGAACTTTGAAACAAGTTTTCAAACAAACTACCATGCATTTGCATGCATGCAAATGCAAGGTATGAAAATTGTTTTCCAAACTAGAATTTTGAAAAACACAAATCCCTTTTAAAATAAGTCAAACACCATCCTCTTATACAACACTCAAATCATTTGGGAACTTGATGTGGGATAAAGGTCACCTAACCACATTAGAGGGAACTTATGAGTTTGAGGTGGGTTTGCCATAAGGTCACCTAACCACTTATATTAGCAAATTCACACGTGTGTCTAAGTAGGATGACTTAAATTGGAAATCATGCATTAGGATCACCGAAGCATGACGTACAAAGGGTGTTGATGGGATAAACATGCCAAACAAAACATAAGATGTTTAACCTATCCCATACACTAGAAATTGTAATAGGTTACAATTGTCAAACGTTGACTACCTTGTTAATTTAAATAAAGGGATAAAGGTCACCTAACCGATATTTAAATGTAACGTTGGATTCTAAATTTTGATTATTAATTGTCTATGAGACAAAAAAGGGTATTAATAATCAAAATATATTGATATTAAAAATACTAAAAATTGAACTTCATAAAATTGTAGATGGCTAACAACAACAACGCAATCCCGACCGTCCATAACCTATCACTAAGAGCTATCCTTGAAAAGGAACGTCTAAACCATGGGAACCTCATGGATTGGTACCGAAACTTGCCGATCGTTCTCAAAGAAGAAATGAAGTCCTATGTGTTAGAAGATCCCATTCCCGATCAACCCAATGAGGATGACGTAGAGGCCTTCACCGAGTGGGTCAAGTACACCGAGGACTCTGTGCAAGTCTCATGTCTCATGATAGCGAGTATGATTCCTGATTTGCAAAAGGACTTTGAGAATCACAATGCCTTTGACTTAATCACCCAGTTGAGGGAAATCTTCTAACAACAATCAAGGGTGGAGCGCTTCGAAACGATTCGAGCACTCCATGCGTGTCGGATGGACGAGACCCAATCGGTGTCATCTTACGTTCTTATGATGAAGAGCCACATTGATCGCCATGAAAGGTTTAACTATCGTGTGTCCAACGAGTTGGCAACGGATTTGATCCTCAACTCCCTATCCAAGAAGTTTGATAGCTTTGTTATGAACTATAACATGAATGGATGGGACAAGAGCATTGGTGAGCTTCATTCAATGCTCAAAACGACCGAGGCGGGCATGGGTAGAAAGGTTCTACCGGTCCTTACGATCAATGAAGGAGGTAGTAGGAAAAGCATCCTCCCCGACCCTAGGGCAAGTGTTGCCAAAGGGAAGGGGCACGTCAAGGGAGGGGTAAGGGTAAAGCTAAAGTGGAATCGCCCAAACCGAAGGAAAAGAAGCAAAAGGTTGCTCGTGATGACCCGTGTTTTGAATGTGGTGAGGTAGGCCATTGTAAATGCAATTGTCCGGTCTATCTCAAAGTGTTGAGATCGAAGAGGGACGCGGGGCAAACCTCAGGTACAATCTTTATGATACATGTTAAGCTAAATGTTATTTCTTCTAACACATGGGTATTAGATACCAGATGTGGAACTCATATTTGCAGTTTGTTGCAGGGGTTCAAAAGAAGTGAGCATTATGCAAAAGGGGAAATTAGTCTCTTTATGGGCAATGGTGCAAAGGTTCACGTGGAAGCCTAAGGAGACTACATTTTGAAGCTTCCAAGTGGTTTGGAAGTCATTTTAAAGAATGTTTTCTATGCTCCTAGTTTGACTAGGAACATTATTTCTGTTTCCCGTTTAAGACAATAGGATTACGATTTCAAGTTTGTTGACAATGATATTCATGTTTCTTTAAATCATGTGTTTTATTTTAAGACTATACCTTATAATGGTATTTATGAATTGGTTCATGATAACACAACATATGATAGCTCAATGTACCAAGCAACCACCAAAAGGCTCAAATTAGATTTGAGTGATTCCTATCTTTGGCATTGTCACCTTGGTCACATAAACAAGAATCGTATGCAAAAACTTCAAAAGAATGGTCTTTTGAAAACTAATGAGAATGATTCATTTGATGTATGCGAGTCTTGCTTACAAGGTAAAATGACAAAGGCCCCTTTTAGTGGGACTAATGAAAGGGCAAAAGATTTATTAGGGATCATACATTCAGATGTATGTGGACCTTTTAAACTAATAACTAGGAATGGTGAAAGATACTTCATAACCTTTACCGATGACTATAGTCGTTATGGGTATGTGTATTTGTTAAGACACAAACATGAATCTTTTGAAATGTTCAAAATCTTCAAGAATGATGTAGAAAATCAACTTAGCAAAATTATCAAGATTCTTCATACAGATAGAGGAGGTGAATACCTAAGTAGTGAATTTAAAGAGTATCTTAGAAGTTGTGGGATTGTCTCACAACTTACTCCACCTGGAACACCACAACATAATGGTGTGTCTGAGAGGAGGAATCGGACTCTATTGGATATGGTTCGATCTATGATGGCTAGAAGTACACTACCTCTATCATTTTGGGGTTTTGTGTTGCTCTCCGCGACCCGTATTTTAAATATGGCCCCAACCAAGAAAGTGGAAAGGACACCTTTTGAAGTATGGCATGGAAGGGTTCCATCATTATCATATTTAAAAGTTTACGGGTGTGAGGCTTATCCTAAGCAATACACTCAAAACAAATTGGAAGCCCGATCCACAAAGTGTATCTTCATTGAATATCCTAGAGATTATATTGGATATTATTTCTATGATCCGACAGAGCAGAGAGTGTTTATTGCTCGAAAGGCAGTGTTCTTGGAAACTAAGTTCCTTTCGGAAGAAACTAGTGAAAGAGCAGTGGAACTTGAAGTGGTTCAAGATTCACAAGACGATACACAATTGGTTGATACTAGCAATCAACATGAGGATGTTGAGAATGATCATATGGATGATCAAGATACACAAAACGTTCGCAGATCTGGTAGAATTAGTGTTCCTCCTGAGAGATATGGATTTTTCATGGATGGATGCTTTGTGGTAGATTCGGATGAACCAACCACATACCATGATGCAATGTCAAAACCTGATTTTGACAAATGGCAAGAAGCCATGAACGTTGAGATGCAGTCCATGTATGATAACCAAGTTTGGGAATTGGTTACACCACCTCTTAAGTCCAAGATAGTTGGAAGTAAGTGGGTTTTCAAGAAGAAAACCGATATGCATGGAAACTTGGATACTTATAAAGCTAGACTTGTAGCGAAAGGTTTCACTCAAACTCAAGGGGTTGATTATGATGAAACTTTCTCGCCTGTGGCAATGCTAAAGTCTATTAGGATATTGTTTGCCATAGCAGCATATTATGACTATGAGATTTGGCAAATGGATGTCAAAACCACTTTCCTTAATGGATATCTTGAGGAAGATGTCCATATGAAACAGCCTAAAGGTTTTGTCGATCCAAAACATCCTAACAAGGTATGCAAGTTAAAGAAGTCAATCTATGGATTGAAACAAGCGTCAAGAAGTTGGAATCACCGTTTTGATGATGAATTAAAGAAATTTGGCTTCATCGAAAACGCTGATGAAGCTTGTGTATATAAGAAAGCTAGTGGGGGCATTATTACTTTCCTTGTATTATATGTCGATGACATTCTACTATTTGGAAATGACATTCCAACCTTGGAAGGTGTAAAAACCTAGCTTGGAAGCTGTTTTTCCATTAAGGATCTTGGTGAGGCCACCTATATTTTAGGAATAAAGATCTATAGGGATAGATCAAGGCGATTGATAGGTTTAAACCAAAGTGCATACATTGAAAAGATCTTGAAAATGTTCAAGACGGAGAATTCTAAGAAAGGTTTGGTACCTATTAAGAAGGGGACAATATTGAGTTCATCTCAATGCGCTAGTTCAAAGGTTGAACAAGAAAGAATGAATGGAGTCCCATATGCATCAGCTATTGGATCCATCATGTATGCAATGATATGTACTAGGCCGGACGTGTCATGTGCTCTAAGCATGACAAGTAGATATCAACAGAATCCTGGTAATAGTCATTGGATGGCTGTTAAGAGTATTTTGAAATACCTTAGAGACACTAAGGATATGTTCTTAATATATGGATCTGGTGAGGAGGAGCTCGTTGTAAAGGGTTACACAGATGCGAGTTTCCAAACCAATCGAGATGATTCTCGATCACAGTCGAGATATGTCTTCATTATGAATTGAGGAGCGGTCTCTTGGAAGAGCTCAAAGAAAGATGTAGTGGCACTATCTACAACAGAATCAGAATACATTGCCGCTTCATTGGCAGCTCAAGTGTTGGTACATATGTCCCCAGTTCTAGTCTAGTGAGCTCAAATGTAATAGACTTCTATCTTGTAATACATCTGTAATGTTCAATCAATCTAATGAGAATCTCTTCTTTATATGGTTGTTGATTATATAATGTTGTATCTAATTATATTATTAGTTGTTACACGCATAATATGACCATGTTATATAGGTTTACAGTTGTGAGACACAGTTCTGAATCGTTAAAGGTTCAAGAATGTGTTTGACTAAGAATCTTTTTCAGTCGCACGACTGAACCATGCGAATGGTTCAATCGCACGGTTGAACTAGGAGATTGAGTCAATCGCCCGTTTGAGTCATAAGACTGACTCAAGCGTTCGAATGAATCAATCGTAATACTCAATCGCACGACTGAGCCAGTCGCAAGGCTCAGTCGCACGAATGAGATCTGTAACCTATAAATATCACTTAATTCGTGGAAAAACGGAACACTTCAAATTTTCATAACCCTAGTCGACCCAGAGCACCCTGTTCGTCCATTCCAACTTCACAGAACGTTCCTGGTCATTGCTAATCAATTCTTAACGTTTTCTAATCGTTAGTATTGATCCGGATTACGTTTTCACTGATTGGATCGCCAATCAAATAGGATTCCGCACTATTTGATCTGGTTTAACTTAGAATCAGTTAGTACTCCGTATGTACACGGTCCTAACAAGTGGTATCAGAGCATTGGCTCTTGATTCTTCGTTGATTCAATCGTTTTTGTGAAAAAGTCTATGTTTTTACGCGAAAAGATCCAATCTTTTTGCTAAAAATCGAGTCTTTACGTGTGGGTGTTCTGAAAAATCAGTATTTTTCGTGTTTCAGCCGTCTAGGGTGCAAATACTTGCGTTCTAGGTCAAAGTGTTCAAAAATCGTGTTTACAGCCGACCCAGTCGCACGATTATCTCAATCGTACGACTGAACCCATTCGCCCAGGTCTTTCGTACGTTTGAGTCAGTCGCCAGTCCATTCACCCGATTGAGTCAGTCGTTCAGCCAATCGCCCGATTGAGTCAATCGCCAACTCCAGTCGCCCAGCTGAGTCGTTCGGTTTGTTCAGTCGCCTAAGTATCTCAGTCGCCTAAGTATCTCAGTCGCCTGTTCAATCGTACGTTTGAGTCCAATCGCATACAGCTAGTGTTCAATCGTATCCCAGTCGTACAGCCCATTCGCATTAGCAGTTTTAATTCACAAGTTAAATTAATAAAAGAATGGACTCAGAAAATTATGCCATGTCAGCTAGAAAGGATTCGAGGATACAGAACTTGTTGTTACTGGAGAATGAGATAGGGAACCATAACAAGCCACCTAAACTATTGACAATAGAGGACTTTCCACAATGGAGACAACGTTTTGAAATTTATCTTAATAGGGTGGATACTAACTTATGGAACTCTATTGAGGTTCGTTATAAAATACCCGTGGGGGCTGATGGTGTTCCTTTGACTTTGAGTGGACTCTCCGATACACAGAAAGTTGCCTACAATGCAGAGAAGAAGGCCTATGCTATTTTGACTCAGTCCATTCCCAAGCCCATTTTTCACCAATACTCAGAGCACAAGCAAAGTAAAAAACTGATGGAAGTTCTTGAGAAGAGGTATGATGGGAATGCTAATTTAAAGGCACTGAAAGGTAAAGCGTTGAAGAAGGAGTTTGATAACTTCTCAGCAATTGGGAATGAAAGCTTGGATGAAATCATCGATCGTTTCTATCATCTAATGAGTGAACTTCACACTCATGGTATTAAGACGTCAATGGAAGACAAAGTTTCAAGCTTGGCAGATGGTCTACCTGAAAAGTGGGATTCATTCATTTCCACTCTGCGATTCAACTCAGTTTTAGAAACCTTGGATATAAATGACTTCATTCTAAAACTGAAAGAGGAAGAAGTACGCCACAAGTACAAGGCAAAGAAGGGTTCTTATGCTCAAGATCCCTCACTCTACAATGTCACTCCTACCTCCACCCCTGCTGCAAAGTCATCTGGTGCACCTCTGCAAACAGCCTTCGTGTCCAATGCATCTCCAACTGCTGAACAAGGCTCATCATCTGCAAATGAGTCTCATGGTGCATCTGGAGTTATTCAAAGTCCCACTGTTACTCAGTCTGCAAAGTTGATGACAGATAATCTGGGAAAAGTAACGGTGGAGGTTGCTAAAGAGCACATGGATTTACTTGCTGCTGTTGTGCATTCTTATGATGGTTTGGTGGCGGGCAAGATTGGAAATTGCCACCTTGCTGATGAAGATTTTGAGCAAGTAGATGAGAATGAGCTGGAAAGAATGGATATTATGTGGGCTCTTGCAAGTGCTGTCCGAAGAGCCAAGAAATTTGTGAAGAAAACAGGGCAAAATCTCGTGGCTACTAAAGATACAACCTTTGGTTTTGACAAGTCTAAAGTCACGTGCTTCAATTGTGGAGAAAAGGGCCACTTTAAAAGAGAGTGTTCGAAGCCTAAGAAGAATGGGAACGGGAATCCATTTTCCTCGTTCAATAGGCAAGATAAAGACAAGAAACCATCGTCCACGGGGAGTGATTCTAAAGCTATGGTAGCACAAGGAGATGAAGGACAAGACTGGTCCTTTCGATTTGTGTCTGATGAAGCTAACATAGCGTCTGTGGAGGATTTGAACGAAGACTCAGCAAGTGAAGGGGAAAGCTCAGCTGAGGTTGATACTGCTGTTTGGAAGAGACGTTTGATGCTGTTGATGAAATTGTCCAGAATGAGTTGAATTCAGAATCTGAAGCTCAACCTACGTCTCAGAATGCTTTCATGGCTGGCACGTCGACATCTACACAGGTACAATCTAAAGATGAATTATTTGATAAACATGCTTGTGTTGAATGTGATAAATTTAGGGAAAGCATTGATCTAAAATTGCTAGGTTGTTAGAACACAACGATAACTTAGTAAATGACTTGAAACTGTGCTCAGAAGCTAATCGTGTCTTAAAACAAAATGAGAGCAGTTATAAGGAGAAGTTAGATGCATTGCAGAAGCAACTAAAGGAAACTGAAGTTGTTGTCTTTAACCAAGAAAATGACATTAAATACTACTTAAAGACCATTGAGGAGACTAAAAAGGACAAAGCTGTTTTACAAGTAGAAAATGAGTCTTTGACACAAAAACTACATAGTTTAGCGAGTTCTTCGCACATTTTGAAAAAATTGGTTAAAGAACGCAACAATGGGGAGGGATTGGGTTACAAGGTAGTTCCACCACCACATGAGATCCTTTTGAACACAAAACAACGTCCAATTAATAACAACCCATTTAAGGATCATATGGTGACAACTCCTCTGGTTAGTGATCCGGACACAGCAGTTAAGCCTGCTTCTCCGGATGATGATCAGAAAACCTTAGCATCAAGCAAGGTAAATGCTGAGAAACGGGTGGAAGCAAATGTTCAAACATCTCTTGGTTTGGAGTCAAAATCAAATATAACACAAACCAAGATATCTAAAGCCACTCAAGTTAAATCAGTTAAAAGGGATAATATTCAACCTCCAAGACAAATTAATCAAAACATTAAACAAGTTAAGTTTGTTAAAGAGGGTAAATGTCCAAAGACTGAGACCAAAAGGCCCATTCCTGACGTTTATTCACCGCCACACAAGAGATCTCCTAGCCCTGACGAATGGAGATCCTGCTATACTTGTGGTCAGCGCGGTCATATTTCGACTAACTGTCCTCGCTATCAGACACCAAGAACTAAGATTGAGCTACACGACAAAGTCAAAATAGATTCAAAACAGCGTTCTAAGACTCCAGTTAGATCGAAAACCCCTATTAGGTCTAAAACACCTTCTAGGTCTTTTTCGTCTCCACCTCGCCAAAGGCAAAACAGACAACTCTCTGACAAGTCCGTGATGCCAGAGGTAAAACCTGTTTCTGAATCTAAACCATATGCTCAAACTGTAAATCAGTCTAAGGTTTACCACAAACAATCGTTTCACAAGGATGGTTTATGGAAAGCCAAGACAGCTGGTGTGTCTGAAAGCAAGGATAATCTGAAAGTTGAGATTCCACCCACTGATAAAGGACAGTGGGTTGAATTCATGATGGTTGATTCCTCTGGGAAACCTAAGCCAGTCAAGGCTTGGGTCCCCCTCCTTAACTGATGATTTTCTCATATGTGCAGGGTGTCCGCTATAGTGCGTCTACAAATACATGGATCGTAGATAGCGGAGCTTCCAGGCACATGACGGGAAACAAGTCTCTTCTTTTCAATGTCAAACAAATTAAAGGGGGACACGTTTCATTTGCTGGTAATAAAGGAGGATACATTATCGCTCAGGACGAAGTAGGTAATGAGAAGGTAAAGTTTGATAAAGTAAATTTTGTTCAACAACTGGAAAACAATTTACTTTCAGTGTCTCAGATATGTGACAAGGGCTTCAAAGTTATGTTTGACAACCGAAAATGTTACATACTGAAAAAGGAGATGGAGATTCCAGAGAAGCAGGTTTTGATGTCTGCATCCAGGTACAATGATTTATATGTATTGGATATGTCTAATGCTTCTACCTCTGAGTCTACAGCTCAATGTTTTCTATCAAAAGCGACAGAGAAGGAATCCATCTCATGGCACAGAAGGATGGGACACATCAATCACAGGAAGATGAACCATCTGGTTCACAACAACCTAGTTGAAGGAGTTACAGTCAAGAACTTCCAACTTCCTGACTTTTGTGTCTCATGCAAGAAGGGAAAGCAGACCAGGAAATCTCACAAGACCAAGCACGTCAACTCAATTGAGATGCCCCTGGAGTTGCTACACATGGATCTTTTTGGTCCAGTCAACACAAAAAGTATAGCAGGGGACTGGTACTGCTTTGTAGTCACAGATGACTACTCAAGATTCACCTGGGTGATGTTTCTGAAAGCTAAACCAGAAACATTTGAATCATTCAAGGTGCTCGTCACGACTTTGGAGTCACTCTACAAGCTAAAGGTGAGGAAGATCCGTTCTGACAATGGCACAGAATTCAAAAATCAGTGGATGGATGCTTTCTGCATGGAAAAGGGAATTGTTCATCAGTTCACTTCCGCATACACGCCACAGATGAATGGAGTTGCAGAACGAAAGAATCGGAGCTTAATTGAGACTGCGCGAACCATGTTAGCTGATTCAAAGCTCCCAGTTCAGTTCTGGAATGAGGCGGTTGCAAATGCCTGCTACACGCTTAATCGTGTATTAGTAGTCAAAAGGCATGGCAAGACTTGTTATGAGCTACTTCAGAAGAGAAAGCCAAATTTGGAGTATCTGGAACCATTTGGAGCTCCATGTACATTGCTGAAGAAGACTCAGGATGGCAAGTTCAGCGAGAAAGCTGATCAAGGAATATTCTTAGGATACAGCATCCCAGACAAACGAGTTTACAATAACTCGACAGGTCAGGTAGAGGTGTGGTGCAACGTGGATGTTCAGAGATACATCACCCCTCCTGCTGGAAAAGGTCTATCATCATTCTTCGATTATGATGGCTTTTTCAAATCCTTCAATCTTCCATAATTTGATTCAGAGGATGAGGTTGCTACCCAGATGATGTATGATGTTCTTAACTCACCGAATCTGGATTCAAGCAACATCACACCTACTGATGGTGCCTCAAGTTCCTCAACTCCTGCTCATGAAGAGAGTGATGATTCATCAGATGATGAAGAAGCAGCTGATTCTAACCCTGAGCCTACAGCTAATCAACAAAGTGAGCCATCAGCTGCTGAACCAGCTGTGGGAAATCCGGATACTGAACAAGTAGTCACCAATCTGGATTCTGAGGTTGTGGTTCCTACCACACCAATGACTAGAATCAGTGTGAATCATCCCCCCACGTCTATCATTGGGGACATTCAATCCGGTGTGCAGACAAGAAATCAGCTGTATTCTGCTGATTATGCTGCTGTCATGGAGAAGGGTTATGTCAATGACGGGGCTTTCTCATGTTTTGTTTCACAAATCGAGCCTAAATATGTCTGTGACGCCCTGAAAGATGAGGCCTGGGTCAATGCCATGCAAGAAGAGCTACTCCAGTTCAAGAAACTTGGAGTCTGGACTCTAGTTGACAGGCCAAAAGGAGTCAAGGTAATTGGTACCAAATGGGTACTAAAGTGCAAGAAGGATGACCAGGGTATTGTTATCAGAAACAAGGCACGGTTGGTCGTTCAAGGCTTCAGGCAAGTCGAAGGAATCGCCTACAATGAAGTCTTTGCTCCCGTAGCTAGAATGGAAGCTATACGTATCTTTCTAGCCTACGCCTCTTACATGAAGATCAAAGTTTATCAACTAGATGTTAAGAGTGCATTCTTACATGGGGAAATCCGTGAAGAAGTATATGTCAGTCAACCCGAAGGATTCGAAGATCCTTATCATCGGGACAGAGTCTACAAGTTAGACAAGGCTCTGTACGGGCTACATCAGGCTCCTCGAGCTTGGTATGAAAAGCTCTCCACCCATCTGCTGAAGCATGGTTTTCGCAGGGGTGTAATTGACTGTACATTGTTCATCAAAGAAAAGGATGGTGACTTGCTTATGGTGCAGATATATGTGGATGACATCATCTTTGGATCGAGAAATGAAGCTTTGTGCAAAGAGTTCAAATCTGTGATGAAGGCAGAGTTTGAAATGAGTGCAATGGGAGAAATGAAGTTCTTTCTAGGATTACAGGTGGATCAAACATCAACCGGCATTTTCTTACATCAGTCCAAGTATGTCGGCGATATTCTAAGTCGCTTTGACATGGAAAATGCATCTGCTGCCGGTACCCCTCTTGCCACAAATCATGATGTGGCTCCTGATGAGAATGGGGATTTGGTGGATGCCACTATGTATCGCGGGATGATCGGATCTCTCATGTATCTTACTGCCTCGCGTCCAGATATCATGTATGCCACATGTTTATGTTCTAGATATCAAGCGAAGCCAAAAGTGAATCACTTGATTGGGGTGAAAAGGATTTTTCGTTATCTGAAGGGTACCCCAACACTGGGATTGTGGTATCCTCATGATGATGACTTCGAGCTTACTGCGTACAGGGATTCAGATTATGGTGGCTGCAAGATGATTTCAAGTCAACATCAGCAGGGTGTCAGTTCTTTGGAAGACGGTTAGTCACGTGGCAATGCAAAAAGCAGACCTCGGTTGCATTATCAACCTGTGAAGCTGAATATGTTGCTGCTGCAAGTTGCTGCTCTCAGATCACCTGGATTCAACAGCAAATGCCGACTACGGTTTGAAATTTACTAACACTCCTATTTATGTTGATAATTCTGCTGCCATAGCCATCACTAAAAATCCTGTTCAACACCCAAAAACAAAACACATCGGGATTAAATATCATTTCATACGCGATTGCTATGAAAAACAATTAATTGATGTGATTAAAATTAACACGGATTTCCAGCGCGCTGACCTTTACACCAAACCGTTTGATAAGCCAAGATTTTTATATCTGCTAGAGGTCAACGACGTTAAAAAGAAAAGTGATGTGATTGCTGAAGAAGCAGATACATAGTCCGACTCGTGTCTATTCGTTTATTTTCTTTTTCCTTCATTTTGTTTTATTTTATTTTTTAATTCCCTTGTCGTATAAAATCCAAAAACACAAAAAGATTTTTTGTTTTAGAATTTTAGGGGGAGATTTATTTCAGTATGCATTTACTTAAAAAAAAATTGGGGGAAGGTGAGTAAAGCTGAAAAGGCAAAGACAACAAAACAGGAAATGTGACTCGACAGAAGTGGAAGATGATAGTACACAGGCATCGATTTATTTGGAACAGCAAAATGAGTTTGAGATCAAGAATGTTAATTAATTTACTGAAAATGTAAAACATCAGAGAAGTCTAAGTCTAACAAAATGGGAAAATGATAGTACGTTTGATTGTTACTGTAATTACACGGAGAAAGTTGATCTAGGGAGGGGCTAGTTCATTATATGATGTGTCAGTAGATTCAACATAGTAGACAAGTAGACTTCATTGGTAAACTTAATCTAAACTAAAAGGTTCAATCAACTGTGGGTTCCCATCTTATCACTGGTTAACACAATCAGTTCTTCCGATAAGGGATAACGAGCAAATAAATGCCACCAAAGGTGTGCAAATGACCATAAAAAGAGCAAAAGCACGAAAAAAATGAATACTAGCGTAATCAAGCTGATAACTTATGTTGTTGGTGCGCTATGTGCAAAAGAAAATATGAAATGCTCTAACAAGGAGATAGGTTGTGTGCCTCTCTGCTGTGTGATGGCACTGACCTGAGGATAAGCATAACCTACATATTCTAGACTTCATTGTTGTTTGCCGCCTCTCTGCTGTGCGATGGCACTGACCTGAGGATTGGCTTCTCTTTGAAAGATCTAAGAATAGTTTCTTCTGGCAAAAATACCTAAAGACCGCTCGAAAGTTCTTTAAGGAATGCTGATTACCATATAAGTGTGGGATACACAAATGTTGTTTGAAATAATATAACGTAATACATTACCAATGTAAGTCAAAAGTCCGTGTTTGAATTTAAGTGGACAAGTATACTGACAATCGTCTTGAAAGCACCGACTAAAGTCGACGATCAAAGTGTGTTACGTATCATATCAAACATGATTCCCAGTTAGTACTTGGAAGTCTTAGATCAGAACAAACTGTGATATGTAATCATGAAAAATGAAATCAACTCATAATGTTCCAAGTAATGGTATATATGCTTGTCTGATTCCAAATGAGTCTGTTCCTGATATAATGTCAATGCTTATAGGCTACACAAACCTGCCCTATCAAAAATCACAAAAAGATGTTCATTTTTCATTCGTAGTTTAAATTTTATTTATTTCTTAGTATAATGAGTCATGTCGGACTGTGTACACTGTTATCTGCTAAATGTCACTGAATGAGCTTAATGTTTAACTAAACAGATTGTTTCTGAAAGGATAAAAAGATCACGTCTGAGGTGATCGGGTGGATAAATGGATCACGTCTGAGGTGATCAGGTGGTTAAATGGATCATGTCTGAGATGATCAATTGCACAAAATGTTTTATAAATTGGTAAATAAAACTAAGGGTTGGTTCATATCTTGACAAAAATGGCACCAGTATAGCCCAATCGCACGCCTCAATCTGATATGACCCAGTCGTACGAATGGGGTATACGATTGAATACAATCGTAAGATTGGACCATGCGAATGAACCCAATCGGCCGATTGAATGTGCCCGACTAGGTCAAACGTGCGAATGGGGTGTGCAAATGAATCACATCGAACGATTGGAGGTGACCGACTGTAATTGTCATTTGGATGAACTTCAATCGCCCGATTGGAGATGAACGATTGGGTAGATTGCACGACTGAGACTCAGTCGGCCGACTAACCAAGGCGACTAGACTCAGTCGCCCGACTGGAATTTGCCCTAGTATAAATACAGACCAAATCAGAATCAGTCGTTCATTCTCCCAAATCGCCCCCTCTATTCGCCCGACCTAAAGAACCTCTGTCCAAATTTCATTTGATCCATATTTGCCTTTGTTTTGCGTGTTCTAACATTCATTGGTGACTATACAGGTAATACTCGAGGAGTTTCATAGATAAAACAGATAAATGATGTCAAGAACCTCTCGAATTCTGACCAAACAGTACCCGAGAACATGATGAACAAATAGGCTGTCCAAACTAACCTAAACGTTCAAACAAAAGTTAAAACATTCCTAATCGGTAGTTTCCGAGTGTAATGAGCCTAATTTCGACGTTTAACTTCAAGTATAGCTCAAAACACGAATTTGAATGGACAAACTGTCGAGTAGGCGACTGGACACGCTGATGAACTCCAATCGCCCGACTGAGAAGACGATTAGTCTCAGTCGCCCGACTGAGATGGACGAATGAATCAAACGCACGACTATGCTCATTCGCTTGACTTAGTCGCCCGTGTGAATAAATTCACCTTTAAAACTCATTCGTTCCACTCAGTCGCACGGTTATGTTCATTCGACTGCTCAGTCGCCCGACTAACCAAAGTGGGAAATTCCTTGATTTGAATAAGCTATCTTCTACATGTACTGATGTTTACTTATATTGTGACAGATGGCGAGTCGTTGGATTCTAAGCACAAAGCACAACATCTGTGCCCATCTTGATCTGACCTCAAGGAATGCATCGGAGTTTGTGGGAATAATCTCATTCTTACGGAGATCGAGGATCTTCAGAGCAATATCCACACCCTGCACTCCATACCGCTCATTACAGCAGGCATTCTGGGAGAATGGTACTGTAGATAGATCAGTTGAGCCCTACCGGATCAGGAGCTCTATCCTTGGTAACGCTATAGAGATAACCGAGGAGGACTTAAGGACAGTCCTAGAGTTAGGAGATGATGGTGACTGTCCTATTTGTTTACATCCGATGACAGTTAGAGGGTGCTTCCTGAGGGCTAAGTACACTGGGGACATCAACTCAGGGATGCTCAACAAGAGCAATCTCTGCCCCCTGTTCAAATACCTTGCCCACGTCCTGCTAAGGTGTATTGCCTCACGCAAAGGAGGCTTCGACGAGCTCTCTGAGCAAATGCAGAATGCCTATGTTGCATTAGTGCTGAACCATCCGTTCAGCTTCTCCAGGATGATCTTCACTTACCTAGTGGAGAACATAGAAGTGAAGGGAAGCGAAGGCTTCTTCATGTATCCTCGCTTCTTGCAAATGATCTTTTACCAGAAGCTACCTATGTTACCAAAGCAGAAGGAGGATGCAGTTGTGCTTGAGGTGATGGATGATACCACCTTGGGCAGGATGAAGGTATACCGGGGGAAGCAGGTCAAGCCCCCGGTAAGACGTTTGTTTAGGCATCTGGCCCGTGAGGAGTATGTGGCGCTAGCTAGGAGAAAGTGGCGTCATGAAGATAGTGATTCTGATGTAGAGCAGGTGGCTCTACCCTCCGATGAATCCGATGATGATGACCACGGAATGGATCAGGAAGGAGATGGTCAAGGAAGACCTGAGCCAGCTCCAATCCACCCTGACTTCATGCAGGAGGAGGAGGATTCAGATGAGGCACCACTAACCCGGACTGTGGGAAGTCGGGTAGTGGCAACCGAGGAAGGTTTACGGGCGGTTGGTGGACGCTCAGGAGAGTCTGGGAGCTCTGTAGCAGACCCATCATACACCCCAGCCTCTCCCAGCAGCCAAGGGGGAGCCTCCGGGTCAAGGGGGACTCGGAGGAAACATATGGCTCGTCCTCATGGGATGAAGCCCAAGCGTAGGAGGATCACGCTTATCACTACCTCCTCTGCACCTACCACTTCCACCACACCTAGCCAAATCACCCAAACCACTCAAACCACCCAATACACCACATCCCAAACACCCCAAACCACCACCACCACTATACCTCCACTTCATACTTCTATATCTTCCCCCACCACCACCACTGTACCCCCCACTACAGCCATCCCATCTCCTCCCATCTACACCACAGCCACCACTACAACCACAACTCACCAAACCCAAACCTCATTTGGCCCTTCGAGCTCAGTTCTACCACCTGTTTCGGTGGTTGAGCAACTTGCTGCTCTAAACAGCATGGTGCTCCAGCTGCTAGCCTCTGATAAGGATAAGACAGCTCAGATCCTCCAGCTGCAAGAGCAAAGTTCATCACAAGCAGCTGAGATTGAAAGATTGAGGGAGTTGACATCCTCACAAGCCCAAGTGATCACTTCGCATACTGATCAGATCACAGGCTTGTTACAACACGAGGCTGAGACTGATGAGAGGATGGGAAAGCTAGAGGCGGCTCACAAAACTCTGCTGCTTAAGCTAAAAGGCACTTAGAGTGAGCACCTCAGGATCGGGGAAGGTGATGATGATGATGGTGAGGATGAGGACGATGATGATGAGGATGATGAGGATGATGAGGATGATGTTGATGGTAGTGATGAAAGTAATGATGGTGATGAGAAGATGGAAGATGATGAAGGTGAAGGAGGAGAAACTGCCGGAGATCAAAGCGATAATGTTGCAGGCGAAAGGCGTTCTAAACACCGACATGATCAAGGACCCTCTTCGTCTGCTCCAACTGAAGAAACTCCGGAAATTCAAGACAAAAGTACTGTTTAGTTAGTCATGTTTATGTATTTAACAGACTTTTATATTTGAAATTATGTTACATTTATTTAATGAATGTTTATATCTTATGTTAATGACTGTGTTTGATTATTTACTAACAAGTATTGTGTTGCATGTTTAAATCAAACAGATCCTAACTTTCAGAGAGACGAACATGATGTTGCTCCCCTCCAACAGGTCAAGTCTCAACTAACAATGATTCTTGATCTGCAGGGGATCGTTAGAAGGTCTGTGAGTTATACTCCTGAAGAAGGAGAAATTATTCACGACGTCCAGACGAAATTGTTAAAGATGCTCCAGTTTTTGATGATGCTGATGATGACGAACTTAAAGATGTTGAAGAAATTGAAATTGAAGACATCACAGATCAGCATTATCCAGAATACACTGATCAAGAGGGAAACGTGTTTCCTGATCTGGTGAACAACCTTGACAGTGATATTCTGGATAAACTCCATGATAAAGAAAAGGGAACTGAAGCCTCAACAAGCCAAGCTCAAGCCACGGACGCCGAAGTTGACATTCGAAAGGCTGAATGGGCGGCTTGCTTTGCCGAGGTCCGAGCACAACGTACTACAGCAACTCAGAGTACCTACACCAAGTTATGCAAAGTAAAGAAGAATATGAAGGTGTCAGGGAAGATTATAGCTTGGGCTCATTTTGATGACCTCGGAGTATATGCAGTGAAGAGGGAGAGGGGAATCGAGTACTTTAGATTCCCTCATGATCTGAAGACTCTCCCAGGTTTTGAACTCAACCAGTTGGCACGACTAAAGCTTCTTTATGCTGATCCGAAGAAGATGTCTGGCTGGTTTGAGGCTGCATTGAAGAAGGAATATAGGACCAGATGGGTAAACTTCAAACCTCAGCAGGCTACGAGGTACCTCAGAAGGTCTGAGGTAAGTCCCATCACTGGTCAGCCTAAGATAGTCCTGAAGTGGCGACCTCCGCGCATAATGTCCAGAATTCCACTGAGGGAGATGCCACAGGACTTTACCCCACACTTTAAGTGGTGGTACTATGACTGGCGCTCGGGTGAGGCAGTCATTGTTTTGGAAAAGGACGGGTCAATGGAAGCTTTAAGGGTGTTCAATCCCATGTGGCTTATCAACTTGTCAGCGTCTGATGTGTATACGCTGTACAAGTGGCCACTGTTTTTCGATACGCAGGATATTGTGCAAGCTCTACAGTTTCAGCACATAATACGTCTATGCTTTGCGCTAAATATCCATGCGAGGGTTTCCAAAGAAGAGAGATTAAAAAGGTTTGAAGAGTTCAAGAAAGAAGTAAAGGTCTAGATAGAACTAGGTCCAAGGGGGAGTTTGTTGGTACATATGTCCCCAGTTCTAGTCTAGTGAGCTCAAATGTAATAGACTTCTATCTTGTAATACATCTGTAATGTTCAATCAATCTAATGAGAATCTCTTCTTTATATGGTTGTTGATTATATAATGTTGTATCTAATTATATTATTAGTTGTTACACGCATAATATGACCATGTTATATAGGTTTACAGTTGTGAGACACAGTTCTGAATTGTTAAAGGTTCAAGAATGTGTTTGACTAAGAATCTTTTTCAGTCGTATGACTGAACCATGCGAATGGTTCAATCGCACGGTTGAACTAGGAGATTGAGTCAATCGCCCGTTTGAGTCATAAGACTGACTCAAGCGTTCGAATGAATCAATCGTATTACTCAATCGCACGACTGAGCCAGTCGCAAGGCTCAGTCGCACGAATGAGATCTGTAACCTATAAATATCACTTAATTCGTGGAAAAACGGAACACTTCAAATTTTCATAACCCTAGTCGACCCAGAGCACCCTGTTCGTCCATTCCAACTTCACAGAACGTTCCTGGTCATTGCTAATCAATTCTTAACGTTTTCTAATCGTTAGTATTGATCCGGATTACGTTTTCACTTATTGGATCGCCAATCAAATAGGATTCCGCACTATTTGATCTGGTTTAACTTAGAATCAGTTAGTACTCCGTACGGTCCTAACATCAAGAAGCTGCGTGGCTTAGGAAGTTCATTGCTGATCCAGGGGTCGTTGCTACCATTCAAGGTCGTTGCTACCATTTAAGACCCCCTAGAGATCTTTTGTGACAACGAGGGTGCGATTGCTCAAATCAAGGAACCTCGTGCTCATCAAAAGACTCGGCACATTGAACGGAGATTCAACTACATAAGGGATGAAGTTGAAAAGGGAAAGATATGTATTCGCAAAGTTCACACCGATCAAAACATTGCATGTCCATTCACGAAGCTCCTAGATAGGTCAAAGCATGAAAGTCATACTTGTGCCTTAGGACTTCGATATTCTAGTGATTGGACTTAATCAAATTTAATATCTGGATATTGGAACTTATGTTATTTGACTTAATTATATGGTTATAATTTTCATTTGTTCTTCTATTTTAGCATGTTTAAATCCGTGAATAAGTAAGTTATTCTGAATGTCCGTAGTCGATCATACTTGTGGGAACAACTATGAATGTAAGACTATAATGAACTTGGATTGGTTGACATTCATAAGGTATGAATATAGAGCAAGAGTTTGCTACCAAGGTTCATTGATATCTATGGGATATAGATATAGGACTGACCCGCTCTTAATTATTTCTGCATGGAATCTTTGTGATTAGTCATAAGAGATATTGAGTAAAGGCAAATATCATTGTATCCTCAGACCTGAGATACATATTGGGTCTTGATATTCACCAAGTGCTGTACTTTGACTTAGTACTTTGCTGTTCTGAAAGATTGGCAGTACATAAGGCTGGGTTCAGGTATGATATAAGGTGATTGTGAGAGACGTATGTAGTCAAGATGGAATTTGTTCCTCTTATTCGTTGAGAGTTAGATGTCTAAGGCCTGTTAAAGTTAAATCAACGGAGAATGACAATTCTATGTCTCTGGGATTTAACATGACATCTGTAACAAAAGGATAAATGATTAATTCACCTAAATCATATTCAAGTAAAGTACTTGAAAAGGATGATGTTATTGAATGGCACTTAGTCATATACATTAGGGGTAGGAAACCATTGCTAGGAGTTATTTGCTGCTTGCATCAATCTTCTATGAATCTTGTGCAAGTGGGAGATTGAAGGAATTAATCTGCCCAAGATACATATTAAATTGATGTGGCTAGTGTGATATGATCCAAGTCGGGTCATACCCAATAACAAGCCAAACAAACACCGATATATATTTATTCGTTGATAAGATCATACAGATAAATATAAGCACCAATTTAGAAACCGGGTTTTCTAAAACATTGCTTTTGTAAATGAACAAGATTATATGGATAATTTGTTCATGAGAGATTATTTGTTTCATTATTAAAATTAATTAAACAATGACAAATAATAGTGTGTTAGTGTTATAAAATTAAAAGGGTTTAATTTTATAAAAACTTAAGGGATGAGAGTGTTACATTTTTAATAAAACAAATTGGGGGGGAAACCCATTCTAAATGGGTATCTTCGGCCGCCCCCCTTGGGCATTGGTGTCCCAACCACTTTATCTTGTAAATGTGCAAGACCTAACCACTCTCACACTCTCTAATCTCACCCTCTCTCTCTTGCATGCAAAGGTAAAGATTTCTCTCAACTCTCTCTCTCTAAAATCGGTTTTGGAGATCAAAGAAGGCTGAAAAATTCAGCAAACAACAAAGTGTTAAGTTGCTGAAAGTTGGTGTTGAGAGACCTAGCATTCAAAGGTTTTTGTTGGTGGCTTGGGGTATCACCTACTTGAGGTCTTCTTGGTTGAAGATTACGCCACAAAGTTCATCATCTACACCTCCATAAACTCCGTTTCTAACAACTAGAAAGGTTGTATTCTAAACATCTTATCGTTGCTTTATTGTATGCATTTCGTATATGGATCCATGGTTTGGGTTTTGCTTATTAAATGGGTTTAATAATCAACATATTAACAAGATTTTAAACTCATAATCCGCTGCATTTTCCTATAAATTAGCTTATATGGACTTTGATAATCTTGTTAAAACCCATCATCACCTCCAAATTAAACAAGACCTCCATCAAAATGTTGAAATTATTGAAGAAGAGATTTGTTCCCTGTTAAGTGCCTGGAGCATCCACTATCTACAATCCAAATATTTCAATTATTTTCATGTGGATGTCCCTGTATATAAAGTGAAATGATTAGTTATTGTTGGAAGCCCAGGCCGTATTGGTCTTGGGCTCTTCTAATGTTGATGACATAATTGAACCAAAATATATGCATCGAGGTTTAACTATGCTTTGTGAAGAAGAGGTTTGGGTTGCCGCTCTTGTCGATCTTTCATTCCATCTTATGGTTGATCAGTGTAGATGAGCCTGAAGAGGCTTAAGCAGCAGGACTTGCTCCCGAGGCTTCTTTGTTCTCGAAAGAAGTTATCACCTCCTTTACTTCTGAAGCAGTTTTCTTCTTGAAAGATTTCAAATGATTCCTTTTATTCCTTTGTTTGGTCCTGGGATTGTCTTCCGAAGCTATTTTCCTTTCGAAAGAATGATTTTCTTCTGAAAGAAACTTGGCTTCGGAAACAAGCTTTCCTTTCTTTAACATTTGAACCATATAATAAGGTCCAAATGTGAAACCTTCCTTGACTCCTTCTTTCTTAACATTATTTGTATAATGTGTACTTGCAGGATTATAGTAAAAATATTTGGCCATGTGATTATGCAAGCCACATATTATGCATTCAATGTTAACTTTAATGGGCCATGAGGGCTTCTGTTTCTTGCACTTCTTGTCTTCCTCGATAGCCATGCCCTTTAACTTTTTATTTTTCAACTAGACAGGAGTATTGGTACTACACTCCCTTCCTGAATCAGAGTTTCTAGCCACTTGGAACCCAGCTGAGATGAACACACCCTTTTGTCTAGGGTCTATTTTCATCTTGGACTCAACCACTTTCTTAGAAGTCCTAGCTACCCTGATCTTGTTCTTTCTATCTTTGGTGGTCATAGGTTTATCATCAGCTGTTTGGATAAGGTTTTCTACCTTATACTTCACTATGGTGGTCACCATTATTACATCATTCTTTCTCTCAAAGGGAAGTGGATTAGCAGTTGAAATCTCTTGCTCATCAGTT
The DNA here is from genome assembly GCA_024085815.1 of Flaveria linearis. Classification (NCBI taxonomy): domain Eukaryota; kingdom Viridiplantae; phylum Streptophyta; class Magnoliopsida; order Asterales; family Asteraceae; genus Flaveria; species Flaveria linearis. The sequence goes on along the minus strand of CM044010.1, from coordinate 44,237,354 downwards.
TCATTGGTTCCAAATCCACTCTTGTTTTGATATCACACCTTTAGGTGAGAGGATGATGCAAGAATGGTGTTGAAGTTATACTCTTGAATGACATACTTTTGGCTTTAGCCTCAACTATTACTAGCTGGGCTTGAGCCTTAGTCAACATAGAAACCAAATCTTTTATTTGAGTCCTGTAGTTTGAGTGTTCATGCTTTAAAGAGGAAACAATTTTCTCTATGACTGGGTTTGAGAAAGATATTCTCTGTTGATGTGAATCAACAAGGATCGAATATGTTGATTGAGTCAATGATTGAGAGGCGGAATCAAACAATCAATGAACATTTAACACTTGAAATACTCATAAATGCACTTGTATTGATTATCTGAACTGTTACAAAGTAAATGCTAGGGTTTAGCAAGCTACAGTAACAATGCAAGACAACCTCAGATGAAACACAGAATGAGAGGTGTCAAAAGTCAGGAGTTTTGAGTTACAAAGTCTAAAGTCTCAAAAATCTCTTAAAATCACCTCGCATACGAGGTTTCTGATCTATTTATAGGCTGACTTACAGCTTGTACAAAATGACTAAACTACCCTAACTGTACAGAATAGTTTGTCTTCGTACGCATTTGTTCTTAGTCATCCGCATTTGTTAATGCGGATGAGTAAGTCTTCATCAGCATTAGTCTTCTATCTTCCGCATTGGTGTTTGGTCATCAGCATTGACAAATGCGGATGAACAAACACTGAGCGCATTTGTTACTGAACATCCGCATTGGTTAATGCGGATGAACAAAAGTCTTGTCCGCATTTGTCGGTTGTCCGCATTAGTTAATGCGGATGAACAAATACTTGTCAGCATTTGTTCTTGTGCATCCGCATTAACAAATGCGGATAGCCGACACTTGTATTATTTCATCTTGTTGTAGTAACTTCTTGATCCGCATTTCTTCTTGGACTTGGGGAGATTTCCAGCAGAACAACCATCCACCTCTTGAATTGGCATGTATGATCCTTTCAGGGTCCAACAATACTCCCCCTAAGGATTATACAGCCTATGTACTTCAAGGGTTTAAGGGTGGATGAGGTTGTGAAGATTCTGCTGGGTCTTGTGCAGCAGGAGGATTAGTGTAGGAGGGATCCACAAGAGACTTGATCATGTTGGAGAAATCTTGTGCTTCACGTAGTTTTTCCTTGTTCAGAACATGGATCTTCATATGTCTCATATTGTGCAATGCCTCAATAGGCATCTTCTTCAGTGAGATGGGCTCCCAGATGGCTACGGTTGACAGACCATCTCTGTGAATTAGGAGATACCCATCCACGTCTACCTCAAGTTTAACAATGTTCCCAAACTGCAAGGGAGTCTTCTTCCTCATTCTCTGATCTCTCTTTCTTTGTACTCGATCATAGGCCAACTTTAGGAGTTTAATGCACTTTAAAAAGAAGAGCATATCAGCTTCACCCAACTTGTTGCTGATCTCCCTGAAGTGCCTTGTGAAGATGTACTGGATGTATGACTCATCAAGCAGTCTGACCTCATATCCACTGAACAATCTGATTTCTGATCCTTCCTTTCCTCCCCACTTCCTTTCAATCACCATCTCATAAGTCTTCTCATCATAAAATACATTTGAGATTGGTATAGAAGTGTGAGTACCAGCAACCACTTTTCTTTTCAATGATTCAGTGGGTTTCACTCTAAGCTCAGGAAAAATACCACTTCCTCTGCTGGTTTTCTTTGTTTCTTGTCAAGGGGATTGACAAATGATTTATCTTTTCTCATGCAAATTGCCTTTAAGGACTTGAAGTTGTCAGTTCTCTTGAACATCCTTAGAATGTCCTCAAATTCATATCCCCTGAACATTGCTGCATGGTTGATCAGACTCAGATTAGCAAGTTCCTTCAGATCATGGATCTCCAGAGAGTTCACCAGAGCAGAGTACTCTATGAAGAATTGGACTAATCCAGATACTCTCTTCACCATAAACATATTCCAGTCACTGTCATACTTCCAAGCAATGATTTTCTGATCAGTTTTTCCTTTGGGAGTAGACACACCTCTGATCATCTCAGCAGTAGTTAACCCTTCATGTAGTTCAATCTGAGATGGTTCAGCAAACCACTCTGGGTATTTGTGAAGAATGGGTACCAATGAGTCATGATCTCTTTGAGTAAGGCTCATTTCTTGAGCAGAGATTCTTGTTCTTGGTTGCTGTCTGGGGATTTGTTCCTCCAGTTTCTTCATCTTATCTTTCTTCTCATTGATCAGCCTAAGGATAGCAGCCCTTAGGGAATTGGTCTTCATGTTCCCAAGTTTCCTTCTGGTGAATCCTTGAGCAGACAGATATTCCTTCATTTCTTTGTCTGACATGCTATAGGGATCAGGAAACAAAGGTTGAGGAGGAGAAGCTGATTTAACTGTTTGTGTCTTCACCTCAGAAGCTTTGGGTGATTGAGTTTTCTCATACTCAGTTTCAATGGTTGGATCTAGTAGACTGTTCAACTTTTCTTCTTCAGCTACCATCCTTTCATAATTCATCCCAAAGACTTCATCAGGGTCATAACCATGGTCAATCAGAAATACGGCCTTTTTCATCAAATCATCAGACTTGGCCTTTTCAATCTTTTCAGAAACATAAGGTTCTTCATTCACAGGGATTTTACTGATCACTGGCTTATCAACCATGAATCCACCTGGAATTTCACCTTCTTCTAAATCAATCATCTCACCCTTTTTCTTCATCAATGACTCGGCTTGTTCATGTTCTTCTAAGAATCCAGCAATGGCTGCTAGGCTTCTGGGGTCATCTTTTTGCTTTTTCATTTGAGGTTCTTCTTCTACTATTGGTCTTTTCCCTTTAGCCTTTTCAGATAAGTATTTCCTTTTTCTGGTGTATGTTTGAACTTCAGAAGATGGTTCAGCCATTTCAGCTTCCTTTGGCTGTTCTTCAGATTGTTCCTTTTCAGGACTGTGAACTACAGCAGCTGTTGATTCTTCTTCAAGTACTTACTGTTCACAAAGCTTCTTAATCAGCTCTTTTTGTTCTTCAGAAAGTGACACAGCAGGCACCAGTTGCATACTCAATTCCTTTTCAATTGGCACAGGAGATTGAGGTATAACAACAAAAGGCTCAGCCTCTGTTCTTTGGTTCATCAAGAAATCCCAGAAGTCATCATCTATGACAAATTCTTTAGCAGAGAACATGTCAAGAGCATTAATCATTTCACTGAAATTAGTCTCTTCAGTGTGAACTTCTTCTGGTGACTTGAATAACTAATCATTTCCATGCTTGATGATTCATGTTTGGATCCACTTGGTTCTCCTTTCTTTTCACCCTTGGAGATTTCCATCCTTTTGTGTGGAGGTGAGTCATCATCACTGTCTTTGGATGACTCTTTGTCACTGTCATTTTGTCATCATCTCTTTTCCTCTTGTCATGGCTTTTATCTCCTTCATCTTCCATATCTTTTTCAGCTTCTTGCTTTAACCTCACAAGCATTTCCAACTCTGAGACTCTTTTATTGAGAGCTTCTACTTGTTTTTCAAGGGCAAGGATGATACTGGACTGTTCTTCTATTATCTCTTCTTGATCCATCATGGCAATAGTTTGGATGTTCAAGGTGTCCACATGACCACTAATTTCTTCTCTTGAACTATGAAGAGCTACTTTCAAAACTTTGATCTCTTCATCTTTAACTTTTCTTTCCTTTTCATACGAATCTTTCACTTCTTTTAATTCCTTTTCCTTCTCATCCAGCTCCAACAATCTATCTTGTAGGACATTTGATCTCCTACTATGCATTTTCTCCAACTTGGCAATTTTCTGAAGTAGAGCAGAAATCATTTCATCCTTCTCGTCAGGCTTGTTTACTCCTGATTCAGCATAACTTTCTGAAGGAGCAGCCTCTGATGTTGGTTGCCGTGCAGGCATCTTTATGGTATGATCCTCCTCATCAGGTGATGATTTGGATTCTTCCGATGAGCTAGTAGAATCACCAAACTCTTGTGGTGCAGCCGTAGGTGGAGATGGGATAGGTGTATAGTGAGTGGGGGAATGGATGGGTTGAGTGATTGGTGAGTGAACTGGAGACATGTGGGGAGATATTATGTGTTGTGTTTGAGGAGAAGGAATTTGTGATCTGGGAGGTGATGGTATTGGAGGTTGAATAGATGATGAGGCTATATCGGCTTCATGAACATAAGGATCAGTGTGAAGATCACCACCTACATCACCTTGTGGTGACACTGATCCTGGTCTCTCTTCAGTGGTAGCAGCATGCTCATCAACATGTTGTTGAAATTGAGAAGCTTGCGCTTCTTCATGAATAGGCTCATTAGCAGGAGCCTCTTGAACATGTTCTTCTTCTTGATCTATCTGCTGTTGCATCCAAGGCAGCAGAGGAAAGAAAGCTCCACTGTAGAAGTTCCTAGGATCTCTCTTCTTGATATACCTGTAGGACTTTGCATTATAGTGAGGAATGTCCATCACTGGTCCTGTAGGCACAATATCTGGAAATGCTTCATTGATGAAGCATTGAATGAATCTTGGGTACATCAAAAACATGTGTCTTCTGCCTTCTTGGATGTTGGATACCAGTCCATTGAATATGTATGCTGACATGTTGAATGGCTGGTTGGTGCATAAGGCACATATGGCAGATGATGTAGTCACTGGGATGTCATTCCATCCAGTTTTCCTCTTGGATAAGCAGTGTTGAAACATGTGAATTAAGAACCTCCATTGCAGATCTACCAATCCCTTTACTATCTGCTTTCCTTCATATCCTCCCTCATAACCAATGTTTGCAAAGAAATTCATGATCTCATCATCTTCAAGCTCTAGAGGAGTGTTTGCATCATCTCCAAACTGCAGACACTGTCTCACTGTTTGCTCAGTAACATCTAGAGTGTGATCATCAGTTATTCTTCCAGTTAGAGTCCTCACACCATTAACTTCAAGAACTTGGGCTGTTCCCCAAAAAGACCTAATGAGAGTCTCATAAATGATGGGTCTGACAGTCACGGCATATGCAACTCTAGTGGTTAGAAGAAATCTAATCATATCTCTTAAGTCAGCTGCTTCTGCTACATCAGGGTCTAGAAATCCGCTGACATTATGGAGTTTGCTCCATGTGAGATTAGCCATTATGTCCTGCAGTCAAGGCATATGAATTAGAATAATGCATAACACCTAAGAACTTGTTCATCACTGTTTGACTTTTATTGGTCAAAATTGTTGTTTCATGTGCAAAGATTCTGAGTAATTTTGAATCATCAGAAGTGTGTGCATAATTAATCTCAATGAGTTCATCATTTCTTGATTTTACAACACATTTTGTTCTTTGATATTATCTCTTTAGTTCACCATTTGGATTTCGACATTTGCACTCTACGCACAGACGTAATTGTTAAGAAAAACACTGAATTTCTTGAGGTTTTCTTGAATAATCAGTGAGCATTTGTCGAAATTATCAAGGGTTTAAGAGCATTTTGATTATTTTTACAACTGATTCATAACCTAGGTTACTAAGTTCGATTTGATGTAACAGTTCGACAGTTAGGGTTACACGCAATTCAAATTTTCACCTTTCTTTGATACTACTTGAGTCGTGAATCAAAGAGGAGTTGATTTTGAAGAAGCAAACTTAGAGTTTTTTGATTAAGAATCAGAATGTCGATGGTGAAGATGAACAGTATTTGAAGAAGATGAACAGTGTTTGGGTGGCACTCGTCTCACTTTAAGTCTCTCAGAATTTGAAAAGTATTAAATGGTCCTTTGATTTTGATTTATATAGACCATTTAATAAGATTCTGAGAATTTGCTAAGTTTTAAATCACAACTGTGTCAAATGCGGTTGAGAAAATGTCTCTCCGTATTTGTGCACTGTTGCAAATGCGGAAGAGAAAAGTCTACCCGCATTTGTGCACTGTTGCAAATGCGGAAGAGAAAGGTCTACCCGCATTTGTGTACTTGCAAATTCTGGATGTCTATCCGCATTTGCGCACTGTTGCAAATGCGGAAGAACAAATTCCATTTTTTTTTTTTTTTTCATTTTTTTTCATTTTTTTTTATTTTGGCAGATGCGGCAATGTGAAATACAATCCGCATTTCTTCAATTTGATCTAAATGACAGAGGAGTGTAAGCACATCAATTTTTAATTGTGACACAAGAGTTCAATCAAGTTTAAGTGTTTTTCTCAGCCATTCAAAAGAAATGCGGCTGAGGAAAAACAAATGCGGATGAACAAAAGATTTGTCCGCATTAGTTTGCACTTGAACCTTGTGTTTCAGTTCACAAAACCTTTACCTGCATTGGTTGAATGCATGGGTTACCTTCACCCGCATTAACCAATGCACTTACCCGCATTAAGTTTTGAACTTAATGTTTTTGCTCTGAATGGTTTTGGATGAATTTTCTCTGATGCTTTATGAAGTGATGTCTTTGACATTGTGGATATTTGTTGTTGCTTGTTTCTTATGAAGTTTGACTGATGTCAATTTTTGCTTGGATTTACTTGTTCATCATTTGTGAACCAAGTTTCCCATTGTTGACTGTTCCTTTACTTGTTCATGAGGATGTATCTGTTGCATCAGTTGAGATATTATGATATAACTTCTACACCAACACAGTTTTTTTTTTTTTTTTTTTTTTTTTTTTGAGAAAGGAAACATTTGTACAGAAAGATCAAAATTTTTAAAATTTCTCCCCCTAAAGTTTGTATCCATAATAGATAGAAACTTTTAAGGATTTGAAAAATTTTGAAGGGAACACAATTTTTTTTTTTTGATTTTTGTGTTGTAATCAGTACAAGAAGTTGAGTTATACCTTTCTTTGGGATCATAACAATCATACCTTTCACAGATGCAAGCAATTTTTTATAAACCAAACATAATCATGAACCTATTGATTGCAGGTATGTTTGTCCTCTTAAACTCATGCTTGATTAATAGTTAGATGCCAGTGATTTTATCATGTTTTGAGTTGATTAGGTATTCAACATGTACCTCACACTCAATAACATGGCAAGGTCAACTGTCTGCATGTAATGCATGGTAGAACTTTCAACAGCTTACATGACCAAGTTACTTAAGTTATGACATCTCATTTACTTGATCCTCATTGGGATTCTTTTATTTGATCCTTTTATGAATTTGATCCACATTGGGATTCTTTTAACTTCACTTTGGAAGGTGATCTCTAAGGATTCTTTTCTTTCATTCTCTTTGGAATGTTTTTTTTTTTTTTTTTTTTTTTTTTTTTAAATTCATCCACATTGGATGTGTTCCACTTTGGGAATCTTTTAGGATCGTAACATCAACACTATGTGCTTGTCACTCCAGGTCTTTGCTCAGCAAAACAAAGGAGGAACTGATGTGAGTAAAGGAGATTCATAAGTCATCACTACTTGGGGTGTTTAGGTTGCTACACACACACGCATTTAGATAAGTCATGCCTTACACATACTATGAGATGACAGCATCACAGTTGAAGACAGGCTTTAATTTATCACTGCATGTAGTTTCTTTCTCAAGTTGAGCCTACCAACATATCAAATAAGTCAAGTCAGTCATTTGAGTTTTCTAAATGAGCATAGTGAATGATATAGTGACTGTAATTATATCATTTCCCATAGGTTAAATAGTATACTTCCTGATCTGATTTTTTGAGATGTTGAATGTTTTTGTTGATTTTCATTTTACTCAAGATTAATCATGCCAATAGATTGGACTAGGAATTCAAATCTGGTTGGATCAAATGCCTTAGTAAATAAATCAGCTAATTGATGATCAGTGTGAACTTGCATCAATTTGATTAAACCTTTTTCAGCACAGTCTCTCAAAAAGTGATATCTAATTTCAATGTGTTTAGTTTTTGAGTGTTGTACTGGATTATTTGTTATGAACATGGCTGTTGTGTTGTCAATATGAATTGGAGTGTGCAGAAAGTTAAAACCATAGTCAAGCATCTGGTTTTGAATCCAGAGAACTTGAGAACAGCATGCAGATGCTGCTATATACTCAGCTTCTGCTGTTGAGACAGATACATTGGTTTGCTTTTTGCACTGCCAGGATACCAGTCTGGGACCAAGAAATTGACACCCGCCAGAAGTGGATTTTCTGTTGAAGTTGCATCCCCCATAATCACTGTCAGTATATGCATAGAGATTGAAATCTCCTTCCTTTGGATACCATAATCCAAGAGCAGGCTTGCCCTTGAGATATCTGAATATCCTCTTGACTGCATTTACATGAGATTCCTTGGGATCTGCTTGATATCTGGCACACACACAAACACCAAACATAATGTCAGGCCTACTGGCTGTTAGATACATTAGTGAACCTATCATAGAACGATAGTGAGTCTGATCCACTGATTTGCCTTCAGGATCTGGTCCAATCTTCACTTTGGTATCCACAGGAGTTCTGATGGACTGACAGTCAGCAAACTTGAATTTCTTCAGCATTGTTTCCACATATTTTGATTGATTGATGAAGATTCCGTCAGCTGTCTGTTGGACTTGTACTCCAAGAAAGAAATTGAGTTCTCCCATAGCACTCATTTGGAATTTTGAATGCATGAGATCTTCAAAGTCTTTGCACAGAGTCTGGTTTGTTGAGCCAAAGATGATATCATCCACATATATCTGAACCAGCAGCATATCCTTTCCTTTTCTTTTTCTGAAGAGAGTCTGATCAATTTTTCCTCTCTCATATCCATTATTAAGAAGGAATGATGAAAGAGTCTCATACCATTTCCTTGGAGCTTGGTGAAGACCGTACAGGGCTTTGTCTAGCTTGTATACCCTGTGTGGATATTCTGGATCTTCAAAGCCAGGAGGTTGACTCACATAGACCTCTTCAGAAATCTTTCCATACAAGAAAGCACACTTCACATCCATTTGATAAACAGTGAATTTCATGGATGCAGAATATGCCAGAAAGATTCTAATGGCTTCTAGTCTGGCTACAGGGGCAAAAACTTCATCATAATCGATTCCTTCTTCTTGTGTGTACCCCTGAGCTACTAGTCTAGCTTTATTTCTAATGACAATTCCCCTGTCATCAGTTTTGTTTCTGTACAACCATCTGGTACCGATAGGATATTGTCCTTCGGGAAGATCTACCAGTTGCCATACTTCTTGTTTCTTGAATTGCAGCAATTCTTCCTGCATTGCTTCAATCCAACTGTTGTCTTGAAGAGCCTCTTTGATATTTTTGGGTACTGTTTGACATAAAAAGCATGAGAACAAGCAAATGTTGGCAATGCTTGATTTGCTCCTAGTCACCCTTTCATTTAGTTCACCAATGATGTCGTCAACAGGATGATTCTTGTGTATTCTTGTGGTTGGAATTGAGTCACCAGCAATGGTTACATCAAGATTGGAGACATTCAGTTCATCTTGGTGCGAGGCAACTTCTTCTTGTACTGTTGGGGAGTTGTGGAAGAAATCAAATTGTGTTGCAGTTCTTGCTTCAGTATCATCAGTGGGTTGATTACTTCCATCAGTTGAAGTTCATTCAGTATCAACAGGAGGGATGACACGAGTTTGGGTGATAATTTCTTCTTGAGTAGTTGTTTCAATAGATGGCATCTCTGATGGAGAGGGTGTTGTACTTGGACCATCCTCAATTGAAGCACTTTGATGTTGAACAGAGTGTCTGATAGGATCAGCTTGTAAAGGAACTTCTTCATTTAGTTGCTCAGAAGAAGTTGGAGGAATCATTGGAAAATCACTCCTTCTTTCTGATAATGATGAATATACAGCTGGTTGTGGATTTCTTTAGTTTGTGAGACGACTTGTGTTGTTTTCCTTTGAGACATGCAGAACAGTGGTCAACGAAATGAAATTCTTTTTGAGGTAAACCAAAAACATGATTTCCTTTAACCAGTCTGTTCATGTTTTTGAAATTTGTATGTCCCAGTCGTCTGTGCCAAAGTTGTGATTCATCAAAAGATGCTTTTGACAGAAGACATGTTTCTTCTTTTGGTGAAGTTGAGTTGAGGTTTATGACATAAGTGTTATTCTTTCTGGGTGTTTTCAAGACAACCCATTCTTCAGGAATAATAAATCCTGGTCTCAGAATGTAGCAATGAGTGTCTGTGAAGTGAGTGGAATATTTCTTGTCACAGATCTGAGACACGCTGAGAAGATTGAAGTTTAGTTGTTCGCAGTAATTCACTCTGTCAAAGCTCAGCATTCCATTTGTCACAGATCCTTCACCTGTAATTCTACCTCCTTGTGAATCTCCTCCAAATGCCACTGTCGTTCCTTGAATGTGCTTAAAATCATGAAGGAGGGAACGGTCTCCAGTCATGTGTCGGGAACATCCACTGTCCACATACCATATACTGTTGGACCTGTGTGAATGACCCTACAAGCACATAAAGAACTAGTTAGAATGTGAAACCCAAGCCATGATGGTCTTGGGCTTACCGTTTCTATCCATGATAGTAACCTGTTGGTATTTTCCTCTAAACTGGGGCTTTGGTGGTGGGATCATGCTTGATGTATTTCTGAAACTTGATTGGTTTGTTATATCAACTGAGGAATCAGATGAGTATTCAAACCTTTGATCCCTGTTTCTTTTCAGAAACTGGATTCGTTTTTTATTATCAAACTTGTTTCTTGGATTGAGAAAATCATTAGTTTGTCTGACCACTTGATTTCTATATCTTTGACTTCTGTTTGACATTTTCAGATTTTTCATGTCATCATCAGATTTGGAAACTCTGTGATGAGAATGACCATTGATTTTATGTTTATCAAACATGATTGATGAGATAGGCTTGTTTTGGGGTATCCTCTTTCCCTTTTGATTGAAGAAACAGTCAGACGTGTTGTGATTTGTCATATTGCAGACAGAACAGTATTTGTTGAAATAACAGTTCTTGGTGGTGTGATTGTTCATGTCACAGATGGAACAGTATTGATTATAAAAGCATTTGTCTGTTCTGTGATTAGACCTATCACACACATCACAACGCATGTGCTTGTTTCTAGCCACTGATCCCGGTGTTGAGGATTTAGTAGCTTTGACAGATTTTGAATTTGATTCATTCCGAGGTTTTGATGAGAATGCCTGATCAGCCTTGTTGGTAGATTGTTTCACAACACTACTGACTCTTCTTTTCTTAGGCTGACCTCGCTTTCTCAATTGTTGTCTACATTCTTTTTCAAATTGATTAACATGCTCTTTGTTAAAAATATCAAAGCCAACTCCTTGCTTTGATTTTGAAGTTTGTGGGTCTGAGTGAATTCTAGTTTTTGTGACTCGAACAACTTTTCTTTTAATGGAAGGGGAATCGTTTTCTGACTTGCTTGAATTTTTGGAGAGTTTGTCTCACTGTCAGATCTGCTTTCAGCAGTTAGATTCACCTTATTAGTTGTTATATTCTTTTCCCTTGAAACTGCAGGGATGAATTTCACAAAAGGAACAACAGCCTTGGTGGGGCTAGTTGTTCTATTCACACTTACTGTCTTGTCTGAGCACTCCTTAATTTTAATGGGATGTCCTAACTTGATTTTATCCTCATTTGTTTCAATGTAAGCACTAGGTCTGTTTTGAGGATTGGTGACTTGATTTACCATTGTTTTAGGTTCAATAGTGTTAGGCTCATTTTCTTGTTGGAGTGAAACAGATTCAGGCATGACAGTATAGTTATCATTGTATGGTGGTGGACACGAGTTGTATCCAATACCTGACATGTCTTTGGGATCCTTTTGTGAGTCAAGCATTTCTTGCAGCTTAACTGATGACTGTTGAAACTTTTCTAGTTTCAACTCAGTAAGATTGAGTTCAGTTTTAGATTGAGCTAACTTTTCAGTCAGTTGCTCATTCTCAGCTGCAAGAGAGTACTTTTCACCATGCAATTTCTCAATGTCTGAGATGAGAGACTTAATTTTAATTTCAAAGCCTTTAATTTCTCTCTTAAGCATCTCAGATTTAACCTTTTCTTCTTTTATTTTATCAGCTAGTTTATGATTGTGCTCTCTATAACCTTGTACTTCATGAATGCATTTATCACTACAAAGGTTAGTTTTTACCTTAGTGGGCATGGGAGAAGGTCCATCATTGATGTGAGCCATGAGTGCATGATTTTGAAATTGAGGCTTCACTTCCTCTGCATACATGCTCCAGTCACATACTCCATCCTGCCTGATAACAAGAGCATTAGCTGATGGCTGATTGCTTCCATAAGCTTGATTGGTCAGTTGAGGTTGAGTCTGTTGTGATTGTTGCTGATGATGATATTGTTGGTTATAACTGTTGGAGTGAAAGCTTGCAGATGGCTGTGATGATGACTGGTTTTGTGGAACCCTTTGAGCATTGTGGTTTCTTCTAGGAGCAGTACATTCTCTTGAGAAATGGCCAGTCATACCACAGTTAAAACACTTCACTTTTGATTTATCGTATCCAAGCTTGGTGTTTTCATTCAGGTGAAGCTTTTTACCTTTTCTGAAAAATTTCTTAGCTCTCATAGCTATCATTGCCATTTGCCATTGCAAATCCATTTCCTCTACATCATCTGGATCCATTTATTCTAAGTCTTCTTGTATCAGATGTGCAGATGTGAGTCTTCCTCCCAAATAGGCTTCAAAACTTGCAACAAAAGCATTGTAGGTTGCTTTTTGTTCTTCAGATTTTGGATCATCAGGGGTTGGTGTTGTTGGTAATCCTGATGAATGCCTTGTTGAAGCAGGTGGGGATGAGGTTGATGGCCTGCTTGGAGGTTGAGCTGCTATGAATCCAGTGGGTTTAGATTGATCCCTTGATGAGAGAAAGTCATCTTCTTCAGTGATGAAGGCATTCTCAACAGAGTGAGAATCAGTTGGAAACTTGTAAGCCTCCACAACTTTGGGTCCTCCAAGGTTTCTGCTTCTCTCATCTAGTTCCAAAGCTTCAATCTTGGCAATCATAATATCTAGAGTTGTGCTCTCTAGATCAAGAGTGTTCTTTAGCATGGTTACATTTTGTTTCCATGTTTCTGGAAGGCTATGTAACATCTTCTTGTTTAACTCCTTTGACTTGTAGGTGACTCCCATAATCTCTAGATCATTCACCAATTGCACAAATCTATGCAACTGTTTAGAGATAGACTCCCCTTTTGAGTGATGGAATGTCTCATACTGATTCACAAGCTTGTCTTTGTTGATTTCAGCCACTTCACTGCTTCCTTCACACATGATTTTCAGGGCATCCCATACTGCTTTTGCAGTGCCATACTTTTCCAATCTCTTGAGCACATCCATTTTGAGTGCTTGAGTGAGTATGGAGTAAGCTTTGAGGTCAATCTTGATCTTCTTGTAATCATCGTCATCAAGAGTAAGGTCTTCAATAGGGATTCTTGCAGTCTTGTATAAAGCAGCTTGATCTGCAGATAATGTAACAGGGATGTGTGGGCCTTTGCAAATAGAGATCCAATAATCAGGATCAACACCTGTAACATAATTCATGAATCTGATTTTCCATTGTTTATATTCAGATTTATGCTTGAGCATGGGTGGTTTTGAAGCATGCCCAAGTTCAGAATAGTTATGTGAGTCCATGGTTAACTTTTTGTTTTAACTTGCTTAGATCTGGTTTTAACTGATTTTATGTTTGATTCGTCCAAATAGTCCAAACTTAGTACTGTAACAAAGGATCTGCTGAGAATGTGTGTATTTCAGTGAGACTATTCTGAGTCTTGACTTTAGATGTTCTTGTTTTAATGAAAGTGCAACCTGAAACTGTTTTCGTTCGAAGAACAACTTTGGATGAACAGTAGCAGTTGAGTAGATCTGAGAGTATTTGGTTAGAATACTGAGAAGAGATGTTCAAAATCTCTAAGCAGCAACTCAAGCAACAGATCAATCGGGTTAAACACAGATCTGAGCGGATCTGGGTAATAACCGAGAGCCAAAGCTCTGATACCAATTGACTGGGTTTGAGAATGATATTCTCTGTTGATGTGAATCAACAAGGATCGAATATGTTGATTGAGTCAATGATTGAGAGGCGGAATCAAACAATCAATGAACATTTAACACTTGAAATACTCATAAATGCACTTGTATTGATTATCTGAACTGTTACAAAGTAAATGCTAGGGTTTAGCAAGCTACAGTAACAATGCAAGACAACCTCAGATGAACACAGAATGAGAGGTGTCAAAAGTCAGGAGTTTTGAGTTACAAAGTCTAAAGTCACAAAAATCTCTTAAAATCACCACACATACGAGGTTTCTGATCCATTTATAGGCTGACTTACAGCTTGTACAAAATGACTAAACTACCCTAACTGTACAGAATAGTTTGTCTTCGTACGCATTTGTTCTTAGTCATCCGCATTTGTTAATGCGGATGAGTAAGTCTTCATCAGCATTAGTCTTCTATCTTCCGCATTGGTGTTTGGTCATCAGCATTGACAAATGCGGATGAACAAACACTGAGCGCATTTGTTACTGAACATCCGCATTGGTTAATGCGGATGAACAAAAGTCTTGTCCGCATTTGTCGGTTGTCCGCATTAGTTAATGCGGATGAACAAATACTTGTCAGCATTTGTTCTTGTGCATCCGCATTAACAAATGCGGATAGCCGACACTTGTATTATTTCATCTTGTTGTAGTAACTTCTTGATCCGCATTTCTTCTTGGACTTGGGGAGATTTCCAGCAGAACAACCATCCACCTCTTGAATTGGCATGTATGATCCTTTCAGGGTCCAACACTCTAACTCATCAATTTTAAATTTAAAGGTAAATTTTGCTCTTTTGAAATCAGATTTTAGTATTTAAAGCCACAATATCGGACTAAGCTATACAAGCTGGAGTACAAAGATGTTCATATACCTAAGCATCATCAGCTCCAGCCATGAGAACTTGAGTAGGGGTCACATATTGCACCATGAAGCTCCAATCAACTTCCTGGCAATAGTTGCGGTTTGCTGCTCATTTAGCTTGGTTACAGCCTTTGAGGTAGCATGATGTTGAGAGGCTTGAGTTGCTCAAGGATTAGATCTAGCAGCTTTTATTCCCTTGCAAAATAACTAAGTTGGTTACAGTTGTGAAAGGATCTCAGCCTCTAGTTTGATCAATTAGGTTGTATTCACAGCGGATTTAGCACAAGAATTAAGCAAATTATACTAAGAACACAAGAGATATATCAATGTAACAGTAGGTTATACAGAAAGAGAGGAATTCTGCAAAAAGGTATTTTCTATTAGATCATACACTTCGGCAAGGATGACAATTAGGTCATCTTCCTTTTATAGGAAGAATGACGTCAGCTGATGTCGCTTGATAGTGACATCAAATCATTATTCTAACAAACTACTGAAACTATCTTCACTACTGAAGATGTCAAACAGCTGACATCTTCTTACAAAATACTAAGTGTTAAATTTATTACAACAGCTGAAAAGAAACTACTGAAAACTACGACTGAAGAACAAACTCTTCAGTCGGTTTAAAACTACTGAAATAGAAAATAAAACTACTGATATGAAAAGGCTAAAAGGTAAACCATCACAACAACTGAAGAATACTTCTTCAGCTGTTGTGACAAGATCTGAAGCTTCAGCACTTGTCTTCAGACTTTAACTTCAGATGTTTCATCAGCTGATGACTTCAGTAGTTGTCATCAGCTGATGTCTTCAGTCTTTGTCTTCAGTCTTTGTACTTCAGCTGTTGATCTTCAGTACTTTGATCTTCAGCTGATAGTCTTCAGTACTTGACTCTTCAGCACTTGAGTCTTCAGTACTTGAGTCTTCAGTACTTGACTCTTCAGTACTTGAGTCTTCATTACTTGCGTCTGCAGTACTTGTACTTCAGCACTTGCACTTCAGTTGTTGATCTTCAGTACTTTCATCTTCAGCTGTTGAGGTCTTCAGACTTTGTCAAACAGTTGATGATGCTTTCAGTAGTTGTTGTCATGTTTTGTGGGACTTAGAGGTTTTTCTGATCTGGGTTAATGGTTCTTTTGGTCCAACAAACTCCCCCTGAACCAATGCAGCCAAAACCTCTAAGCTTATTGTTGGTCCCAATTATTATGGCAGAATGATTGGTCTATTTCCTTCTGGATCAGCTCAGTAGTTGACCCATATAAGCACTGGCCTGGGAAAAGGTCTCAAGGATCTGATTGGCAAAGTATGGATGGGAACTCTGTTTTGGGGAACTGGACATAGAGTTGTTGTCCCATCCATGAGACCTACTTCCTAACTATGAGCCCGTAGGATTCTCTGGTGTAGGCTTCTAAAAACATTACTTGTTCCTCCATGGTAGGATTCTCTTCCTCACCTTCAAAGAATCCTTCAGGCCCATAGCGCTCTGAGATGTATTTGGCCTGTTTACCATTTTTGAGCTCCACAGTTGTTATAGCCCTATAGGCGAATTCATCAGGGTGATTACCCTCTAAGAACAACTAGAGCTCATTTCTCCTAAGATTCTCAAACCTATTGTAGACTAACCCCTTTTTAACCACCCTATTCTCCAACATCTTTTATGGTGGCAGGTTAGCCTGATAGGTTTTCTTGAAATCTTCTATGATCTCCCAGGGTGATACTACAATGGCCAAAGAGATCACTTCATCTCATTCTCCTTCTCCCTCTCAGTCTCCACCACCAACTCCCTCTCATGTACCACCTCATCCTCAACTTCTTTCTCTTTCACTTCCTCCTCCACTCTCTTTCTCTTGGCTTTCACTGAAGTCCCCCCCTTTTTGGTTGCATTGGTTGCAAGGGGTTGACTGTCAGAAAGCTTCTTCAGCACAACAGCTTCCACCAAAGGCTGTATGGTAGAGGGAAGCCTCTCATCAAGGGTTTTTATCACAATATCTGTGATAATGGGTGTGATAAGAGTTAAGGAATTTTGAAAGATAGCAGCTAATTGCTCAGGGGGTTCTGTCCCTGAGAACTAGTGCCAGAAGCAAGGGCAGGTGGCTGAGTTTGTGGGAGTGGCTGAGTGTATGTGAGACCTTCAGGTGAAGGTGAAATATGTGGGTTTATGGTGGCAAATGGACTTTGGTCTTGAGTCATTTTGCGAGTAGCTCTTTGAGTCTACTCACCTCATCCTCAAGAATGGTGTTTTGAGCTACTACATCATAGAAAAAGCTCAGGTCATCATCAGTTGTAACTGAATCACCTGACCTCCTCATTGAATCAGGATGTACATGTGTTGAGTGTGGCTCAGTGATCACATGTGCCCCTTGTTCTTGGTATTGGGGACTTCCTGCCTCCGGATTGGATCCATCATCGGCAGTTACCTCTGGTGAGGACTTAGAGATGGTACCAACTTCTTCCTGTTCATATGCTGATACAAGGGAAGTGGCAGCCTCACCATATTGTCCTATCTCCTTTGCCACACTTGGAGATGAGACATTTGATTCCCTGTGTTATGGGCTCCCATCAACACTTGTATCCACCCTCTCTGTGGTTGGAGTTTTCCCAGTTGTGATTGGTTCCTAGGGAGAGGGTGGAGTGTTAAGATGAGTCAACACTTCTACGATTATGAATATAGGGCTTTGAGGGGCGGTTGAAGTGGGAGATGGGGTAGAAGCAGTATGCACATGGGGAGATGTGTGCTTTTCAATGGCAACCTCCTCAAGTGAGAAAGGTTCCATATTTGTGGCAGCCCCGGAAATGGTTGCATCAGGCTCCTGTAGAGAGGATGCCTGTGCGGTTATGGTTGGTGGAGTCGTGGTAATTGCTGGGAGAATCGTGCCAGCAATTACTTCCTGCCTTTGTTGTGCAGGGGCATCCTTAGGGGACTCATTTCCCTGAGTAGCCTTTTTGGGTTTCTTTTGTTTGGGTTTGGTTGGGACTTTGAATTTTGAGGTGGAGGCTGTGGGTTCCAGCTGCGTGGGTTTTCACAGTTTGGCAGCCTTTTTCAATGTTTGGTTAGTGTTGTGCCTGGAGTATACCTCAGGCAATACAACCATGGCAGGGACTCCAAGGCCAACAAGTCCGTCAGCTTGTAGCTGGTTCTCTATTATGGCCATTATGAACCGTGGATATAGTATCCAACGGTTAGCAAAAGGTTTAGTGGCCATATCCTTAAGTTCCAAAAAGATTATTGCAGAAAAATTTAAGTTTTGTTTCTCAAGGATGGAGAATAATACCTGCTGCCACCGTGATGACATTTGGTCCCATGAGGAGGTCTTTGGGGCTAAGCAAACATTCACCATGTGGAATATAAGTCGTTCAGCATCATGGAAATGTTTCTTGAGCAGGGTTGAGGCATGAAGGTCACCCTGATAGTCATGGTGTGCAAATGAAAGATCAGTGGTGCCTTTTGGATATTTGGTTGGGAAGGTGGCATCATCCAATTTTAGGGTTTGGCGGATGATTGCCGGATTGATAACCATCTTCTGGTTGTTCACGAATGACTGGAGAGAGACCTCAGCGTCGTTCTCTCCAGTAATGGTGACGTTCGTCCAGAACTGTGCAAGGGAATCGGCATATATTGTGGGATTGAGGAGAAAGGCCGTTTGGTAAGGAGAATCGACCATGAGATCTATTGCGTTATGAAACTTGGTCCAGAATGGGGATTTGATAAGGTATGCGACACAGTTGTGTCTTGGCTTGAGCTGCATGGTCGCCATTAATGGTGTGAGAGAGGTTTCAGAGTTTTTGAAATATCAGGTTATGAGAGAGTGAAACTCTGCAGGTAGGGTTCGGTATTTATAGGGTACGGATTGAAACGGCTGAAAGAAAACGGCTGAAGGTTTTGGTGTTAGGCATCAGTTGTTGAAACGACTGATGACATGGTTTTAACATTCAGAGGTTATAAACAGCTGAGGACTTGGTGTTAGTCATCGGTAGTTGAAACTACTGAGACCGTGTTTTAGTCTTTTAGATGTTGCAAACAACTGAAGACTTGTTGTTAGTCATCAGTAGTTATAAACTACTGAAGACATGTTTTTCATCTTCAGACGTTGTAAACAACTGAAGACTTGGTATTAGTCATCAGTAGTTGTAAACTCCTGACATCAGTTGTTGGAAACTACTGAAGACATGGTTTTGGCTTCAGTTGTTGTAAACAACTGAGGACTTGGTGTTAGTCATTAGTAGTTGTAAAACTACTGAAGACGTGGTTTTGTCCTTCAGTTGTTTGGTATGAAACAGCAGAAGAAATCAGCTGAAGAGTAAAATTACTCATCAGCTGTTGTCGTCAATTCAGTTGTTTCATGTTGACCTCAACATTTACTCATCAGCTCTTTGGCTGACTTTCAGATGTTTCATTGTCCTTCAGCTCTTTTAACTATTTATTCCTCAGCTCTTGTGAACATATGTTCATAAGACCTGATGAAATAGATCATTCTTCAGAGCTTATGAACAATTTTTGTCTTCAGTACTTATGTGTAAGATTACACATCAGTACTTGTGAACAAAATTTGTTCTTCAGTACTTATTTGTTTGAAAACTATACATCAGTAGTTGTAACTACATCAGTTGTTTTCAACAAATAAGGTACTTCAGTACTTTGAAGCATTTTAGTCTTTAGTAGTTATGAAAAATGCTGAAGACTAAATTACTCATCAGTACTTATTTTTGACTTTTGCATACTAATGCTCATCAGTATTTATGAGCTGAGGGCATCAGTATTAGTCAAATTATTCTAGCTGCAGCATACCAAGCCGTAGTACCAAATTTTGAAATGTGGCACTATCTAAAGGCTTAGTAAATATGTCTGCAAGCTCATCAGCACTAGGCACAAACTTTGGATCAATCAGACCTTTTTCATAGCAATCCCTAATAAAATGATGTCTGATCTCAATATGTTTGGTCCTAGAGTGCTAGACTGGATTTTTAACAATATAAAGAGCTGAAGCACTATCCATTAATAATGGAGTCTTAGTCTCTGTAATGCCATAATCCAAGAGTTGATTTTGAAGCCAGAGTACCTGGGATGTACAACTTGCAGCAGCAATGTACTCAGCTTCAGCAGTGGATGTAGCAATTGATGTTTGTTTCTTACTCTGCCAAGAAACTAAACAATTGCCTAGGAATTGGCAACCACCAGAAGTGGATTTTCTGGTGACTTTGCATCCTACATAGTCACTATCAGAGAAAGCAACTAATTTGCAAGAATGCCCAGTAGAATACCAAAGACCTAGAGATTGGGTACCTTGCAAATATCTAAAGATCCTTTTGACTGCAATCAAATGGGATTCTTTAGGTGTAGCCAGAAATCTTGCACAGGCACATGTTGCAAACATAATGTCTGGTATAGAAGCTGTAAGGTACATCAAGGACCCAATCATACATCTGTAAAGGGTTTCATGAATCGCTTTACCTTTCTGATCAACATCCAGTTGTGTGGTGCTGCTCATGGGAGTAGAACAGGGCTTACAGTTTTGTAAATCAAATGTATTTGACAACTCTTTGGCATATTTGGACTGATGAATGAAGATTCCATCAGCCCTTTGTTTGATTTGCAAACCTAAAAAGAACTGTAATCCTCCCATAGCACTTATTTCAAACTTTTGCTTCATTAGCTTAGTGAATTCATCACACAACTTTGGATCAGAGGATGCAAAAATTATATCATCAACATAAATTTGAACAAGTAGCTTATGCTGTCCCACATTCGTAATGAATAAAGTTTTATCAATGGAGCCTCTAGTGAAATTATTCTGTAGAAGAAAATTAGATAATGTTTCATACCAGGCTCTAGGATCTTGTTTCAACCCATAAAGAGCCTTATCAAGCTTATACACCCAATCAGGATGTTTATTATCCTCAAAGCCTGGTGGTTGACACACATAAACTTCTTCTTTTATTTTACCATATAAAAGGCACTTTTGACATCCATTTGAAAAACTTTAAGATTGTGAGAGGCAGCATAAGCTAAGAACAATCTAATTGCCTCCAGTTTGGCTACAGGGGCAAAGGTTTCATCATAATCGATGCCTTCCTCTTATGCAAACCCCTGTACAACCAGCCTAGCCTTGTTCTTGACAATTTGGCCCTTTTCATCAGTTTTATTCCTAAACACCCATTTAGTGCCTATTGCACACTTACCTTGGGGTAAAGGAACAAGCTCCCACACTTGCTGCTTTTTGAACTGAAGAAGCTCAAGCTGCATTGCTTCAACCCATCCATTGTCTCTTAGTGTAACATGATAATTATTTGGCTCTTGCTGACTGATGAAGAGAGCATAAAAGCAGAAATTGGACAATTGACTCCTGGTTGAAACTCCAGCATTGATATCACCAATGATTTGAGACATTGGGTGATTCTTCAGCTCTTGATAGACAATAAGATCAGTGAAAGTGTTTGTAGGACCTTCAGTAGCAACAGATGGTGATGTAGATTCTTAAAACCAAGTGGGAGATGGTAACTCAAATGAAGTAGAGGATTCAGAAATCTCATCAGCATTTGTTGTGGATGGAGCTGCTGAAGCAACAAGAGCATCAGGTTTAGTTGACTCAGGCAAGTGGTCACTAAACCTGAAAAGGTGAGTACTGGCTTCATCATCATCAGTACCACCAGGTGGAGAACTGTTGACAGAAACAACAACTGGAGGTTGATAAGGAACATATTGCAGTATGTCCAGATTAAATAACTCCACAGGGTTTAGTGGAACCTTGTCCTTTGGATATTCATTAAACTTCACATGCAAAGTCTCTTCAACCATCTTTGTTCTACAGTTGAAAACTCTGTATGCCTTGCAAGTTGATAAATAACCAACAAAATACCCTGCATCCACCTTTGATTCAAACTTCTGGAGTGGATTGCTAGTGTTGAGAATGAAACAAGGACACCCAAAAGGAAATCAAAGGGGCCAAATGATGAAGTACTTCATAAGGAGTCTTCATCAACCTCTGATTCACTAATACTCTATTCTGCACATAGCAAGCTGTGTTGACAGCTTCAGCGCTAAAGGTCATTGGCAATCCTGAGTCAGCCAGCATTGACCTTGCAGCTTCAATGAGGGCCCTGTTCTTTCTCTCCACCACTCCATTTTGTTCAGGAGTTCTTGGAATGCTGAACTGCCTTTTGATTCCCTTTGACAGATAGAAGTCATCAAGTGTGTGATTTCTAAACTCTGTGCCATTGTCACTCCTCACACACTTGACTGGAAGGGAATACTACTTCTTCACATATAACACAAAGTTCATTATAGCTTTTGCAGCTTCATCTTTCGAGTGCAAGAAGAAAGTCCATACAAATCTGGAGTAATCATCCACAATTACCAGACAGTATTTCTTCTTTGCCATGCTCATCACTCTGACAGTACCAAAAAGATCTATGTGCAAAAGTTGCAAGCAGGCATTGGACTTTGGTTCTTCTATTGGAGGGAATGAGACTTTGTGTTGTTTCCCCTTTAAACAAGCAGTGCAGTTGTCTTCACATTTGAACTCCTTCAAAGGCAACCCTCTTACTAAACCATGGTGTATCAGCTGATTCATGTTTTTGAGATTCACATGACCCAGCCTTCTATGCCATAGAGTAGATTCTTAAGGAGAAGCCTTGGAGAATAGGCAAGGATGGCCTTTTCGATCAATTTTCTTTGAAAGATCTAAGGCATATACTCTTCCTGTCCTGTTGGCCTTCGATAGAGTATATTCATCCAACACCTTGTTAATCAAACTCAGAACTTCGGATGACAGAATCCGACAGTTCTGGCTGGTGAAAAGGGCAACATGGCCTTTATCACACATTTGACTGACACTCAAGATATTGTACTTGATATTCTCCACATGGTTAACATCATCAAACCTTATTTCCCCATTGGAAACAAAGCCTTTGCCGATGATGTAACCTTTTGCATCATTGCCAAAGGAAACACACCCCTTCTTTCCTTGAGAGTAGTCATTAAGAAGTGAGTTGCTTCCTGTCATATGCATGGATCCTCCACTGTCTACATACCAGATGCTTCTGTGGCATGTTGAAGAACCCTGCATTCATCACAACAAGTTAGTTAGTTTTGAGACCCAAACCTTTTTGGTTTTGGGTCTGTTCTCATCAACAGATGTGACACTAACTAGTTTGTTATATGTGACAGCCTGAGGTGAAGGAAATGGTGTAGAAGAGGAATCCTTTGGCTTGGATTTCCATTTCTATGGTTACAGCACAGGAGCATCTAATTGGTTGACTCTTCCCATTAGATGTTGGACCATCATAACAAGCTGTGTCTGATTTTATGATAAAGCCTTTAGCTCATCAGACACATTAGTGCTTGCTTGTGATGGATTCCTGTGTTGCACCATCTTCTTTTGAGCAACCTCAGCTGTTGCCTGATTAACCCGATCCTTCTTTTTGGGTTTCTTCTTGGACTTAGGGGTTTCATGTTTTGATGTTGCTAGTACAAACTTGGTCTCAAACTCAGTTTTCATTACATTCATTTTCTCTTTAATTTATCCTTTTGTTTGAGTTTGGAGCCCTTTTGTTACCAGCAATCATCAGTAAGATGATTGAACAAGCCACATTTTTCACATGGCTTCTTCTTCATCTTTGGTTGATTATCTACTAAAGAAGATGAAACTACTGAAGACTTGTTCTTCAGCAATTTGCTACCAGTACTTGCAATTTTCTTCCTTGCAGTACTTGCAGTTTTCTTCCTTGTAGTACTTGCTTTCCTAATATCATCTTTAGTAGTCTTCAAACCCTTTCTACTTGCAGTTTTCTTCCCTTCAGTACTGGCAGTAGTTGGGGTTTGAACTTCAGGTGTTATCACTTGCTCTCCAGTACTTTCAGTACTTTTAGAGACAACACCTGAGTTGATCAACTTTTTGATCATGTGACAGTCAGCATTTGAACCATCAGCTGTTGTAGCATCAGCTGATTGGTTTTGTGAGGAATTAATGCTGACTTCAACTTCTAATGATGCTGTATCAGATAGTAGGTCACATGATGAGAAGGATTGGTTATTGCTTTCTCCATCAGATTCTACTTCTGCTCTGGAAGTAAAATCTGTTAGAGGAGTAGTGTGATTATAACCGATGCCAAACTTCACATTAGAAGCTGATTGCTTACTCAGAAGCATTTCAAAACCCTTGCAGGATTGCACCCAGCGATCACACTCTACCGGGGTAGCTGCAAGTGTTTCCTTGAGGTCTCTGTACTTCTCTAGAAGTACCTCTTCCCTAGCCTTATCATCTTTGATTTGGCATTTAAGTTTATAAATCTCATCATTTTTATCATTAAGCATAGACTCAAGTTCAGCTTTTTTTGAAAGTGTTTGCTCTAGCTCAAACTTTTTATCAATTAAAGCTACATTTGCTTCTCTAATAGATGCAAATAAAGCTATGCAAGATTCAGAACATATCTTGGCTTTGGCCTCAGAAGATACCTGTGATGAAGCATTAGAGGATGACCCATCAGAAGACTCCAGGGCCATGAGAGCAAGTTTCCCAAAAGGATGATCACCACCATGTTGACCAGCACCAGGAAACAGTTGTTCATGACCAGATAAATCATCTGGTAAACTGGTCCAGTCAACAACTCCTGGGGTGAAAAAGCTGTGTTGTTGAGGTTGAGATTGTTGATGTGATTGGGATGGTTGAGGCATAGGAAGAGCATGTGGTTGCTAAGCAGTGGGTGCTTGAACTTGACTTTACTGAGGCATGTAGTAGTAGGGGTATGGGTATGGCATATGACCCTGAGGCACAAAGTATGCAGGTGATGCCTGAGCTGGTGGTGGTATGTTGCCCTTTGTGCTGTGAGATATTGCTTGGAAAAGTCACAAAGGGTGCAGAGGAGTTAGATCCAGATGATCTACACTCTCTAGCAAAGTGTCCAAGCCTATGGCACTTGAGACACCTCAGCTTGCTCTTGTCAAAACCAACTTTGGTTTTGCCAGAGAGACCAGGAAATTTCCTGCCAGTTCTCTTGTAGAACTTTTAAGATCTGATATTTATCATTACCATTTGACTCAAAATATCCATCTCTTCCAGATCATCATCTGGAATGCCCTTCAAGTCCTCCATCATAAAGCACAGGTTATCACTACTACCTCCTGAACTACCATCAACACCAACAAAAGCATGTTCAGAATTGGTACAGAAATCAATATGCTCATCATAGGCACTCTCTGATGCAGCATATTCTGACTATTGACCTATCAGTGCAGCATTGCCTGATACAAAGTCATTAGTGAGCTTGCTAGAGGTGGACATCTTCCTTTTCTGCTCTATCTCTCTCTCAAATGTAAGCAGTTTCCCATGAAGTTGGGTGAGAGATAGAGTATCCAGATTTTGCCAACTGGAGCGTAGGACAATGGTATAAGTGTCCCATCTCTCAGGCAGGGATCTGAGGAAACGGTTGTTCATCTGACTATTGGAATACTCTTGTTTAACCATTTTCAGCTCAGAAATAAGACAAGAGAATCGCTCAAACTGCTGAGTCAGTGTCTCACCCTTCCTATGAGAGAATGTCTCATATTGTTTGGCGAGGATTTCCCTAGTATTTTCTAAGACCTCATTGGTTCCTTCGAATTGTTCCTTCAGAGCAACCCAGAGATCATGAGCAGTTTCATGATGCAAAAGCTATGAATAGATTTCATTTGGAATTGCCATAGCCAGAATTCCATGGGCTTTAGCATCAATTTCTAACAGCTTTAGATCTTCGTCCGAATATTGATCAGGTTTCATTGGAACCCTCTCATTTG
Organism: Flaveria linearis; assembly: GCA_024085815.1. Lineage (NCBI taxonomy): Eukaryota > Viridiplantae > Streptophyta > Magnoliopsida > Asterales > Asteraceae > Flaveria > Flaveria linearis. Next base: position 44,211,773 of record CM044010.1, on the reverse strand, counting down.
ATTCAGGAACACTCACAGTAGGCTTGTATGGTCCATGCACCACTGACTTCCAACAACCAGTACTGTTGACAGATAAGTGATGGAGCATACGACGTTGCCAAATGTTATACTCACTCCTCACAAGCATCGGAGGCTTTGTTGAGGAGCCAGTATTATGAGGATCATTAGTTGGTGTCGCCATCTCAGACTTCAAGCAAATTCAAGGTAAACAAAACAAATCTAGCTCAAAAACCACGAGAACCTCAAGTTTAAAGGCCAGAAGCAGCAGAAACTCAATCTCTATAACCGATTCTTGCAAATTTGCTAATTCGATCAAACGTAGATAGCAAAAAAGCAGTTTCAATGATCAATTGTTAAATCGATCAATGATTAACCAGCTCTGATACCATTTGAAAGGATCTCAGCCTCTAGTTTGATCAATTAGGTTGTATTCGCAGCGGTTTTAGCACAAGAATTAAGCAAATTATACTAAGAACATAACAGATATATCAATGTAACAGTAGGTTATAGAGAAAGGGAGGAATTCTGCAAAAAGGTGTTTTCTATTAGATCACACGCTTCGGCAAGGATTACAATTAGGTCAACTTCCTTTTATAGGATGAATGACGTCAGCTAATGTCACTTGATAGTGACATCAAACCGTTATTCTAACAAACTACTGAAACTATCTTAACTACTGAAGATGTCAAACAGCTGACATCTTCTAACAAAATACTAAGTGTTAAACTTATTACAACAGCTGAAAAGAAACTACTGAAAACTACAACGACTGAAGAACAAACTCTTCAGTCGTTTTACAAACTACTGAAATAGAAAATAAAACTACTGATAAGAAAAGGCTGAAAGGTAAACCATCACAATAACTGAAGAATACTTCTTCAGCTGTTATGACAAACTCTGAAGCTTCAGCACTTGTCTTATGGCTTGTTAGACATGTTTTGAATCATTTAAGGTTCAAGAACGTGTTTAACTAAGTAATCTGATTCAGTCGCACGACTGGACCATGTGAATGGGCCAATCGCACGACTAAACCAGGTGATTGAATCAATCGCACGATTGTGTCTTAAGACTGACTTAGTCGCACGAATGGTTCAGTCGTATGACTCAGTCGCACGACTGAGCCAGTCGCTTAGCTCAGTCGTACGAATGAAAGCTGTAACCTATAAATACCACTTTATTCGTGGAAAAACGGGACACTTCGAGAATTACCAACCCTAGTTGTCCCAGATCGCACAGAGAGTCCCTTCCAACTTCACAGAGCGTTTCAGATCATTCCTACTTCATTCTTAATGTTTTCTAATGGTTAGGTTTGATCCGGATAACGTTCTCCCTGATTGGATCGCCAATCAAATAGAATTCCGCGCTATTTCATTAGGTTTCACGTAGAATCAGTTAGTACTCCGTACGTACACGGTCCTAACAAGTGGTAACAGAGCTTTGGCTCTTGATTCTTCGTGGATTCAATCTTGTTTTTGAAAAAGACAGCGTTTTTAAGCGAAAAGATCTTTTCTTTCTACTCAAAATCAAGTTTTTACGTGTGCATGTTCTGAAAATTGAGTCTTTTTCGAGTTGCAGCCGTCTAGGGTGTAAAAAATTGCATTTTTAGGTCAAAGTGTGTGAAAATTTTGATTTCAGCAGTCTCAGTCACACGATTAACTCAATCGCATGACTGAACTCCATTCGCCAGTCCAATCGTACGACTGAAGTCAATCGCTCGTTCAATCGCACGATTGACTCAGTCGGTTGGTCCAGTCGCACAACAGCCTAATCGCCTACCCAGTCGTACGACTAAGCTCAATCGCACGATTGTGTTTCAGTCGTCCCCCAGTTGTCCATCCTAGTTGCCTAACAGTTTGCTTTCCAAGTTAAAGACTAAGACACTATGGACTCGGAAAACTTCGCATTCTCAGCAGGAAAGGACACAAGGAATCAGAACCTCTTGCTACTGCAAAGTGAGATTGGGAACCATAATAAACCTCCAAACTTACTGTCTATTGATGAATTTCCTCAGTGGAAGCAAAGATTTTAAATTCATCTAAATGGTGTCGATACCAATCTCTGGAACGCCATTGAAACTGGCTACAATATGCCAGTTGGTGCTGATGGAATACCCCTGACTTTGAGTGGTCTGAGTGATGCTCAAAAGGTTGCTTATAATGCAGAGAAGAAAGCTTATGCCATGTTAACACAGTCTATTCCTAAAGAAATCTTCCATCAGTATTCTGAGCACAACCAAAGTAAAAAGTTCTGGAAGGCTCTTGAGAAAAGGTATGAAGGGAGCACAACTCTTAAGTCCTTAAAGGCCAAAGCACTAAAGAAAGAGTTTGATAATTTTTCTGCCATCGGGAATGAGAGTTTGGACGACATCATTGACCGCTTCTATCATCTGATGAGTGAACTTCACACTCATGGTGTTATAACGTCTAAGGAAGAAAAGGTGACCAGCTTGGCTGACAGGCTTCCAGAGAAGTGGGATTCGTTTATTTCCACCTTAAGATACAACTCAGTACTTGAGACCTTGGATATAAATGATTTCATTCTGAAACTGAGAGAAGAAGAAGTGAGACACAAGTACAAGGCAAAGAAGGGTTCATATGCTCAGGATCCGACTCTCTACAATGTGACTCCCACTCCAACTGCAAAATCTTCCAATGCTCCTCTGCAGACTGCTTTTGTTTCTAATACATCAGCAACGGGTCAAAGCTCATTGTCTGGAAGTGAGTCAACTGTCTCATCAGGGGTTCAACACAGTGTTCCAGAAATTCAATCGACAAAGTTAGTGACAGAAAACTTGGGAAAAGTAACTGTGGAAGTGGCTAAAGAACACATGGATCTACTGGCTGCTGTTGTTCATTCCTATGATGGCTTGGTAGCAGGAAAGATAGGGAACTACCCCTTGGCTGATGAAGACTATGAGCAGGTGGATGAGAATGAGTTGGAGAGAATGGATATAATGTGGGCTCTCGCAAATGCTGTGCGGCGAGCTAAGAAGTTTGTGAAGAAGACTGGTCAGAATCTGGTGGCTACCAAAGATACTACTTTTGGCTTCGACAAGTCTAAAGTCACCTGCTTCAATTGTGGTGAGAAAGGACACTTCAAGCGGGAATGTGTCAAACCAAAGAAAACTATAAATAGGAACCCGTTTTCGTCCTTCCCAAAACAAGAGAAAGAGAAAAAGCCAACGTCAACAAGCAGTGATTCAAAAGTAATGGTGGCTCAAGGTGATGAAGGACAGGACTGGTCCTTCCGATTTTTATCTGATAGTGAAGCCAACATTGCATCTGTTGAAGAATTGAATGAAGACTCAGTGAGTGAGGGGGAGAACTCAGCTGAACCTGACACTGCTGATTTGGATAAAGACATAGCTGCTGTTGACCAACTTGTTGAAAATGAGCTAAATGCTGAATCTGAAGCACAATCTGAACCTCAAAATGCTTTCATGGCCGGCATCTAGATCAGCACATGTAGAAACAAAAGATAAACTTTTTACTAAACATGCTTGTGTTGAATGTGATAAATTTAGGGAAAGCATTGATCTGAAATTTTCTAGGTTATTAGATCACAATGATAACTTAGTAAATGACTTAAAATTATGCACAGAGGCAAACAGAGTGTTAAAACAAAATGAAAGTAGCTATAAGGAAAAGATTAAGGTTTTAAAGAAATAGTTAAAAGAAACTGAAGTTGTTGCTTTCAACCAAGAAAATGACATTAAGTTTTATTTAAAGACTATTGAAGAAACTAAAAAGGATAAAGCAATTTTACAAGTTGAAATTGAGTCTTTAAACAAAAACTTCACAGTCTTGCTAGTTCTTCACATATTTTGAAAAACTTGGTTAAGGAACACAACAACGGGGAGGGTTTGGGTTATAAGGTTGTGCCTCCACCACATGAGATTCTTCTGAACACAAAACAACATCCAACCAATAATAATCCAATAAAGGACCATGTGGTGACAACTCCTCTGGTCAGTGATCCGGACACAGCAGTTAAACCTGTTCCTCCGGCTGCTGATCAGACAACATCAATATCAGGCACAACTGGTAATAACATCACTGAAAACCGGGTGGAAGAGTATGTTCAAGCATCTCTTGGGTTGGATTCAAAGTGCACTATTACACAACCTATGATTTCCAAAACCACTCAAACTAAACCGGTTAAGAAAAATAACACTCATCTTCAAAGACAAGCTAATCATAATGTTAAACAAGTAAAATTTGTCAAGGAAGGTGAACATCAAACGAATGAGACAAAAAAATCCTTACCTGAGGTTTACTCCCCATCCCACAAGAGATCTTCTAGTCCTTTTGAAAGGAGATCCTGTTACACTTGTGGTTAACGAGGTCACATCTCTTCAAATTGTCCTCGCTATCAGTCACCTAGGATTAAGATTGAACTGGAAAAAGAAGTTAAACAGTTTCCAAAATAGAGAGCTAAGACTCCTCTTAGGTCTAACACACCTGCTAGGTCATATACATCTCCTCAGCACCACAGACAACACAGACAAGTCACTAGCATGTATGTGATGCCTGAGGTGAAACCGGTTTTGGAAACTAAACCAAAGGTTCAAACTGTCAATCAGTCAACTGTTTATCACAAACAGTCCTTTCATAAGGATGGTTTATGGAAAGCAAAAACATCTGATGTGTCTGAAAGCAGTGACAAATTGAAGGTTGAGATACCATCTTTTGATAAAGGACAGTGGGTTGAGTTCATCATGTGTGATGCCTCTGGAAAACCCAAGCTAGTCAAGGCTTGGGTCCCCCTCCTTAACTAATTATTTTCAATTATGTGCAGGTTGTCTGCTATAGTGCATCTACCAATACATGGATTGTAGCTAGCGGAGCTTCCAGGCACATGACGGGAAATAAGTCTCTCCTTTTCAATGTCAAACAAATTAATGGGGGACACGTTTCCTTTGCTTGTAACAAAGGAGGATACATTTCCGCTCAAGGAGAACTAGGTAACGTAAAGGTAAGATTTGATAAAGTCAATTTCGTTCAACAATTGGAAAACAATCTGCTTTCAGTGTCTCAGATATGTGACAAGGGCTTCAAAGTGATGTTTGACAATCACAAGTGTTACATTCTGAAGAAAGAGATGGAGATACCAGAGGAGCATGTATTAATGTCAGCATCCAGGTACAATGATTTATTTGTATTGGATATGTCTAATGCTTCTACTTCTGAGTCTACGGTTCAGTGTTTCTTGTCCAAAGCAACAGAAAAGGAATCTATCTCATGGCACAGAAGAATGGGACACATCAATCACAGGAAGATGAATTATCTGATTCATAACAACTTAGATGAGGGAGTCACTGTCAAGAACTTCAAACTTCCAGATTTCTGTGTCTCATGCAAGAAAGGAAAGCAGACCAGGAAATCTCACAAGACCAAACATGTCAATTCTATAGAGATGCCCCTGGAGTTACTGCACATGGATCTATTCGGTCCTGTAGGCACAAACAGTATCGCCGGAGACTGGTACTGCTTTGTAGTCATAGATGACTACTCACGCTTCTCCTGGGTGATGTTTCTGAAAGCTAAGTCAGAAACGTGTGAGTCATTCAAGGTGCTCGTCACAACATTGGAGTCTCTCTCCAAACTAAAGGTGAGGAAGATTTGTTCAGACAATGGAGCGGAGTTTAAGAATCAGTGGATGGATGCCATCTGCAAAGAGAAGGGAATTGTTCATCAGTTCACCTCGGCATACACACCACAGATGAATGGAGTTGCTGAACGAAAGAATCGAAGCGTGATCGAGACTGCACGGACTACGTTGGCGGATTCTAAGCTACCAATACAGTTCTGGAATGAAGCGGTTGCTAATGCTTGCTACACACTTAATCGTGTGCTAGTAGTCAAGAGGCATGGGAAGACTTGCTATGAGTTACTTCAGAAGCGCAAATCAAACCTGGAGTATCTAGAACCTTTTGGAGCTCCATGTACATTGTTGAAGAAGACTCAGGAGGGCAAGTTCAGCGAGAAAGCCGATCAAGGAATCTTTCTAGGATACAGCATACCAGACAAACGGGTTTACAACAACTCGACAGGTCAGGTATAAGTGTGGTGCAATGTAGATGTACAAAGATACGCCACTCCTCCTACTGGAAAAGGTCCATCATCATTCTTCGATTATGATGGCTTTTTCAAATCCTTTAACCTTCCTCAGCTTGATTCAAATGAAGAGATTGCTACTCAGATGATGTACGATGTTCTAAATACACCAAATCTGGATTCAAGCAACACAACACCTGCCAATGCTACTTCAGGATCTTCGACTCCTGCTTAGGACAAGAATGATGACTCATCAGACGATGAAGAAGCAGCTGAGACTGACATCGAGCATAACGTAGATCAAGAAGTTGGATCATCAGCTACTGAACCAGCATCGGGAAATCCGGATACTGAACCTGCAGTCACTAATCTTGATTCTAAAGTTGTCGTTCCTACGACACCAGTGACTAGGATCAGTGTGAATCATCCCCCCACGTCTATCATTGGGGATATTCAATCCGGTGTGCAAACACGAAATCACGTCAATGACGGGGCTTTCTCATGTTTTGTTTCACAAATCGAGCTAAGTACGTTAGTGACGCATAGAAAGATGAGGCCTGGGTCAATGCTATGCAAGAAGAGCTGCTGTAGTTCAAGAAACTTGGAGTGTGGACGCTTGTTGACAGGCCAAAAGGCGTGAAAGTTATTGGTACCAAATGGGTACTGAAGTGCAAGAAAGACAACCAAGGTGTTGTTATCAAAAATAAAGCTCGATTGGTCGTTCAAGGATTCAGACAAGTCGAGGGCGTCGACTACAATGAGGTGTTTGCACCTGTGGCACGAATGGAAGCAATTCGGATATTCCTTGCCTACGCATCATACATGAAGATCAAAGTTTATCAACTGGATGTGAAGAGTGCATTCCTTCATAGGGAAATCCGTGAGGAAGTATACATCAGTCAACCCGAGGGATTCAAGGATCCTTATCATCGGGACAGAGTCTACAAGTTAGACAAGGCTCTATATGGGCTACATCAGGCTCCTCGAGCCTGGTATGAGAAGCTCTCCACCCATCTGGTAAAACACTGCTTTCGCAGGGGTGTGATTGACTGCACGTTGTTCATTAAAGAAAAGGATGGTGATTTAATTATGGTGCAGATCTATGTGGATGACATCATCTTCGGCTCTAAGAACGAGGATTTGCGCAAAGAATTCGAATCTGTGATGAAGGCAGAGTTTGAAATGAGTGCCATGGGAGAAATGAAGTTCTTCTTGGGATTACAGGTGGATCCAACACCAACCGGTATTTTCCTAGATCAGACTAAGTATGTCGGCGACATTCTGAGTCGGTTTGATATGGAAAACGTCACCGTTGCCGGTACCCCTCTCGCCACAAATCATGATGTGACTCCTGATGAGAATGGGGATTTGGTGGATGCCACTATGTATTGTGGGATGATCGGATCACTCATGTAACTCACTGTCTCGCGTCCAGATATCATGTATGCCACATGTTCATGTTCCAGATATCAAGCGAAACCCAAAGTAAATCATTTGATTGGTGTGAAGTGGATCTTTCGTTATCTGAAGGGTACTCCAACTCTGGGGTTGTGGTATCCTCATGATGATGACTTTAAGCTAACTGCGTACAGTGATTCAGACTATGGTGGGTGCAAGATGAACTTCAAGTCAACATCAGCAGTGTGTCAGTTCTTTGTTAGGCGGTTAGTCACGTGGCAATGCAAGAAGCAGACCTCGGTTGCATTATCAACCTGTGAAGCTGAATATGTTGCTGCTGTAAGTTGCTGCTCTCAGATCATCTGGATCCAACAGCAAATGCGGGACTACGGTTTGAAATTTTCCAACACTCCTATTTATATTGATAACTCTGCTGCCATAGCTGTAACTAAAAGTCCAGTTCAACACACTAAAACGAAACACATCGGCATAAAGTATCATTTCATACGCGACTGCTATGAAAAACAATTAATTGATGTGGTTAAAATAAACACGGATTTTCAACGTGCTGACCTATACACTAAACCATTTGATAAACCCAGATTTTTCTATTTCTTAGAGGTCAACGGTGTTAAGAATAAAGGTGACGTTATCTCAGAAGACACAGACGCGTAGTCCGACACATATTTAATTTTTTTCAATTTTGTAGTTTTATTTCATTTAATTTCCTTGTCAAATAAAAATCCAAAAACACAAAATGATATTCTGTTTTAGAATTTTTGGGGGAGATTAGGTTATGTTCAGTAATTATTTACTTAAAAAAAAGAGGGGGGAGGTTAGTTAAGCTGAAAAGGCAAAGGCAGACAGACTGGAAATGTGACTCAGCAAAATTGAAAGTGATAGTACACAGGCGTCGCGTTACTTGTAACACCAAAAAGATTTTATGTTTTGCAAGGCAATTAAATCACAGAAAATTATAAATCAGAGAAGTCTAGGTCTAACATATTGGGAAAATGATAGTACGCTTGGTTGGTACTGTACTACCCGGAGAAAGTAGATCTAGGGTGGTGCCAGTGCATTAGACGATGTGTCGGTAGATTCAATACAATAGATCAGTAGACATCATGTGTGATTTGGCTTAAACTTAAATAATTCAACAAGTTATGGGTCTTCATGGTATCCCTGGTCTACACAATCAATCAATTTCCAATAAGGGGTGAGGAGCAAGCAAATGCCACAAATGTGAGCAAAGACCTGAAAAACAGAGCAAAAGATGACAAATGTCACTGAAAACAATGTATATTCAAAAATACTGCTCTAAGAAGAAGAGAGGTATTGCGCCTCTCTGCTGTGCGATGGCACTGACCAGGTTTAGCATAACCTATCCGTTCTAAGAATTCATTGCTGTTTGCACCTATCTGCTGTGCGATGGCACTGACCTGAGGCTTAGCATCTCTTTGAAAATTCTTAGAACCAAATCTTCTAATTCCCAGACCGCTCAAAAATCTCCTGAGGAAGATTGATTACCATATACCTGTGGAACACACAAACACTTGTTTACCTAATTCATCTAATTAATCACTGATGTGTGTCAAAAGTCTGTGTATGGATTTAAGTGGACAAGTATCCTGACAATCGTCGTGCCTACATCGCCTGATGTTCAAAATCAATGAGTGTTACGTATCATATCAAGCATGATTCCCAGTTAGATCTTAGAAATCTTAGATCAGTGAAAAACTGTGATATGTAATGTATGCAAGTGTTTAAAGTTAAATACAGATAAAAGGTTCCAAGTAATGGTGTTTATGCCTGTCTGATTTAATATGAGTCTGTCCTTGATATGATGTCAATGCTAATAGGCTACACTAACCTGCCCTAACAAAAATCACAAAAAGATGTTTATTTTGTTCGTAGTATAAAATTGTCAAGTTATATGTATAGTGTGTCAGTGTCGAACTGTGCGTATTGTTCTTCTGTGAACGTCACAAAATGAGCTTAATGTCTATTCTAAACAAATTGTTACTGAAAGTATAAATGGATCTTGTCTGAGATGAACGGGTGGATAAATGGATCATGTCTGAGATGATCGGGTGGATAAATGGATCATGTCTGAGATGATCGAGTGGATAAATGGATCAAGTCTGAGGTGATCGACAGAGTTTAATCTAAAAGTGATTATGTCTGAGATGATAAATTGTTTTAATGTTTTATCTATTGTTAAGTGAAGCTAAGTGTCGGTTGGTAAAATGGTCAAAATGTCACAAGTATGGCCCAGTCGCACGACTGAATCATCAGTATGAACCAGTCGTACGAATGGAGCATACGAATGAGTACAATCATACGATTGGACCATGCGAATGAACCCAATCGCTCGATTGAACGTGACAGACTATGTTAGACGTCCGAATGAAGTTCAATCGTACGATTGGAGATGGACGATTGGGTGAACCATACGACTCAAGCTCAGTCGTACGACTCAAGTAGGCGACTAGGTTCAGTCGCACGACTAAGTCAGGTGACTAGGCTCAGTCGTACAACTGGATATTGACCTAGTATAAATATGAGTTGAGTCGTTTTCAGTCGCCCATTCACCCAAATCACCCTTTCACTCGCACGACACTTCGTTACTCTGCCAAAATTTTCTAAAATCCACATTTACCTTCGATTGTTGCTCTCTGACGTTTGATATAGATTTTACAGGTAACTATCAAGGTGCATCATCATTTAAACTGGACATAATCATCAAGGATCTGTTAAATTTTGTCCTAACAGTAACCGGGACTTAAAAGAATCAAAACATCATCAAAACTGAACTTAATGATCAAATTAATGGTACGATAGGTTTAATCGGCGGTTTCTGAGTGTAATGAGCCTAATTTCGACGTTTAACATAAAGTATAGCTCAAAACACAAATTTGAATAGACAAACAGTCGAATGAATGACTGGACATGCTGATGAACTTCAATCGTACGATTGAGCTGTCCGATTGGCTCAATCGTACGACTGAGATGGACGAATGACTCATTCGTACGACTGAACCATGCGTATGAGCTCAGGCGTACGACTGAGGTAGACGCATGAGAAGCCATGCGACTAAGTCCAATCGTTTGACTCAGTCGTACGATTGAACTCAATCGTACGACTAGATCTCAGTCGCACAGTTCAAACACACGACTAGAACTCAGTCGTTTGTTCAGTCGCACGACTAAACCAAAGTTTAAAGTTCATTAATTTAAATTCGTTATCTTCAACATGTGCTAACGTTTATTTGTTTTGTGTGAACAGATGGCAAGCAGATGGCCCATGAGCTCTAAGCACCACATCTGTGCTTATCTCGATCTGACTTCACGCAATGCGGCAGATTTCACAGGGATCATCAGCTTTCTAAGACGCTCGAGGATATACCAAGCGATCTCCACTCAATGTACATGTAAGGCCTCGTTCCCGGGCACCTTACGGTTGGTCTATCATCGCACATAAAACATTTTAAAACGTATATTTACTTTGCAGAGGAATTTAAAACATTCATTAATAACTAAAAACATGTCATTTCATAACTTTACAACATTCTTTTTCATTTCAAAATACCATCCATCCAACGAAACCGAGTAGCCGCCTCGTGCCACCCTCAGCAACATACCTGCCGACTGGAAACACATCAAAAGTCAGCGTTGCTGAGTGAGTTCTAGTTTTAAATAAAACATACTTTACTTTCCATTAAAAAATGTTCTTACATACCTGCGATCACACATCATACGTACACATAGATAATATTATTATTATCTTCTTTTCTCATTCATTCTTTATCTTTAACTTTCATTCATTCTCTGTCTTTCATTCGTTCATTATCTATCTTTAAATTTCATGCATTCTCTATCTTTCACTTCTATCTGGATCCAGTCACACTTTACCCTCTTCATGGCACACAGCCATGATTACTGAGGTCGAGTGACAAGGATCCTATTTCATGCGTTATCACTATGTTCCTTCCGTTCATTACTTTCATTCGTTCGTTCTTTAGCTTTCATTACGTTCATTATCTTTCGTTCGTTTCTTACGTTCTTTCTTTCACAATCATTTCTCTCATTCATCAACTCACGCAATACTCCCGACTCATGTCCGAAGACTGATACTGTGTCGGGGCCTACACACACACCCCCGACTCATGTCTGACGACTGACACAATACCGGAGCATGCGATCCTCTACTCATCCATCTAGATCCTATCTCATGCAATATCCCCGACTCATGCTCGAAAGCTGATGCTGTGTCGGAGCCTGCTCACAAACCCCCGACTCACGTCCGAAGACTGACACAGCACCGGGATACGCGACAAAGATCCCATACAAGTCAATCAAAGAGATTGAACTCCATCCGAGTCTGTGCAACACAAAGTCGCTCACCTCATAACTATGCTTGGCTTTATGCCACACCCTCGAAGTTAAACATAACTTGGGTAACAACACCCCCACCGAAATGGGTAACATCACCCCCATCGAAGTGGGTAACTATGACATACTACACCCCACCATGTGGGTACCTACTATACACCATGTACCACACCGAAGGTCAGCCACAAGACTGGAACCTCTACGTGCACCCTTAAGGATTAGCTGAACCTCACGCGGTTGAGCTTGAGGCATTTAGAGCCGTGCACTTTGGTACACTTCGCTTGCAAGTCTCTCACGTTTTCATTCATTCATTAATGATTCATTCAATCATCATATTCCTCTTTTATTATCTTTCACTTTACGTTATTAATACTTTTCATTCATTCATAAACAATACACGCAAAGATATGGAAAGATAGACATACATCGAAGCAAGGAACATCGATATTTACAAATCATCAGTCATTACCATCATATAGGGTTACATCATACTTATCATACATACATCCTGCATATGCATGCAGTTCTATCGTCATCGGGTCCACTTAACTTCTAAGCCTCAATAGTTATCACACATGTACCTACGGGAGCTATCACGTCACTTTCTACCCATGCTCTTCTCCCAAAGGCCAGTAATTGAACTACGTCTCTTCTCATACATAACAGTCCTACTTGGGCGACTGGGCACCCCCCAGTCGCATGACCTTCCTGCGACTGAACAGCTATGCGAGTGGGGCAATGCGGATGAACACCCATGCGGATGAACACCCCAATCATACGAATGGACTCCCTATCGTACGACTAAACACTATACGTATGGGCCTCTATGCGACTGAACCCTCAGCTGTATGACTGAACAACCATGCGAATGGACCTATGCGACTAAGCAAATGCGGATGAACATCTATGCGACTGGACCTCAGTCGCTTGACTCCCGTGCGACTGGATCCCCATGCGACTGCACCCCTATGCGACTGGACCTCAGTCGCTTGACTCTCATGCGACTGGATCCCCAGTCATACGACTAGACCTTGGTTGTGCAGTTGAACGTCAGTCGTTCCTCAGTCGGCCGATTGGCACTTCAGTCGCCTAGCCCTAACTGGGCAGCGATTGCAGTTCATCCCGAACTGCAGTCGCGACTCATGACCTCCAAATCCTTCCAAACTCTTTTTAAGGCCAAATTAACCCTCCTAAACCTTAGGGAATCATACTATGATGACATTCAAGCACCTACACGTCCGAAATCGCGCTCTAAACACACTATACTCATACACATTCGTACATACATGGGTTAAACACCCAAAAACTCGAAAATATAGTTTTTAGATGTGTTCCAGCCATAAAATCATTCAAAAACGTGTAAAAGAGGGGTCTTAGAACTCACCTTAGTAGCCTCCTCGGTTAGAGCTTCGATTTGACCTTCTATACGTCGATTTTGGCTCACGAACCCGCTTGGACCGAACTATCTCCTTCTTCTCTCTGATGTTGGCGAGTCTGGGAAAGAGTTAGGGCTGCCCTCTCCCTTAAATACTACTGTCCAGTCGCCCGAGTTCTCCATGCGATTGGACCTTCAGTCGTCCAAGCTCTATGCGACTGAACACTTTAATCGTACGATTGAGCTCTAGTCGTGCGGTTGATCTTCAATCGCATGTCTTCCATGCGATTGGACGCTCCAGTCGCATGACACTCCAAATCGAAATTTCCGGGCGTTACAAGTCCACCCCCCGTAAACGGGTTTCGTCCCCGAAACCTGTTGTTCCTTAAACCTACGCGGGCAATACTGTCCCATCTATTTTCCAGTCTATCACTTGGAATCCTATCGCTCCATATCGTTTATCAACATTCAACTTCTGGTCTATCTTGGACTATCGCCATCGGCAACCCATGCATACTGATCAATGTTCATTTGACCAGCACTTGCGACTCCAAACATGCCATGTAGAATACAGTTACTACATTACAATATTCGAGCAAAGGCTTGGCGTCATAATCATTGAGCTTCAGAGCATCACTGGGAACCTTCAGCTTTAATGCTTGAAGAACAGGGCCTTCAACTTGTGTAAAGTTGCTGCTTACCTTAGACCCTTGTTTGATGTTCTTTGGGTATGAATAATGACCCTCTGGCAAACCCAACAACTGGCAAGAAAGGTAAATCGGCTTATTTGGTGATCCAAACCAAATTTATCCTTTCTCTTTTGCTTCCGATCTCCTATTCTTCTTGTTTGCTATGCGTACTTTGCTGTCGATGAACAATTCACAGGCTGAAATTGTTCCTCAGACAACGGGTGACACAACTTTCTCAATTGCATCATGCAATCCTCTAGGGCCTCAAGTAACCTAGTGAATCTACTAATAGTAGTCTTTACATTGAAGGGCTCATCGATTTTTCTTCTCCTAACATGCAACTCACAACAGAAGGCAGTAGGAACGAACTACTACTAGCATCACATTCAAGGCATAAAAGCACAAACTTAAATTATCAGAAACGTACCTGATATCAAGTCGAAGTCCGCTCTAACCTCCCTTTGGTCATGACAAAAGCTGTAGCCTTCACCCTCTATTCTCCTTCCTCGCACCAGAGCTTCCTGCCTTTGACTTCTTACAATCCCTGCTCAGATGTCCAGTCTCACCGCAGTTGTAGCACTTAGCCACACGGCAATCCCTGGCCTTATGACCTTCCTTTCCACACTGAAAGCAAATGTTCAGTCCCCATTTGCACTCCCCTTCGTGACCTCTACCACACTTCTTACATACCTCATCCTTCCTTCTTATCCTCTCCCGATCATCGATCCTCATCATCTTACCTTCGGCCACCATTCCACCATCACTATCTCGCCTTCCCTTCCCCTTCTTAACAAAGGCTCGCTCCTCCGCTTCGCCCGTTATCGTCATCGCCTCCCGCTCGTCATACAACCTTCCTGCCAAATCAACTGCCGACCTAAACGTGCTTGGTCAAGCAGCGATCAGGTGCCTACGGATATTCGTCGGTAAGCGTTGAATATACCTCTTGATTTTCCGTGAAAGAGGTGTCACCTGATCCGTCACCAGCCGTGCCATCTCGTTGAATTGGGTGGTGTATTGCTGATGTGTCTTGTTCCCTCTTCCAACTGCAGGAACTCCCTTTCGACTTTATCCATTTCACGATGAGGACAGAACTCCTCGATCACCAGCCTTTTCAACTCTGACCATCTCATCCTTCCGATAGCCTGCTACCCTCAACTTGGACTATGTTGTCCCACCAGCACAAAGCTTAGTCCACGAAAGAATGAGTGGCGAACTTAACTTTCTGATCTTCCTGGCACTCGCTGATATTCAGCACGACTTCCATTTCCCTCACCCACCGGTGAGCGGCAGCAGCAGTGCTATTACCATCAAAAGTTAGGGGCTTGCATCGTTGAAATGCCCCATAGTTACTGTTGGATTCCTTATGCCCAAGATACATAGAATATTGATGTGGTTAGTACGTCATGATCCAAGTCGGGTCATATCCAATAACAAGCTTGACAACACACCAATAATTATTTAGTTGATGATATGATCGTGCAATTAAATAATTACACCAATTTAGAAAATGGGTTTTCTAAATAAGTTGCATATGAGATTGAACAATTTATAGGGATATTTTGTTCATAAGTATTGTTTGTAATGTTATTTAAGTTACTTAAATAACTTCAAATAATAAGAGAGTGTATGTGTGTTATACAATTAAAAGGTTAATTATGTATAACTCAAGTTAATGACTAGTAAACAAAAATAAAAATGGGTGTTTTTATTTTTGGGGGGAAACCCCTTGAACCACCAAGATTCGGCCGCCCCTAGGGGGTCTTTTGGCCTTTTGTGTCTTGGTTTTTACACACCCCTTTTACTAGCACATTACTCCATCTCTCATCCTCTCTCCAACATGCAACCACCAAGAACATTTCCTCTCAACTTTTAAAGAAATACAAAGCTAAAAAACGGGATTTCAGCTTGTCCTTGGTTCGATTTTTGGTGATGAAATCCTAGCAAAAAGGGTGTTTGTTGGAGGCTTGTGGGTATGGATGCTTGAGGACATCTCCTTTGGTGTTTTGGCCATTCAAGAGCAGCAATTTCTTCATCTCAACCACGTTTTTAGCAGCTCTAAAAGAAGGGTTTTCATTCACATTTTCAGCAGCCTTTGGAAGGTAGTTTGTTGATGTTGTTTTGGTTGTTTCTTTCTTTTGATAGCTAGTTCATACACATATGAATGATCCTTACAATCTTGGGTTTGTTGTGGCTATGAAATGAACTTAATATTTCAGATTATATGACATGAAATAATCAATTTAATCCGCTGCGTTTTCTTAGTTTAAATGGTTAAACTAGTTTGTTAAAAGCCAACAAACCCAACATTGGCATCTAGAGCCGGATATGTGGATGACTAGTTTCATGTGTTCTTGTAAAATTGGTTTTATGAGGTTTTAACAACCATATTGGGGCTGTTTTGTGATGAAATAATGATACCCCAACCCTTCAAGGTTAAATCTTGCATGCTTAGATTAAATCTTGAATGGAATGATATCAAATTGGTTGATTGTGTTTTGTTTGGACAAAAGACCCTAAGTTCTTAGTTTGTGTTGGCTGAAAATTTAGGGTCAAATGGGGTTCATTTAGTTCTTGAAATGATGTATATGGATACATGTTTTAGTGCATAACATAGCCTTGACCATGTATGTTTTGGATTTGGTTGATTGTGGAATTGTCATGTTGGTTGTATTCTTTCTATTTGGGTTGTAATTATTCCTTTTGGTGTTTCTATTTGGGTTGTAATTTGTTTATTCATTTGGCAATGTAATAAATAGATTAGGAGTATTTTTCTTTTACTAGAAAATATGTATTAGGATATATATATTTGTAAAAGAAGATGCCCGGGAAGGAGGCACAAAAGGAAGACACAAAGGATGGACTTGAAGCATTTGGATGCAAGTTCAAGTGGGAGTCTTTGGAGACCTCATCATTTGTGTTGTGTTCAACCCTTAGGAAAGACCTTATGACAACACTTGTGATAGCAAACAAGTGTAGTCAACTTAGTGGCTATAGTTATGCACATATGTTTGTATGATTGTGCTTGTTTGGTTGTTTGTTGTATGATTGTTATTTGATATTTGGATATGCATAACAAACTAATTAACAAACTTAACAAGCTGAATTTTATGGTTCTTAATCATTAAATGATTAATAAAATGTTATTAAAAGGATTAATGATTTAATAAAGGAGATTTTATTAAAAATGAACCATAGGATACCTTGTATTTGAAAGCATGCAAATACAAGGTAAATAGAGTTTCCAAACTAGAATTAATGAAAACTAAAAATCCCTTTTCAAACAAGTTTAACACCGTCCTTTTGCACAACACTTAAGTCATTTGGAAACTCTTAATGGGATAAAGGTCACCTAACCATTATGAGGGAACTTATGACTTAAGGTGGGAACACCACATTGGTGGGATAAAGGTCACCTAACCACTTATGTTGGTAAACTCACATGTGCGTGCAAGTAGGGTAACTTGATTTGCAAACCATATTGAATGGATCACCTAAAATATGGTTTCCAAATGGTGTTGATGGGATTAACATGCCGACTTTGCATATGATGTTTAAAGTCGATCCCATACCGCTAGAAGTTGCAAAAGGTTGCAATTGTCAAATGTTGACTACCTTGTTAATTTGAATAATGGGATAAAGGTCACCTAACCATTGTTTGAATGTAACGTTGGATTCTAGATTTTAATTATTAATTGTCTATGAGACATAAAGGATATTAATAATTAAAATGAAATTTTTCAGAAATACTAAAAAGAACTTTGTAAAATTTGTAGAATGGCCGCAAACAATAATGCTACCACCCCGACCGTCCATACCCAATCGCTGAGAACTATTTTTGAGAGGGATCGTCTGTACCATAATAACCTTATGGACTGGTCTCGAAACTTGAGAATTGTTCTCAAGCAAGAGCAAAGGCAAATGTCCTTGACGATCCTATTCCTAACCAACCCGACCCCGACGATGTTGAGGCCGCCTCGAGAGGCTTAGCTGTCCTGTCTCAAAGGAGTTGGCCAAGGATTTGATCCTTAATGGCCTAACTAAAAGTTTGATACATTCATAATGAACTACGATATGAATGGATAGGACAAGAGCATTGGTGAGTTTCACGCAATGCTCATAACAGCTGAGGTAGGGATGGGTAGAAAGGTTCTACCTATTCTCTAGATCAATAAGGGAGGCAATGGAAAGGCCATTCCCGATCCCATGGCAAATGTTGCCAAAGGAAAGGGGAACATCAAAGGCAAAGGGGAAGGGAAGATCAAAGCGGAACCTCCAAAACCTAAGCTTATGAAGCCTAAGGTAACGGAAAACGATCCATGCTTTGAGTATGGTGAGATAGGTTATTTGAAAGGGAATTGTCCAACCTATCTCAAAGAGTTGAGAAATAAGAGGGATGCTAGGCAAACCTCAAGCACAACTTTCATAATCCATATTGACTTAAATGTTATTTCCTCAAAGCACATGGGTAATTGGATACCGCATGTGGAACTCACTTTTGCAATCTGTTGCGAGGGTTCAAAAGAAATAAGCACTTTAGGAAAGGAGACTATGTTTTGACACTTTCAAAAGGTTTGGAAGCTGTTTTTCAAAACATGTTATATGCTCCTAGTTTGACTAGGAACATGATTTAAGTTTCCCTTTTAAAACAATATGGTTATGATTTAAAGTTAGTAAATGATGGTATTTATATTTATATGGATGATGTATATTATTTCAAGGCTATGCCTTCTAATGATGTTGATGAATTGGTTCATAATGATTCGTCCTACAATAACACATTATACCTATCATGCACCAAGAGACTTAAAATGGTTTAAGTGACTCTTATTCTTGTCATTTTCATCTTGGTTACATAAACAAGAATCGGATTTAAACACTTTAAAAGAATGGTCTTTTGAAAACAAATGAAAATTGTTCATTTGATAAGTGGTACTAATGAGAGAGCAAAAGACTTATTAGGAGTCATACATTTGGATGTATGTGGTCCTTTTAAGACAATGACAAGGTATGGTGAAACTTACTTCATTACCTTTACCGACGATTATAGTCGCTATGGTTATGTGTACTTGATGGCACATACACATGAAGAACTTGAAATGTTCAAAACTTCAAGAATGAAGTAGAAAATCAACTCGATAGAACTACCAAAGTTCTCCGTTTAGATAGAGAAGGTGAATACCTAAGTGAGACTTTTAGGGATCATCTAGGAAG
Source organism: Flaveria linearis (assembly GCA_024085815.1). Lineage (NCBI taxonomy): Eukaryota > Viridiplantae > Streptophyta > Magnoliopsida > Asterales > Asteraceae > Flaveria > Flaveria linearis. Next base: position 44,192,652 of record CM044010.1, on the reverse strand, counting down.
TTGTAAGATTGTCTCACAACTTACTCCTCACTGAGCACCATAACATAATGGTGTGTCTGAAAGGTGAAATCAAACCCTATTGGATATGGTTCGACCTATGATGGCTATAAGCTCACTACCTCTATCATTTGGGGTTTCGCACTACTCTCCGGGGCTCATATTTTGAATATGGCCCAAACCAAGAAAGTGGATTTGACGCCTTTTGAAATATGGAATGGAATAGTTCCATCGCTATCATATTTAAAATTATGGGTCATGAAGCTTATGTTAAGCATAACACCCAAACCAACTGAAAGTCGATTCACTAAGTGTATATTTGTTGGATATCCAAAAGGACTTTATAGGATACTACTTCTTTGATCCAACAGAGCAAAAGGTATTTATTGCTCAAAAGACAGAGTTCTTGGAAGCCAAGTTCCTTATGGAAGGAATGATGCATAGAACAGTGGAATTTGATGAGGATCAAGATCCACAAGCCGATACACGTTTGGTTGACACTAGCAATCAACAGGAGGTTGTTGATCATGATCAAGAGGTTGATCAATACACACAAAACGTTCACAGATCTGGTAAAGTTAGCATTCCACATGAAAGATATGGATTTTTCATAGATGGATGCTACGTGGTTGACTTCGATGAGCCAACTACATACCATGATGCAATGTCCAATTCGGATTGTGACAAGTGGCTAGGAGCCATGAACGTAGAGATGCAATCCATGTATGACAACCAAGTTTGGGAATTGGTTGACTCTTCACATAACTCCAAACCGGTTGGATGCAAGTGGGTTTTCAAGAAGAAAACTGATATGCATGGAAACTTGGATACTTACAAGGCATGACTTGTAGCAAAAGGTTTCACTCTAAGTCAAGGGGTTGATGATGATGAAACCTTCTCGCCAATGGCAATGCTAAAGTCTATCAGGATATTGTTTGCCACAACTGCTCATTATGATTATGAGATTTGGCAAATGGATGTCAAAACCGCTTTTCTTAATGGACACCTCGAAGAGACTGTCCATATGGTTCAGCCTGAAGGTTTTGTCGATCCAAATCATCCTGATAAAGTATGCAAGTTAAAGAGATCAGTCTATGGATTGAGACAAGCATCGAGAAGTTGGAATCAACGTTTTGATGAAGAGATCAAGAAATTGGGTTTCATCAAGAACACTGACGAGGCTTGTGTGTATCAAGGGGCTAGTGGGAGTATAATTACGTTCTTAGTATTGTATGTTGATCACATACTACATTTTGGAAATGACATTCCAACCATGGAAGGTGTTAAAACCTGGCTTGGAAGTTGTTTTTCCATAAAAGATCTCGGTGAAGCCGCCTATATTTTGGAAATAAAGATCTATAGGGATAGATCGAGGTGGTTGATAGGGTTAAACCAAAGTGCATACATTAATAAAATCTTGAAAAGGTTCAAGATGGAAAACTCTAAGAAAGGTATAGTACCTATTCAAAGAGGGACAATATTGAGTACATCTCAATGTCTAAGCTCAAAGGATGAGCAACATCGTATGAAAGACATCCCATATGCGTCTGCTATAGGATCCATCATGTATGCGATAATATGCACTAGACTGGACGTGTCATGCGCGTTAAGCATGACAAGTAGATATCAGCAGAACCCAGTAACAGCCATTGGATGGCTGTTGAAAGTATATTGGAATACCTTAGGAGGACTAAGGATATGTTTCTAATATACGGATCTGATGAAGAGGAACTAGTTGTAAAGGGTTACACGAATGCTAGTTTCCAAACTGATCAACATGATCCTCGATCACAATTGGGGTACGTCTCCATTATGAATAGGGTAGCATTATCCACTACAGAATTCAAATACATAGCCGCCTCATTAGCAGCTTGGGAAGCTGCATGGATAAAAAGGTTTATCACCAATCTAAGGATGGTCTCTACCATTCAAGACTCCTTAGAAATCTTTGTGATGACGAGGGTGCGATTGTTCAGTTCAAGGAACCCCATGCACATCAAAAGATTAGGCATAATGAGCGGAGATTCAACTACATAGGGGATGAAGTTGAAAAGGGAAAGATATGTATTCGCAAAGTTCACTTTGATCAAAACATTGCGGATCCACTCACGAAGCTCCTTGAAAGGGCAAAGCATGAAAGTCATACTTATGCCTTAGGACTTTGATATTCTAGTGATTGGAATTGATCTGTTTAGTATTAATATTATTAATATGGAACAACTGTAATACTTGACTCATCTATATATTCATGATACCTTGAGTCATGTTCCTTTTTAGCATGTTTACATCCATGAATAATTTTATTATTCTAAATGTCCGTAGTCGGTCATATTTGTGGGAACGAGTATGAATGTAAGACTATTATGAACTTGGATTGGTGGATATTCATAAGGCATGAATATAGAGCAATTGGTTGCTGCCAAGGTTCATAGATATTCGTGGGATACGAATATTGGACTGACCCGCATCTCAAATCTTACAACATGGAATCTTATTGATTGATCATAAGTAAATTTGAGTAAAGGCGAATATCATTTGGTATCCTCCGACCGGAGATACATATTGGATTTTGATATTCACCAAGTGTTATACCTTGAGCTAGTTCTTCATTGATATGAAATAATTGTCAGTACATAAGGCTATGTTCAGGTATGACATAAGATGATTGTGAGAAACGTATGTAGTCAAGATGGGATTTGTTCCTCTTATTCGTTGAGAGTGTGATGTCTAAGGCCTGATTAAGTTAAATCAACAAGGAATGATCATTCTGTGTCCTTGGATTTAACATGACATCTGCAACAAAAGGATAAATGATTGATTCACCTAAAACATTTCAAGTTGGATACTTGAAGGGAATAATTTTATTGAATGGCTTCTAAGTCATGCGTATTAAGGGTAGTAAACCGTTGTTAGGCGGTATTTACTGCTTGCATCAATCTTCTATGAATCTTGTGCAAGTGGGAGATTGTTGGATTCCTTATGCCCAAGATACATAGAATATTGATGTGGTTAGTACGTCATGATCCAAGTCGGGTCATACCCAATAACAAGCTTGACAAACACCAATAATTATTTAGTTGATGATATGATCGTGCAATTAAATAATTACACCAATTTAGAAAATGGGTTTTCTAAATAAGTTGCATATGAGATTGAACAATTTATAGGGATATTTTGTTCATCAGTATTGTTTGTAATGTTATTTAAGTTACTTAAATAACTTCAAATAATAAGAGAGTGTATGTGTGTTATGCAATTAAAAGGTTAATTATATATAACTCAAGTTAATGACTAGTAAACAAAAATAAAAATGGGTGTTCTGATTTTTGGGGGGAAACCCCTTGAACCACCAAGATTCGGCCGCCCCTAGGGGGTCATTTGGCCTTTTGTGTCTTGGTTTTTACACACCCCATTTACTAGCACATTACTCCATCTCTCATCCTCTCTCCAACATGCTACCACCAAGAACATTTCCTCTCAACTTTTGAAGAAATACAAAGCTGAAAAACGGGATTTTAGCTTGTTCTTGGTTCGATTTTTGGTGATGAAATCCTAGCAAAAAGGGTGTTTGTTGGAGGCTTGTGGGTATGGATGCTTGAGGACATCTCCTTTGGTGTTTTGGCCATTCAAGAGCAGCAATTTCTTCATCTCAACCACGTTTTTAGCAGCTCTAAAAGGAGGGTTTTCATTCACATTTTCAGCAGCCTTTGGAAGGTAGTTTGTTGATGTTGTTTTGGTTGTTTCTTTCTTTTGATAGCTAGTTCATACACATATGAATGATCCTTACAATCTTGGGTTTGTTGTGGCTATGAAATGAACTTAGTATTTCAGATTATATGACATGAAATAATCAATTTAATCCGCTGCATTTTCTTAGTTTAAATGGTTAAACTAGTTTGTTAAAGGCCAACAAACCCAACAGTTACAGCCTCGTGCCGCCTCTGGTGCAGGCTCCTCCTCCTCTTCCTCCTCATCAAAGAAAACCGCTTCAGTCTCCGTCCGTCTCCTTCCGCCCGAAGGTCTACCCCTTTCCTGTCTCTCCTCATCCCTAACAACCTTTATCACTTCAATCACTACAGACGGTAAGATCGTCTGCATGACTTGGTGTACTTCTTCCACAACCGCCTCTCTCATCGAGGCTCTCAAATTGGCGCTTTCGTCTGCTCCTTCCTGATGAGGAGTCTCGTGTTCTTCATGAACCACCTTTTCAACTCTAGGCCTTCCTCTCGTGACCCGTGGCTCAACACCACGTCCGCCACCACCTCCACCCCGTGAAGCCTTAGAAGACCTACCACCGGCCATCCTCTATAATACACTGAAAGATTCAAACACCAACATGGTCATTCAAGGAAATAGCTCAGTTCATGTCAAGTATAGTAAGTCCCTAATTACAGTGATAAGTTGTGATTAGCCACTTACCTTACTTTTCATACCCCGAGCATTACCTGTCCTGACTATATTAGCATCTAAATCTAATAGTAGCACATAAACACATAACATGCGCATACATTACTGGTTAACTTTAAGAAAATACTTGATGGCACACAACTACTCAGTCTGGCATCCCTTCCCTTTCCGTCCCATTCTCAGTTTACGTTAAGGTTTATTATGAAAAGTTTACCCATTTCACTTAAACTTTGGCTCTGATACCAAATTGTAAGGCCCCGTTCCCGGGCACCTTACGGTTGGTCTATCATCGCACATAAAACATTTTAAAACGTACATTTACTTTGCAGCGGAATTTAAAACATTCATTAATAACTAAAAACATGTCATTTCATAACTTTACAACATTCTTTTTCATTTCAAAATACAATGACATGTCAAAATATGGATGCCATCCTCAATGAAACCGAGTAGCCGCCTCGTGCCATCCTCAGCAACATACCTGCCAACTGGAAACACATCAAAACTCAGCGTTGCTGAGTGAGTTCTAGTTTTAAATAAAACATACTTTACTTTCCATTAAAAATGTTCTTACATACATGCGATCACACATCATACGTACACATAGATAATATTATTATTATCTTCTTTTCTCATTCATTCTTTATCTTTAACTTTCATTCATTCTCTGTCTTTCATTCGTTCATTATCTATCTTTAACTTTCATGCATTCTCTATCTTTCACTTCTATCGGGATCCGATCACACTTTACCCTCTTCATGGTACACAGCCATGATTACTGAGGTCGAGTGACAAGGATGCCATTTCATGCATTATCACTATGTTCCTTCCGTTGATTACTTTCATTCGTTCGTTCTTTAGCATTCATTACAATCATTATCTTTCGTTCGTTTCTTACGCTCTTTCTTTCACAATCATTTCTCTCATTCATCAATTCACGCAATACTCCCGACTCATGTCCGAAGACTGATACTATGTCGGGGCCTACACACACCCCCGACTCATGTCTGAGGATTGACACAGTACCGGAGCATGCGATCCTCTACTCATCCATCTAGATCCTGTCTCATGCAATATCCCCGACTCATGCTCGAAAGCTGACGCTGTGTCGGGGCCTGCTCACAAACCCCCGACTCACGTCCGAAGACTGACACAGCACCGGGATACGCGACAAAGATCCCATACGAGTCAATCACAGAGATTTAACTCCATCCAAATCTGTTGCAACACAAAGTCGCTCACCTCATAACTATGCTTGGCTTTATGCCACACCCCCGAAGTTAAACATATCTCGGGTAACAACACCCCCACCGAAATGGGTAACATCACCCCCACCGAAGTAGGTAACTATGACATACTACACCCCCACCATGTGGGTACCTACTATACACCATGTACCACACCGAAGGTCAGTCACAAGACTGGAACCTCTACGTGCACCCTTAAGGATTAGCTGAACCTCACGTGGTACACTTCGCTTGCAAGTCTCTCACGTTTTCATTCATTCATTAATGGTTCATTCAATCATCGTATTCCTCTTTTATTATCTTTCACTTTACGTTATTAATACTTTTCATTCATTCATAAACAATACACGCAATGATATGGAAAGATAGACATACATCGAAGCAAGGAACATCGATATTTACAAATCATCAGTCATTACCATCATATAGGGCTACATCATACTTATCATACATACATCCTGCATATGCATGCAGCTCTATCGTCATCGGGTCCACTTAACATCTAAGCCTCAATAGTTATCACACATGTACCTACGGGAGCTATCACGTCGCTTTCTACCCATGCTCTTCTCCCGAAGGCTAGTAATTGAACTACGTCTCTTCTCGTACATAACAGTCCTACTTGGGCGACTGGGCACCCCCCAGTCGCATGACCTTCCTGCGACTGAACAGCTATGCGATTGGGCCAATGCGGATGAACACCCATGTGGATGAACACCCCAATCGTACGAATGGACTCCCTATCGTACGACTGAACACTATACGTATAGACCACTATGCGACTGAACCCTCAGTCGTGCGACTGAACAACCATGCGAATGGACCTATACGACTAAGCATATGCGGATGAACATCTATGCGACGGGACCTCAGTCGCTTGACTCCCGTGCGACTGGATCCCCATGCGACTGGACCCCTATGCGACTGGACCTCAGTCGCTTGACTCTCATGAGACTGGATCCCCAGTCGTACGACTAGACCTCAGTCGTGCGGTTGAACGTCAGTCGTTCCTCAGTCGGCCGATTGGCACTTCAGTCGCCTAGCCCTAACTGGGCAGCGAGTGCAGTTCATCCCGAACTGCAGTCGCGAGTCACGACCTCCAAATCCTTCCAAACTCGTTTTAAGCCCAAATTAACCCTCCTAAACCTTAGGGAATCATACTATGATGACATTCAAGCACCTACACGTCCGAAATCGCGCTCTAAACACACTATACGCATACACATTCGTACATACACGGGTTAAACACCTAAAAACTCAAAAATATAGTTTTCAAATGTGTTCCAGCCCCAAAATCATTCAAAAACATGTAAAAGAGCGGTCTTAGAACTCACCTTAGTAGCCTCCTCGGTTAGAGCTTCGATTTGACCCGCTATACGTCGATTTTGGCTCACGAACCCGCTTGGACCGAACTGTCTCCTTCTTCTCTCTGATGTTGGCGAGTCTGGGAAAGTGTTAGGGCTGCCCTCTCCCTTAAATACTACTGTCCAGTCGCCCGAGTTCTCCATGCGATTGGACCTTCAGTCGTCCAAGCTCTATGCGACTGAACACTTTAATCGTATGATTGAGCTCCAGTCGTGCGGTTGAGCTTCAATCGCATGTCTTCCATGTGATTGGACGCTCCAGTCGCATGACACTCCAAATCGAAATTTCCGGGCGTTACTGTACACCATATCGATCGATACAGCAGTCGTTCTGGGAGAACGCTGTGGTAGATAGGTCGACTGATCACCACTCCATCAGGAGCTCTATATTTGGGGAGCCCATACAGATTACCGAGGAGGACATACGGACGGTCCTTGAGTTTGGGGATGACGCAGACTGCCCTATTCGACTACATCCCCTGACTGTCCGTGGCTGCTTCATAAGGGCCAAGTATTGTGGGGATATCAACACGAGCATGCTCAACAAGGGCAACTTGTGCCCCCAGTTTAAATACTTGGCACACGTACTTCTACGCTGCATAGCTTCCAGAAAGGGTGGATTTGACGAGCTTTCAGACCAGATGCAAAATGCATATGTTGCTCTGGTGTTGAACCACCCTTTTGGTTTCTCCAGGATTATCTTCACTTACATGGTGAAGAACATAGAGGCTTAGGGGAATGAGGGATTTTGCATGTACCCTCGATTCCTTCAGCTGATGATTGATCAAAAACTTCCCCAACTGCCCAAAGCTCAAGATGATGCAGTCGTGCTTGAAGTGATGGATGGCAAGACTCTGGGTAGGATGAAGGTGTACAGGGGGAAGCAGGTGAAAATCCCTGTTAGGCGACTGTTTAGGCATCTGGCCCGTGATGATTATGTGGCGCCAGCAAAGAGGAAGTGGCACCACGAGGACAGTGACTCGGATGTAGAGCAGATTGCTCTAACCTCCGATGACTCACATGATGATCATGATTCTGATCAGGGAAGGGATGGTCAGGGAGGACCCGAACTAGCTCCAATTCACCCAGATTTTCAGATGGAGGAGGAGGAGGAGTCAGATGAAGAGCTGCTCACCCGGACTGTGGGAAGTAGAAAGTTGCTATGGAGCGAGGAATTAGGGCGGTTGGTTGACGCCCGGGAGGGTCTGGGAGCTCTACTGTTGATCCATCTTATACCCCAGCCTCTCCCAGCAGTCGAGGTTGAGCCTCTGTGTCCAAAGGGACATGGAGAAAACGTATGGCACAGCCACATGGGCTGAAGCCCAAGCGCAGGAGGATTACTCTTATCACTACCTCCTCAGCTACCACCACTACTACCACACCACCCACATCCACTACCACTACACCACCTACCACCACATTACCACCCCTAATCTTCACCACTACACCACCCACCACAATATTACCACCCCTAATCTACACCACCCACCACAACATTACCACCCCCAATCTTTACCACTACACCACCTACCTCCACCAGTCACCAAGCTGACCAATCTTCCTTCCTAACAGCTTCATCCCTCCCTCCTATTGAAGTGGAGGAACAGCTTGCAACACTAAATAGAATAGTGCTGAAACTGTTGGCTGCAGACGAAAAGAAGACAGCTCGACTTCATCAGCTTGAGGAGCAAAATGCTTCTCAAGCTGAGCAGATCATACAACTCCAGGAACAACATGTCGTATCTACTCAGAAGATTGAGGAGTTGGAATCTGCGAATAAGAAGATCCTGCTGAAACTGAAAGGGTCGCAGGATGAGCCATTAGAGATCGATGACGGAGATGAAGACGGTGATGATGATGAGGAGGATGATGAAGAAGAGGAAAGTGATGATGATGATGAGGGGGTGATGGAAAGGATCAAGAAAAGGATGATGATGATGATGAAGGGGATGCAGCTGCATCTGCCTCTGCTCCTGGTCATGAGCAACGAACTAAGAAAAGACAAGACCAGGGAGCATCAGCTGCCACCCCGCCTACCTCCCCTTCTGCCGAAGATCCAGCGATGATTCAAGGCAAAGTTTAGGATTAGATGTTTATTTATTATTAAACTATTGTCATTGTAACCATGTATTTAATATATGTGTAATGTAAATTAATGAAAAGTTAAATTGACATTGGTTATGCGCTTAATGTATACTAACTTGCACTGTGTTTGGTAAATTGTTATACAGGTTCATCCAAACAGGCTAACGAGCACGATGTGATACCCCTTAGACAAATAGAGACTCAATTGACAATGATTCTCGATTTGCAAGGAATAGTACATCGCTCTGTTAGTTACACACCTGAAGAGGGCGAGATCATACATGATCTAACTGATGAGCAGATTGCTGAATTATTCAGTCTAAACCCTGATGAGCTGGTAAAGGATGCGCCCGTAGTCGACGTAGTCAGTGATGAAGAACTACAGGATGTCGATGAGGTGGAGATAGAGGATGTGACTGCTGATCATTATCCCCAGTACACTAACGCCGAAGGCGAAGTGCTACCAGATCTGGGGGAAACCTTTGACAGCAATATCTTCGATAAAGTTGAAGAGATGACAACAGCTAAGGCAGCAACATCAGAAGCTCCTCAGGCAGATGATGCTGATTTAGCATCCAAAAAGGCTGAGTGGGTAGCCTGCCTGGAGGAGATGAAGAAACAGCGTGCGCCGAACAAGTCAAACGCCTACACCAAGCTTTAAAAGATAAAGAAACATCAGAAGGTTTCAGGCAAGATTATCAGCTAGGCATACTTTGAGGACCTCAAAGTATATGCCGTGAAGAGAGAGAAGGGAATAGAGTATTTCAGATTCCCACATGATCTGAAAACTCTCCCTGGTTTTGAGCTAAATCGTCTAGCCAACTTGAGCCTCCTATATGTTGTCTCTGGAAAGATATCGGGATGGTTCGAGAAGGCTCTGAACAAGGAGTACCTTACGAGGTGGGTCAATTTTAAACCTCAACAGCCCAAAAGGTTGATTCATAAGACCGAGGTTGACCCCACCTCCCGAAGACCAAAGGTGATTTTGAGATGGCACCCTCCGTGCATAATGTCGCGTATTCCACTGAGAGAAATACCACAAGATTTTGCACCCCATTTTAAATGGTGGTATTATGACTGGCGCACTGGTGAGGCCGTCATAGTTTTGGATAAAGAAGGGATGATAGAGATGATTAGGGTATACGACCCTATGTGGCTAACCAACTTGTCTGCTTCAGATGTCTACATCTTGTACAAGTGGCCCCTATTTTTTGACACTCAAGATATCGTGCAAACACTTCAGTTTCATCACGTTATACGTTTATGCTTCGCACTTGATATTCATGCTGGGGTTTCCCGAGAAGAAAGAGTAAAGAGATATGAAGAGTTCAAGAAGGAAGTCAAAGTATAGATAAAACTAGGTCCAAGGGGGAGTTTGTTGGTACACATGTCCCTAGTTCTAGTCTAGTGATCTTAAATGTAATAGACTTTCATTCTGTAACACATATGTAATGTCGATTCAATGTAATGAAAAACTCTTCAGTGAATGGTTGATTGATTGTTTAATGTCGTATCTATTAATAGTTTTTGTTGTTACACACATATATGAACATGTTATATAGGTTATATAGTTGTTAGACATGTTCTGAATCATTTAAGGTTCAAGAATGTGTTTAACTAAGTAATCTGATTCAGTCGCACGACTGGACAATGCGAATGGGCCAATCGCACGACTGAACCAGATGATTGAATCAATTGCACGATTGTGTCATAAGACTGACTCAGAAGCACGAATGGTTCAGTCATATGAATCAGTCGCACGACTGAGCCAGTCGCGTGGCTCAGTCGTACGAATGAAAGCTGTAACCTACAAATATCACTTAATTCGTGGAAAAACAGGAAACTTCGAGAATTATCAACCCTAGCCGTCCCAGATCGCACAGAGAGTCCCTTCCAACTTCACAGAGCGTATCAGATCATTCCTACTTCATTCTTAACGTTTTCTAATCGTTAGGTTTGATCCGGATAACGTTCCCCCTGATTGGATCGCCAATCAAATAGAATTCGGCGCTATTTGATTAGGTTTCACGTAGAATCAGTTAGTACTCTGTACGTACACGGTCCTAGCACAATTCTCTTAAAGAACTTCTTTGCTCTATAGGTTAAGAGAGCCATTTGTTGGACAATGTCCATGTATCCACATCGTCTAGATTAAAACACTCTAGATCATCAAAGCAGAACTGAAAAACACCAGAGTATTCATTTCCTAAAACAAAGAACAACTATCCTAAAAAGGACTTTCTTAGGCTTGTTAAGACCAAGGTGTCTTAGGAAATGTGATGTAAGGCCTAGAGGGGTGTGATGGGTGTTGATTGTTGTTCCTGTATATCTAGGGCTGGGGAGTTCTTGACCCTTCACTCACATGTAGAGCATTGTTGACAGGAGAAATTGAGCTTCTATTCATTTGATGGCTCATCTGAGTCTCCATCTCCATACGTATCCATCAAGGATCCCATACAATTCAATCATGGTGAGTGCGTTCAGGTTCTCAGTTCTCCTGATAGGGACACAATAGAAGGTTTACTCATGAGGAAGTGCACTTATGAATTTTCTTACTGTCTCTTTTCTCAAGAGTCACTCCTATAGACTAAAGAGATGCAATTAATTCCATGTATCTGGAGTATTGTTGGCTTAAGGTCTTACCGACAATATAATCAAAGTTTTCAAACTACTACTTCAGTACATCTTTTTTGGACTATTTGGATTATGAGGAACCAGAGTACATCAATGTGAAAGCATCAACGAGTTCTTTGGCTGTTGTGAAATGCTCAAAGCCTACCATTATGGAATTCGGTATGGCAGTGAACAATACAGTCATTACTTTGCTATCAATGTCCATCTTCTTGAAGTCTTCATCAGAGTAGTCTTTAGTTTCCTTTTCAATCATCGTATTGTCACAAGTTGGTGATGCCACTTTTGACTTGTATGGGCCATGAGTGATAGATCTCCACATCCGACTATCTTGACACTTGATGAACCTTCAATATGTTGACACCAGCGTCTAAAATTATCAGGAGTGATAATAGGAGCCCTAGTCATAGGTCCTATCTTAGTCTTAGCATATTTTGGTTGAGGTCCCTTTGAGTAGAGTGAGTGAGTATGAAGAAATAAGGATGATTTGGATGGTTAGATCTCACAATCAAGAGCATGTATACTCTAATACCAATTGAAGGATCGGTGTTGGTCTCCCAACATAATATTTTCTCTCAAACTCACTAAGTCTCACTCTTGTGATGATGTAGAATCTCAAACTATGTAGATGATAATATACTAAGTTAATGAAAACAAGAAATGGTTTTTAAGTTACTTGTATCCATTACTTCTTAACACAGTGTTTACAAGACTCTTACAAAGCATGCATAATGAGTTACATTGAGAAACTATATATACTACTATCTATAGCCATTTATTCTTAGGAAACCAGCTGGATTTACATCTAAACAAATAATATTGCTAGAAGTAAGGTATCTAAGATAAAATACTATCCTAGATTAGATAGTCATGACATGTCCATGTCTTACCTTTTGTTACCTACTAAAGGTGGTAACTGTACTAACTAATAAAATATGACAGTGGAATAAAGTATGTTCAACTACATGGGCGTGGGAAATCGCCATGCAGTATATCAGACTTGACAGTCAGACCATACTTATGTCCGCTGGTCCATAGTTGATTCTTTTGAAGGTAAACTAACTTTGAAAGAATAAGTTCTTACGAGGCCAATTATACTTCGAAAGGATTAACTTCTTCTGAATCTTCTGTAAGTCTCTAGGACTTCATTCTTTGGAAGTCTTTGCCTTGGATCTTCTAATATTGAACACTTTGAAAGGAAAACTACTTAGTCTTGGAAGACTTAGTTTTCCTTCGGAATCTCTTCATACTTTAGTCTTTGGAAGATCTTCAGTTTGTCGTCGAAGAGTTGCTTCTGCTTCGGAAAACTTTCTTTAGTTGTACTCAAAATCTTCTAAATGTAGTTTTGGTTGCACCATCCTCATCTGATCCAACATAATCCATGTTCGTCGTAACCCTAGGCTGGGTGTGGCAGAATTGTTATCGCCATGACGCATGGTGGTGGTGCTTCTACTTCATCGCCAATTTCATAGCCCTTAGTCGGTAAGGTAGGTATAAGTGGACCATATGCGGCCCCAACAAGATCGTTGTTATGGAAGTGGTTTTTTTATGTTCTCCTCTTTCTCTTTGATGGATATTCATCTTTATTATTTTCATGTTCATGACGATGAGTTGGTCCTACGTTTCGATGTAAATTTTGTTTAGAGTCGTGTCATATAGAATACCTTTCATTTGACGGTATCAATTCGAATTATTCTACACTTAGACATAAATTTAGTTATGAATAAGTATGTTGAATTTAGTCTGTACTTTATCATGCCACATACAGCCCCACCATAATGTGGTGCGCAAAAGTACTAGTTAGAATTATTTAATGAGTCTAAGAAATGTCAAACAAAAATTGATAAGCAAAGAAAAATAATCTAGAAAAACTAACAAGCTATCTATTTAAGAACAATTAATTTAAATAAAATAACTAATTAAAAATTAATAAAATATTAATGAAGAATTAAATTATCTATTAATCTTTTTGATAGGCCTTTATGAGGCTTAGTGACTGTTAAGCTTTGGACTTGAGGTGAATATAACAACCCTATATCATTAAAATTTTATTTTAAAGGAAAAATATATTGTGTTGTAACTATTTGAGCTTTAGTTATATAATGTATGAGTATGAGATTTGTTGTCAGTTTTGTGTGTCCTGTTATGAGAACTCACAACCATAAGTTCTATTTTGAACCATCTCATAGTATAGGTAGAGCTACTTGGAGATTTACGCTACACAAGTTGGAGTCCCAACTTAGGCTACCGATATAGGGTCTTTTGTCATATTATACGTTTTGAGTGTTTATGTTACTTTGAAGAGCATAAATTTGTAGGCTCTTGCAATGTGGTTAGGTTTGATTGTAGACTTATTTAATTATGGTGTAAAACACTGAATTTGTTAGTACTTCTTAAAGATTAACATGTTTCCTTTATTTTTCTTTGTATAAGTTTTGTCATAGTATAGGTGTAACACCTGGAAAATTTTGTCAAAATAAAGAATGGAAAAGAAATGAGAAATAAAAGAAATATATTTTGTAAGAAAGAAAGAGAGGCCAAAGTGGAGGGGTGCAAAGTGTAAAAAGGTGAAATCTTTTTATTATTTTGTTTGAAAAGGTGGTATGGCCACCCACACCACCTGCTACACCTTACTGCTTGATGTTTTAGAGAGAGAAAGCAGCAAAGCTTCAGTTCTAGAGAGAGAAAGAAGCTACATTCGTAAATTGGTAAGTGTTCTTCATGTTTTTGGTTCAGTTTTATGGGTTTTCAACCATAAGACTGATATCTACATGTTCCTATGTGTATGCATGCGTTTGGGTATGCATTCTTGACATGTTTTAGGTATTAAGAGTGTTGGACCAAAAGAACGAATGAGCCAGATCAGAAAAACCTCTAAGTCCCACATGACATCACAACAACTGCTGAAGGCTTCATCAGCAGTTTGACAAAGATTGAAGACTCAACAGCTGAAGATCAAAGATCTGAAGAACAACAGCTGAAGATCCCAAGTACTGAAGACAAGTACTGAAGTCTGAAGTATCGAAGAATACAAGTACTGAAGACTTCAAGTACTGAAGATCAACAGCTGAAGAACTGAAGAACTGAAGATCAACAACTGATTCATAAAGTCTGAAGACAAAGACTGAAGACATCAGCTGATGAGAACTACTGAAGTCATCAGCTGATGAAACATCTGAAGATCAAAGTCTGAAGACCAAGTGCTGAAGCTTCAGAGTTTGTCACAACAGCTGAAGAAGTTGTCTTCAGTTGTTGTGATGGTTTTACTTTTTAGTAATTGTAATTTTGTTTCAGTAGATTGTAAACTACTGAAGAGCTTGTTCTTCAGTAGTTGTAGTTCAGTAGTTTTAAACGACTGTAGAGTTTGTTCTTCAGTCGTTGTAATACTTTCAGTAGTTCTTTTATTCAGTAGTTTGTAATAAGTTAGAACACTTAGCATTTTGTAAGAAGATGTCAGCTGTTTGACATCTTCAGTAGTTTAGGTGTTCTTTCAGTAGTTTGTTAATAACCGTTTGATGTCACTATCAAGTGACATCAGCATACGTCATTTTGCCTATAAATGGTAGATGACCTAATTGTAATCCTCGTCGAAACGTGTGATTCAATAGAAAGCACCTTTTTGCAAAATTGTTCTCTCTCTCTATAATTTTACTGTTACATGCAAAATCATTTGTGTTCTTGCTTATTTGTTTAATTCTAGTGCTAAATCCGCTGTGAATACAACCTAATTGATCAAACTAGAGGCTGAGATCCTGTCAAATGGTATCAGAGCCAAAGGGAAGAGTCAACCATTTGGATGCTCCTGTATTGAAACCACAGAAAAGGAAATCCAAGCCAAAGGGTTCCTCTTCTACACCATCTCCTTCACCTTAGGCTGTCACACATAACACACCAGTTGGTGTTGCACCTGTTGTTGAGAACAGAACCAAAACCAAAAAGGTTTGGGTCTCTAAAACAAAGTAACTTGTTGTTGTGATTGCAGGGTTCTTCAACATGCCAAAGAAGCATCTGGTATGTAGACAGTGGAGGATCCATGCACATGACAAGGAGCAACTCTCTTCTTAAAGACTACTCTCAAGGAAAGAAGGAATTTGTTTCCTTTGGCAATGATGCAAAGGGTTACATCATCGGAAAAGGCTTTGTTTCCAATGGGGAAATAAGGTTTGATGATGTCAACCATGTGGAGAATCTCAAGAACAATCTCTTGAGTGTCAGTCAAATGTGTGATAAAGGCCATGTTGCCCTTTTCACAAGCCAGAACTGTCGGATTCTGTCATTCAAAGTTCTAAATTTGATTGACAAGGTGTTGGATGAATACACTCTCTTGAAGGCCAAAAGGACAGGAAGAGTGTATGCCTTAGATCTTTCCAAAAAGATAGATCTAAAAGGCCATCCTTGCCTATTCTCCAAGGCCTCCCCTCAAGAGTCTACTCTATGGCATAGAAGGCTGGGGCATGTTAATTTCAAGAACATGAATCAGCTGATAAGCCATGGTTTAGTAAGAGTATTGCCTTTGTAGGAGTTCAAGTGTGAAGACAACTGCACTGCTTCCTTAAAAGGAAAAGGACACAGAGTTTCATTCCCTCTAATTGAAGAACCAAAGTCCACTGCCTGCTTGCAATTCCTGCACATGGATCTTTTTGGTCCTGTCAGGGTGATGAGCATGGCAAAGAAGAAATACTGCCTGGTAATTGTGGATGATTACTCCAGGTTTGTATGGACTTTCTTCTTGCACTCCAAGGATGAAGCTGCCAAGGCTATTATGAACTTTGTGTTATTTGTGGAGAAGCAGTATTCCCTGCAGGTCAAGTGTGTGAGGAGTGACAATGGAACAGAGTTTAGAAACCACACACTTGATGACTTCTACCTGTCCAAGGGAATTAAAAGGCAGTTCAGTATTCCTAGAACTCCTGAACAGAATGGAGTGGTTGTGAGAAAGAACAGGACTCTCATTGAAGCTGCAAGGTCAATGCTGGCTGACTCAGGATTGCCACTAACCTTTTGGGCTAAAGCTGTCAACACAGCTTGCTATGTGCAGAATAGAGCATTAGTGAATCAGAGGTTGATGAAGACTCCTTATGAAGTACTTCATCATTTGGCCCCTCTGATTTCCTACTTTAGAGCCTTTGGGTGTCCATGTTTCATTCTCAACACTAGCAATCCACTCCAGATGTTTGCTAGTAAGGTGGATGCAGGGTATTTTGTTGGTTATTCATCAACTTCCAAAGCATACAGTGTTTTCAATTGTAGGACAAAGATGGTTTAAGAAACTCTACATGTCAAGTTTAATGAATCTCCAAAGGACAAGATTCCACAAAACCCTGTGGAGTTGTTTGATCTGGACATACTGCAATATGTTCCTTATCAACCTCCAGCTGTTGTGCCTGTTAACAGTTCTCCACCTGGTCGTACTGATGATGATGTAGCCAGTACTCACCTTTTCAGGTTTAGTGACAACCTGCCTGAGTCCACTAAACCTGATGCTCTTGTAGCTTCAGCAGTCCCATCCGCAACAAATGCTGATAAGATTTCTGTATGCTCCACTTCATTTGAGCTGCCATCTCCTACATGGTTTCAAGAATCTTCATCACCATCTGTTGCTGCTGAAGGTCCTACAAACACTTGCACTGATATTATAGTCCATCAAGAGCTGAAGAATCACCCCACATCTCAAATCATTGGTGATATAAATGCTGGAGTTTCAACCAGGAATCAATTGTCCAACTTCTGCTTCTATGCTCTTTTCATCAGTCAGCAAGAGCCAAAGAACTATCATGTTGCCTTAAGAGACAATGGATGGGTAGAAGCAATGCAGCTTGAGTTTCTTCAGTTCAGAAAACAGCAAGTGTGGGAGCTTGTTCCTTTACCCCAAGGTAAGTGTGCAATAGGCACCAAATGGTTATTTAGGAACAAAACAGATGAAAAGGGCCAAATAGTTAAGAACAAGGCCAGACTGGTTGTCCAGGGGTTTGCACAAGAGGAAGGCATCGATTATGATGAGACCTTTGCCCCTGTAGCCAGACTGGAGGCAATTAGATTGTTTTTAGCTTATGCTGCCTTTCACAGTCTTAAGGTTTATCAAATGGATGTCAAAAGTGCCTTCTTATATGGTAAAATAAAAGAGGAAGTTTATGTGTGTCAACCACCAGGCTTTGAGGACAATAAACATCCTGATTGGGTATATAAGCTTGATAAGGATCTTTATGGGCTGAAACAAGCTCCTAGAGCCTGGTATGAGACACTATCAACTTTTCTTCTGGAGAATAAGTTCACTAGAGGCACCATTGATAAAACCTTATTCATAAAGACTGTAGGACAGCATAAGCTCCTTGTTCAAATTTATGTAGATGACATCATTTTTGCATCCTCTGATCCACAGTTGTGTGATGAATTCACAAAGCTCATGAAGCAAAAGTTTGAAATGAGTGCTATGGGGGAATTACAGTTCTTTCTAGGTTTGCAAATCAAACAAAGGGTTAATAGAATCTTTATTCATCAGTCCAAATACACAAAAGAGTTGTTGAATAAGTTTGATTTACAAACCCGTAAGCCCTGTTCTACTCCCATGAGCAGCATCACACAACTGGATGTAGATCAGAAAGGTAAAACGGTTGATGAAACCCTTTACAGATGTATGATTGGGTCCTTGATGTACCTTACAGCTTCTAGACCAGATATCATGTTTGCAACATGTGCCTGTGCTAGATTTCAGGCTGCACCTAAAGAATCCCATTTGATTGCAGTCAAAATGATCTTTAGATATCTGCAAGGTACCCAATCACTAGGTCTTTGGTATTCAACTGGGCATTCTTGCAAATTAGTTGCTTTCTCTGATAGTGACTATGCAGGATGCAAAGTCTCCAGAAAATCCACTTCTGGTGGTTGCCAATTCCTAGGCAATTGTTTAGTTTCTTGGCAGAGTAAGAAACAAACATCCATTGCTACATCCACTGCTGAAGCTGAGTACATTGCTGCTGCAAGTTGTACATCTCAGGTACTTTGGCTTCAGAACCAACTTTTGGACTATGGCATCACAGAGACTAAGACTCCATTATTAATGGATAGTGCTTCAGCTCTTTGGATTGTTAAAAATCCAGTCCAGCATTCTAGGACCAAACATATTGAGATCAGACATCATTTTATTAGGGATTGCTATTAAAAAGGTCTGATTGATCCAAAGTTTGTGCCTAGTGCTGATGAGCTTGCAGACATCTTTACTAAGCCTTTAGATAGTGCCACATTTCAAAATCTGGTACTAAGGCTTGGTATGCTGCAGCTAGAATAATTTGACTAATACTGATGTTCTCAGTTCACAAGTACTGATGAGCATTAGTATGCAAAGGTCAAATATAAGTACTAATGAGTAATTTAGTCTTTAGCTTTTTCATAACTACTGAAGACTAACATGCTTCAAAGTACTAAAGTACACTATTTGTTGAAAACAACTGATGTAGTTACAACTACTGATGTGGTTATAACTACTGATGAACAATTTTCAAACAAATAAGTACTGAAGAACAAATTTTGTTCACAAGTACTGATGTGTAATCTTACACAAGTACTGAAAGACAAAATGTGTTCACCAGCTCTGAAGAATAATTTATCAGCACTTATGAACATCTGATCACAAGAGCTGAGGAATAAAATATTCACAAGAGCTGAAGGGCCAATGAAACATCTGAAAGTCAGCCAAAGAGCTGATGAGTAAATGTGGAGGTCAGAATGAAATGACTGAATTGACGGAAACAACTGATGAGTAACTTTACACTTCAGCTGATACCTACATCTGCTGTTTCATACCCAAACAACTGAAGGACAAAACCATGTCTTCAGTAGTTTCACAACTACTGAAGACTAACACCAAGTCCTCAGTTGTTTACAACAACTGAAGCAAAACCATGTCTTCAGTAGTTTATAACTACTGATGTCAGTAGTTTACAAGTACTGAAGGCTAACACCAAGTCTTCAGTTGTTACAACGTCTGAAGATGAAAACCATGTCTTTAGTAGTTTATAACTACTGATGACTAACAACAAGTCTTCAGCCGTTTACAACATCTGAAGGACAAAACCAAGGTCTCAGTAGTTTCAACTACTGAAGACTAACACCAAGTCCTCAGATGTTACAACCACTGATGGTTCAAAGCACGTCATCAGTAGTTTCAACAACTGATGACTAACACCAAAACCTTCAGTAGTTTTCTTTCAGCCTTTGCCCTACCCTATAAATACCCAACCTTCAGAGCTTTTCATTCTCACTTGACCTAAAATTTCAAAAACTCTGAAACCTCCCATACACCATTAATGGCGACCATGCAACTGAAGCCACGACACAACTGTGTTGCATACCTCACAAAATCGCCTATCTGGACCAAATTTCATCATGCCATAGATTTGATGGTCGACTCACCCTACCAAACGGACCTTCCTACTAAATCCCATCGTCTACGCCCATTCATTATCACAGTTCTGGACGAATATCACCATCCAAACTGGAGAGAACGAAGGCGAGGTCTCTCTCCGGTCGTCCCTGAACAACCACCCGATAGTCATTACTCCAGCTATAATCCGACAAACCCTAAAGCTGGATGATGCCACCTACCCAACCGACTACCCCAAAGGCACCCTTGACCTTTCTTTTGCTCACTGTGATTATCAGGGTGACCTATCTGCCTCAACCCTGCTGAAGAAACATTTCCATGACGCTGAACGTATCATTTTTCACATGGTAAATGTTTGCTTAGCCCCGAAGACATCATCACGGGGTCAAATGTCCACAAGGTGGCAGCAGGTATTATACTCTATCGTTGAGAAACAACCACTAAACTTTTCTGAAATAATTTTCTTGGAACTCAAGGACATGGCTACAAAACCTTTTACAAGCCGTTGGATTTTATATCCATGGTTCATTATGGTCATGATAGAGAACCAGCTTAATGCTAAGGGACTTGTTGGCACTGGGGTCCCTGCCATCGCTGTTTTAGCTGTGTTATACTCCAGGCACAACACCGACCAAACCCATAAAAAGGCTGCCAAGCTGTGAAAACCCACGCAGCTAGAACCCACAGCCTCCACCTCACAATCCAAAGTCCCCACCAAACCCAAAACCAAAAGAAAATCCAAAAAGGCTACTCAGGGAGATAAGTCCCTTGAGGATGCCCCTGCAACACAAATGCAGGAAGTGACTGCTGGTCAGATTCTCCCAGCAGTCACCACGACTCCACCTACCACAACCGCATAGGTTTCCTCTCAACAGGAGCCTGATGCAACCATTTCAGGGGCTGCCACAAATCTGGAATCTTTCTCAATTGAGAAGATTGCCATTGAAAAGCACATTCCTCCCCATGTGCACTCTGCTTCTAGCCCATAACCCACTGAAACCACCCCACAAAGCCCTACCATAATAATCGCCAAAGTGTTGACCCATCTAAACACTCCACCCTCTCCCTAGAAACCAATTATCACTGGGGTATCTCCAACCGAAGAGAGGGTGGACACAAGTGTTAGTGGGAGCCCACAACACCGAGAATCACATATCTCATCTCCCAGTGTGGCTAGGGAGATAGGATATTCTGGTGAGGCTGCCACTTCCCCTGCATCAACATCTGAGCAGGGAGAAGCTGGTACCATCAATAAGACCTCACCAGAGACAACTGCTAATGATAGATCCAATCCGAAGGCTGGAAGTCCCCAGTACTAAGACAAAGGGGCACATGCAACTACTGAGCCACACTCAGTGCATGTACATCCTGACACTGTCAGGAGGTCAGGTGATTCAGTGCAAACTGATGATGACCTGAGCTTCTTCTTCGATGGTCGCTCAAAACACCATCCTAGAGGATGAGGTTAGCAAACTCAAAGAGCTGCTAGCCAAAATGTCTCAGGATGCAAGTCCATCTGCCACCATAAACCCACAGATGGCACCTTCACCCGAAGGTCTCACATACACTCAACCACTCCCACAAACTCAGCCACCTGCCTCTGCTTCCGGCACTAGTTCTAAGGAACAGAACCCTCCTGAGCAACTAGTTTCTATCTTCCAAAAATCCCTGCCTCTCATCACACCAATAATCACAGACATTGTGATGAAAACCCTTGATGAGAGGCTTCCCTCACAAATTCAACCCATGGTGGAGGTTGCTGTAGCTAAGACGCTTGCTGATAGTCAAACCCCAACCAATGCACCCAAAAAGGGGGAGACATCAGTGCAAGCCAAGAGGAAGAGGGTAGGGGAGGAGAAAGAAGTAGGGAGAGAGGAGGAAAACGAGGGGGAGAGGATTGAGGAGACTGTGAAGGTGAAGGGGAAGGAGAAGGTGAGGGAGGAGAGAGCTGAACCGATAGAAGTGGCTGAAATCCAAAATGATTTCAGTGTCACTTATAAAAAGAAGAGAGGATAGAAGGAGGGAGAGAAGGTAGAGAAGGTGGATACTGATCTAGCAGTCCTAGTCAAGGAGGCTGATGCTGAGCATAACCGATCAATGGACTCTGTCATTGATCAGCTGTTCAGGCAAGGCTTTGACATGGACACTGCCATGCTAGATCGGGAAATTAGGAAAATAGAGATAAAGGAGATAGAATACCGATGGACCACTTACAGGCAAGAGGAAAGAAAGAGACTCGAGGCTATGAGTAGGTTTATTTCGAAGTATCTGGGGAGACCAGTCCAAGATGTGAAGGCTTGGACCAGGGACAGAATCTTGGCTATAGCCACCAAGATCTGTTCGGCTGGTGATTTTGCCAAGGGACTGGTCGTAGAAGCCCTATCTAAGCCGGTGCTGGGAACAGGACCTTGCTAGTCAAACAGACTAAACGTGCCCTTATCTCTAGATTGCCAGCAAAGCCTGCCCAAATTCCCATACCAACAACCCAAACACAACCCACAAAACCAATCCCTTCACCATCAAAACCTATTGCCGATGATCCACCCTTGTAGAAGAAGAGAAGGGTGTTAAGGCTGCAAGAGGAAGAAGAAGAGGAGGATGAGGAGGATAGACTGCCTCTTTCTACAGTCATACCCTTACCTAAAGCCAATCCTAAACCCATCACTCCCACCTCACAAATGGATGTTGTGAGGGTAAAGATAGAAGAAGAAGAGCAGCAGAAGCTTCATGATGCTGAAATGCTAAAATCAATAGACCAAGCTTATGCTGCTTCCTCATCCATTGTAAATATGAGGAAAGAAGCTTTGAGACTCCATACTCTTAGGCAAACCTTACAATATCAAAGAGAGAGAGTGAGGACATGGCCTGATCCTAGGGTGGCTCATAGGATTAAAAAGATAGATATACCAGTGAGATACAAGGGCCAAGTTAAGAAGATCGTAGATGAAGTGATCACAGTGGCCATTGTAATTCCATCCTCGGAGATTGTAGAAGATTTCAAGAAAGCCTATGAGACTAAACAGCCACCCCAAAAGATGTTGGAAAATAGGGTGGTCAGAAAAGGATTAGTCTACAAGAGGCATGAGAACTTCAGGAAAGATGAACTCAATCTGTTACTTGAGGGCATTCACCCAGATGAATTTGTCTGCAGACAGATAACAACAGTTGAGCTCAAGAATGGTAAACAGGCCAAGTATGTCTCAGAGCTGTATGGCCGTGAAGGATTGTTTGATGGTGAGGCTGAGGAGCTTACCATGTAAGAACAAATTACATTCCTCAGAGCCTACACCCGAGAATCATACAGGCTCATACATGGGAAGTAGGTCTCATGGATGGGACAACAGCCTTGTGTCCAGTTCCCCAAGATAGGGTTCTCATCCATACTATGCCAATCAAATCTCAGAGACCTCTTCCTAGGCCAGTGCTTACATGGGTCATCTTCTAAGCTGATCAAGAATGAAAAAGACCAATCATTCTGCCATCAATAAGTGGGACTAATAAATTGCTTAGAGGTTTTGGCTGCATTGGTTCAGGGGGAATTTGTTGGACCAAAAGAACCAATGAGCCAGATCAGAAAAACATTTAAGTCCACATGACATCACAACAACCGCTGAAGGCTTCATCAGCAGTTTGACAAAGACAAAAGACTCAACAGCTGAAGATCAAAGATCTGAAGAACAACAGCTGAAGATCCTAAGTACTGAAGACAAGTACTGAAGTCTGAAGTACTGAAGAATACAAGTACTAAAGACTTCAAGTACTGAAGATCAATAGCTGAAGAACTGAAGAACTGAAGATCAACAACTGATGCACAAAGTCTGAAGACAAAGACTGAAGACATCAGCTGATGACAACTACTGAAGTCACCAGCTGATGAAACATCTGAAGATCAAAGTTTGAAGACCAAGTGCTAAAGCTTCAGAGTTTGTCATAACAGCTGAAGAAGTTGTCTTCAGTTGTTGTGATGGTTTTACTTTTCAGTAATTGTAATTTTGTTTCAGTAGATTGTAAACTACTGAAGAGCTTGTTATTCAGTAGTTGTAGTTCAGTAGTTTTAAATGACTGAAGAGTTTGTTCTTCAGTCATTGTAATACTTTCAGTAGTTTCTTTTCTTCAGTAGTTTGTAATAAGTTAGAACACTTAGTATTTTGTAAGAAGATGTCAGCTGTTTGACATTTTCAGTAGTTTAGGTGTTCTTTCAGTAGTTTGTTAATAACCATTTGATGTCACTGTCAAGTGACATCAGCATACGTCATTTTGCCTATAAAAGGTAGATGACCTAATTGTAATCCTCGCCGAAACGTGTGATTCAATAGAAAACACCTTTTTGCAGAATTGTTCTCTCTCTCTATAATTTTACTGTTACATGCAAAATCATTTGTGTTCTTGCTTATTTGTTTAATTCTAGTGCTAAATCCGCTGCGAATACAACCTAATTGATCAAACTAGAGGCTGAGCTCCTCCTCACCAGATCCATATATTAAGAACATATCCTTAGTGTTTCTAAGGTATTTCAAAATACTCTTAACGGCCATCCAATGACTATTACCAGGATTCTGTTGATATCTACTTGTCATGCTTAGAGCACATGACACGTCCAGCCTAGTACATATCATTGCATACATGATGGATCTATAGCAGATGCATATGGGACTCCATTCATTCTTTCTTGTTCAACCTTTGAACTAAGGCATTGAGATGAGCTCAATATAGTCCCCATTTGAATAGGTACCAAACCTTTCTTAGAATTATCCATCTTGAACCTTTTCAAGATCTTTTCAATGTATGTACTTTGGTTTAAACCTATTAACCGCCTTGATCTATCCCTGTAGATCTTGATTCCCAAAATATAGGTGGCCTCACCAAGATCCTTGATGGAAAAACAGCTTCCAAGCCAGGTTTTTACACCTTCCATGGTTGGAATGTCGTTTCCAATTAGTAGAATGTCATCGACATATAATACCAGGAAAGTAATAATGCTCCCACTAGCTTTCTTATATACACAAGCTTCATCAGCGTTTTTGATGATGCCAAATTTCTGTACTTCATCATCAAAACGGTGATTCCAACTTCTTTAAGCTTGTTTCAATCCATAGATTGATTTCTTTAACTTGCATACCTTGTTAGGATGTTTTGGATCGACAAAACCTTCAGGATGTTTCATATGGACATCTTCCTCAACATATCCATTAAGAAAAGCGGTTTTGACATCCATTTGCCAAATCTCATAGTCATAATATGCTGCTATGGCAAACAATATCCTGATAGACTTTAGCATTGCCACAGGCGAAAAGGTTTCATCCTAATCAACCCCTTGAGTTGAGTGAAACCTTTTGCTACAAGTCTAGTTTTATGGGTTTTCAACCGTAAGACTGATTTCTACATGTTCCTATGTGTATGCATGCTTCTGGGTATGCATTCTTGACATGTTTCAGGTATTAAGAGCTTTTGAAATGTTCAAGTTGAGAGGATTTAGCTTGAGAGCAGCTAAGGTGAGTTTCTAGACCATGACTTTTTACATGTTTTAACTCTTTTGGGGCTGAAAATGCATTAAAAATGGTTTTATAGCCGTATTGTATGTACACCCGTATATTTTACGCTTATATGTTGATGTTTTATGGTTGTAAATGTTTTTTTGAGGTTTATAATGGGTGTAACAAGTTTACAACAATAGAGATGTTTGGGACTGGAAAACAACTTAGAAAACATGTAAGTAGGTGCACATGTGCCCAAACAGGGCCCATGCGCCTAGTATTTTCCTTAGAAAAGTTTTTAAGTAAGGTGACGTGCCCAAACAGGGCCCATGCGCCTAACAAATTGCTTAGAAATATTTAGTATAGGCTCATACGCCTAAACAGTACCCCATGCGCCCGAATAATGCCTTAGAATTTCTATGTGTATGTTCATGCGCCTGAACAGTAGTTCATACGCCTGAGTTTTGGGCTGAAATGACTAAGTGTAAAATGAAGCGCCTGAATAGTGCCCATGAACCCAAAAGGGGCTCATGCGCCTAAGTGTTAAAGTGGTTGTTGGACCCTGAAAGGATCATACATGCCAATTCAAGTGGTGGATGATAGTTGTTCTACTGGAAATCTCCCCAATTCCAAGAACTAATGTGGATGAAGAATCTGCATCAACAAAAAAAGAACAAGTGTCGGCTATTTGCATTTGTATATGCGGATGACCAAAGAACAAATGCTGAAAAGTATTTGTTCTTCCACATTAACAAATGCGGACAACCGAACAAATGCTGACAATGAAGTGTACATCCGCATTAGTTAATGCGGATGCCTAGAAACAAATGCGCTAAGTGTCTGTTCATCTGCATTTGTCAATGCTGATGAACAAACACTAATGCAATTAAAGAAAAAAAAATGCTGATGAAGATCAACGCATCCGCATTGACTAATGCGGATGAACAACAACAAATGCTGATGAAGACTTTCTGTACTTAGATTAGATTATAGTACAGGGTAATTTAGTCTTTTGTAAAGGCTTCCTGTCTGCCTATAAGTAGAATAGAAATCCTCATATGTGAGTTGACTGAGGATAGACAGAGAATAGACAATTAGAATATTTTGTTTCATCTTATGTTCAAGAGGTGTATTGTTACTGTAGATTGCTAAAACCCTAGAACTTATTGTAACCACTCACCTTAATCAAAAGAGCATTTATATGTATTTCATGAATTAAGAATTTTGTGATTGTTCGATTCCTCGTTACAATCATTGACTCAATCATCATATTCGGTCTTTTTTGATTCACAACAACAGAGAATATCATTCTCACAACCCAGACAATTGGTGTCACAGCTTTTGCTCTCGGTTCTTCTTCGGATCCGTGTAGATCTAAGCTGAACTCGATTGATCTAGTGATTGAGTTGCTGGTAGAGTGTTCGACTACCTCTATTCAGTATATAAGTTGAATATCTGCTAAAATACTTCGACATCCATTGTTCATCCATAATCACCCTCAAGAACAAATCTGTGATAGTTGCTCAACCATAAAATCATAACAAATACATAAAAAAAACTTCTGAAAATTACAGAAGAAGTTCAAACAAAAGCAGATCTCGTTATATAACAGAAGAAAAAAAAACTTCTGAGAATACATAAAAAAGACAGATCTTGTTATAAAATCATAACAAATACATAAAAAATCTTCTGAAAATTACAGAAGAAGTTCAAACAAAAGCAGATCTCGTTATATAACGAGCCTGTTTTGGACTATTTGGAGTAATTGGACTTAACAATCAATCTAATCTTTATTTAAACAAGTTAAAAAGAGCTTATTAATATGGATTCACATACTTTCTCTGAACTTGGTCATACTCCTATGCCTCGTATGCTTAAACACAAATCTAAGTTTAAGCAGTAGAAGATTAGGTTCATGAATTTTATTATGTTGGATTTCATATGCACAAGACACATACAATATTGATGCGGTTAGTACGTTATGATCCAAGTCGGGTTATACCCAATAACAAGCTATACAAACACCAACAAATATTTATTTGTTGATAAGATCATACAATAAATATTGACACCTATTTAGTAAATTGGTTTTCTAAATATTGCTTTTTTGATAGAACAATATTATATGGATAATTTGTTTATGAGATATTTATTTGATACATTATTTAAGTTGGTTAAATAATGTCAAATAAAAAGTGTGTCATGTTATAAAATTAGACTATGTTTTAATTTTATAACTTAAAATGCATGGGAGAGTAGTTTTTTATTAAAATTTCAAAAGGGTGGGAAACCCTTTTTGGATGGATCTTGCGGCCGCCCAAGGGGCATAGGGAAGCACATTATGTCTTGGCTTCTACAAGACATAATTCCTTCAAGCTACCTCCCATGCAATACTTTCTCTCTCACACACAAAGCAACATTTCTCTCTTGGAAGAAAGCTGATTTTTGGATTCTAAGAAGCAAAACAAAGCTGAAAAATCGGTTTTTCATGGCTGTTTTGGCTGATTCGGAATGTTTCTTCTAAGGGGTTTTCTTTTGGTGTAAAGCTCCCTAACATAGCAAGGTGTTTGGAAGAAGCTTGTGGGTATCACAACTTGAGGTTCTCTTCTTTGAGGGCTGCATATTCAACATCATCATCATCTTCATCTCATTCCTTTCATCCACGTTTTTGAGGACTGCAGTAAGGTAGTTTATGGCAGCACTTTGAGGCTGTCATATTATGTTGATTTATGCATATATAGCATGCTTGCTCACATAGATGATCCTTTGATTATATGGGTTTATTTTAAACATATATATGTCATCATAAGAACATGATTTTCAGCTTATAAACCAAGTGATAATGCTAAACTTCCGCTGCATTTTTCAGAAAGTTTAATGGGTTAAACTACGTTTTGGCGTTCTAACAAACCCTTCAATGGCATCAAGAGCCGGTTATGTGGATAACTTGCTTGTTCTTGTCCTTTAAAATTGGTTTTAGAGGATGATTATAAATCATAATAGGCTGATTTTGGTTGATTGAATAAACCCCATGTCTTTCAAAGTTATATCTTCATGCTTATGATTAAACTTTGAAAGATAGGAATGTCAATTGATTGATATATTTGGATGTTGTTTGTTTGGACAAACAAACCCTAATTTTCAGTATATGTTGGCTGAAAATTTGGGGTTTGATGGGGTTTATTTAGTTTGTTGAATGTTGTTTATGATTGTTCTTTGATAGTGCATAACCTAGCTTTTGGCCTTGTCTTGTTTGGATGATTGGAATGGTTGGTTTTATTCATTCAATTGGGTTGTAATATTTATGTTTATTATTTGGATTGTAATTATTTATTCATTTGGTTATGTAATTAATAGATTAGGTGCATTTCTTTTATTAGAAAAAATGTATTAGGATACTATTTTTGTAAAAGGAAGATGCACAAGATCAAGACCCAAAGATGGACATCAAAGACATGGACCTTGAGGTATTTGGATATGGATTCAAGTGGGAGTCCATGGACACATATAATGTGTCATTACAAACCCTTAGGAGAGACCTTATGACAACACTTGTGATGGCAAAGAAGCGTTGTCAACTTAGTGGCTATGGTTATGCACTCATGTTTATATGTTTATGCTTGTTTGATTGTTTGTTGTTTGATTGTTTGGTTGATATTTAGTTATACATTACAAACTCATTAACAAACTTAACAAGCTAAAAATTGATGGTTCTTAATCATTAAAAGTTAATAAAAGGTTACTAAAATGATTTAATGATTTAAAGATTAAATGTAGGTTTTAATCAAAGGACCATAGGGTATCTTGTATTTGAAAGCATGCAAATACAAGTACATAGAGTTTTCTAAACTAGAATTATGAAACCTCTAAATATTCTAAAACAAGATCAATACCGTCCTTTTACATAACACTTAAGTCACTTAGGAACTCTTAGTGGGATAAAGGTCAACTAACCACTATGAGGGAACTTATGACTTAAGGTGAGAATGCCATATTCATGGGATAAAGGTCACCTAACAACTCATTTTGGCAAACTCACACGTAGGTGTAAGTAGGATGTCTTGATTTGCAAACCATGTTAAATTGATCACCTACAATATGGTTTCCAAATGGTGTTGATGGGATTAACATGCTGACTTTACATATGATGTTTAAAATCGATCCCATACCTCTAGAAGTTGCAAATGGTTGCAACCGTCAATCGTTGACCACCTTATTAATTTAAATCGTGGGATAAAGGTCAGCTAGCCATAATTTAAATGTAATGTTGGATTCTAGATTTTAATATAAAAATGACCTTAAAAGGCATTAATTATTAAAAATAGCAATATCGAAAATACTAAAATAGATCTTTGTTAAATTTTGTAGATGGCCACCAATAATGACAATCATGATAACTCATCCGCGTCCAACCAATCATTACGAGTGATCCTCGAAAAGGAACGTCTAAAATGATAACAACTTTATTGATTGGTATCGAAACTTGAGAATCGTTCTCAAGCAAGAGAAAAGATCATATGTTTTAGACGACCCTATCCCCGATCAACCTACCGAGGATGATGAGGAGGCCTACAACGATTGGCTGAAATACAGTGAGGACTCTGTCCAAGTGTCTTTTCTCATGCTAGCGAGCATGACTCCGGATCTCCAAAAGGAGTATGAACATCACGGAGCTTATGACATGATAACCCAGCTGAAGGAAACGTTCCAACAGCAAGCAAGGGTTAAGCGCTTCGAAACGGTTCGAGCACTCCATGCATGTCGTATGGACGACAACCAATCTGTTTCATCTTATGTAATTAAGATGAAAAGTCATATTGACCGCCTCGAGAGGCTTAATTGTCCAGTCTCGAAGGAATTGGCCACGGATTTGATCCTCAATGGCCTTACCAAGAAGTTCGAGACATTTGTGTTGAATTACAACATGAATGCATGGGACAAGAGCATTGGTGAGCTTCACTCAATGCATAAAACAGCCGATCCGGCCATGGGTAAAAGGGTTTTACCCGTTCTCACTATCAATGAAGGTGGGAACAAGAAAAGGCCTTATCCCGCACCCAAGGAAAAGGTTGCCAAGGGTAAGGGAGCCATTTGGGGAATATGGAAAGGGGTGGTAAGGGTACCACCCAAACCATAAGAGAAGAAGCAAAAGGTTGCTACTAATGACCCATGCTTCAAGTGTGGGGAGATTGGACATTGGGCAAGGAATTGTCCTGTCCATCTCCAAGAGTTGAAAGCAAAGAGGGATGCCGGGCAGACCTCAGGTACAATATACATGATTCATATTGATCTTAATGTTACATCTTCTAACACATGGGTATTGGATACCGGATATGGAACTCATATTTGCAACTTGTTGCAGGGGTTCACAAGAAGTAGGGACTTCAATCAAGTGGATGTTAGCCTCTTCATGGGCAATGGAACTAAAGTCTTAGTTGAAGCTCGTGGGGACTACATCCTAAAACTTCCAAGTGGTTTGGATGTTATTTTGAAGAATGTTTTGTATGCTCCTAGTTTGACTAGGAACATTATTCCTGTATCCCAATTAAGACATTATGATTATGTATTATCTTTTGTTGAAAATGATATTCATGTTTCTTTAAATGATATGTTCTAAATTAAAGCTATTCCCATCAATGGGATTTATGAATTGGTTCATGAAAATACTTTAAATAGTTCATTGTACCAAACTATCACCAAGAAACTCAAATTGGATTTGAGCGATACCTATCTTTGGCATTGTCGTCTTGGTCATATAAACAAGAAACGCATACAAACACTTCAAAAGAATGGTCTTTTAAAAACAAATGAATGTGATTCATTTGATGTTTGTGAATCTTATTTACATGGAAAAATGACTAAGGCACCCTTTAGTGGAACTAACGAAAGGGCAAAAGATTTATTAGGAATCATACATTCGGATGTATGTGGTCCTTTTAAACCAATGACTAGGAATGGTGAAAGATACTTCATTACCTTTACCGACGATTATAGTCGCTATGGGTATGTGTACTTATTAAGGCACAAAGATGAAGCTTTTGAATTGTTCAAAATCTTCAAGAATGAAGTAGAAAACCAACTCAACAAGTCAATTAAAGTTCTCCGTACTGATAGAGGAGGTGAATACGTAAGTGATGTTTTTCAAGATCATCTTAGGAGTTGTGGGATTGTCTCACAACTCACTCCACCTGGAACACCACAACATAATGGTGTGTCTGAAATGAGAAATCAAACCTTATTGGATATAGTCCAATCTATGATGGCTAGAAGCACATTACCTCTATCATTTTGGGGTTTTGCTTTGCTCTCCGCGGCCCGTATTCTAAATATGGCCCCAACCAAAAAGGTGGAAAGGACACCTTTTGAGATATGGCATGGAAGAGTTCCATCCCTATCATACTTAAGGGTCTGGGGTTGTGAGGCTTATGTTAAGACTCCCACCCCAAACAAATTGGAAGTCCGATCCACCAAGTGTATCTTTGTTGGATATCCTAGAGATTCTATGGGATATTATTTCTATGATCCACTGGAACAAAAGGTGTTTGTTGCCAGAAAGGGTGAGTTCTTAGAAGCTAAGTTCCTTATGGAAGGAGCTAGCAGTAGAACAGTGGATCTTGAAGAGGATCAAGAACCACAACCCGATGCATGTTTGGTTGAAACTAGCACTCAACATGAGGATGTTGAGGATGATCAAGGGGTTGATAAATACACACAAGACGTTCGCAGAAGTGGTAGAACTAGTAATCCACCTGAAAGATACGGATTTTTCATGGATGGATGCTATGTGGTAGATTAGATGAACCAACCACATACCATAATGCAGTGTCCAATTTAGATTGTGACAAATGGCTTGAAGCCATGAACGTTAAGATGCAATCCATGTATGACAATCATGTTTGGGAACTTGTTGTACCACCTCTTAATTCCAAGGTAGTTGGAAGTAAGTGGGTTTTTAAGAAGAAAACCGATATGCATGGAAACTTGGATACTTATAAAGCTAGAATTGTAGCAAAGGGTTTCTCTCAAACTCAAGGGGTTGACTATGATGAAACCTTCTCACCTGTTGCGATGCTAAAGTCTATAAGGATATTGTTTGCCATAGCTGCTCATTATGATTATGAGATTTGGCAAATGGATGTCAAAACCGCTTTCCTAAATGGATATCTTGAGGAAGATGTCTATATGGTTCAGCCTGAAGGTTTTGTTGATCCAAAACATCCTAATAAAGTATGCAAGTTAAAGAAATCAATCTATGGATTGAAACAAGCATCGAGAAGCTGGAATCACCGTTTTGATGAGGAAGTATAGAAATTTGGCTTCATAAAAAACGCTGATGTGGCTTGCGTGTATAAGAAGGCTAGTGGGAGCATAATAACCTTCCTAGTATGTATGTTGATGACATACTACTATTTGGAAATGACATTCTAACCTTGGAAGGTGTAAAAACCTGGCTTGAAAGTTGTTTTTCCATTAAGGATCTTGGTGAAGCCGCCTATATTCTGGGAATAAAGATCTATAGGGATAGATCAAGGCGGTTGATTGCTTTGAATCAAAGTGCATACATTGATAAGATCTTGAAAAGGTTCAAGATGGAGAACTCTAAGAAAGGTACTGTACCTATTCAAAGAGGAATGATATTGAGTACAACTCAATGTCCTAGCTCAAAGGATGAGCAAGATAAAATGAAGGCAATCACATACGCATCTACTATTGGATCCATCATGTATGCAATGATATGCACTAGACCGGACGTGCCATGCGCCTTATGCATGACAAGCCGTTACCAACAGAATCCTGGAAACAGTCATTGGATGGCTGTTAAGAACATACGTAAGTACCTAAGGAGGACAAGAGATATGTTCCTAATCTATGGATCTGGTGATGAGGAACTCGTTGTAAAAGGTTACACAGATGCGAGTTTCCAAACCGATCGTGACGATTCTCGGTCACAATCAGGATATATTTTCATTCTGAATGGAGGAGCAGTCTCTTGGAAGAGCTCCAAACAGGATGTGGTGGCTCTATCAACTACAGAATCAGAATACATCGCCGCCTCATTGGCAGCTCAAGAAGCTGCATGCTTGAAGAAATTCATTGCTGATCTAGGGGTTGTCCCTTCCATTCAGGACCCCCTAGAGATCTTTTGTGATAATGAGGGTGCGATTGCTCAAATCAAGGAACCTCGTGCTCATCAAAAGAGTAGGCACATTGAGCGGAGATTCAGATACATACGAGATGAAGTTGAAAGGGAAGGATATGTATTCGCAAAGTTCACACGGATCAAAACATTGCGGATCCTCTCACGAAACTCCTTGAAAAGGCAAAGCATGAAGGTTATACTTGTGCCATAGGACTTCGATATTCTAGTGATTGGATTTGATCTGTAAATTTTGTATTCAGATATATGGAACTCTTTATTATTTGAATAAAATTATTTGGTTATAATGTTTCAATTTATGTTCCAATTTAGCATGTCTAATCCATGAGTAAATTGTTTACTCTAAATGTCCGTAGTCGTTCATACTTGTGGGAACAAGTGTGAGGGTAAGATTATTATGAACTTGGATTGGTTGATATTCATAAGGATGAATATAGAGCAATAGGTTGCTACCAAGGTTCATAGATATTTGTGGGATACAAATATTGGACTAACCCGTATCTCAAATTTTACTATATGGAATCTTATTGATTGATCATAAGTAAATTTGAGTAAAGGTGAATACCATTTGGTATCCTCCGACCTGAGATACATATTGGGTTTTGATATTCACCAAGTATTATACCTTGAGCTAATTCTTCACTGTTCTGAAATAGTGGACAGTACATAAGGGTATGTTCAGGTATGACACGAGGTGTTTATGAGAAACATATGTAGTCAAGATGGAATTTGTTCCTCTTATTCGTTGAGAGCAAGATGTCTAAGGCCTGATTAAGTTAAATCAACATGGAATGATCATTCTGTGTCCTTGGATTTAACATGACATCTGTAACAAAAGGATAGATGATTAATTCACCTAAATCATTTCAAGTAGGGTACTTGAATGGGATCATGTTATTGAATGGCTATAAGTCATGCGTATTAAGGGTAGTAAACCGTTCTTATAAAGAGCTTATTAATATGGATTCACATACTTTCTCTGAACTTGGTCATACTCCTAAACCTCATATGCTTAAACACAAATCTGAGTTTAAGCACTAGAAGATTAGGTTCATGAATTTTATTATGTTGGATTTCATATGCACAAGACACATAGAATATTGATGCGGTTAGTACGTCATGATCCAAGTCGGGTTATACCCAATAACAAGCTATACAAACACCAACAAATATTTATTTGTTTATAAGATCATACAATAAATATTGACACCTATTTAGTAAATTGGTTTTCTAAATATTGCTTTTGTGATAGAACAATATTATATGGATAATTTGTTCATGAGATATTTATTTGATACATTATTTAAGTTGGTTAAATAATGTCAAATAAAAAGTGTGTCATGTTATAAAATTAGACTATGTTTTAATTTTATAACATAAAATGCATGGGAGAGTAGTTTTTTATAAAAATTTCAAAAGGGTGGGAAACCCTTTTTGGATGGATCTTGCGGCCGCCCAAGGGGCATAGGGAAGCACATTATGTCTTGGCTTCTACAAGACTTAATTCATTCAAGCTACCTACCATGCAATACTTTCTCTCTCACAAAAAAAGCAACATTTCTCTCTTGGAAGAAAGCTGATTTTCGGATTCTAAGAAGCAAAACAAAGCTGAAAAATCGGTTTTTCATGGCTGTTTTGGCTGATTCGGAATGTTTCTTCTAAGGGGTTTTCTTTTGGTGTAAAGCTCCCTAACATAGCAAGGTGTTTGGAAGAAGTTTGTGGGTATCACAACTTGAGGTTCTCTTCTTTGAGGGCTGCATATTCAACATCATCATCATCTTCATCTCATTCCTTTCATCCATGTTTTTGAGGACTGCAGTAAGGTAGTTTATGGCAGCCCTTTGCGGCTGTCGTATTATGTTGATTTATGCATATATAGCATGCTTGTTTACATAGATGATCCTTTGATAATATGGGTTTGTTTTAAACATATATATGTCATCATAAGAACATGATTTTCAGCTTATAAACCAAGTTATAATGCTAAACTTCCGCTGCATTTTTCAGAAAGTTTAATGGTTTAAACTACGTTTTTGGTGTTCTAACAAACCTTCATATTACAGGTGTAGATCCGGACTATTTGATTTCCATATGTAAAGGGCCTCATATTCCAGTGACACTTTCTGCTGACCAGGCTGCTCTGTACAAAACCTCAAGAATACCCATAGAGGATCTCACTCTTGATGATGATAACTATAAAAAGATAAAGATTGATCATATTCCATTCTGACTCAAGCATTAAAAATCGATGTGAAAAAAAGGCTTGAGAAGTATGGAACAGCTAAAGCTGTGTGGGATGCACTGTTGATTATGTGTGAAGGCAGCAATGAAATAGCTGAAATTAACAAGGATAAACTTGTTAATCAATATGAAACCTTTCATTACTACAAGGGGGAGTCAATGTCAAAACAATTGCATAGATTTGTGCAGCTGGTGAATGATTTAGAGATTATGGGGGTTAGATATAAAGTCAAAGAGCTGAACAAAAAGATGCTTCACAGCCTTCCTGAAAGCTGGAAACATAATGTTACCATGATGAAAAACACTCTTGATCTAGAGAGTACCACCTTGGACATAATGATTGCCAAAATTGAAGCTCTTGAACTTGATGAAAGGAGCAGGAACCTTGGTGGACCTCGAGTTATTAAAGCATATAAATTTCCATCAGACACTCACACGGTGGAAAATGCATTCATTACTGAGGATGATGATTTTTCTCCCCAAGAGATCAAGTGAAGACAACCGGTTTGTAGACGAAAGGTCTGAAGAGCAAAAGGTCTGAAGAGCAAAAGGCCACTTACAATGCCTTTGTTGCAAGCTTTGAAGCCTACTTAGGAGGAAGACTCACTTCTGCCCACCTAATCCAAGAAGACTTGGAAGAAGTGGATCTAGATGATGTGGAAGAAATGGATTTGCAATGGCAAATGGCTATGATAGTAATGAGAGCCAAGAAGTTATTCAGAATAGGGGGAAAGCTTAGTCTGAATGAAAACACAAAACTTGGATATGACAAATCCAAAGTCAAATGCTTCAATTGTGGTATGACCGGCCATGTTTCAAGAGAATGTGATGCTCCTAGAAGAAACAGCAATGGTTTCTAAGGAATTCTCAGGGCCAATCAACCTCACAACCAAACTCAAGCTATCAGTCCAACAAACATCCATAACAGTAGTATCATCACCACTAACAACATCAACATCCATACCAGAGTCAGCCACAATTGACAAATCAAGCTCATTAAACCAATCAATCTACCTCAAATGCTCTTGTCATCAGATAAGATGGAGTATGTGACTAGAGCTTATATGCTGAGGAAGTGAAGCCTCAACTTCAAAATCATGCTCTCATGGCTCACATCAACGATGGACCAACTCCAACGCCATCTGAGGTAAAATCTAATATGTGTAGTGATAAATGTATTGCTGAACTACAGGGTTACCATGAGCACAATCACAAATTGGCAGCTAAAATCAAGGAAGAAAAAGTAAAATCTGAGATGTATAAAAGAGAAATCAAATGCTTTGAAATAAAAATCAAATCTCTCATCTCAGATATAGAAAAATTGCATGGAGAAAACTACACTCTTGCAGCTGAAAATGAAAAATTAACTGAAAAGCTAGCCCAATCCAAAGCTGAGCAATCAGTTACTAAAGTGAAACTTGAAAAGTTTCAACAGTCTTCAGCTTAAGCTTCAAGAGATTCTTGATTCACAGAAGGAGCACAATGATATGACCGGGATTGGATACAATTCATGTCCCCCACCATATAATGACAATTACACTATCATGCCTGAGTCTGTCACTATGACTGATAAAATTGAACCTAAAACTATTGAACCTAAATCAATTGTAACTCAAATCACTAATCCTAAAAATAAACCAAGTGTTTATATTGAAACAAATAAGGAGAAAATTAAATTAGGTCATCCAATCAAAATCAAAGAGTACTAAGACAAGACAGTGAATGCCATTAAACTAAGAAGTCCTGTCAAAGCCATAGTGCCTTTTGTGAAATTTGTTCCTATAATTTCAAAAGAAAAGAAGATAACAAATGATTGTGTGAAACCATCTGTTGAAAACAGATTTGATTGTGAGATCAAATCTCCAAAGAATTCAATCAAATCACATAACATTTCATCAAAAATCAAAAGCAAAATCTCACTGGTTTCAAAAACAAAGATCAAATCAGATCCTCAATCTTCAAAACCAAAGCAAGGGGTTGGTTTTGATAAAGATCACGTATGTAACATCCTGTATTTTTTTACGTTAATTAAAAAGTTAACATCATTTAATCTTGTAAGGACCATTGTGGTCATATATGAAACTTATGGGTTATTTTTGCATATTGCTTTAATTTTGACTTTTAATCTTTTAACTTGAAATACTAATAATAATAATAATAATAATAAACAATAATGATAATGGTTATACTATTAGTAATAGAAATAATAACAGTTAAATTATAACTATAATAATAATAACTAATAATAATAATAATAATAATAATAATAACAATAATAATAAGAGTAATAACCTATAAACAATTGATAAGTTATAAAGTAATTGGGTCTTAAAGACAAATTAATTTCAAAGGGGTCTTTTTATCAATTGGGAAACTTTAAATTAAAGGTTTGTGCATAACATAAAAGAAACAAAACCAGAGGGACTGGAACTGTAATTATATGAAAACCAACCCCCCCTTTCCTTCTCCCGCAATTCCGGGCCGAGGAGCCCGTGCCTCCGGCCGAACTCCGGCAAGGGCCAAAACGGCCTTTTGGGCGCGGTTTTGACCCCAAAACACACCAATACTATCGTGAGACTAATACGAACCTGTGCACGACCTTTAATTGTGTTTTAATCGTGGTTTTGATGGTTGATACGTGTAACCCAATGAGTCTGGAATCCCCAAAGCCGTTACGCATCTAAAACTCAATAATAAACAAATTAAACGTACCGAAACGTTCAAGTAATCATCTCGAAGTTATTGGCAACATCAATTTCACCTGAAACAACCTTGTAAATCGATCAAACTATTTGAAACGGCTGACTTTAAACTCTATAGCCGTTGGGCAAGTAATCGAACGAATTAAACCTATGTAATAGAGGGTTTTTACTCTAATCAGGTTTCCTAAACTCTCTAAACACCCAATTTCTGTCCAAACACACTAACAAATCAAGATTAAACCAAGAACAGTTGCGATTTGGGTCGAATCATTACACATCGAATCCCAAACGATTTCAGGTAATTATATTAGGTTTATTATTCGATCATACATGAGAATCGAAAGCCCTATGGTTACAATCGTCAACAACTTCAAATTAGGGGTCAATTTAACCCAAATACAATTAGGGTTCTTAAGCGAATTTGGGAATTCCTTGTTGTTAATGTTTTTAAGAATTAAACGCAGAAACCTAACACGGCTGCGGCCCTTGGTTCACTGATAAAGCGTGTGTCTCCTAAACAGGAGGTCCCCGGTTCGGATCCAGGGGACCTTATGTTTTATTTTTTAGGCTTTTTAAGCCTTCAAATTAAATATTAAAATTCCTAAAAATTGTGAAAATTAATTTTATAAACTTTGTTAATTTTAGAATCACAAGACTTATATTCGGGAAATTTATTTCATATAATACCTTAACATTTTTAATAAATTATTATATTGAGGGTATTTCTTATATTTGCTCAAATAGTATATTTAAGTTAATTTCCTAAAAATAAATTAGATCTTAAAACTAGTTTAATTTATACAAATTATTTCAAACAATACCCTTAAATTATTGTTTAAATGGTGTTTTTATTAGTTACAAAATTTTGTTTAAACTTTATAAATCTTACAAATCATTATAAATGTTATTCTAAATTCAAATTTTATATATTTCTTTCAAGTTATTATAAGTATCTGAAATGATCTCAGCCTCTAGTTTGATCAATTAGGTTGTATTCGCAGTGGATTTAGCACAAGAATTAAGCAAATTATACTAAGAACACAAGAGATATATCAATGTAACAGTAGGTTATAGAAAAAAAAAGGAATTCTGCAAAAAGGTGTATTCTATTAGATCACACGCTTCGGCAACGATTACAATTAGGTCTTCTTCCTTTTATAGGAAGAATGAAGTCAGCTGATGTCACTTGATAGTGACATCAAACCGTTATTCTAACAAACTACTAAAACTACCTTAACTACTGAAGATGTCAAACAGTTGACATCTCCTTACAAAATACTAAGTGTTAAACTTATTACAACAGCTGAAAAGAAACTACTGAAAACTACAATGACTGAAGAACATACTCTTCAGTCGTTTTACAAACTACTGAAATAGAAAATACAACTACTGATAAGAAAAAGCTGAAAGGTAAACCATCACAAGAACTGAAGAATACTTCTTCAGCTGTTGTGACAAACTCTGAAGCTTCAGTACTTGTCTTCAGACTTTAACTTCAGATGTTTCATCAGTCTTTGTCTTCAGTCTTTGTACTTCAGCTGTTGATCTTCAGTACTTTGATCTTCAGCTGATAGTCTTCAGTACTTGAGTCTTCAGTACTTGAGTCTTCAGTACGTGAGTCTTCAGTACTTTGATCTTCAACTATTGAGGTCTTCAGACTTTGTCAAACAGCTGATGTTGCTTTCAGCAATTGTTGGGATGTCTTGTGGGACTTA
This sequence comes from Flaveria linearis, assembly GCA_024085815.1. Taxonomy (NCBI): domain Eukaryota; kingdom Viridiplantae; phylum Streptophyta; class Magnoliopsida; order Asterales; family Asteraceae; genus Flaveria; species Flaveria linearis. The sequence goes on along the minus strand of CM044010.1, from coordinate 44,152,251 downwards.
GAGGTTTTTCTGATCTGGCTTATTGGTTCTTTTGGTCCAACAAACTCCCCCTGAACCAATGCAGCCAAAACCTCTAAGCTTATTGTTGGTCCCACTTATTGTGGCAGAATGATTGGTCTATTTCCTTCTGGATCAGCTCAGAAGTTGACCCATATAAGCACTGGCCTGGGAAGAGGTTTCAAGGATCTTATTGGCATAGTATGCATGGGAACTCTATTTTGGGGAACTAGACACAGAGTTGTTTTCCCATCCATGAGACCTACTTCCCAACTATGAGCCTGTAGGATTCTCTGGTGTAGGCTTCTAAAAACATAACTTGTTCCTCCATGGTAAGATTCTCTGCCTCACCTTCAGAAAATCCTTCAGGTCCATAGAGCTCTGAGATGTATTTGGCCTGTTTACCATTTTTGAGCTCCACAGTTGTTATAGCCCTATAGGCGATCTCATCAGGGTGATTACCCTCTAAGAACAACCGGAGCTTATTTCTCCTAAGATTCTTAAACCTCTTGTAGACTATCCCCTTTTTAACCACCCTATTCTCAAAAATCTTTTGTGGTGGCAGGTTAGCCTGATAGGTCTTCTTGAAATCTTCAATGATCTTCCAGGGTGATACTACAATGGCCAAAGAGATCACTTTATCTAAAATCCTTTTCACTTGGCCATTGTATCTCAGTAGAATGTCTTTCTTAATGATCCTGTGAGACACCCCCTGGGACCAGGCTAAATACTCACTTTGTCCTTTGAAATTGATATGTATGCCTTAAAGTGAATAGTCTCAGAGCTTGTTTCCTCATATTAATGATTGATGAGGAAGCAGCATAAGCTTTATCTACTGTTTTCAATAGCTCATCATCATGTAGCCTATGCTGCTGTTCTTCTTCAATTTTAACCTTCATAGCTTCCATCTGTGAGGCAGGAGTGATGGGTAAAGGTTTGGCTTTAGGCAAAGATAGAACTGCAGAGAGAGGCAGCCTATCTTCTTCCTCATCATCCTCTTCTTCTTCTTCTTCTAGCCTCAACACCCTTCTCTTCCTCTTCAAGGGTGCGTCATCGGCTATGGGTTTTGATGGTGAAGGGGTTGGTTTTGTGGGTGGTGGTTTGGTTTTTAGTGTGGGAAATTGGGCAGGCTGAGCTAGCAATTTAGATGTGAGAGAGGATTTAGTTTGTTTGGCTAACTTAGTCTTGTTCCCAGCATTGGCTTCACTAAGGGCTTCTATGATCAGTCATTTAGTGAATACCTCAGACAAACAGATCTTGGTGGCTATTGCCAAGATGCTGTTCCTGGGCCATGACTTGATCTCCAGGACTGATCTCCCTAGATACTTTGAAATGAATATTGTCAGAGCCTCAAGTCTCTCTTTTTCCTCCTGGCTATAACAAGACCATCGGTATTCTATCTCTTTCACCTCCAACTTCCTTATCTCTTGATCTAGCTCAGTAGTGTCCTTGTCAAAGCCTTGCCTGAACAGCTGATCAATGATTTATCCATTAACCTGCTATGTTCAGCATCAGCCTCCTTGACAAGGACAGCTAGATCTTTCTCCTTCTCTCCCTTCTTCTTCTTGTATGTGACATGAAAGTCTTTTTGATTTTCAGTCACTTTAACCAATTCAACACTCTCCTTCTCCTTCTCCCTCTCAGTCTCCACCAACAACTCCCTCTCATTTACTACCTCATCCTCAACTTCTTTCTCTTTGACTTCCTCCTCCACTCTCTTTCTCTTAGCTTTCACTGAAGTCTCCCCCTTTTTGGTTGCATTGGTTGCAAGGGGTTGACTGTCAGATAGCTTCTTCATCACAACAGCTTCCACCAAAGGTTGTATAGTAGAGAGAAGCCTCTCATCAAGGGTTTTTATCACAATATCTGTGATAATGGGTGTGAGTAGAGGCAAGGAATTTTGAAAGATAGCAGCTAATTGCTCAGAGGGGTTCTGTCCGTGAGAACTAGTGCCAGAAGCAAGGGCAGGTGGCTGAGTTTGTGGGAGTGGCTGAGTGTTTGTGAGACCTTCAGGTGAAGGTGCCATCTGTGGGTTTATGGTGGCAGATGGACTTTGGTATTGAGTCATTTGGGCGAGTAGCTCTTTGAGTCTACTCACCTCATCCTCAAGAATAGTATTTTGAGCGACTACATCATAGAAAAAGCTCAGGTCATCATCAGATGTTGCAAACGACTGAAGACTTGTTGTTAGTCATCAGTAGTTATAAACTACTGAAGACATGTTTTTCATCTTCAGACGTTGTAAACAACTGATGACTTGGTATTAGTCATCAGTAGTTGTAAACTACTGACATGGTTTTGCTTCAGTTGTTGTAAACAACTGAGGACTTGGTGTTAGTCATCAGTAGTTGTAAAACTACTGAATACATGGTTTTGTCCTTCAGTTGTTTGGTATGAAACAGCAGAAGAAATTAGCTGAAGAGTAAAATTACTCATGAGTTGTTGTCGTCAATTAAGTTGTTTCATGCTGACCTCAACATTTACTCATCAGCTCTTTGGCTGACTTTCAGATGTTTCATTAGCCTTCAGCTCTTATGACTATTTATTCCTCAGCTCTTCATAAGACCTGAAGAAATAGATTATTCTTCAGAGCTTGTGAACAATTTTTGTCTTCAGTACTTATGTGTAAGATTACACATCAGTACTTGTGAACAAAATTTGTTCTTCAGTACTTATTTGTTTGAAAACTACATCAGTAGTTGTAACTACATCAGTTGTTTTCAACAAATAATGTACTTCAGTACTTTGAAGAATTTTAGTCTTCAGTAGTTATGAAAAATGCGGAAGACAAAATTACTCATCAGTACTTATTTTTGACTTTTGCTTACTAATGCTCATCAGTACTTGTGAGCTGAGAGCATCAGTATTAGTCAAATTATTCTAGCTGTAGCATACCAAGCCTTAGTACCAGATTTTGAAATATGGCACTATCTAAAGGCTTAGTAAATATGTCTGCAAGCTCATCAGCACTAGTTACAAACTTTGATCAATCAGACCTTTTTCATAGCAATCCCTAATAAGATGATATCTGATCTCAATATGTTTGGTCCTAGAGTGCTGGACTGGATTTTTAACAATACAAAAAGCTAAAGCACTATCCATTAATAATGGAGTCTTAGTCTCAGTAACGCCATAATCCAATAATTGATTCTGAAGCCAGAGTACTTGGGATGTACAACTTGCAGCAGCAATGTACTCAGCTTCAGCAGTGGATGTAGCAATTGATGTTTGTTTCTTACTCTGCCAAGAAACTAAACAATTGCCTAGGAAATGGCAACCGCCAGAATTGGATTTTCTGCCTGCATAGTCACTATCAGAGAAAGCAACCAATTTGCAAGAATGCCCAGTAGAATACCAAAGACCTAGAGAATGGGTACCTTTCAAATATCTAAAGATCCTTTTGACTGCAATCAAATAGGATTCTTTAGGTGCAGCCTGAAATCTAGCACAGGCACATGTTACAAACATAATCTCTTGTCTTGAAGATGTATGGTACATCATGGACCCAATCATACATCTGTAAAGGGTTTCATCAACCGCTTTACCTTTCTGATCAACATCCAGTTGTGTGGTGCTGCTCATGGGAGTAGAACAGGGCTTATAGTTTTGTAAATCAAACTTATGCAAAAGATATTTTGTATATTTGGACTGATGAATGAAGATTCCATCAGTCCTTTGTTTGATTTGCAAACCTAGAAAGAACTGTAATTCTCCCATAGCACTCATTTCAAACTTTTGCTTCATTAGCTTAATGAATTCATCACACAACTTTGGATCAGAGGATGCAAAAATTATATCATCAACATAAATTTGAACAAGTAGCTTATGCTGTCCCACATTCTTAATGAATAAAGTTTTATCAATGGAGCCTCTAGTGAAATTATTCTGTAGAAGAAAATTAGATAATGTTTCATACCAGGCTCTAGGAGCTTGTTTCAACCCATAAAGAGCCTTATCAAGCTTATACACCTAATCAGGATGTTTATTATCCTCAAAGCCTGGTGGTTGACACATATAAACTTCTTCTTTTATTTTACCATATAAAAAGGCACTTTTGACATCCATTTGAAAAACTTTAAGATTGTGAAAGGCAGCATATGCTAAGAACAATCTAATTGCCTCCAGTCTGGCTACAGGGGCAAAGGTTTCATCATAATCGATGCCTTCCTCTTGTGCAAACCCCTGTACAACCAGCCTGGCCTTGTTGTTGACAATTTGGCCCTTTTCATCAGTTTTATTCCTAAACACCCATTTAGTGCCTATTGCACACTTACCTTAGGGTAAAGGAACAAGCTCCCACACTTGCTGTTTTTTGAATTGAAGAAGCTCAAGCTGCATTGCTTCAACCCATCCATTGTCTCTTAGTGCAACATGATAATTCTTTGGCTCTTGCTGGCTGATGAAGAGAGCATAGAAGCAGAAACTGGACAATTGACACCTGGTTGAAACTCCAGCATTGATATCACCAATGATTTGAGACATTAGGTGATTCTTCAGCTCTTGATAGACAATAAGATCAGGGCAAGTTCAGCAGCAACAGATGGTGATGTAGATTCTTGAAACCAAGTAGGAGATGGTAACTCAAATGAAGTAGAGGATTCAGAAATCTCATCAGCATTTGTTGTGGATGAAGCTACTGAAGCTACAGGAGCATCAGGTTTAGCTGACTCAGGCAGGTGGTCACTAAACCAGAAAAGGTGAGTACTGGGTACATCATCATCAGTACCACCAGGTGGAGAACTATTGATAGGAACAACAGCTGGAGGTTGATAAGGAACATATTGCAGTATGTCCAGATCAAAGAACTCCACAGGGTTTTGTGGAATCTTGTCCTTTGGAGATTCATTAAACTTCACATGCAAAGTCTCTTCAACCATCTTTGTTCTGCAGTTGAAAACTCTGTATGCCTTGCAAGTTGATGAATAACCAACAAAATACTTTGCATCCACCTTTGATTCAAACTTCTGGAGTGGATTGCTTGTGTTGAGAATGAAACAAGGACACCCAAAGGCTCTAAAGAAGGAAATCAAAGGGGCCAAATGATGAAGTACTTCATAAGGAGTCTTCATCAACCTCTGATTCACTAATACTCTATTCTGCACATAGCAAGCTATGTTGACAGCTTCAGCCCAAAAGGTCAGTGGCAATCCTGAGTCAGCCAGCATTGACTTTGCAGCTTCAATGAGGGTCCTGTTCTTTCTCTCCACCACTCCATTTTGTTCAGGAGTTTTTGGAATGTTGAACTGCCTTTTGATTCCCTTTGACAGATAGAAGTCATCAAGTGTGTGATTTCTAAACTCTGTGCCATTGTCATTCCTTACACACTTGACTGGAAGGGAAAACTGCTTCTCCACATATAACACAAAGTTCATTATAGCTTTTACAGCTGCATCTTTGGAGTGCAAGAAGAAAGTCCATACAAATCTGGAGTAATCATCCACAATTACCAGACAGTATTTCTTCTTTGCCATGCTCATCACTCTGACAGGACCAAAAAGATCCATGTGCAAAAGTTGCAAGTAGGCATTGGACTTTGGTTCTTCTATTGGAGGGAATGAAACTTTGTGTTGTTTTCCCTTGAAACAAGCAGTGCAGTTGTCTTCACATTTGAACTCCTTCAAAGGCAACCCTCTTACTAAACCATGATGTATCAGTTGATTCATGTTTTTGAGATTCACATGACCCAGCCTTCTATGCCATAGAGTAGATTCTTGAGGAGAAGCCTTGGAGAATAGGCAAGGATGGCCTTTTATATCAATTTTCTTTGAAAGATCTAAGGCATATACTCTTCCTGTCCTGTTGGCCTTCAGGAGAGTATATTCATCCAACACCTTGTCAATCAAACTCAGAACTTTGGATGACAGAATCTGATAGTTCTGGCTGGTGAAAAGAGCAACATGACCTTTATCACACATTTGACTGACACTCAAGAGATTGTACTTGAGATTCTCAACATGGTTAACATCATCAAACCTTATTTCCCCATTGGAAACAAAGCCTTTGCCGATGATGTAACCTTTTGCATCATTGCCAAAGGAAACAAACCCCTTCTTTCCTTGAGAGTTGTCATTAAGAAGTGAGCTGCTTCCTGTTATATGCATGCATCCTCCACTGTCTACATACCAGATGCTTCTATGGCATGTTGAAGAACCCTGCATTCATAACAACAAGTTAGTTAGTTTTTGAGACCCAAAGCTTTTTGGTTTTGGGTCTGTTCTCATCAACAGATGTGACACTAACTGGTTTGTTGTGTGTGATAGCCTGAGGTGAAGGAGATGGTGTAGAAGAGGAATCCTTTGGCTTGGATTTCCTTTTCTGTGGTTTCAGCACAGGAGCATCTAATTGGTTGACTCTTCCCCTTAGATGTTGAACCATCATAACAAGATGTCTGATTTTGTGATAAAGCCTTTAGCTCATCAGACACATTAGGGCTTGCTTGTGATGGATTCCTGTGTTGTACCATCTTCTTTTGAGCAACCTCAGCTGTTGCCTGATTAACCCCATCCTTCTTTTTGGATTTCTTCTTGGACTTAGGGGTTTCAGGTTTTGATGTTAATGGTACAAACTTGGTCTCAACCTCAGTTTTCATTACATTCATTTTCTCTTTAATTTTCTCCTTTTGTTTGAGTTTGGAGCTCTTTTTGTACCAGCAACCATCAGTAAGATGATTGAACAAGCCACATATTTCACATGGCTTCTTCTTCATCTTTAGTTGATCATCTACTGAAAAGGATGAAACTACTGAAGACTTGTTCTTCAGCAATTTGCTATCAGTACTTGTAGTTTTCTTCCTTGCAGTACTTGCTTTCCTGATATCTTCTTTAGTAGTCTTCAAACCCTTTCTACTTGTTGTTTTCTTCCCTTCAGTACTGGCAGTAGTTGGGGTTTGAACTTCAGGTGCTATCACTTGCTCTCCAGTACTTTCAGTACTTTTAGAGACATCACCTGAGTTGATCAACTTTTTGATCATGTGACAGTCAGCATTTGAACAATCAGCTGTTGTAGCATCAGCTGATTGGTTTTGTGTGGAATTAATGCTGACCTCAACCTCTGATGGTGCTGTATCATATAGTAGGTCACATGATGAGAAGGATTGGTTATTGCTTTCTCCATCAGATTCTACTTCTACTCTGGAAGTAAAATCTGTTGGAGGAGCAGTGTGATTATAAACAATGCCAAACTTCACATTGGAAGCTGATTGCTTACTCAGAAGCATTTCAAAACCCTTGTAGGATTGCACCCAGCGATCACACTCTACCTGGGTAGTTGCAAGTGTTTCGTTGAGGTCTCTGTACTTCTCTAGAAGTACCTCTTCCCTAGCCTTATCATCTTTGATTTGGCATTTAAGTTTATAAATCTCATCATTTTTATCATTAAGCACAGACTCAAGTTCAGCTTTTCTTTTGGAAAGGGTTTGCTCTAGCTCAAGATTTTTATTAATTAAAGCTATATTTGCTTCTCTAACAGATGCAAATACAGCTATGCATGATTCAGAACATAGCTTGGCTTTGGCCTCAGAAGATACCTGTGATGAAGCATTGGAGGATGACCCATCAGTAGACTCCAGGGCCATGAGAGCAAGATTCCCAAAAGGATTGTCACCACCATGTTGACCAGCACCAGGAAACAGTTATTTATGACCAGACATATCATCTAGTAAACTGCTCCAGTCAACAACTCCTGGGGTGAAAAAGCTGTGTTGTTGAGGTTGAGATTCTTGATGAGATTGGGATGGTTGAGGCATAGGAAGAGCCTGTGGTTGTTAAGCAATAGGTGCTTGAACTTGACTGGTATGTGGCATGTAGAAGCAGGGGTAAGGATATGGCATAGGAAATTGAGGAACAAAGTATACAGGTGATGACTGAGCTTGTGATGGATGACAAGAACTGGTGGAATGTTGCCCTTTGTTCTGTGAGCTATTGCTTTGTGAAAGTGTAACATCCGGTTTCTAAATACAGACTTTTAATTATATTATAGTTATGATTAATCAACTAAGTTGAGTTTGTTTGATTGTTTAAATGATCAGTCGCATGACTTATATGCGACTGAACTTCAGTCGCACCCCTTACGTGCGATTGAGACTCAGTCGTACGAATAATAGGCGTATGAGCTTCAGTCGCATGATTCAGTCATGCGAATGGTTCAGTCGTACGACTGGGCGTAGGGCGGTTATGTTGCACATGTGAATAAGTAAGGCGATGAAAGGAGATGAAAAGCAGATTTCTATCTGCATCTACTTCATTCCCCTATTCTCTTTACACCCAAACACCCCTGTTCTTGCCAATCGACTAGGCTAAACTCCGTTTTGGTAAGTTTTGAATATTACGGATCAATCTAGGGATGTTATAAGCTGTGTAAATGGTTGAATTTGATCCAACAACGTGTTTTAAATCATTGAATTGGTCTGGTTCATTTCTATATTAAAATCCGGGAATTCGGATCCAAGTTTTGTGTAGTTTTGATGAAATAATGGTCCGAAACCATTGTAAACGATGTGTATATGATTTGTTTTGAATATAACATAATTTGGATGGTTAAAACTCAAATTTTAAGTGAGTTTGGATCAAAAAACGTCAAGAACACAGCTGCTGATCCGTTTCAGATGAATGGGCTCAATCATATGCCTCAGTCGTACGAATGAGAGTCTAATCGTGCGACTGAGTGCGAAGGAGGTTCAGTCGTACGACTGGGAACCCAGTCTCCTGGTTAGAAGGCCGAATGAAGACGAGTGAACACTGGGTACGAATGAGAACTCAGTCGTGTGAATGAGTGGCTAGTCGTACGGCTGAAGGTTCAGTCGCATGGTTCATCCGCATAGGTCCAATCGTGTGGGTGCTCATTCGCATAAGTGTTCAATCGCATGAGGGCCCTGTTTAAGAATAAGTTTACTGAATCAAGTTTTATTGCTTTAGATATACCTTGATTAGAGGAAGGACTAGTTACCTTGTGTACGTGGATTGTGTAGACTGTGGTAAGGAAGTTGATAAGGTGAGTTCTAAGCCCTTTTCAAATGTTTGGTTTTTAACATTCGGGCTGGCACACATACAATGATAAATGAATTGAATGTTTTAGTACCAGAAATGTGATAGCAATGTTGATATGTTTCTAACAGTTTGTAAAGCTGTTGGGGGGAAAAGTAGGGGTAATGAATGATTACCTGAACATTGTTAATCATTACGTGATAATAATGATTTCAGTGGGTCAGGTAGAGTGTAAAAGATGGTCATCTGAATATTGTTAATCATTACATGATGGTAATGATTCCAATGGGTCAGATGGGGGTAATGATTAATGAAAATATGATAAAACTGGTACTAAAAGAAAGAATGTGTGGGGTGTGAATGAATGTGATAATATTGGCAATAAGTAAAAGAAATGTTTTTGAAATGGTAAAGTGATGTAAATCTCAACATGCCAGTTAGGGTAAGATGCCTGGGGGTATAAACTGTACAGTTTGATAGGAGTGATGACGATCACTCAGCTTTGTGAACATCTTGTGGTGACGACCCTAGATGATTAATTGGCATCCTACTGGATGAGAGATAGTAACTTTAGTTTCTGGATGTGGGAAATTGATAGTTTCTGGGTATGAGAAACTGGTAGGTGCTGGATGTGGGCAACCGACTTTTCTGGGTATGGGAAACTGGTAGTTACTGGATGTGGGCAACCGACGTTTCTGGGTATGGGAAACTGGTAGTTGGTGGATGTGGGCAACCGACGTTTCTGCGTATGGGAAACTGGTAGTTGCTGGATGTGGGCAACCGACGTTTCAGGATGTGGGGAACTGGTAGTTGCTAGATGTGGGCAACCGACGCTCGGTGGGACCGGTCCAATGGGACAAAGTAATGATAAAAGTTGAATTTATAATATCGCCAATATAAATATAACTCTTGTGTGTGTAAAGATACTGTTAATGTTTTAATAAAAATTTAGAACTCAGCAGTTTATCTGATGTTTTGAGTATGTTGTGTGTGTTAGGTAAGGAAGGGTCCTCTGATAATAGAGGAAAGCAAGTATGAGCTGAACGAGGATGCTATCCCGGAGTAGTTGCTGGCATAGGATATAGGACCTGTTAATACTGTAAATAGGGCAATGTATAATTAAATACAATTATATGTAAAATGTTTTAAAAAGTTGGGTTAATATATAATGTTGTTTAAGTCTTCCGCTGTAAGTAGAAAGCTCTGATTTATGTTTAAACTATTAATTCAACTACGTGACGTGCCTCCGGTGCCCTGCCGAGTTTAAGGCGTCACAGGTTGGTATCAGAGCAGTAGTTAAAGGGATCTAGTGTCATAATAACTAGACTTTACTTAGAAAATAGATATGCCAGCAGGGATAGCTAGATAGAATAGTTTATTTAAACAAGAGAAGATGATGGGACTATCATGAGAAGGAAAAACGAGAATAGTAAAAGTAAAGTAAACAATTAATAGTACTTGGCCAACATTATTAATAATTTACTTTACTCATAGTATTCTGGTTATATACTTACATGCGAGTACCAAATAATCCTGATCTCATTTTAATAGGTTATGGCTGAGAAGGGAAGTGAAAGAATGCAAGGTGGAACCTCGGAAGGAAATGTTGATGAGAGCACAGAGGTGCTCAGTATGAGGAGACAGCAATTCCGTGATGCAATTGCTAAGGAGGTTCGTAAAGCCTTAAATGAAGCTAGGCCTGATGAATGTACGATTGTTGATAAAGTTGAGGGGTCTAGCGAGAAGAAGGGAGTTACGTATAGTCAGTTCAAAGAGTGTAATCCTCCACGATTTTCTGGGGCTATGGATGTGGTAGCCACTTATAAATGGCTTCGTGAAATGGAAGCCGTGATCAAGTTGAGTGAGTGTAGGGAGGATCAGAAAGTAAAGTTTGCAGCCCACTCATTTGTAGGTGAGGCTTTGTATTGGTGGGATACGATTATCCAGACGTTAGGTGAGGAGGCTACTGACAAAATGTTATGGCCTGAATTTCGAAAGTTAGTATCGGATAAGTTTTGTTCGAAGGGTGAGATGGATCGAATAGAGATGAGTTTCCTGCAGCTTCAGGCAGGTAATATGTCCCATAGGGAATACACGTCTAAATTTGAAGATATGGCGCGGTTGGTGGCTCACTTGGTGGTTCCTGAAGAAAAGAAAATCTTGAGGTACACTCAGGGGTTGCCTCAGGAGGTTAGAAATTTGGTAAGATCATCTGCTCCAAGTAGTTATCAGTTGACGGTAAACATATGTATCAAGAAGTTTATGGTAGTAATGTTGCTCCTGATGGAAGTAAAAGGAGGCGTGAAGAACCTGTAGTACAAAGAAGATTTGAAAATCCAAGTGTTCAGAAGAAGGGTAAGTTTGGAAGGGGCCAGTTCCGAAGGAATTTCAGAAATGAGCTACCACATTGCGGGAAATGTGGCAAGCTACACCAGGGTGAATGTATGATTGGTGGTAGGGCTTGCTTTAGATGTGGGAAGTTGGGGCATTATGCCAATGAATGTAGTGAAAGTCCTCGTAGATGTTATGAGTGTGGAGAAATGGGGCATATTCCTAGTGAATGTCCAAGATTAACCATTAGAAAGCCTGAACCGGTTAGATCGATAAAAGGGTTAGGAGAAGGGTCGAGTGTGGCGAAAGGGCGAGCTTATTCTATGTCAGCTAATGAGGCTAAAGCATTGCCAGATGTAGTCTCAGGTACGTTTCTAGTTAATGGAATTCCAGCTAACGTTTTATTTGATTTTGGTGCAAGTGGAAGTTTCGTATCTGTTGATTTTTGTCCTATGCTTGCGTGTGAAATTCGACCATTAGAGGTAGCCTTTATAGTTGAAACTGCTAATGATAGATCTGTGATGATTAGTAGTATGATTGATGGTTGTTATATTGAATTAGAAGGATATGGGTTGCCTGTTCATCTATATCCTATGGTGTTAGGAGGGTTTGATGTAGTTTTGGGTAGGGATTGTATGTAATAAGAAGTTAATTCAGTTAAGAGCACCGGGTGGGAAAACGATTAATGTATATGGTGATAGAGAGGAGTCAACGGTGAAAATAATATCTATGATGAAAGTTGATAAGTTAATGAGCCGCGGGTGTGCATCTTATTTAATATATGTAATTGATTCTCAAAAGCCTGTAAGAAAGATAGAGGACATTCCTGTGGTTAGACATTTTGTAGATGTGTTCCCACAAGAATTACCGGGCATTCCTCCAGATCGTGAAGTTGAGTTTAGAATTGATTTGATTCCGGGTGCTAAGCCAGTTGCCAAGTCACCTTATAGACTAGCTCCATCAGAATTGAAGGAATTAATGAAGCAGACTGAAGATTTGCTAGAAAGAGACTTCATTAGACCCAGCTCTTCCCCGTGGGGTGCTCCAGTATTTTTTGTGAAGAAGAAAGATGGGGGTATCCGTATGTGTATTGATTACCGAGAGTTAAACAAGTTGACAATAAAGAATAAGTATCCACTCCCATGAATAGATGATTTGTTTGATCAGTTACAGGGAGCCAGTTGGTTTTGTAAAATAGACCTTCGTTCGGGTTATCATCAGCTGAAAGTTAAAGAAGAAGATATACCTAAAACAGCGTTTCGTACACGTTATGGTCATTATGAATTTTTAGTTATGTCTTTTGGGTTGACGAATGCACCTGCTGCTTTTATGGATTTGATGAATAGAGTGTGCAAGCCAATGTTAGATCGATCAGTAATTGTGTTTATTGATGATATACTGATCTATTCAAAGAATGAGGGAGATCACGCCTGCCATCTTCGTGAAGTGTTGGAGAGGTTGAGAAGAGAAAAGCTTTATGCAAAGTTTTCTAAGTGTGAATTTTGGTTGCGGGAAGTACAGTTTTTGGGACATGAGATCAATGCAGAAGGCATTTTAGTAGACCCTACCAAGCTTGAAACAGTAGTGAAGTGGAGCCCTCCGAAGATCTGGCTGGTTATTATAGAAGATTTATTCAGGATTTTGCCAAAATTGCAGCCCCGTTAACGAAGTTGACAAGAAAGAATGAAGAATACATTTGGGGACCAGAACAAGAAAATGCATTTCAAGAACTGAAGCAGAAATTAACCCAGTCACCAGTATTGTTGTTGCCAGATGGAAATGAAGATTTGGTGATTTATTCAGATGATTCGTATCAAGGTTTAGGCTGTTTATTGATGCAGAGGGGACGAGTGATAGCTTATGCTTCCAGACAATTGAAAGAACATGAAAAGAATTATCCGACACATGATCTAGAACTGGCAGCAGTGGTGTTTGCCTTAAAAATATGGAGGCATTACTTGTATGGGGTGAAATGTACGATTTACACGGATCATAAGAGTTTGAAGTATTTCTTTAATCAGAAAGAATTAAACATGCGCCAGCGGAGGTGGTTAGAATTGGTGAAAGATTATGATTGTGAAATACTTTACCATCCTGATAAAGCAAATGTGGTTGCTGACGCGTTAAGTAGAAAGAATGAACACCCTCCGATCCGAGTTAAGTCATATAAGCTAGTAATAACCCCATATTTTATGCATCAGTTACGAGAAGCCCAATTAGAAGCATTAAAGGAAGAGAATGTGAAGCGGGAACGGATGAAGGGTCAAATAAAGGATCTGGAAGAAAATAATTTTGGGGTTAAGACAAAATGTGGTCGTATGTCGGTTCCTATTAATATGAGAGAGTTGGTGCTAGATGAAGCTCATAAATCTAGATATTCTGTACATCCTGGTGTTACTAAGATGTATAAAGACTTAAAACAAGAATATTGGTGGCCAGGTATGAAGTTTAATGTAATGCAGTATGTTAATAAGTGTTTGACATGTCTTTAGGTCAAAGCTGAGCATCAAAAGCCATATGGTAAGCTTCAACCCTTAGAGATCCCGAAATGGAAGTGGGAGGAGTTGACAATGGATTTTATAACTAAACTTCCGCGTACAGCTAAAGGTTATGATACCATTTAGGTCATAGTGGATAGATTGACATGTAGCGGGCATTTCTTACCAATCAAAGAGACGTATAACTCTGAGAAGTTAGCAGAACTGTTTATTCGAGAGGTTATTGCTCGACACGGGGTACCATTATCTATTGTGTCGGATAGAGATACACGTTTCACTTCGAGATTTTGGAGAAAGTTTCATGAAGATATGGGTACTCGTCTGTTACACAGCACGTCTTTTCACCCAGAAACTGATGGGTTGACTGAAAGGACTATCCAAACAGTTGAAGACATGTTACGAGCTTTGTAACACCCGAAAATTTCTTTCTCTAAAATTTCATGTGACTGGAGGCTCAGGCGCATGGATATCAGGCGACTGAAGCTTCATACGCATGGAGTCGCACGACTGGAGCTCCATACGCATGGCAATCGTACGACTGAAGGTCCAATCGCAAGAAGCCCAGGCGACTGAAGTGCCTACACGACTGAAGCTCGGGCGACTGGACGAGGGGTATTTAAGGGAGAGGGCAGCTCTTACCCTCTCCCATACTCACAAACGCAGACAGAAAGAGACAAAAGGGCGACAGAAGAAGAAAAGGAGAGAAAGGCGTGATTCGGGCGTGAAACTTGTCAAACAACTAGTCCAAACGAAGCTCTTCACCTTCTAATTGTTTACGTGAGTTTCTAGGACCCCTCATTTACATGTTTTCAATGATTTTGGGGCTGGATCACATATAAAATCCTATTTTTTTAAAGTGTATGTTTGACCCATTTGGGTGTAATCATGTTTAGTGTGTTTAAAGTACGAATTAGGACTTGTATAAGCTTGTATGATGTCCTAGTATGAATCCCTAAGGTTTGGGAGGGCTAATTCAGGTTTGAGATGAGTTTAAAAGGGTTTTAGAGGCGTATGTCGCGGCTGCATTTGTGATGAACTCCAGCCGCTGCACAGTTAGGGCTAGGCGACTGGAGGGTCAATCGTACGACTGAGGGACGACTGAGGTTCATTCGGACGACTAAGGTTCATACGCACGACTGGGACTTAATCGTACGGTTGTAGGTTCAGTCGCACGATTAACCATACGACTAAGGGTCCAGCCGCTTATATGCTCAGTCGCACATGTTAGGACCGTGTACGTACGGAGTACTAACCGATTCTTCGTTGTACCAGATCAAATAGTGCGGAATCCTATTTGATTGGCGATCCAATCAGTGAGAACGAAATCAGGATCAATCCTAACGATTAGAAAACGTTATGAATTGACTCGGAATGATCTGAAACGCTCTATGAAGTTGGAATGGTCGAACAGCACGTTCTGGGTCGATTAGGGTTTCTAGTATTCGAAGTGTTTTTTTTTCCACGAATTAAGTGGTATTTATAGGTTACAGATCTCATTCGTGCGACTGAGCCTTGCGACTGGCTCAGTCGTGCGATTGAGTAATACGATTGATTCATTCGAACGCTTGAGTCAGTCTTATGACTCAACCGGGCGATTAACTCAATCTCCTAGTTCAACCGTGCGATTGAACCATTCGCATGGTTCAGTCGTGCGACTGAAAAAGATTCTTAGTCAAACACATTCTTGAACCTTTAACGATTCAGAACTGTGTCTCACAACTGTAAACCTATATAACATGGTTATATTATGCGTGTAACAACTAATAATATAATTAGATATAACATTATATAATCAACAACCATATAAAGAAGAGATTCTCATTCGATTGATTGAACATTACAGATGTATTATAAGATAGAAGTATATTACATTTGAGCTCACTAGACTAGAACTGGGGACATGTGTACCAACAGCACAGGTGCATTCGTACGACTGAGGAACTAGTCGCATAGTAGTCCAATCGCTAACGTTCAGTCGCATGGAGGCCATGCGACTGAAGCATGCTCAGTCGCCCAAATAGAACCATTGAGGCCTCGAGGTTATGTTGGCCAGGATAATGATGTTGCAGGCTTATGTATAAAGCATGATATGTGTGTATGACGCCTTGCATGATGATGTATGAATGATACGTATGTACGACGCCTTGCATGATATTGTATGTTTGTTATGTGTGTGTTCCTTTTGATAACGTATGCAAATCTTTCCATGACTTTACGTACTATGATAACGAATGAACGAAGTATTATGTAACGTAAAGTGAAAGATAATGAAAGAGGAACATGACGATGAATGCATGTATTAACGAATGAATGAATAAATGAGAAATATGATGATGAATACATGCATTAATGACCAAACAAACAAAGTCTTGCAAGCATTGGATAAGGTGAACGGGTCCTTCTCGGTGATTGACCATACGTATGGTGCCTCTACCGCTTACCTCTAGTACCGTGGCATACGCTTTGCTGTTCATTTAATGACTTCGGCCCGGTAGCTAAGACTGATTGAGGTATAGCATACGGTAGTGGTACAAAAGATATCCAATGTGCAAGGAAAGATGAAACGGGATCCTTGTCATTCGACCACAGTAATCATGGCTGCGTGCTATGAAGTGGGTAAAGCCTGACAGGATCTAAATAAGAATTTAATGATAAAGATGTAACGAATGAGTGATGAAGATAATAATAAATATTATCTGTATATGTGTATGATGTATGTTCATGAACGAAATGTTGTAACGAACGAACGTAACGGGATCCTTGTCATTCGACCACAGTAATCTTGGCTGCGTGCTATGAAGTGGGTAAAGCCTGACAGGATATAGATAAACGGGATTAATGAAGGAATCCTTGGTTTCATATGCTTCTGCAACAATCCTAGTAGAGTTACGTAATGTATAGAATGTATGTATTTTGTAGTAATCAACAACGTAATGCATTGTAAAAGCTTTTATGATGAAATGAGAACGTACTTCTTATCTATTCCGCTGCGTTATTCTATTTAGTATATGTAAACTGTATGTTTGAAGTGCGATGAATGACCAACTGTGAGGTGCCCGGGAACGGGGCTTTACAAGTTGGTATCAGAGCCAAAGTTTAAGTGAAATGGGTAAATTTTCAAAATAAACTTAACCTTAAACTGAAAATGGGACAGGAAAGGGGAAGAATGCCATGTGAGTAGCTGCGTGCCATCAGGTATTTTCTTAAAGATTAACTGGTATTATGTGCGCATGTTATGTGTTTATGTGTATTGTTAGACTTAGATACTAATGTAGTCAGGACAGGTAATGTTCGGGGTACGAAGAGTAAAGTAAGTGGCTAATCACAACTGGCCACTGTAGTTAGGGACTTACTATACTTGACATAAACTGAGTTATTTCCTTGAATGACCGTGTTGGTGTTTGAATCTTTCAGTGTGATAGAGAATGGTCGGTGGTAGATCATCTAAAGTGTCACGAGGTGGTGGACGTGTTGCTGAACCGCATGCCACAAGAGGAACACTGAGAGTGGAGAGGGAGGTTCATGAAGAACCTGACACCACTCATCAGAAGGGGGTAGACGAAAGCGCTGATCTAAGGGACTCGGTAAAAGAGGAAGTGGTCGAAGAAGTGCATCAGGTCATGCAGACAATTTTACCATCTGTAGTGACCGAAGTGATAAAGGTCGTACGTGAAGATGAAAGACGAGGGAGGAACCGGTCCTCGGGGAGACCGCAGCGACAAGAGCCGGAAATGGTTCTTTCTGATGATGAAGAGGAAGAGGAGGAGGAGCCTATACGGGAGGCAACACGGGGTTGTAACTACGGGGCGTTTATGAGGTGCAAGCCCCCTACTTTTGACGGTACGGGTACCGCTGCTGCTGCTCACCAATGGGTGAGAGAAATGGAGGCTGTCCTTCATATTAGTGAGTGCCAGGAAGACAAGAAGGTGAAGTTTGCTACCCACTCGTTCACGGGTTCGGCTTTATGCTGGTGGGACAATATAGTCCAAGCCGAGGGTAGCAGGGCCATCGGAAGAATGAAGTGGGCCGAGCTGAAAAGGATGGTGATCGAGGAGTTCAGTCCTCGTCGGGAAATGGATAAAGTGGAGAGAGAGTTCCTGCAGTTGGAGGCGGGGACAGTGACCCACCAAAAGTACACCAGTTTAACGAGATGGCGAGAATGGTGTTGGATCAGGTGACGTCGCTGTCTCGAAAGATTAACCGATATATTCAGGGGCTGCCAGCTGAAATTTGTTGGCATTTGATTTCTGCTCGACCGAGCACCTTTAGGTCGGCAGTGGATTTGGCAGGGAGGTTGTATGATGAAAGGGCTGTGGTGGTGAAGGCTGAGGGTAGTAAGAAGAGAAGTGATGAAAGAAAGTGGCAGGGGAAGAGGTTTAGTCGAGGTGATACTTCGACAAGTAACAAGAAGGCACGGGTGGATGACCGGCATGTGGTCACGACTGGATTAGGGTTGAGGAAGTGTGACAAATGTGGTAGAGAGCACTCGGGGGAGTGCAAGTAGGGGTCAAACATTTGTTTCAAGTGTGGGAAGACAGGGCATATGGCTAAAGATGGCCGGACAGGCAAATGTTTTAACTGTGGGGAAAGTGGTCATATGAGCAGAGACTGTAAGAAGCCGAGGGCTGGGGGTTCAGGAGTGAAGAAGAAGGGAAGTGAAGGGCCGAGGGCAAGTGCTAGGGCTTTCATGATGACGCAAGAGGAGGCTAGAACGGACCCTGATGTTGTGTCCGGTACGTTCTTGGTGAACCAAACTTTAGCCTTTGTATTATTTGATTTTGGTGCCAGTAGGAGTTTTATTTCTGCTATTTTCTGTGCCAAACTGCCTGTTAGAAGTAGACGTGTCGACATACCGTTTGATGTAGAAACCGCAATAGGAAAGTCTACCAGGATTTCCGAGGTGATAGAGGGTTGTGATGTGGAATTAGAGGGCCACAAATTTCCGGTTAGACCCTTTGCGATGACTTTAGGAGGTTTTGATTTGGTGCTTGGGATGGATTGGTTGGCGGACTTTGAGGCGAACATTGTGTGTCGCAAGAAGATGATTCAATTGACAGCTCTCGACGGTAGTTCAGTAACGGTTTATGGTGATCGGGTTACTACGATTCCGAAAGTGATCTCAATGGCTATGGCGGGAAAGTGTATGAGGCGTGGGTGCAGCGCCTACTTATGTTATGTGAGAGATATGAAAACGCCAACACCACAACTATCCGATGTTCCGGTTGTGTGTTATTTTCCAGACGTGTTCCCGGAAGACTTATCGGGATTGCCACCTGACCGAGAGATCGAGTTCCAAATTGACCTGATACCGGGTGCTCAACCTGTCGCCAAGGCACCGTATCGATTGGCTCCGACGGAAATGAAAGAGTTGATGGAGCAGTTGCAAGAGCTGCTAGATAAGGGGTTCATAAGACCGAGTATCTCACCTTGGGGTGCTCCGGTACTGTTCTTAAAGAAGAAAGATGGTAGTATGAGGATGTGCATCGACTACCGCGAGCTGAATAAGTTGACGGTGAAGAACAGATACCCCTTGTCGAGAATCAATGATCTGTTTGATCAGCTTCTAGGCGCCAGTTGGTTTTCACGAATAGATCTTCGATCGGGCTATCATCCGCTAAAAGTGAAGGAACAAGATATCCCTAAAACAGCTTTTGGCACGCGCTACGGTCACTACGAATTTCTTGTCATGTCTTTTGGTTTGACCAATGCGCCCGCTGCTTTTATGGACCTGATGAACCGGGTGTGTCGGCCAATGTTGGATAAATCAGTGATTGTGTTCATTGATGATATCTTGATTTATTCGAAGAGCGAGGCCGAGCATGCCGGTCACATTCGAGAGGTTCTGGAGACGTTGAGAAGGGAGAAGTTGTATGCTAAATTCTCCAAATGCGCATTCTGGTTACGTGAAGTTCAGTTCTTGGGTCACGTGGTGAATCCCGAGGGAATTATGGTTGATCCGGCAAAAGTGGAAGCAATGATGCAATGGAAGTCTCCAAAGACGCCATCTGAAATCCGAAGTTTCTTGGGTTTGGCGGGCTACTACCGAAGGTTTATCCAAGACTTTTCCAAAATCGCTTCTCCACTAACCAAGTTGACCCGGAAGGATGTGAAGTTTGTATGGGGTCAAGCTCAGGAAAAGGCGTTCGAAGAATTGAAGGAGAGGTTGACCCAAGCTCCTGTATTGGCATTACCCGATGGAAGCGAAGACTTGGTGGTTTATTCTGATGCTTCCTACTCGGGGTTAGGGTGCGTGTTAATGCAAAGAGGAAAGGTTATAGCCTATGCATCCCGACAGCTGAAAGTTCATGAGAGTAATTATCCTACTCATGACTTGGAGCTAGCAGCTGTGGTCTTTGCATTAAAAATTTGGAGGCACTATCTCTACGGAACAAAGTGCACTATCTTTACTGACCACAAGAGCTTGAAGTACTTCTTTGAGCAAAAATATTTGAATATGAGACAAAGACGATGGTTAGAGCTTATAAAGGATTACGATTGTGAAATCCATTATCATCCGGGCAAAGCCAACGTGGTGGCGGATGCCCTTAGCCGAAAGGAGAGGCCCGAGCTGATACGAGTGAAGGCCTACCAGCTGATTATGACCTCGGACGTGATGAAGCAAGTCAAACAGTTTCAAGATGAGGCACTAAAGGAAGATCATTTTAACTCATAAAGAATGAGAGGTCTGGTCGAGGAGTTAGGTGAAAACACGTTTGGTGTTAGAACCCGGTTTGGGCGAATGTGGATTCCTCATCTTGGGGATCTACGTGTGAAGATTATGGACGAAGCCCACAAGACTCGATACTCCATTCATCCCGGTGCTACGAAGATGTACCAAGACATGAAGAAAGATTACTGGTGGCCGGGTATGAAGCATGATGTGGTGGAGTATGTGAGTAAATGTCTCACTTGTTTACAAGTAAAGGCAGAGCATCAAAAGCCGTATGGAAAGATTCAACCTTTGGATATACCGGAATGGAAGTGGGAGCACATCACCATGGATTTCATTACAAAGCTGCCACGTACCCCGAAAGGGTATGATACAATATGGGTGATTGTGGATCGTCTGACGAAGAGTGCTCACTTCCTACCGATGCGCAAGACATATTCATCCGAGAGGTTGGCCGATCTTTTCATCAAAGAGATTGTTACTCGCCATGGTGTACCGGTGTCAATTGTTTCTGATCGTGACACCCGGTTTACATCCAAGTTCTGGAAGAAATTCCACGACGCCATGGGGACGAGACTACATATCAGCACGGCTTATCATCACTAGACTAATGGTCAGTCCGAACGGACCATTCAGACGTTGGAAGACATGCTTCGGGCATGTGTGATTGACTCTGGGGGAAGTTGGGACGACCACCTGTCGTTAGCCGAATTCTTTTACAACAACAGCTATCATGCCAGTATTGGCATGCCACCCTATGAAATGCTATACAGTAGGAGATGCAGGACACCCCTATGTTGGGGTGATGTTGGACAAAAGGAATTGGGAAGCGTCGTGGTGATCGAGGCTACGACTGAAAAGCTTGAAAGGATCAAGGCCTATATGAAGGCAGCCAAAGACAGACAAAAGTCGTATGCCGATAAACGACGCCGACCGATTGAGTTCTAGGTGGGTGACCGGGTTATGTTGAAGGTCTCACCATGGAAAGGAATTATTCGGTTCCGAAAGCGAGGCAAACTGAGCCTGCGGTATATAGTCCCTTTCTGAATTATTGCCCGTGCAGGAGAGGTGGCCTATAGGTTGGAATTTCCATATGAGTTAAGTTGAATTCACCCAACCTTCCACGTATCTCATCTGAGGAAATGTATAGCAGATGAAGACATGATCGTCCCACTGGAGGATATCGAAGTTGACGAACGACTCAATTAGGTGGAGCAACCATTGGCGATCATTGATCGAAAAGAGAAAAGGTTGAGAAATAAAGTGGTTCCTCTTGTGCGTGTACAATGGCAGCACAGGAAGGGATCCGAGTCAACGTGGGAAACCAAAGAAGAAATGAGGCAGCATTACCCACGATTGTTTGAGGAATAATAGGTTTCGGGGACGAAACCTAAATAAGCGGGGTGGGCTTGTAACACTCGAAAATTTCATTCTCTGAAATGTCATGCGACTGGAGGCTCCGGCGCATGGATATCAGGCGACTGAAGCTTCATACGCATGGAGTCGCACGACTGGAGCTCCATACGCATGGCAATCGTACTACTGAAGGTCCAATCGTATGAAGCCCAGGCGACTGAAGTGCCTACACGACTGAAGCTCGGGCGACTGGACGAGGGATATTTAAGGGAGAGGGCAGCTCTTACCCTCTCCCATACTCACAAACGCAGACAGAAAGAGAGAAAAAGGCGACAGAAGAAGAAAAGGAGAGAAAGGCGTGATTCGGGCATGAAACTTGTCGAGCAACTAGTCCAAACGAAGCTCTTCACCTTGTACTTGCTTACGGGAGTTTCTAGGACCCCTCATTTACATGTTTTCAACGATTTTGGGGCTGGATCACATATAAAACCCTATTTTTGTAAAGTGTATGTTTGACCCATTTGGGTGTAATCAAGTTAAGTGTGTTTAAAGTACGAATTAGGACTTGTATAAGCTTGTATGATGTCCTAGTATGAATCCCTAAGGTTTGGGAGGGCTAATTTGGGTTTGAGATGAGTTTAGAATGGTTTTAGAGGCGTATGTCGCGGCT
Source organism: Flaveria linearis (assembly GCA_024085815.1). Classification (NCBI taxonomy): domain Eukaryota; kingdom Viridiplantae; phylum Streptophyta; class Magnoliopsida; order Asterales; family Asteraceae; genus Flaveria; species Flaveria linearis. The sequence goes on along the minus strand of CM044010.1, from coordinate 44,129,748 downwards.
GCATTCGATATGAACTCCAGTCGCTGCACAGTTAGGGCTAGGCGACTGGAGGGTCAATCGTACGACTGAGGGACGACTGAGGTTCATTCGGACAACTAAGGTTCATACGCACGACTGGGACTCAATCGTAAGGCTGTAGGTTCAGTCGCACGATTAACCATATGACTAAGGGTCCAGCCGCTTATGTGCTCAGTCGCATAGGTGCATTCGTACGACTGAGGAACTAGTCCCATAGTAGTCCAATCGCTAACGTTCAGTCGTATGGAGGCCATGCGACTGAAGCATGCTCAGTCGCACAAATATAACCGTTGAGACCTCGAGGTTATGTTGGCCAGGATGATGATGTTGCAGGCTTATGTATAAAGCATGATATATGTGTATGACGCCTTGCATGATGATGTATGAATGATACGTATGTACAACGCCTTGCATGATATTATATGTTTGTAATGTGTGTGTTCCTTATGATAACGTATGTAAATCTTTCCATGACTTTACATACTATGATAACGAATGAACGAAGTATTATGTAACGTAAAGTGAAAGATAATGAAAGAGGAACATGACGATGAATGCATGTATTAATGAATGAATGAATAAATGAGAAATATGATGATGAATACATGCATTAATGAATGAACGAACGAAGTCTTGCAAGCATTGGATAAGGTGAACAGGTCCTTCTCGGTGATTGACCATACGTATGGTGCCTCTACCGCTTACCTCTAGTACCGTGGCATACACTTTGCTGTTTATTTAATGACATCGGCCCGGTAGCTAAGACTGATTGAGGTATAGCATACGGTAGTGGTACAAAAGATATCCAATGTGCAAGGAAAGATGAAACGGGATCCTTGTCATTTGACCACAGTAATCATGGCTGCGTGCTATGAAGTGGGTAAAGCCTGACAGGATCTAAATGAGAATTTAATGATAAAGATGTAACGAATGAATGATGAAGATAATAATAAATATTATCTGTATATGTGTATGATGTATGTTCATGAACGAAATGTTGTAACGAACGAACGTAACGGGATCCTTGTCATTCGACCACAGTAATCATGGTTGTGTGCTATGAAGTGGGTAAAGCCTGATACGATATAGATCAGAACTGAAAGATAATGATGTATAACGAATGAACGAATGAATGAAGGAGATAATAAAGATATTATCTATGTGTACGTATGATGTATGATCGCGCATAAAGGAAAGTATGGTTTTAATGAAAACGAAGTAAGTTTATTATAAAACTAGAACTCACTCAGCAACGCTGACTTTTTATGTGTTTCCAGTTGGCAGGTAGTGTTGCTGGGGAGGCCATGAGGCGGCTACTCAGCTCTTTTGGGATGGCATTCTCCTTTTGATAATGCTGCCACATTTTATGTTGCATGCATGTGTTCCTTGAGGATCCCGATAGACGGGATTACCTAAGGAACCTTCTTTAAATATAGTTTATAATATATTTGTACTAGAGGTCACTGTATATGACCATTTTAGGATTGTTGAGGATTCAGATAAACGGGATTACTGAAGGAATCCTCGGTTTCATATGCTTCCGCAACAATCCTAGTAGAGTTACGTAATGTATAGAAAGTATGTATTTTGTAGTAATTAACAATGTAATGCATTGTAAAAGCTTTTATGATGAAATGAGAACGTACTTCTTATCTATTCCGTTGTGTTATTCTATTTAGTATATGTAAACTGTATGTTTGAAGTGCGATGAATGACCAACTGTGAGGTGCCCGGGAACGGGGCCTTACAAGCTTGTGTTATAGATTTCGGTGGTAGCTGGGATAGTCATCTGCCATTAGTTGAATTCTCCTACAATAACAGTTATCATTCTACGATTAGGAGAGCCCCTTATGAGATGTTATATGGCCAAAAGTGTAGGAGTCCGATATGTTGGGGGAAGTTGGGCAGAAAGAGTTGGGCAGTTTGGAAATTGTACGGGCTACGAATGAGAAACTGGATCAGAACAAAGCTCGGTTTAAAGCGGCTCAGGATCGACAAAATTCTTATGAAGATAAAATGCGAAGGCATATAGAATTTAAAGTAGGAGATAGAGTCATGTTGAAAGTATCTCCTTGGAAGGGAATTATCAGATTCACAAAGAGAGGAAAGTTAAGTCCTCGTTTTGTAGGACCGTTTAGAATTATAGAACGAATTGGGGAAGTGGCCTATAAACTAGAATTACCCGATCAGTTACAAGGAATCCACCCAACCTTTCATGTATCACAATTGCGCAAGTGTTTGGCCGATGAGAATGCTTATATACCTTTAGGTGATATAGAGGTGGATGATAAGTTGAACTATGCTGAGAAACCTACTGCTATAGTAGACAGAAAGGTGAAAAGACTGAGAAATAAAACCATTGAGTTAGTTAAAGTGAAATGGTTGAATAGAAAGGGGTCGGATTTCACTTGGGAATCAGAAGATGAGATGAAGAGAGATTATCCTCAGTTGTTTGAATAGTCGGTTTCGAGGACGAAACCTATTTAAGGGGGGGAGAGTTGTAACATCCGGTTTCTAAATCCAGACTTGTAATTATATTATAGTTATGATTAATCAACTAAGTTGAGTTTGTTTGATTGTTTAAATGATCAGTCGCATGACTTATATGCGACTGAACTTCAGTCGCACCCCTTACGTGCGATTGAGACTCATTCGTACGAATAATAGGCGTATGAGCGTCAGTCGCACGATTCAGTCATGCGAATGGTTCAGTCGTACGACTGGGTGTAGGGCGGTTATGTTGCACATGTGAATAAGTAAGGCGGTGAAAGGAGATGAAAAGCAGATTTCTATCTGCATCTACTTCATTCCCCTGTTCTCTTTACACCCAAACACCCCTGTTCTTGCCAATCGACTAGGCTAAACTCCGTTTTGGTAAGTTTTGAATATTACGGATCAATCTAGGGATGTTATAAGCTGTGTAAATGGTTGAATTTGATCCAACAACGTGTTTTAAATCAATGAATTGGTCTGGTTCATTTCTAAATTAAAATCCAGGAATTTGGATCCAAGTTTTGTGTAGTTTTGATGAAAAAATGGTCCGAAACCATTGTAAACGATGTGTATATGATTTTTTTTGAATATAACATAATTTGGATGGTTAAAACTCAAATTTTGAGTGAGTTTGGATAAAAAAATGTCAAGAGCACAACTGCTGATCCGTTTCAGACGAATGGGCTCAATCGTACGAATGAGAGTCTAATCGTGCTACTGAGTGCGAATGGAGGTTCAGTCGTACGACTGGGAACCCAGTCGCCTGGTTAGAAGGCCGAATGAAGACGACTGAACACTGGGTACGAATGAGAACTCAGTCGTGCGAATGAGTGGCTATCGTACGGCTGAAGGTTCAGTCGCATGGTTCATCCGCATAGGTCCAATCGTGTGGATGCTCATTCGCATAAGTGTTCACTAGCATGAGGGCCCTGTTTAAGAATAAGTTTACTGAATCAAGGTTTATTGCTTTAGATATACCTTGATTAGAGGAAGGACTAGTTACCTTGTGTACGTGGATTGTGTAGACTGTGGTGAGAAAGTTGATAAGGTGAGTTCTAAGCCCTTTTCAAATGTTTGGTTTTTAACATTCGGGCTGGCACACATACAATGATAAATGAATTGAATGTTTTAGTACCAGAAATGTGATAGCAATGTTGATATGTTTCTAACAGTTTGTAAAGCTGTTAGGGGGAAAAGTGGGGGTAATGAATGATTACCTGAATATTGTTTATCATTACATGATGGTAATGATTTCAGTGGGTCAGGAAGAGTGTAAAAGATGGTCATCTGAACATTGTTAATCATTACATGATGGTAATGATTCCAATGGGTCAGATGGGGGTAATGATTAATGAAAATATGATAAAACTGGTACTAAAAGAAAGAATGTGTGCGGTGTGAATGAATGTGATAATATTGGTAATAAGTAAAAGAAATGTTTTTGAAATGGTAAAATGATATAAATCTCAACAGGCCAGTTAGGTTAAGATGCCTGGGGTATAAACTATACAGTTTGATAGGAGTGATGACGATCACTCAGCTTTGTGAACATCTTGTGGTGACGACCCTAGATGATTAATTGGCATCCTACTGGATGAGAGATAGTAACTTTAGTTTCTGGATGTGGGAAACTGATAGTTTCTGGGTATGGGAAACTGGTAGGTGCTGGATGTGGGCAACCGACGTTTCTGGGTATGGGAAACTGGTAGTTGCTGGATATGGGCAACCGACGTTTCTGGGTATGGGAAACTGGTAGTTGCTGGATGGGCAACCGACGTTTCTGGGTATGGGAAACTGGTAGTTGCTGGATGTGGGCAACCGACGTTTCTGGATGTGGGGAACTGGTAGTTGCTAGATGTGGGCAACTGACGTTCGGTGGGACCGGTCCGATACGACAAAGTAATGATAAAAGTTGAATTTATAATATTGCCAATATAAATATAACTGTTGTGTGTGTAAAGGTGCTGTTAATGTTTTAATAAAAATTTAGAACTCACTAGTTTATCTGATGTCTTGAGTATGTTGTGTGTGTTAGGCAAGGAAGGGTCCTCTGATAATAGAGGAAAGCAAGTATGAGCTGAACGAGGATGCTATCCCGGAGTAGTTGCTGGCGTAGGATATAGGACCTGTTAATACTGTAAATAGGGCAATGTATAATTAAATACAATTATATGTAAAATGTTTTAAAAAGTTGGGTTAATATATAATGTTGTTTAAGTCTTCCGCTGTAAGTAGAAAGCTCTAATTTATGTTTAAAATATTAATTCAACTACGTGACGTGCCTCCGGTGCCCTGCCGAGTTTAAGGTGTCATAGAAAGTCACAAAGGGTGCAGATGAGTTAGATCCAGATGATCTACACTCTCTAGCAAAGTGTCCAAGCTATGGCACTTATGACACCTCAACTTGCTCTTGTCAAAACCAACTTTGGTTTTGCCAGAGAGTCTAGGGAATTTTCTACCAGTTCTTTTGTAGAACTTTTGTGATCTGATATTGATCATTGCCATTTGGCTTAAAATATCCATCTCTTCCAAATCATCATCTGGAATGCCCTTCAGATCCTCCATCAAAAAGCATAAGTTATCACTGGTACCACCTGAACTACCATCAACACCAACAAAAACATGTTCAGAATTGGTAGAGAAATCAATATTCTCATCATAGGCACTCTCTGATGCAACATATTCCGACCCTTGACCTATCAGTGCAGCATTGCCTGATACAAAGTCATCAGTGAGCTTGCCAGAGGTGGACAACTTCCTTTTCTGCTCTATCTCTCTCTCAAATGTAAGCAGTTTCCCATGAAGTTGGGTGAGAGATAGAGTATCCAGATTTGCACTGGAGCGTAGGTCAATGGTATAGGTGTCCCATCTCTCAGGCAGGGATCTGAGGAAACGGTTGTTCATCTGACTATTGGAATACTCTTGTTTAACCATTTTCAGCTCAGAAATAAGACAAGAGAATCGCTCAAACTGTTAAGTCAGTGTCTCACCCTTCCTATGAGAGAATGTCTCATATTATTGGGTGAGGATTTCCCTATTATTTGCTAAGACCTCATTGGTTCCTCCGAATTGTTCCTTCAGAGCAACCCAGAGATCATGAGCAGTTTCATGATGCATCAGCCCTGAATAGATTTCATTAGGCAGTGCCATGGCCAGAATTCCATAGGCTTTAGCATCAATCTCGAACAGCTTAAGATCTTCGTCCGAATATTGATCAGGTTTCTTCGCAACCCTCTCATTTGATTCAGGAACGCTCAGCATAGGCTTGTATGGTCCATGTACCACTGACTTCCAACAACCAGCGCTGTTGACAGACAAGTGATGGAGCATACGATGTTGCCATATGTTATACTCACTCCTCACAAGCATCGGAGGCTTTGTTGAGGAGCCAGTATTGTGAGGATCATTAGTTGGTGTCGCCATCTCAGACTTCAAGCAAATTCAAGGTAAACAAAACAAATCTAGCTTAAACCACGAGAACATCAAGTTTAATGGCCAGAAGCAGCAGAAACTTAATCTCTATAACCGATTCTTGCAAATTTGCTAATTCGATCAAACGTAGATAGCAAAAGAGCAGTTTCAATGATCAATTGTTAAATCGATCAATGATTAACCAGCTCTGGTACCATTTGAAAGGATCTCAGCCTCTAATTTGATCAATTAGGTTGTATTCGCAGCGGATTTAGCACAAGAATTAAGCAAATTATACTAAGAACACAAGAGATATATCAATGTAACAGTATGTTATAGAGAAAGAGAGGAATTCTGCAAAAAGGTGTTTTCTATTAGATCACACGCTTCGGCAAGGATTACAATTAGGTCATCTTCCTTTTATAGGAAGAATGACGTCAGCTGATGTCACTTGATAGTGACATCAAACCGCTATTCTAACAAACTACTGAAACTACCTTAACTACTGAAGATGTCAAACAGCTGACATCTCCTTACAAAATACTAAGTGTTAAACTTATTACAACAGCTGAAAAGAAACTACTAAAAACTACAACGACTGAAGAACATACTCTTCAGCCGTTTTACAAACTACTGAAATAGAAAATACAACTACTGATAAGAAAAAGCTAAACGGTAAACCATCACAACAACTGAAGAATACTTCTTTAGCTGTTGTGACAAACTCTGAAGCTTCAGCACTTGTCTTCAAACTTTAACTTCAGATGTTTCATCAGTCTTTGTCTTCAGTCTTTGTACTTCAGCTGTTGATCTTCAGTACTTTGATCTTCAGCTGACAGTCTTCAGTACTTGAGTCTTCAGTACTTTAGTCTTCAGTACTTGAGTCTTCAGTACTTGAGTCTTTAGTACTTTCATCTTCAGCTGTTGAAGTCTTCAGACTTTGTCAAACAGCTGATGTTTTTTTCAGCAGTTGTTGTGATGTCTTGTGGGACTTAGAGGTTTTTCTGATCTGGCTCATTTGTTCTTTTGGTCCAATAGTATCCTTTTCACATCTTAGTATAAACTATAAATATATATTTTTCAAGAAAACATGAGTGATTTTAGTTTGTTAAAGATAATTATTTGACAAGCCCCAAAACCCACTTGAAACCCTAGTTCTCATACAAACGTTAAACTTATTAATAAACACTGAGTCTTATAAATATATATATTTAGGTAACTTGTGGCGATTTACGTTGGAACGACACCTATCACAATTCTTGTTAATCACCATCCTTAAACTTATTTACCAAGTGAGTATTTCTATACCCCTTTAATTATTTTTACACTTTGGGGTGAAAACATGTTATATTATATACTTTGCACTTGTAAACACGTTTGAGTCTTGTAAACTTATGGCATTTCACCTGTATGCTGTGGTTAGTTGACCTTTAAAGCTACCATCTAATGTCGAATATATATACAATCATTAACTATTGTTAGCCTGGCGACGTCATAGATTTATGGGCCTGACAAGCCTGCTTGGTTAACCCAAGTACACTTAGCTCATCGTATATACTTGTAAACGTTTGAGACTTGTAAAAATATGTCAAGGTTTGATTGTGCATTCTGTCTTACATCCCTAGTTACTTGGTACTCTAACTTACAACATGAATTGCTATCTTTTATATACTTATGTATTGTAAACTATGGAAATCTCACCAACATTACTGTTGACATTTTATTTTTAACATGTTTCAGGAAATGCTCAAGTTTGATTGTCATCTTGAAGTGCTTTCACATCTAGGAATGGACCTAGTTAAATAAATGACATAAATTGGCTTGTTACATCTTATGTTATGTTATTTACTTTCTTTGAGACTTATGTTAGTAATGGTACAATTGGAACTTATGATTAATATATATTTGGGTTATTAATAGCGTTATGTGGTTGTGAACGATCTTAACCCTCACACCTCGACGTTTCCGCCGTCAAGGTTGGTGTGTGACAGATTGGTATCAGAGCCCATAACTATGGGATTTAGGTTAATCGAAATGGTGACCTGGACTATAGTATATGCATGAACCTTGTAGAATCATAATCCTATCTTGTAAATTATATGGTTTGCATGCTACATAATGCTATGCCTTCTTATGTGCAATTTGATGCCTTAGCATAGGATTGCTTAAACATTGTTACTTGTCTCCCTAAACTTATCTTTGACTCTTTGACTCTCCCCGAACATGAAACCTCTTAATTTTATTCTCGACGACACGTGGAATTGTATACTTATGCATATGACTTGGATCTTTAGACGTTATGTCTAATCTATATAAATCTCATCAAGTTTTTGTTTTCATGAACCTAAGAAATATTGTGTGACACATAGACACCTGTATTCTAGATTTCCTGGCAAAAGGCCTCCGGGCTAAGGTAAGCATTTCGCATAAATCCTACGGGACTAGTTATGCTTACCTGGGGATTTCTGGGATGAGTGATAAACTATTGTCGATATACACAATTTTCTAAGGCAAATGGGTCAATTTACCTTGACGTGTCAACGTTTCCAAATGGTAATGCGTTACCAAATGAAACCATTCTGCATGCCTTACAACTCTGTCACACCCCCGGGCCCAGGTAGGGTGGGACGTCACAGATTAGCAACAACATAAATGGCAGCGGAAACAAACCATTATAAGAGCTCAAAGGGAGAGAACATCACATGGCATTAAAAGTTTTAAAAGACACCGGGCTGGAAACAGATCAGCCCCAAATGTTTACATGTTCAACATAATTTAAATAGTCATGGTATCAAATTGTCCAAGTCACAAATTTTGGTCACACAAACAATGCCATGGTCTTGGGGTTGAGTCTAAGTCGTCCATAAGCTAAGAGTCTTCACAGGTTACCTGAAACATGCTCAAAAGAAAAGAGTGTCAACTAAAAAGTTGGTGAATTCAAGTGCTTAAAGTTTCAAAACAAATAAAAGGAACTACAATAGTCCACAGTAAAGGTTTTAGAATCCAGTGTGATAGTCTATAAAAATCTCATTCGATTTTAAAAACATCGTTTTTAGTATCAGTCATTGAGGGGTATCACAATCAACCCTGCATCCCCGGTTGGCCTCTTCTAAACTTGGGTTTAACCGGATATTCCCGTAGGAAAGAACCAAGCCTCAGAATAGTGAACCATTCCTGCTAGGATGGTTCACCATAGTATCTTACTCAAAACCTGTTACATGCCACAAACGACCCCTCAGGATCTCAGTGGGGTACCTCCCTGTAGCGGGAGCCACTGTGCGTGGGGGATTCCCCAAATAGATCTATTCATGTAAAAACAAGCGGTTCACAAAAGAATTAATGATTATGACTAATGTATCAGCAGGTATCCAGAAAGTCCGACATACAAGCATCAAGTAAGCACAATCATAGTTCATAAAACAAAAGATCATGCAAAACAGTAAATAGTATCACACATAAGAGTTTCAGTTTTAAAGAGCATGCTTCATCCCCAAAACAAAAGTAAAAAGGGGGAACACAAGAACTCACCTTAGATATAAAGCAACTAGAAATTCTTCGCGTGCCGGGAATAGCTCAAGTCTAGCACCCTAATATGAATATATTAAGTGATTAGCTACTGCTCTAAACTATTTAAGGAGCAACAATAGTGCCTAAGACTTAAATAGACGGTTTCGGTTTTGATTCGATTAGGTTTGCGTAAAAAGTTTCTTTTAAGGAAAGTCAAGGTTTTTCATGGAACCAAAGGTTTCTACCTTACTAGACCAGGGATATATAGTAATTATGCCATTTAAGGGGACAAATGAACTTATGGGAGTCGGTTTGAAGTTTTGTAAAATTTACAGTTTTGCCCCTGAAGTTTCAAAATTGACAATTTCTACCCTTAAGTTTGGTTTCTTGCATTAAGTGACCTCTATTCTTAAAAATCAGGTTCAAGACCTTAATTCAACTTAGTTTTAAGAATTTATAACAAAAATTTCAGTTTGTGGACTCGGTTTCTAAAATACGCGTTTAGCGTTGCCGGTTACGGTAAAACCGAACGGTTTAAGATGGTTATTTACGAGTTTTCACCTTTTTGAGTCTAGGACCAGTAGTTACTTCTAAAAATCATTTTTATGAGTTTCACCCCTTTTAGATTACAAAAATTTGTCTCTAAAAGTGGAGAGGCTCGTTTTTAAGTTTAAACCATTAAAACGCGTTTTAGTCGGGTTTGACCATTTTTAAAGGCTTGTTTGACCACCCATTTTACCTTTGAGGTTATTTTATCTATTAACCTACTAGAAAGTCATGATTTTTATAAATTGTAACATTTAACCCATTTATCATAGGTTTTTCTTTAAAAACGCCTCTCGGTTTACACCCGGTTTCCCCTAAAATCCACTTAAATTACCCTTTTGACCTCTAAAACTTTTCATTGACTCCAGAACACTTTATTTATCCATTTATAACCTTTAGTTCTATTTAAAACGTTTATGGTCCATGTTTCCTATTTTTAAGTCATTTTAACACGTTTTCGGGTCCCGAAAGTGACCAAACTAGGCCTATACACATTATGTCCTTTGTTCCAGAGGTCATGCCATGTTATTAAACTTAATATACAGCAAAAATTAATGAAATAACAGTCCCAAACGTTGCCTAGCTGTTCTATACATCCATGGACTTTAAAACATGAAGAAAGTGTCATAAATGACCATTACACTTGTGTAAATCCTTTGTAACTTGAGTTTAACCATTACTAAAACTTTATCTAACTTAAAAATCAGATTATTAGGGTGTCTTAAAAGTCATTTTTAGCATATTACAACCCTTTTCTAAGAGGGTTTTTAAGAAATATCTAAAGGAAGTTGTTACTAGTGGAAGGGGTGATTATCCAAGGTGTAAAGCATGTTTGTACCACATGTTGGTGGGGTACACCCTTGGAGACTTAAAAAACAGGTTGTTGATAGTCTTAAAACCCATTAATATGAAGGTTAAACGTTTGGTTTTGAAGGGTTACAAGATTCACAAGTGCATAGTCACAAAACACCAAAAAGAGGGTTTTCAAGGGGTAAATCGGGTTCTACCCCTTAGGATGAGCATTATATCATGTGATATACCTTCAAGAACGTGGGGAACTCCTCAAGAACAAAGTGAGGGTGAGATGTTTCTGCTACAACAAGAAAAAGATGGGTTTTTAGGTGAAAAATGAAGACTAGCTTAAGAAATGACCAAAACCGACACATAGAGCTTACACTTGATGTAACTCGCGATTTGGTAGGTGTGGATGGCCGTGAAAGGCTGGAATCTTCTTGGATGAGGATGGAGAAGCTCGAACAAAAGCTGGAAACTCAAGTCTTGCACGTTCAAAGCTTCAAAACATCACCAAAAGATCAACTTTGCTGCGGTTTTGCTGCTGGCCGATTATTGTAAGCTTGTTGTTTCGATTTTGGGGCTGAAAGATGGAGAGGGAATGGAGAGAATATTGGAAGAGAGTAGAGTTCTTCAGCTGATGGAAATCGTGAATGAGAGAGAGAGAGGGTTTGAATGTATGCAAATGAATGCATGCAATATGAATGGTGTGTTATGTGGGTGGTGTGTGGAAGAAAGCAAATGTGTCCATTGGTGGACTAGGGGGCGGTCGAAAATGGCTTGTCTTCTAGTGCCATTTTAAATTTTAAATCTAATTAACTAATTGTAGGGTAGATTTTATAAAAGGGTAGTATTTTTGGTGGTATAAGTTGCTAATTAATTGGTTTAGTCTTGTACAAGGCACATGCTAGGTCCGAAATTTTTAATGTACATACACACTTAATTGATTCATTTGATATTCTTAATTCTAGCTAGGGTGACTAATCAATATTCCTGGGCACGAATTTTCTAAAAAGGCAAGACTTAAAATGACTAAATTCACATAGAATCATAAAAGTTGATCAAATAAAAATTAGTGATTCTAACATTCTTGATATAATTGAATTGTTTCCATTATTAGTACTCATAAGACGGGATATGATGCAATTGAATTAGGGTTTAGAATAGTGACCTTGGGACCGGTTGTCACATTCTCCCACCGTTTAGGAAATTTCGTCCCGAAATTTTAACTTCGCTTAGCATTGGTACGGGTGGGTTTAAAGAGATGCGGGTAGTTTTTCCTCATCTCGTCCTCGCGTTCCCAAGTGAATTCCGGCCCTCGTCTCGAGTTCCATCTAACCTTAACCTTGGGTATGCAGCTTCGTCTGAGTTGTTTAACTAAGCGGTCCGTGATCTCTATAGATTCTTCTACGAAGTTTAGCTTATAATTGATTCTTGTCTCCTTCAACGGTAGCTCCAATGTTTTGTCTGCCAAGCATTTCTTCAAGTTTTACACGTGTAAGGTGTCATGTATAAACTCAATTTCTGAGGTTGTTTCAACTTGTAAGCCACAGGACCAATTCTTGCTAGTATTTCGAATGATCCAATGTATCTAGGGCTTAACTTGCCTCTTTTTCCGAACCTTATGGTTCCTTTCCACGGTGCTACCTTCAGCATTACCCTATCACCTATCTGAAACTCTAATGGTTTCCGTCTTCTGTCAGCGTACTTCTTTTGACGATCCCTTGCCGCCCGTAGACGTTCCTTGATCTTGAAAATCTTATCAGTGGTCTCCAATACGATGTCGGGTCCCAATACTTGACTATCGCCAATTTCATTCCAACTCAGGGGTGACCGACATTTCCTACCATAGAGAGCCTCATACGGAGCGGCATTGATACTTGCATGGTAACTGTTATTATAGGAGAACTCCACCAATGGAAGATGATTATCCCAGTTCCCACCAAAATCAATTACGCATGCCCTCAGCATATCTTCTAAGGTTTGAATAGTCCTTTCGCTTTGACCGTCAGTTTGTGGGTGGTACGCCGTACTTAAGTCCAGACACGTTCCTAAGGCTCGTTGGAGTGATTTCCAGAAACGTGAAGTAAAACGACTATCGCGGTCAGAGATTATGGATAGTGGCACACCATGCCTAGCCACTATTTCATCGATGTATAGTTGAGCCAGTCTTGACATGTCATAGTCTTCCCGAATTGGTAAAAAGTGAGCTGATTTGGTTAGTCTATCCACTACTACCCAAATAGCATCATGACCCCTAGATGTTCTGGGTAATTTGGTAACAAAATCTATCGTGACGTTATCCCATTTCCATTCTGGGATTTCTGGCTGCTGTAACGTCCCTGATGGTTTTTGATTCTCAGCTTTTACCATGGCACAGGTTAGACACTTACTGACATACATAGCGATTGACTTCTTGATTCCAGGCCACCAGAAAAGTGCCTTCAAATCCTGGTACATCTTATCACTCCCAGGGTGAACTGAATACCTAGATTTGTGAGCTTCATTGAGAATTACCTCTCGAATTCCCCCATGCTTTGGCACCCAAGTTCTCCCTTCGCACTTATACGTACCATCATTTCCTGTTTCAAATCGTTTTTCCATTCCAGTTAATCCTTCTCCTGCTAAATTTTCATCCTTTAACGCTTCACCTTGAGCTTCTTTCAGCCTTGCAATTAGGTCAGTGTACACACTTATTCTCAAAGCTCGTACACGAAGAGGCTTTTCTCTCTCCTTTCTGTTCAAAGCATCTGCCACCACATTGGCCCTTCCAGGATGATAACGGATTTCACACTCATAGTCATTTAACAGCTCAACCCATCTTCTTTGACACATGTTTAGCATTTTCTGGTCGAGAATGCGTTGCAAACTTTGATGGTCAGTGTAAATGATGCACTTCGTGCCATAGAGGTAGTGCCTCCACATTTTGAGGGCAAACACCACGACACCTAATTCCAGATCGTGCGTAGTATGGTTCTTCTCGTGATTATTTAGCAGTCTAGATGCATAGGCAATGACCTTGTTGCGTTGCATTAGCACGCAACCTAACCCTTGACGCGAGGCTTCGTAATAGACTACGAAGTCTTCGACTCCTTCTGGAAGGGCCAAAACAGGTGCGCTGCATAGCTTTTCCTTAAGCGTCTCGAATGCTTCATCTTGCTCGGGTTCCCATACAAAGGCTTTGTCCTTCTTAGTCAGTGCGGTCAATGGTTGCACAATGTGCGAGAAGTCCTTTATGAATCGTCCGTAGTATCCGGCTAATCCTAGGAATTGCCTAATCTCAGTGGGAGTCTCAAAAATCTTCCAATTCTTTATAGCTTTAATCTTGGAAGGGTCAACTTGAATTCCATTCTCATTCACTACATGCCCCAAAAATTGGATCTCTGGCATCCAAAATTCACATTTAGAAAATTTGGCATATAGTTGTTCATTCTTGAGTAACTCAAGGATTAGTCTCAGATGCTTCTCGTGTTCTTCTTTATTACTGGAGTAGATCAGAATGTCATCGATGAACATAATCACAATCTTGTCAACATATGGGCGGCATGCACGGTTCATGAGATCCATGAATGCTGCTGGTGCATTAGTCAGTCCAGAGGGCATGACTAGGTACTCATAGTGCCCATACCTAGTTCGGAAAGCCGTTTTGGGTATGTCTTCTTCTCTTATCTTCAGTTGGTGGTAACCGAATCTCAAATCTATCTTGGAGAAGTAGCTTGCTCCTTGAAGTTAATCGAATAGGTCGTCTATCCTCAGGAGAGGGTAACGGTTCTTTATGGTCAACTTATTTAACTCCCGGTAGTCAATGCACATGCGTAAGGTGCCATCCTTCTTCTTCACAAATAACACCGGAGCACCCCATGGAGAGACACTCGGACGTATGAATCCTTTGTCCAACAGCTCTTGAACTTGCATCATCAGTTCCTTCATTTCAGGAGGGGCGAGCTGATACGGCGCTTTGGCTACCGGCGCAGCGCCAGGCAGGAAATCTATTTGGAACTCAACTTTTCGATTCGGGGGAAGTCCGGGTAGGTCTTCCGGAAACACCTCAGGGTATTCAGAAACTACTGGGATGTCCGAAATCTTCTTTTCCTCTTTGTTCTTCATCACGTAGATGATGAAAGCCGAGCATCCCTTCCTTAAGCTCTTGGTAGCTTTTAAATGGGATATCATGGGGCATAAGGTGTTACTCCTTTCTCCTTGCACCACTAACTCTTCCTTGTCGTTCAATGGTATCTTGAGTAGGCGTTCATCACAAACAATTTCGACTCTGTTCTTAGCTAACCAGTCCATGCCAACAACCACATCAAATCCTCCTAACTTAATGGGCATAAGATCTATCTTAAATGTATGTCCATTTAGATTCATTGAGCAATCCTTGATGATTTCGTTAGTTTCTAAAATATTACCATCAGCTAGTTCGACGGTAAACGTATCGGCTAAGGTACAAGTGGCTAAATCAATCAAGGATCTAAAAGTACTAGAGATAAAACGAGCAGTCGCTCCAGTATCAAATAAAACGGTAGCAGGATGATCGTTTACAAGAAACGTACCATTAACCACATCGGGTTCCTTTCGGGCTCCTGCTGGATCCATCACAAAAGCTCTTCCCTTGGGCTTATTGGGTCGGTTATCCTTGTTTCTTCCTAATTTGGGGCATTTGTTCCTCATATGCCGGGGTCCCCGCACTCATAGCATTGTTTTCCAGGCTCGTAGGTACAGTCTTTAATCAGGTGACCAGGTTTCTTGCATCGATAACAAGGCATGGGATTGCACTCCCCTTGGTGATGAAGCTTGCATTTATCGCAGAAGGGGCTTGTGCCTAGATACAACCTCCTTGCCTTTCCACCATGGTCACTTCGTCTCGCTTCTTCTCTAGGTTTCTTGTTTGAACCGCTGCTGCTGCCGACCATCTTCCTAGTATCAACCCACTTCCTCTTTTCTTCCACAGCCTTCTTCTTGTCCTTAATTTTCCCATGTCCAATCCACCCAGCACTAACTAGGTCGTCTGTCAGACTGCTGGTAAGGTCGACCGCCGCCTGTATGGTTGTAGGCCTGGATGATCGAACCATGCCCCTCACCCTTGGGTGTAACCCCCAGATGAAGCGGGCCACGCCCTTGGATACTGGCATCACCAAGTGTGGTACCAGTCGGGACAATGCAAGGAACTGGTTGATGTATTCGGTGTAGTTCGGACCCCTCATCTCCAAATTCAGAAATCTAGCCTCCAGTTTCTCTAGCTGGTTGATCGGACAGTACTTTTTGGTGATTAGCTCCCTGAACTCAGACCAGTTCATCCTACCCACGGCATCCCGGCCTCGAGGCTGAATGATGGTTTTCCACCACTCAAGTGCTGGTCCCTTGAGAGATTGAGAAGCAAACCTCACCATGTGTTCCAACTTGCATTCACTGATGTCTAACACAGCTTCGATTTCGTCCAGCCACCTATATGTTTCAATTGCACCCTCGGTGCCATGGAAGTCCTTTGGCTTGCAAGCCATGAATGTTTTGTAGGAGCAACCTTTCCTGATAGCTTCAGATTCTTCGTTGTTGGCAGCCCAGTACCACCTCCGGCGTCATCCCGGTCAGCATTGATTTGAGCAATGATGGTTGGTATAGCGTTTGCAATCTGCTGTGCCACAAGATTTGCCATCCTCTCATCGTTTCCTGAGTTAGCATTCTCCCCGGCGGGAGTCCCTGGAGGGGTAGGTGGTTGGTTTCTGGTTCGCCTTGTTCCTTCGTGACGACCTCGGTTTGCTGCTTGCCTTCCGATGGGTGTTCCTCTTCTGGTAGGCATTCTGACGGTACGACAGATAAAGTCGTTTAGCATCTCATAATTTGTTTCAATCAGTCTATGCATCAATTCCCTACAAGGCTTCCTCTATACGAAGAGAGGATACGGTGTATAATTGCACATAACTTAACAAGTTCCACATATTACCAATTTAAACAGTTTAAGCAGTCATAAAGAATAACATGGCCCAACACCATGAATAAACAACACATGACGGATAATCGTAAATGTTTCAACAGCATTGTACCATTGGAACTAGTTTAAAACAAGACGAAGTTCATAGTATCAGAGTCTAGCTCTTACAAAGTGGAAGGTGCCATCACCCCCATGAATAATAATAATAATAATAATAATAATAATAATAATAATAATAATAATAATAATAATGTCGGATAATGATAAGTTTGTTTCCTTAAAATATTTAAAGACAGATAGTTTCTTCCTCCTTCCACATGGTCACCCTCACATCCACTTCTTTTTCAGCCATCCCATCCATCCGGAGCTCTTCTTCCTCTGCTCCTGCTCCAATCTCTGCACACCCTCCGACGCCATCATAGCTTGGAATTGAGCGGACTGTGAGGTCCGGGTGGCGTGCTGAAGAGTCAGCTCGTGGCGCTCGATGGTCCTCAGTATCTCACTCAGGGTAGGGTCGGACGGACCAAAGTCACTAGCCCGCCGACTAGACTGAGAGTGCTGGTCTCTAGAGAACACGCTGGGACCAACATGCATGCTGTGCCTTGGAGGCATCCAAGGCTCCTCTTGTGGGTGGCATCGGTGTGGCTCGTACGGCGGTGGTGCGGGTATGGGAGCCCTGACCGGTGGTGGAGGAGGAGGCAACCTAAATGAGACCGAAGTCCCCGGTCTAACAGTCTTTCGTGGACGAGTAACGGTGCGTGCTCCCCAATTCCCAATGGGAGGTATAGGTGAGTGGGATGGAGCGGCAACATGTGGCGAGCGGGAGCGCGTCTGGCTCCTGGGAGGCGTCGACGAAGAAGAATCCTCGAAAGATTCAGTGTCCTCTGACGTGGCGGAGATCCAACCCGGGTGTCCACACCTCTGCAGGTACGCCTCGTACTCCGTTTGGGGTTTCCTCCTCAGTGTCCCAACAGGGGCAGTCTCATCAACTGGATGTGCGGGTGCCTTACCTCTTTCAGCCATAGTTGTTTCCTGTAAAAAGACATCATGAGTAATTTGGTTTCTCATAGCACATGATAGTCTTAGTAATAATAATATACTCATAGTACTAGTGATGGCATTAGTGTCAAGGATCTCTATGTATCCCTTATCAATGATGTTAGAATCAATTGTTCCTCATAATAGTGTCAGGCAAAACAGTTCATCTAAAAAAATAAATTTCAAATCCCCAGTCAAAATAAATTTCAAGGTTAATCGGCATCAAACAGAAAGGTCCAAACTTAACTTAGAGGTCCGTGATGGAAATTACGCGTCCGGTAAATTCATGATTACGTTGATCAGGCGTAATCATCAATTTACCCAACCCGATCATTCCGACACTTTCACACAAGGACAGTCCTAGGGTATCAGGGTTGTAGCCTAGGGTCTATTATGGTATTCCCGACTTCTCTACAACCTTTGGCTCTGATACCAATCTGTCACACCCCCGGGCCCAGGTAGGGTGGGACGTCACAGATTAGCAACAACATATATGGCAGCGGAAACAAACCATTATAAGAGCTCAAAGGGAGAGAACATCACATGGCATTAAAAGTTTTAAAAGACACCGGGCTGGAAACAGATCCAGCCCCAAATGTTTACATGTTCAACATAATTTAAATAGTCATGGTATCAAATTGTCCAAGTCACAAATTTTAGTCACACAAACAATGCCATGGTCTCGGGGTTGAGTCTAAGTCGTCCATAAGCTAAGAGTCTTCACAGGTTACCTGAAACATGCTCAAAACAAAAGAGTGTCAAATAAAAAGTTGGTGAATTCAAGTGCTTAAAGTTTCAAAACAAATAAAAAGAACTACAATAGTCCACAGTAAAGGTTTTAAAATCCAGTGTGATAGTTTATAAAAATCTCATTCGATTTTAAATACATCATTTTTAGTATCAATCATTGTGGGGTATCACAATCAACCCTGCACTTGGTCCCCGGTTGGCCTCTTCTAAACTTGGGTTTAACCGGATATTCCCGTAGGAAAGAACCAAGCCTCAGAATAGTGAACCATTCCTGCTAGGATGGTTCACCATAGTATCCTACTCAAAACCTGTTACATGCCACAAACGACCCCTCAGGATCTCACTGGGGTACCTCCCTGTAGCGGGAGCCACTGTGCGTGGGGGATTCCCCAAATAGATCTATTCATGTAAAAACAAGCGGTTCACAAAAGAATTAATGATTATGACTAATGTATCAGCAGGTATCCAGAAAGTCCCACATACAAGCATCAAGTAAGCACAATCATAGTTCATAAAACAAAAGATCATGCAAAACAGTAAATAGTATCACACATAAGAGTTTCAGTTTTAAAGAGCATGCTTCATCCCCAAAACAAAAGTAAAAAGGGGGAACACAAGAACTCACCTTAGATATAAAGCAACTAGAAATTCTTCGCGTGCCGGGAATAGCTCAAGTCTAGCACCCTAATATGAATATATTAAGTGATTAGCTACTGCTCTAAACTATTTAAGGAGCTACAATAGTGCCTAAGACTTAAATAGACGGTTTCGGTTTTGATTCGATTAGGTTTGCGTAAAAAGTTTCTTTTAAGGAAAGTCAAGGTTTTTCGTGGAACCAAAGGTTTCTACCTTACTAGACCAGGGATATATAGTAATTATGCCATTTAAGGGGACAAATGAACTTATGGGAGTCGGTTTGAAGTTTTGTAAAATTTACAGTTTTGCCCCTGAAGTTTCAAAATTGACAATTTCTACCCTTAAGTTTGGTTTCTTGCATTAAGTGACCTCTATTCTTAAAAATCAGGTTCAAGACCTTAATTCAACTTAGTTTTAAGAATTTATAACAAAAATTTCAGTTTGTGGACTTGGTTTCTAAAATACGCGTTTAGCGTTGCCGGTTACGGTAAAACCGAACGGTTTAAGATGGTTATTTACGAGTTTTCACCTTTTTGAGTCTAGGACCAGTAGTTACTTCTAAAAATCATTTTTATGAGTTTCACCCCTTTTAGATTACAAAAAATTGTCTCTAAAAGTGGAAAGACTCCTTTTTACGTTTAAACCGTTAAAACACGTTTTAGTCGGGTTTGACCATTTTTAAAGGCTTGTTTGACCACCCATTTTACCTTTGAGGTTATTTTATCTATTAATCTACTGGAAAGTCATGATTTTTATAAATTTTAACATTTAACCCATTTATCATAGGTTTTTCTTTAAAAACGCCTCTCGGTTTACACCCGGTTTCCCCTAAAATCCACTTAAATTACCCTTTTGACCCCTAAAACTTTTCATTGACTCCGAACACTTTATTTATCCATTTAGAATCTGGAGTTCTCTTTAAAACGTTTATGGTCCATGTTTCCTATTTTTAAGTCATTTTAACACGTTTTCTGGTCCCGAAAGTGACTAAACTAGGCCTATACACATTATGTCCTTTGTTCCAGAGGTCATGCCATGTTATTAAAATTAATATACACCAATACTTACTGAAATAACAGTCCCAAAAGTTTCCTAGCTGTTCTATACATCCATGGACTTTAAAACATGTAGAAAATGTCATAAATGACCATTACACTTGTGTAAATCCTTATAACTTGAGTTTAACCATTACTAAAACTTTATCTAACTTAAAAATCAGATTATTAGGGTGTCTTAAAAGTCATTTTGAGCAGATTACAACCCTTGTCTAAGAGGGTTTTCAAGAAATATCTAAAGGAAGTTGTTACTAGTGGAAGGGGTGATTATCCAAGGTGTAAAGCATGTTTGTACCACATATAGGTGGGGTACACCCTTGGAGACTTCAAAAACAGGTTGTTGATAGTCTTAAAACCCATTAACATGCAGGTTGAACGTTTGGTTTTGAAGGGTTACAAGATTCATAAGTGCATGGTGACAAAACACCAAAAAGAGGGTTTTCAAGGGATAAATCGGGTTCTACCCCTTAGGATGAGCATTATATCATGTGATATACCTTCAAGAACGTGGGGAACTCCTCAAGAACAAAGTGAGGGTGAGATGTTTCTGCTACAACAAGAAAAATATGGGTTTTTAGGTGAAAAATGAAGACTAGCTTAAGAAATGACCAAAACCGACACATAGAGCTTACACTTGATGTAACTCGTGATTTGGAAGGTGTGGATGGCTGTGAATGGCTGGAATCTTCTTGGATGAGGCTGGAGAAGCTCGAACAAAAGCTGGAACCTCAAGTCTTGCACGTTCAAAGCTTCAAAACATCACCAAAATTTCACCTTTGCTGCAGTTTTGCCGCTGGCCGATTATTGTAAGCTTGTTGTTATGATTTTGGGGTTGAAAGATAGAGAGGGAATGGAGAGAATTTTGGAAGAGAGGAGAGTTCTTCAGCTGATGGAAATCATGAATGAGAGAGAGAGAGGGTCTGAAAGTATGCAAATGAATGCATGCAATGTGAATGGTGTGTTATGTGGGTGGTGTGTGGAAGAAAGCAAATGTGTCCATTGGTGGACTAGGGGGCGGCCGAAAATGGCTTGTCTTCTAGTGCCATTTTGAATTTTTAAATCTAATTAACTAATTGTAGGGTAGATTTTAATAAAGGGTAGTATTTTTGGTGGTATAAGTTGTTAATTAATTGGTTTAGTCTTGCACAAGGCACATGCTAGGTCCGAAATTTTTAATGTACATACACACTTAATTGATTCATTTGATATTCTTAATTCTAGCTAGGGTGACTAATCAATATTCCCGGGCACGAATTTTCTAAAAAGGCAAGACTTAAAATGACTAAATTCACATAGAATCATAAAATTTGATCAAATAAAAATTAGTGATTCTAACATTCTTTATATAATTGAATTGTTTCCATTATTAGTACTCATAAGACGGGATATGATGCAATTGAATAAGCGTTTGGAATAGTGACCTTGGGACCGGTTGTCACAAACTCTTAGCTTACTCTTGTTTTAACTACTATCCTTTGTTATCTTCATTACCGTAACTAACTCATTTTGTATCTAGGATGTCTCGCCATCATGGAAAGCGTGGAAGTTCCGACCGCAAGCTTGCAGCAATGATCGCCCGACAAATTGCTGCTGTGCTCCTAACCATGGTTACTGAACTTAATAGCACCCTAATTGCTAATAGCGACAACAACACTAATGGGAACAATGGCGGTGCTCATGGAGAGAATAGAAACAACCAACAAGGGAACAATCGTACTTGCACTTTCAAACACTTCAACTCATGCAAACCCACTAGTTTTATTGGAAAAGAATACTTCTTGAGTGGTTTGAAAGCATGGAGATCACGTTCATCGTTAGCGAGTGTCCTGATGAGTTCAAGGTTCGCTATGCTGCAAGTGTCCTTCAACAACGGGCAATAACATGGTGGAATAGTGAAAAGAGAAACGGGGGGATTGAAGTTGAATTGGCGTTGCCCTGGGAAGAATTTAAGGATATTATGATTCAAAAGTTCTGCCCGAGGAGCGAGTTACAAAAGCTAGAGGAGGAGTTCTGGAACCTCAAACAAGTTGGTGGGAATCACTTGGCCTATTCCACCAGGCATCATGAGTTGAGTATGCTTCTACAACACATGGTGGACACCGTGCCCCGTAACATTGAGAAATTTATCAAAGGGTGCCACCTCAAATTCAAGATGCCGTGGTGGGTAGCAGGCCCACAACTTTGGAGGAGGCATTTATTATCACCGTGCAGCTCACCGAGAATCATATTGGAGCTGGCACTATGTCAGCAAAGGGTTCCAAGTCTACTGCGAAGGTGACACCTGAGGCAACAAAGGAGGTAAGGGTCGAGTCATCTGCCCAAAACAAGAAGCGTAAGTTCACCCCGACACACAACTACGCTGCGTGTGACCGCCCTAAATGCACCTCAAAAACAAATGGTGGTTGCAAATCAAGCTCCCATGGCTAGAGCTTATGCTAGTCCATATCCTAAGTGTAACATGTGCATGTACCATCATACGAGCAACCCTCCATGTCCAGTCTGCTTGTTCTGTGGAATGTATGGGCACTTGGTGGCTACTTGTCTTCGTACGCCAAACAACACTGCAATGCTTACCAACCGAACCTGCTATAACTGGGGTGAGTCTGGTCATATTCATCCGTAATGTCCTCGCAATGCGGGAACCGTGCCATCGGCACGTGGAAGGGCTTTCAACATCAACGTCAATCAAACTCAAGCCAATAATGACATGGTGAATGGTACGTTGTTGAACTCCTTTTAAATCATTTGTTTTCTTATAAGGACTCCTATCTTTGTGTTCATCATACCAATAATAGGTTATTACCAAACAGGTATGTACCTTGTAAATAGTCATTATGCATCTGTATTGTTTGATTCGGGTGCGGATAGGAGTTTTGTTTCCTTGGAATTCGAGCCTATACTTTCTAAACCGCGTGTGAATCTGGAAAGATCCTTCACGGTCGAAGTCGCTGATGGAAAATCTATCGTCGTTGACATCGTAATACGCGATTGCACCTTGAGCCTTAACGAACAAGAGTTCTCCATCGACCTCATTCCTATGCGACTGGGAAGCTTTGATGTTATTATCAGCATGGATTGGTTAGCCAAACATCATGCGGAAATTCTATGCTTCGAGAAGTGCATCCGAATTCCTTTACCGACTGGTGATACTTTGAAAGTCTTTGGGGAGAAACCATCCAAAGACTCAAACTTATGTCTTGCATCAAGGCCCGCAAGTGGTTAAGTAAAAACTACATGGCGCTCATGGCATATGTAGTTAATACGAAAGCCAAGGGTAAGGAATTGAAAGACATTCACGCCGGGCGGGACTTTCCCGAGGTTTTTCCCAAGGATCTTGAGGGACTACCTCCCGTGTGAGAAGTTGAGTTCAAGATTGACTTAATCCCTGGTGCAAACCCTGTGGCTAAATCACCTTATCGTCTTGCACCGTCGGAAATGCAAGAACTAGCTAGTCAACTGCAAGAGTTGACCGATAAAGGATTCATTCATCCAATTTCATCACCGTGGGGTGCACCCATACTGTTTGTGAAGAAGAAGGATGGTTCATTTCGTATGTGCATCGACTATCGAGAACTCAACAAGCTTACCATCAAGAACCGATATCCTCATCCTCGAATTGATGATCTCTTCGGTCAACTTCAAGGAGTGACCTAATTCTCGAAGATTGATCTACGTTCTGGGTATCATCAATTACGTGTCCACGATGACGACATTCCAAAGACCGCTTTTCGTACTCGATATGGGCATTACGAGTTAATGGTTATGCCTTTTGGCTTGACCAATGCACCTACCGTGTTCATGGATCTCATGAATCGAGTATGTAAACCGTATTTGGATAAGTTTGTGATCATGTTCATTAATGACATTCTTATTTATTCCAAGACAAAAATTTATCTCGAGACACATTTGCGACAAGTTCTTGAACTTTTGAAGAAGGAGCAATTATACACCAAGTTTTCCAAGTGTGAATTCTGGTTAGAAGAGGTTAAATTCTAAGGGCATGTGGTGAATAGCCAAAGAATTCATGTCGATCCTGCTAAAATTGAAGCCGTGAAGAATTGGTGTGTTCCCACAACCCCAACCGAAGTTCATTCTTTTCTGGGCTTAGCGGGCTATTACCGTAGGTTCAGAGCAAATTTTTCGAAGATTGCTAAACCATTAACGTCGTTAACCTAAAAGAACCGACTTTTTGAATACGGATCCGAACAAGAGGAGGCTTTCGAGACATTGAAACGCAAGTTGTGTAACGCTCCTATTCTCACACTTCCCGATGGAAACGATGACTTTACTGTGTATTGCGATGCTTCTAATAAAGGTCTTGGTTGTGTTCTCATGCAACGTGGCAAAGTCATAGCATACGCGGCGAGGCAATTGAAGGTTCATGAAGTGAACTACATAACTCATGATCTTGAACTTGGTGATGTGGTTTTCGCTTTGAAGATTTGGTGACACTATCTTAATGGGCAATGCATAGTCTACACCGATCATAAGAGTCTCCAACACGTGTTCAATCGAAAGGATCTCAATATGAGACAAAGACGTTGGATCGAGTGGATTAGAGACTACGACTGTGACATTCGTTATCATCCTGGGAAGGCGAATGTTGTTGCCGACGCGCTAAGTCGCAAGGTCCACAACAAGACTGTCTTGCTTCAAGAAATCCGAGATCGAAGGCAATGGTTTGACACGTTAGGGGAATTTGATACCGAGATTCATGTAGATGTTAACGAGCCTACTATCGTGCTTCAAAATATAAGGATTGATAGTGATCTCGAGTTATGCATTCGCGAGGCTCAACAAGCAGCATTAACCGACGAAGGAAAAGATGAAGATTTGGCGTCTAACGTTCGGTCACAACTGGAGACAAAACCAAACGGCTTGTGGCACTTCTTGAATCGACTTTGGATCCCTAATCATGATAATGTTCGTCACTTCATTATGAACGAAGCTCATCAAACCCGATATTCTATTCATCCTGGCTCCGATAAGATGTACATGGACCTGCGTAGTCAATATTGGTGGCCTGGAATGAAGAAAGATATTGCGTCATATGTTTCCAAGTGTCTCACGTGTGCAAGAGTCAAAGCCGAGCATCAACGACCAACTGGTTCACTTGAACAACCCGAAATCCCTATGTGCAAATGGGAACATATATCAATGGATTTCATAACCAAGTTACCTCGTACTCCTCGTGGCCATGATAGTATATGGGTGATTGTTGCCCGTTTGACCAAAACGCACATTTCATACCAATACGAGACACTTACAAAGTTTCAAGACTGGCCCGCATCTACATTAACGAAATTGTGAGTCGTCATGGCGTGCCGTAGCACATCATATCCGACCGAGATGCTCGTTTCACTTCGCACTTTTGGTCGTCTATGCAAGAACTCTTGGGAACTCAACTGGATTTAAGTACGGCTTACCATCCTCAAACTGATGGTCAAACCGAATGAACAATTCAAACCCTCGAGGATTTGCTACAACTATGTGTCCTTGACTTTAGTGGTGATTGGGATACACATTTACCGCTCGCGGAATTTTCGTATAACAATAGTTATCACTCGAGTATCAAGATGGCACCGTTCGAAGAACTTTATGGTCGTAATGCCAATCACCGATCTGTTGGACCGACATTGGTGAGAACATCATCAGTGGTCTTGAACTTATACGAGAAACGACCGATAAAGTCTCTACAATCCACAAGAATCTTGAAGTGGCAAGAAGTCGACAAAAGAGTTATGCCGATAAGCGTTGTAAGCTGTTGGAGTTCTAAGTTGGCGACATGGTTCTTCTTAAGGTTTCACCGTGGAAAGGTGTTATTCTCTTTGGAAAAAGGGTAAACTGGCTCCAAGGTTTGTAGGACCTTTCAAAATCCTGAAAAGGATTGGGAAAGTGGCTTATAGACTGGAACTACCTTCTGACCTTAGTGGAGTTCATCCTGTGTTCCATGTCTCAAATTTGAGAAATTGTTTGGCTGACGAGAGTCTGCATGTTCCACTGGAAGACCTTCAGATCGACGAGTCATTGCACTTTGTTGAGAAACCTGTTGAAATTATGGATCGCATTACGAAGAAGACTAGAACCACCACTACTCCGATTGTCAAGGTTCGTTGGGAGAATAAGTGTGGAGCTGAGTTCACTTGGGAGCGTGAGGACCACATGAAGGCAAAATACCCGTATTTGTTCGCTTAGTTTATTCTTAATTTCGGGACGAAATTCTTTTATGTTGGGGAGACTGTAACATCCTGTATTTTTTTTACGTTAATTAAAAAGTTAACTTCGTTTAATCTTGTAAGGACCATTGTGGTCATATATGAAACTTATGGGTTATTTTTGCATATTGCTTTAATTTTGTCTTTAAATCTTTTAACTTGAAAGACTAATAATAATAATAATAATAATAATAAACAATAATGATAATGGTTATACTATTAGTAATAGAAATAATAACAATTAAATTATAAGTATATTAATAATAACTAATAATAATAATAATAATAATAATAACAATAATAATAATAATAATAAGAGTAATAACCTATAAACAATTGATAAGTTATAAAGTAATTGGATCATAAAGTCAAATTAATTTCAAAGGGGTCTTTTTGTCAATTGGGAAACTTTAAATTAAATGTTTGTGCATAACATAAAAGAAACAAAACCAGAGGGACTGGAACTGTAATTATATGAGAACCAACCCCCCTTCCTTCTCCCGCAATTCCGACGAGAGGACCCGGTGCCTCCGGCCGAACTCCGGCAAGGGCCAAAACGGCCGCGGTTTTGACCCCAAAACACACCAATACAATCGTGAGACTAATACGAACCTGTGCACGACCTTTAATTGTGCTTTATTCGTGGTTTTGATGGTTGATACGTGTAACCGAATGAGTCTTGAATCCCCAAAGCCTTTACGCATCTAAAACTCAATAATAAGCAAATTAAACGTACAGAAACATTCAAGTAATCATCTCAAAGTTATTGGCAACATCAATTTCATCTGAAACAACCTTGTAAATCGATTAAACTATTTGAAACGGCCGACTTTAAACTCTATAGCCGTTGGGCAAGTAATCGAACGAATTGAACCTATATAATAGTGGGTTTTTACTCTAATCAGGTTTCATAAACTCTCTAAACACCCAATTTCAGTCCAAACACAATAACACATCAAGATTAAACTAAGAACAGTCGCAATTTAGGTCGAATCATTACACATCGAATCTCAAACAATTTCAGGTAATTATATTAGGTTTATTATTCGATCATACATGAGAATCAAAAGCCGTATGGTTACAATCGTTAACAACTTCAAATCAGGGGTCAATTTAACCCAAATAGAATTAGGGTTCTTAAGCGAATTTGGGGATTCCTTGTTGTTAATGTTTTTAAGAATTAAACGCGGAAACTTAACACGGCTGCAGCCCTTGGTTCACTGGTAAAGTGTGTGTCTCCTAAACAGGAGGTCCCCGGTTCGGATCCGGGGAACCTCATGTTTTATTTTTTTAGGCTTTTTAAGCCTTCAAATGAAATATTAAAATTCCTAGAAATTATGAAAAATAGTTTTATAAACTTTGTTAATTTTAGAATCACAAGGCTTATATTCTGGAAATTTATTTCCTATAATACCTTAACATTTTTAATAAATTATTATATTTAGGGTATTTCTTATATTTGCTCAAATAGTATATTTAAATTATTTTACTAAAAATAAATTAGATCTTAAAACTAGTTTAATTTACACAAATTATTTCAAACAATACCCTTAAATTATTGTTTAAATGGTGTTTTGATTAGTTACAAAATTTGGATTAAACTTTATAAATCTTACAAATCATTATAAATGTTATTCTAAATTCAAATTTTATATATTTCTTTCAAGTTATTATAAGTATCCTTTTCACATTTAGTATAAAATATAAATATATATTTTTCAAGAAAACATGAGTGATTTTAGTTTGTTAAAGATTTTATTTGACAAGCCCCAAATCCCACTTGAAACCCTAGTTCTCATACAAACGTTAAACTTATTAATAAACATTGAGTCTTATAAATATATATATTTAGGTGCCTTGTGACGATTTACGTTGGAACGACACCTATCATATTTCTTGTTAATCACCATCCTTAAACTTATTTACCAAGTGAGTATTTGTATACCCCTTTTATTATTTTTACACTTTGGGGTGACACATGTTATATTATAAACTTTGCACTTGTAAACACGTTTGATTCTTGTAAACTTATGGCATTTCATGTGTATGTTGTGGTTAGTTGACCTTTGTAGCTACCATATAATGTCGAATATATGTACAATCATTAACTATTGCTAGCCTGGAGACGTCATAGATCTATGGGCCTGACAAGCCTGCTTGGTTAACCCAAGTACACTTAGCTAATCGTATATACTTGTAAACATTTGAGACTTGTAAAAATCTGTCAAGGTTTGATTGTGCATTCTGTCTTTGATCCCTAGTTACTTGGTACTCTAACTTACAACATGAATTGCCATCTTTTATATACTTATGTATTGTAAACTATGAAAATCTCACCAGCAATATTGTTGACATTTTATTTTAACATGTTTCTGGAAATGCTCAAGTTTGATTGTCATCTTGATGTGCTTTCACATCTAGGAATGGACCTAGTTAAATAAATGAAATAAATTGGCTTGTTACATCTTATGTTTTGTTATTTACTTTCTTTGAGGCATATGTTAGTAATGGTACAATTGGAACTTATGATTAGTATATATTTGGGATATTAATAGCGTTATGTGGTTGTGAACGATCTTAACCGTCACACCTCGACGTTTCCGCCGTCAAGGTTGGGGTGTGACAACATAAACCAACAAAAAAGGGAGGTCAGGAAAAGTTTAAGAAAGTAAAATCAGTCTAAGTAAATCACAACTAAAAGTCTTGTGAAACAAACTACTAAAAGGTCTGATCTTGCTTCCTCACCAAAATCAAAGATTGAGGGTCAGTCCAAAAATGGTAAAGCTACTGAGGTCTGAACACAAGGATCAGTGTCAAGAAACAAACACATGTATTATGACGTGTGTGAAATGTCAAATCACAGAATAGATAAGTGTTATTTCAATCAATATTATTCAATCTGTGACATGAACAATCATTCTATCAAAAATTGTTATTTTAACAAATATTGTTTTGTTTATGATATGACCAACCATAACACATCTGATTGTTTCTTCAAATAAAATGGCTTGAGAATTCCTTAAAACAAGCCCATCTCACCAATCATATCTGTGAAACCCAAAATCAACAATCATTTTCATCATAAACAATTCAACACTTCCAGTTATGATGATGATTTGGGTAATCTGAAAGAGTTAAAGAGACTTTAAAGAAATAACAATCACAACTTCAGACAAACTCACGTATTTCATAATTCAAAAACAAAGTTTGACAATCAAAAACGTGTCCAATTTCTAAAAAGAAATAGGGATCAAAGGTTTGAATACTCTTCTGACTCCTCCATAGATATTGATGTGATGAACCAACCAAGATATAAACAGAAATCAACCATAAGCGCTTCTGCCAAGTCACAGTTTAGAGGAAAGTACCAACAAGTTACCATCATGGATAGGAACGGGAAACCCAAGACCATCATGTCTTGGGTTCCACATTCTAACTAGTTCTTTTGGGCTTGCAGGGTCATTCATGCAGGTCCAATAACTTATGGTACGTGGATAGTGGGTGCTCCCGACACATGATTGGAGATCGTTCCCTCCTTCATGATTTCAAGCAGATTCAAGGAACTACTGTGGCATTTAGTGGAGATTCACAAGGTGGCAGAATCACTGGTGAAGGATCTGTGACAAATAGGATGTTGAGCTTTGAGAGAGTAAACTACTGTGAACTACTAAATTTCAATCTGGTCAGCGTGTCTCAGATCTGTGACAAGAAATATTCAACTCACATCACCGATACTCATTGTTACATTCTGAAACCTGGATTCCGAATTCCTGAAGAATGGGCTGTCAAGAAGACCCCGAGGAAGAATAAAACCTATGTCTTAAACCTCAAGTTTGCTTTACCAAAAGAAGAAACATGTCTTCTGTCAAAAGCATCTTTTGATGAGTGACAGCTTTGGCACACATGTTTGGGACACACCAATTTCAAAAACATGAACAGATTGGTCAAGGGAAATCATGTCATGGGTTTACCCCAAAAATAATTTCACTTTATTGATCACTTTCAGCGTGTCTCGATGTAAAAAAACATAAGTCTTCCCACAAGGCAAAACTGGTGAACACAAACGATCTCCATTGAAGGTACTTCATATGGATCTTTTTGGACCAACTCATGTTATGAGTATTGGAAAGAAACAGTAGTGTTTGGTGATCGTAGATGACTTTTCTAGATTTACATAGGTCTTCTTCTTACTTCATAACAATGAAGCGTCCCAACTAATAAAATATTTTATCATAAAAATTGAAAACCAACTTGATCATAAAGTTAAAACAATTAGGAGTGATAATGGGACAAATGTTAAGAATGAAGATATGAGTTCATTGTGTACAACCAAAGGCATCGCTCATCAATTCAGTGCAGCTAGAACTCCTCAACAAAATGGGGTAGCTGAAAGGCGAAATAGAACACTAATTGAAGCAGCTCGAACCATGCTAGCTGATGCTAAACTACCAATTACTTTTCGGGCAGAAGCAGTTAACACATGGTGCTTTGTACAAAATAGAACTTTAATTATAAAAGAAAGCAACAAGACTCCTTATGAACTTATCTTTCAAAGAAAACCATTTATTTGATTTTTCAAGTCATTTGGTTTTCCTGTCTCAATATTAAACACCCGAGACCATTTGGGAAAGTTTTCATCCAAGTCTGATGAAGGATTATTTGTAGGTTATTCTTCTGCCTCAAAGGCTTATAGAGTGTTTAATCCAAGATTAAAGATAACTGATGAATCAACAAATGTTTAATTTAAGGAACATTCATTTCCCAAATCAACAAATGGTCTTGATTGATTGTTTGATATTCATTCATTTACAAAATCTGTTGATCAATTTCACTTGTCTGATGCAGGAAACCTACAATCAGCTGAATCTTCATCCTTAGTAGAAAGAAGGAAGGACTTTCCAATGACTCCCCCAACTTCCACTGAGCAACTTAATGAAGATGTCCTACTACAAGCGGATCATGTCAGACAATCATTTCAATATCAATGTGTTTCAACTGAGGATGGTCCAAGAATACTACTATCTCCTTCAGAAGAACCATCCGCTGAAGTCAGAACTCAAGATCATGTTACACCTCCAGTTGAAACTGAAAGGACTTCGAATGATGGAACTAATCAAAGTGCTACTGATGCTGAAGCAAGAACTGAAACAGTCTTTGATTATTTCCATAACTCCCCTATAGTACAAGATGAAGTTGCCTCTCACCAAGATGATCTGAATGTCTCTAATCTTGATGTAACCATTGCTGGTAACTCAATTCCAACCACCAGAATACACAAGAATCATCCAGTAGATAGCATCTTTGGTGAACTTAATAAACGGGTGAGAGGAAGCAAATCAAGCATAGCAAACATGTGTCTGTTCTCCTGCTTTCTTTGTCAAACAGTACCCAAAAATATCAAAGAGGCTCTTTAAGACAATAGTTGGATTGAGGCAATGCAGGAAGAGTTGCTACAATTCAAGAAACAAGAAGTATGGCAACTGGTTGATCTTCCTGAAGGACAATACCCTATCGGTAACAGGTGGCTATACAGGAATAAAACTGATGATAGGGGAGTGGTCATTAGAAATAAAGCAAGACTATTGGCTCAGGGGTATACACAAGAAGAAGGAATTGATTATGATGAAGTGTTTGCTCCTGTAGCCAGACTAGAAGCAATAAGACTCTTTCTAGCATATTCAGCATCCATCAAATTCACTATTTATCAAATGGATGTGAAATGTGCTTTTCTATATGGAAACATTGCTGAAGAAGTCTATGTAAGTCAACCTCTTGGATTTGAAGACCCAGATTTTCCACATAGGGTATACAAGCTTGACAAAGCGTTGTATGGTCTTCATCAAGCTCCAAGGAAGTGGTATGAGCCTCTATCATCTTTTCTTCTTGAAAACGGATATGAAAGAGGAAAGATTGATCAGACTCTCTTCAGAAAGAGAAAAGGAAAAGACATGTTGCTCGTTTAGATATATGTGGATGATATCATCTTTGGCTCGACAAACAAGTTACTCTGCAAAGACTTTGAAGACCACATGCATTCAAAATTTCAAATGAGTGCTTTGGGGGAACTCACATTCTTTCTAGGAGTGCAAGTCCAATAGACAGCAGATGGAATCTTCATCAATCAATCAAAGTACGTGGAAAGAATGTTGAAAAAGTTCAAGTTTGCTGATTGTCAGCCCATCAGAACTCCTGTTGACACTAAGGTGAAGATTGGTCCAGATCCTGAAGGCAAACCAGTGGATCAGACTCACTATCGTTCTATGATTGGTTTACTGATGTATCTAATAGCCAGTAGGTCTAACATTATGTTTGGTATTTGTATGTGTGCCAGATATCAAGCAGATCCCAGGGAATTCCATGTAAATGCAGTCAATTGGATATTCAAATATCTTAAGGGCAAGCCTGCTCTTGGATTATGGTATTCAAAGGAAGGAGACTTCAATCTGTATGCATACACTGATAATGATTATGGGGGATGCAATTCCAATAGAAAGTCTACTTCTGGCGGTTGTCAATTTCTTGGTCCCAAACTGGTCTCCTGGCAGTGCAAGAAGTGGACAAATGTATCTGTTTCAATAGCAGAAGTTGAGTATATAACAGCATCAGCATGTTGTTCTCAAGCACACTGGATTCAAAACCAAATGCTTGATTATGGTTTTAACTTTTTACACACTCCAATTCACGTTGACAACACAACAGCTATGTTTATAACAAATAATCCAGTTCAACACTCAAAAACAAAACACATTCAAATTAGATATCATTGTTTGAGAGATTGTGCTGAAAAAGGATTAATCAAATTAATACAGGTTCATACTGATAATCAATTAGCTGATTTATTCCATAAGGCATTTGATCCAACTAGATTTGAATTACTAGTTCAATCAATTGGCATGATTAAACTTGATTAAAATTCAAAATCAACAAAAAAATTCAAATATTTCGAAAATACAGAAAGAAATTAAAAGAAGAAGTATATGGTTTATACAATAGGGAAATGATATAATTAAAGTCGTCATATCATTCACTGTGCTTACTTAGAAATCTCAAATGACTGACATGACTTATCTGATATGCGGGTAGGCTTAACTTGGAAAAGAAAACATATGCAGTGATGAACTAAAGCTTATATTCAATTGTGAAGCTTTCATCTCATAGTGTGTGTAAGTATTGACCTATCCATAATATGTGTGTGTGTAGCAACCTAAACACACAAGGTAATGATATCATATGAATCTCTTTTACTAACATCAGTTTCTCTTCATTTTGCTGAGCAAAGACCTAGAGAAACAAGCACATAGTGCTGATGTCATGATCCATCAAGATTCCTAGTGAAGTTAAAACAATCCCAATATGGAACAAAATAATAAAATACATTCCATGTGAATGAAATAAAAGAATCCTAAGAGATCACCTTTCAAAGTGAAGTTAAAAGAATCCCAATGTGGATCAAACTGAAAAAAGGATCAAAATAAAAGAATCCTAATGAGGATCAAGCAAAATAAGATTTCTTATTTTCAGTAACCTGGTCATGTAAGTTGTTAAAAGTTCTACGATACATTGCGTGCAGATGGTTGACCTTGCCATGCTTTTGAGTGTGAGGTACATGTTAAATACCCAATCAACTCAAAACATGATAAGATCATTTGCATCAAAATATTAACCAAGTATGAGTTTAAGAGGATAAACATACCTTCTATCAATATGTTTATGAACATGTCTGTTTTACCAACAACTGCTTGCACTTGTGAAAGGTAAGATTGATATGATCCCAAAGAAAAGGATATCTCAACTTCTTGTCTAGATAAGAAAGCAAAAATCACAAAAAAGATTTTCTCTCCAAAATTTTCAACTCTTTAAAGTTTCTATCTCATATAGATATAAACTTTAGGGGGAGTAATTAAAATTTTGATCATCAATATACAGATGTTTCCTTTCTTAAAATATAAAAATCTAAAAATACTTTCAAAAATCCAAAAATCTATCTGTGTTGGTGCAGAAGTTATAACATAGTATCTCAGTTTTTGCAGACATCTTGAAGCACAAAAGTCCAAAATCAGTCAACACTGGGAAACTTGTATCACCTCTGATGTACAAGCCAATTCAAGCAAGAATTGACCACTCAGGAAATAGTCAAAACTTCATAAGAAACAAGCAAAAGACACATCTTCATAACAATCAAAAGAAAAAGACACAGCTTCATAAAGATCAAGCATCAAAGCAAAAACAACCAAAACTATCCACATTAGAAACGCTAAGTGTTGACAAGTTCAAAACTTAAGGCAGGTAAGAGCATTGGTTAATGCGGGTGAAGGTAACCCAAGCACATAACCAATGCGGTTAATAGTTTTAAGATGAAAAAAACAAGTGAAAGTAATGCGGATAAGTAAACTCTACCGCATTAGTCTCACCACAAATATCAACACAGTTTTTAAGTATGAAAACTAATGCGAACAAAAATTTGTTCATCTGCATTTGTTTTCCCCAGCCGCATTTCTCAAAAATGACTGAAATTCAATACTTAAACTTGGTTGTATATTTGTATCATCATAAATTAGATGTGTGCTCATACTATTATGTCATTATGTATGAAGTTCAAGAATTACGGACAACTCAGTTATTCATCCGCATTTATTGAAATAAATACGGGAAGACTAATTCTCTTCAGCATTTACTACAGTGTACAAATGCGGACAAAGTTAAAACATCCGCATTTGCTACAGTGCAAAAAGATATGCAAACTTAAAATATCCGCATTTGCTATAGTGTTAAAGTGTCTGAATTTAAACCTTTCGCATTTGTTACAATACACAAATGCTGACAGACTTTACTCTTCTGCATTTGCTATAGTAAACAAATACTAATTGTTTTAATATTTCGTATTTACTACAGTAGTGGATTGCATTTGTTTTTAACACTTGTAAAATTTAAAAAGGACATGACTAATATTGATTACATATCATTGAAAAATTCAAAAACAAAACACATTGAAATTAGATATTATTTTTTGAGAGATTGTGTTGAAGAAGGATTAATCAGATTGATACAGGTTCATACTGATAATCAATTAGCTTATTTATTCGCTAAGGAATTTGATCCAACTAGATTTGAATTCCTAGTTCAATCAATTGGCATGATTAATCTTGATTAAAATTCAAAATTAACAAAAATAAAATAAAAAATTTCAAATATTTCAAAAATACAAAAAGAAATTAAATGAACAAGTATATGGTTTATACAATTGGGAAATGATATAATTACAGTCGTTATATCATTCACTGTGCTTACTTAGAAAACTTAAACGACTGACATGACTTATCTGATATGCGGGTAGGCTCAACATGGAAAAGAAAACAAATACAGTGTTGAACTAAAGCTTATATTCAACTGTGAACCTTTCATCTCATAGTGTGTGTAAGTATTGACTTATCCAAAATGTGTGTGTGTAGCA
Organism: Flaveria linearis; assembly: GCA_024085815.1. Classification (NCBI taxonomy): domain Eukaryota; kingdom Viridiplantae; phylum Streptophyta; class Magnoliopsida; order Asterales; family Asteraceae; genus Flaveria; species Flaveria linearis. Next base: position 44,093,907 of record CM044010.1, on the reverse strand, counting down.
ACCTAAACACACCAAGTAATGATATCATACGAATCTCTTTTACTAACATCAGTTTCTCTTCTGTTTTGCTGAGTAAAGACCTATAGAAACAAGCACATAGTGCTGATGTCATGATCCATCGAAATTCCCAATGAGGAACACATCCAACCTGGATGAAACAAAAGAATAAAATACATTCCATGTGAATGAAACAAAAGAATCCTAAGAGATCACCTTCCAAATTAAAGTTAAATGAATCCTAATATGGATCAAACTGATAATAGGATCAAAATAAAAGAATACCTATGAGGATCAAGCAAAATGGGATTTCATATTTTCAGTAACCTGGTCAAGTAAGATGTTAAAAGTTCTATCATACATTACATGAAGATGGTTGACCTTGCCATGCTTTTGAGTGTGAGGTACATGTTGAATACCCAATCAACTCAAAACATGATAAGATCATTTGAATCAAAATATTTACAAAGTATGAGTTTAAGAGGATAAACATACCTTCAATCAATATGTTCACGAACATGTATGTTTTACCAACAACTGCTTGCACTTGTGAAAGGTAAGATTGATATGATCCTAAAGAAAAGTATATCTCAACTTCTTGTCTAGATAAGAAAGCAAAAATCACAAAAATATTTTCTCTTCAAAATTTTCAACTCTTTAAAGTTTCTATCTCTTATAGATATAAACTTTAGGGGGAGTAATTAAAATTTTGATAGCATGGCAAGGTCAACCATCTTCATGCAATGTATGATAGAACTTTTAACATCTTACTTGACCAGGTTACTGAAAATATGAAATCTCATTTTGCTTGATCCTCATTGGGATTCTTTTATTTTGATCCTTTTATCAGTTTGATCCACATTAGGATTCATTTAATTTCAATTTGGAAGGTGATCTCTTAGGATTCTTTTGTTTCATTCACTTGGAATGTAAAAAATCTAAAAATAGTTTCAAAAATCAAAAAATCTGACTATGTTGGTGCAGAAGTTATACCTTAGTATCTCAGTTTTTGTAGACATCTTGAAGCACAAAAGTCTAAAATCAGTCAACGCTGGGAAACTTGTATCACCTCTGATGTACATGTCAATCCAAGCAAGAATTGACAACTCAAGAAACAGTCAACACTTCATAAGAAACAAGCAAATGACACATCTTCATGACAATCAAAAGCAAAAGACATAGCTTAATAAAGATCAAGAATCAAAGAAAAACAACCAAAAATATCCACATTAGAAACATTAAGTGTTGACAAGTTCAAAACTTAATGCAGGTAAGAGCACTGGTTAATGCGGGTGAAGATAACCTAAGCACATAACCAATGCGGGTAATAGTTTTGAGATGAAAAACACAAGTGAAAGTAATGTGGATAAGTTAACTCTACCGCATTAGTCTCACAACAAATTGCAACAAAGTTTTAAAGTATGAAAACTAATACCGACAAAAAATTGTTTATCTGCATTTGTTTTCCTCAGCCGCATTTCTCAAAAATGGCTGAAATTCAATTGTAACACCCGGAATTTTGATTAGACAAAGAGAAATAATAAGAAGAAAAGAAAAGAAAGAATTTTGGAAGGAAAGGAAAAGAAAGAAAAAGTGGAGGGGGTTTTGTGTAAAAAGTACAAAGAAAAGGAAATATCGGATATACATAGGGATGGCTGCCCACACTTTTTCTCACAACCCAAATCTTTGAAGTGTTCTAGAGAGAGAAAGAGCAGACGACGGGAATTTGAAGGAAGAACAAGAAGAAGAAGAGGGCGGATTCGAGGTACAAGGTCTCACGGAGACGGGTTTTGAAGAAGCCATACCCAGCAACACAATGTGAGTTCTAAGACCCCTTCTTTTATGCATTTTTCGAACGATTTTGGGTGCTGGAACACATATTGAAACTGTTTTTGAGTTGCGGGTGTTTAACCCGTACATGTATGTATATGTATATGTGTATACGGTCTGTTCGGGAAGCTGGTTCCACTACATGTGAACTTTCCAGAACAGATATGTATATGATTCATGCATGAATGTTCATAGGTATACTGTTAATGTATGTTCTAGAATGGTATACATGATGTTTAGGTGGTTCTAAATGATGATATGATAATTCTGAGCCATAGAGGTGTTAAGATGATGAATGAGGTATGAGAATAGTATAGGTTAAGTTGTAGGTTGCCCCACTCAACCGCATTGTCCAATGCGGACTGCCGAAGCAAATATTGCTAAGGTGGTCAACCGCATTAGCCAATGCGGATGACCAAGCAAATGCGGTCAAGGCATATTCTCAGCTGCATCGACCTAATGCGGAGAGGTCAGTGAATGCGGCTAAGGAAATACTCAGCCGCATTACCCTGTGCGGACAAATCAGGAAAGGTGGCTAAGGCATCTTATCCGTATTAAACAAATGCGGACGATCTATGAAATGCGGTAAGGCAATTGTCAACCGCATTGACCAATGCGGACATGTCCGGAAATGCGCTAAGGCATTTCTCAGCCGCATGGACTAATGCGGGTAGATCATGGAATGTGGTTAAGGCATTCCTCATCCGCATTGACTAATGCGGATGGTCAGACTAATGCGGATGAACCAGAGTGTGAAATGCGGATTAAGCTTAGTAAGATCTGATTTATTTGGGTAAAGGAGTAACATAGGCATGATGATGATGATGAGGTTGCATGGGTATACCTATGGTATGCCATATATGTGTGATGCTTTGTATGATGATGAATGAATGTTATGCGTATGTTCCTTATGATTATGTAGGTTTATCTTTCCGAAAACTTTACGAATTATGGAAATGAATGAACGAAGTATTATGTAACGTAAAGTGAAAGATAATGAAAGAGGAACATGATGATGAATGCATGTATTAATGAATGAATGAAAAGGAAATATGATGATGAATACATGCATTAATGAATGAACGAACTAAGCCTTGCAAGCATTGAATTAAGGTAAACGGGTCCTTCTTTGTGATTGACCCTATTCATGGTACCTCTACCGCTTACCTACTAGTACTGTGGCATACGCTCTATTGATTCATGGCCCAGTAGCTAAGACTGATCGGGGTATAGCATATGGTATTGGTACAAAAAGTATTCAATGTGCAAGCAAAGATGAACGGGATCCTTGTCATTCGACCACAGTAATCATAGTCAAGTGCTATGAAGTGGGTAAAGCCTGACAGGATCCATATGAGAACTGAAAGATAATGATGCAAAACGAACGATGAAGATAATAAAGAATATTATCTATGTGTACGTATGATGTATGATCATGTGAAAGAAAGGAATGGTTTATAATGTAAATAAAGTATGTTTATTTTAAAACTAGAACTCACTCAGCAACGCTGACTTTTTATGTGTTTCCAGTTGGCAAGTAGTGTTGCTGGGGATGGCACGAGGCGACTACTCAGCTTGTTATGGATGGCATTCTTCTTTTGATAATGCTGCCACGCAATGGGATGCGGGCGCATAATGCATGCCACAACTTATGTTGCATGCAAGTGTCAAGTGTTCCTTGAGGATCCCGATAAACGGGATTACTTAAGGAACCTTCCTTAAGGATCCTGATAACAGGATTACTTAAGGATTCTTCTTTATGATGAAATTTTTAATGTTTCTATACTAGAGGTCACTGTTTATGACCATTTTGTAAACAATAATGATGTAATCTTTGTACAAGCTTTTATGATGAAATGAAATGTATCTTTTGAATGTTTCCACTGCAGTGTTTATTTAAGATGTTTAAAAATATACACCAAATGTATGTTTTATGTGCGATGAATAACCAACTGTGAGGTGCCCGGGAACGGGGCCTTACAAGTTGGTATCAGAGCCAAAGTTTAAGTGAAATGGGTAAATTTTCCAAATAAACCTAAACTTAAACTGAAAATGGGACAGAAAGGAAGAGAATGCCATCTGAGTAGTTGCGTGCCATCAGGTATTTTCATAAAGATAACTGGTATTATGTGCGCATGTTATGTGATTTATGTGTACTGTTAGATTTAGATACTAATGTAGTCAGGACGGGTGATGCTCGGGGTGCGAAGAGTAGAGTAAGTGGCTAATCACAGCTGGCCACTGTAATTAGGGACGTACCATACTTGACATAAACTGAGCTATTTACTTGAATGACCGTGTTAGTATTTGAACCTTTCAGTGTGACGTAGAAAATGGCTGGTGGTAGATCTTCCAAAGCTTCCCAGGGTGGAGGTGGTGGCGGACGCAGTGCTGAACCGCGAGCCACAAGAGGAAGACTTAGGAGGGAGAAGGTGGTTCATGAGGAAAACGAGACCCCTCATCAGGAGGGAGTAGACGAGAGCGCCAACTTGAGGGCCTCGGTAAAAGAGGCAGTGGTTGAAGAGGTGCATCCGGTCATGCAGACGATCTTACCATCTGTGGTGACCAAAGTAATTAAGGCTGTCAGGGAAGGTGAAAGAAAAGAGAGGAATAGGTCCTCAGGAAGACAGGAGCAACAAGAGCCGGAAACGGTTCTTTCTGATGATGAAGAGGAAGAGGCGGAGGAGCCAGTGCATGAGTCAAAACGGGGTTGTAACTATGGGGCGTTTATGAGGTGCAAGCCCCCTACTTTTGATGGTTCTGGCACCGCGGCTGATGCTCACCAATGGGTGAGAGAAATGGAGGTCGTCCTCGATATTAGTGATTGCAAGGAGGACAAGAAGGTGAAGTTTGCTACCCACTCTTTCACGGGGTCGGCTTTGTGCTGGTTGGACAATATAGTCTAAGCCGAGGGTAGCAGGACCATAGGGAAAATGAAGTGGGCCGAGTTAAAAAGGATGGTGATCGAGGAGTTCAGTCCTCGTCGGGAAATGGACAAAGTCGAGAGAGAGTTCCAGTAGTTGGAGGCGGGGACGATGACCCACCAACAATACACCACCAAGTTCAATAAAATGGCGCGGTTGGTACCGGATCAGGTGACGCCGGTGTCTCGAAAGATCAACCAGTATATTCAGGGGCTGCCAGCTGACATCCGCAGGCATTTGATTTCTGCTCGACCGAGCACCTTTAGGTCGGTAGTGGATTTGGCTGGGAGATTATATTATGAACGGGCTGTGGTGGTGAAGGCTGAGATTAGTAAGAAAGGAGGTGGTGAGAGAAACTGGTAGGGGAAGTGGTTTGGTCGAGGTGATACTTCGACGAGCAACAAGAAGACAAGGGTGGATGCCGCCGTGTGGTCATGTCAGGAGCAGGGTTGAGGAAGTGTGGCCAGTGTGGAAGGGAGCACTCGGGGGAGTGCAAGTGGGGATCAAACATCTGTTTCAGATGCGGGAAGGCAGGGCATATGTCAAAGGATTGCCGGACAGGCAAATGTTTTAACTGTGGGGAAAGTGGTCATATGAGCAGAGACTGCAAGAAGCCGAGGGCTGAGGTATCAGGGGCGAAGAAGACGGGAGGTGAAGAACCGAGAGCAGAGGCCAGGGCATTCATGATGATGCAGGAGGAGGCCAGGACGGACCCTGATGTTGTGTCCGGTACGTTTCTGGTGAACCAAACTTTAGCCTCCATATTATTTGATTCGGGTGCCAGTAGGAGTTTTATTTCTGCTGCCTTCTGTACTAAGCTGCCTGTTAGTAGTAAACGTGTTGATGTGCCCTTTGATGTAGAAACTACCATAGGTAAGCCTACTAGGATCTCTGAGGTGATAGAGGGTTGTGATGTTGAATTGGAGGGCCACAAATTTCCGGTTAGACCCTTTGCTATGACTTTAGGTGGTTTCGATTTGGTGCTTGGGATGGATTGGTTGGCGGTCTTTGAGGCGAACATCGTGTGTCGAAAGAAGATGATTCAATTGACAGTGCCCGGCGGTGGTTCAGTGACAGTTTATGGTGATCGGGTTACTACGATTCCGTAGGTGATCTCAATGGCTGTGGCGGGAAAATGTATGAGGCGTGGGTGCAGCGCCTACTTATGTTATGTAAAAGATGTAGAAACGCCAACACCACAGCTATCCGATGTTTTGGTGGTGTGTGATTTTCCAGACGTGTTCCCGGAAGACTTATCGGGATTGCCACCTGACCGAGAGATCGAGTTCCATATTGACCTGATACCGGGTGCTCAACCTGTCGCCAAAGCACCGTATCGATTGGCCCTGACGGAAATGAAAGAGTTGATGGAGCAGTTGCAAGAGCTGTTGGATAAGGGGTTCATTAGACCGAGTATCTCACCTTGGGGTGCTCCGGTCCTGTTCGTAAAGAAGAAAGATGGTAGTATGAGGATGTGCATCGACTACCGTGAGCTGAACAAGTTGACGGTGAAAAATAGATACCCCTTGCCAAGAATCGATGATCTGTTTGATCAACTTCAAGGCGCCAGTTGGTTTTCACGAATAAATCTTCGATCGGGCTACCATCAGCTGAAAGTGAAGGAACAAGACATCCCTAAAACAACATTTCGTACGCGCTACGGTCACTACGAGTTTCTTGTCTTGTCATTTGGTTTGACTAATGCGCCAGCTGCTTTTATGGATCTGATGAACCGAGTGTGTCGGCCGATGTTGGATAAATCAGTGATCGTGTTTATTGATGACATCCTGATTTATTCAAGAAGCGAAATAGAGCATGCCGGTCACATTCGAGAAGTATTAGAGACGTTGAGAAGGGAGAAATTGTACGCCAAGTTCTCCAAGTGCGCATTCTGGTTGTGCGAGGTTCAATTTTTGGGTCACATGGTTAATCAGGAGGGAATTATGGTCGATCCGGCAAAGGTGGAAGCAGTAATGCAATGGAAGTCTCCAAAGACGCCATCCGAGATCCGTAGTTTCTTGGGCTTGGCGGGCTACTACAGAAGATTCATTCAAGACTTCTCCAAGATTGCTTCTCCACTGACCAAGTTGACCCGGAAAGATGTGAAGTTTTTATGGGGTCAAGCTCAAGAGAAGGCGTTTGAAGAATTGAAGACGAGGTTGACCCAAGCTCCAGTATTGGCATTACCCGATGGAAGCGATGACTTGATGGTTTATTCTGATGCTTCCTACTCGGGGTTGGGGTGCGTATTAATACAAAGGGGAAAGGTGATAGCGTATGCATCCCGACAGCTGAAAGTTCATGAGGTTAATTATCCTACTCATGATTTGGAGCTAGCACTTGTGGTCTTTGCGTTAAAGATTTGGAGGTACTACCTCTACGGAACGAAGTGCACCATCTTCACAGACCACAAGAGCTTGAAGTACTTCTTCGAGCAAAAAGATTTAAATATGAGGCAAAGGCGATGGTTGGAGCTTATAAAAGACTATGATTGTGAGATCCATTACCATCCGGGCAAGGCCAACGTGCTGGCTGATGCCCTTAGCCGAAAGGAGAGGCCCGAGCCAATATGGGTGAAGGCATACCAACTGATTATGACCTCGGATGTGATGAAGCAAGTCAAAGAGTTTCAAGATGAGGCACTGAAGGAAGATCATCTTAACTCCGAACGAATGAGAGGTCTGGTCGCGGAACTGGGTGAAAACACGTTTGGTGTCAAGACTCGATTTGGGCGGATGTGGATTCCTCGTTTTGAGGATCTACGAATGAAGATTATGGACGAAGCCCACAAAACTGGATACTCCATTCATCCCGGTGCTACCAAGATGTACCAAGACATGAAGAAAGATTACTAGTGGCCGGGTATGAAGCGTGATGTGGTGGAGTATGTGAGTAAATGTCTCACTTGTTTGCAAGTAAAGGCAGAACATCAGAAGCCGTATGGGAAGATTTAACCTTTGGATATACCGGAATGGAAGTGGGAGCACATCACCATGGATTTCATTACGAAGCTGCCGCGTACTCCGAAAGGGTATGATGCCATATGGGTGATTGTTGATCGTCTGACGAAGAGTGCTCACTTCCTACCAATACGCGAGACGTACTCATCCAAGAGGTTGGCCGATCTTTTCATCAAAGAGATTGTGACTCGTCATGATGTACCGGTGTCAATTGTGTCGGATCGCGGCACCCGGTTTACATCCAAATTCTGGAAGATATTCCACGATGCTATGGGGACGAGGTTGCATATCAGTATGGCTTATCATCCCCAAACTGATGGTCAGTCGGAAAGGACCATTCAGACGTTAGAAGACATGCTCCGGGCATGTGTGATTGATTTTGGGGGGAGTTGGGATGACCACCTACCGTTAGCTGAATTCTCGTACAACAATAGCTATCATGCCAGTATTGGTATGCCACCTTATGAGATGCTATACGGTAGGAGATGCAGGACACCCGTATGTTGCGGTGATATTGGTCAAAAGGAATTGGGAAGCGTCATGGTGATCGAGGCTACGACTGAAAAGCTTGAAAGGATCAAGGCCTACATGAAGGCAGCCAAAGACAGACAGAAGTCGTATGCCGATAAACGACGCAGGCCGATCGAATTCCAGGTGGGTGACCGGGTTATGTTAAAGGTGTCGCCTTGGAAAGGAATCATTCGGTTCCGAAAGCGGGGTAAGTTGAGTCCGCGGTACATAGGCCATTTCCGAATCATTGCTCGAGTAGGAGAGGTGGCCTATAGATTGGAGTTGCCAGATGACCTAAGTGGAATTCACCCTACCTTCCACGTATCTCATCTGAGAAAGTGTCTGGCCGATGAAGAAATGATTGTTCCACTGGAGGGTATCGAAGTTGATGAACGGCTCAATTATGTGGAGCAACCAGTGGCACTCATTGACTGAAAAGAGAAGCGGCTGCGAAATAAAGTGGTTCCCCTTGTGCGTGTACAGTGGAAGCACAGAAAGGGATCTGAGTCTACGTGGGAGACTGAGGAAGAGATGAGACAACATTACCCACATCTGTTTGAGGAATAACAGGTTTCGGGGACGAAACCTTCATAAGGGGGGTGGACTTGTAACACCCGGAATTTTGATTAGACAAAGAGAAATAATACAAAAAAAAGAAAAGAAAGAATTTTGGAAGGAAAGGAAAAGAAAGAAAAAGTGGAGGGGGTTTTGTGTAAAAAGTACAAAGAAAAGTAAATATCTAATATACATAGGGATGGTTGCCCACACTTTTCCTCATAACCCCAAATCTTCGAAGCGTTTTAGAGAGAGAAAGAGCAGACCACGGGAATTTGAAGGAAGAACAAGAAGATGAAGAGCATGGATTCGAGGTACAAGGTCTCACGGCGACGGGTTTTGAAGAAGCCATACCCAGCAACACAATGTGAGTTCTAAGACCCCTTCTTTTATGCATTTTTCGAACGATTTTGGGGGCTGGAACACATATTGAAACTGTTTTTGAGTTGCGGGTGTTTAACCCGTACATGTATGTATATGTATATGTGTATACGGTCTGTTCGGGAAGCTGGTTCCACTACATATGAACTTTCCAGAACAGATATATATATGATACACGCATGAATGTTCATAGGTATACTGTTAATGTATGTTCTAGAATGGTATACATGATGTTTAGGTGGTTCTAAATGAATGATATGATAATTCTGTGCTATAGAGGTGTTAAGATGATGAATGAGGTATGAGAATAGTACAGGTTAAGTTGCAGGTTGCCCCAGTCAACCGTATTGTCCAATGCGGACTGCCGAAGCAAATGTGGCTAAGGTGGTCAACCGCATTAGCCAATGAGGATGACCAAGCAAATGTGGTCAAGGCATACTCTCAGCCGCATCGACCTAATGCGGAGAGGTCAGTGAATGCGGCTAAGGAAATACTCAGCCGCATTACCTTGTGCGGACAAATCAGGAAAGGTGGCTAAGGCATCTTAGCCGTATTGAACAAATGCGGACGATCTATGAAATGAGGTAAGGCAATTGTCAACCGCATTGACCAATGCGGACAAGTCCGGAAATGCGCTAAGGCATTTCTCAGCCGCATGGACTAATGCGGGTAGATCATGGAATGTGGTTAAGGAAATCCTCATCCGCATTGACTAATGCGGATGGTCAGACTAATGCGGATGAACCAGAGTGTGAAATGCAGATTAAGCTTAGTAAGATCTGATTTATTTGGGTAAACGAGTAACATAGGCATGATGATGATGATGAGGTTGCATGGGTATACCTATGGTATGCCATATATGTGTGATGCTTTGTATGATGATGAATGAATGTTATGTGTATGTTCCTTATGATTATGTAGGTTTATCATTCCGAAAACTTTACGAATTATGGAAATGAATGAACGAAGTATTATGTAACGTAAAGTGAAAGATAATGAAAGAGGAACATGATGATGAATGCATGTATTAATGAATGAATGAAAAGGAAATATGATGATGAATACATGCATTAATGAATGAACGAACTAAGCCTTGCAAGCATTGAATTAAGGTAAACGGGTCCTTCTTTGTGATTGACCCTATTCATGGTACCTCTACCGCTTACCTACTAGTACTGTGGCATACGCTCTATTCATTCACGACCCAGTAGGTAAGACTGATCGGGGTATAGCATATGGTATTGGTACAAAAAGTATTCAATGTGGAAGCAAAGATGAACGGGATCCTTGTCATTCGACCATAGTAATCGTAGTCAAGTGCTATGAAGTGGGTAAAGCCTGACATGATCCATATGAGAACTGAAAGATAATGATGTAAAACGAACGATGAAGATAATAAAGAATATTATCTATGTGCACGTATGATGTATGATCATGTGAAAGAAAGGAATGGTTTATAATGTAAATAAAGTATGTTTATTTTAAAACTAGAACTCACTCAGCAACGCTGACTTTTTATGTGTTTCCAGTTGGCAGGTAGTGTTGCTGGGGATGGCACGAGGTGACTACTCAGCTCGTTGGGGATGGCATTCTCCTTTTGATAATGCTGCCACGCAATGGGATGCGGGCGCATAATGCATGCAACAACTTATGTTGCATGCAAGTGTCAAGTGTTCCTTGAGGATCCCGATAACGGGATTACTTAAGGAATCTTCTTTATGATGAAATTTTTAATGTTTCTATACTAGAGGTCACTGTTTATGACTATTTTGTAAACAGTAACGATGCCATCTTTGTACAAGCTTTTATGATGAAATGAAATGTATCTTTTGAATGTTTCCGCTGCTGTGTTTATTTAAGATGTTTATAAATACACACCAAATGTATGTTTTATGTGCGATGAACGACCAACTGTGAGGTGCCCGGGAACGGGGCCTTATTATACCTTAGTATCTCAGTTTTGGTAGACATCTTGAAGCACAAAAGTCCAAAATCAGTCAACGCTGGGAAACTTGTATCACCTCTGATGTACATGTCAATCCATGCAAGAATTGACAACTCAAGAAACAGTCAACACTTCATAAGAAACAAGCAAACGACACATCTTCATAACAATCAAAAGCAAAATACATAGCTTCATAAAGATCAAGAATCAAAGAAAAAACAACCAAAACTATCCACATTAGAAACATTAAGTGTTGACAAGTTCAAAACTTAATGCAAGTAAGAGCACTGGTTAATGCGGGTGAAGATAACCTAAGCACATAACCAATGCGGGTAATAGTTTTGAGATGAAAAACACAAGTGAAAGTAATGCGGATAAGTTAACTCTACCGCATTAGTCTCACAACAAATAGCAACAAAGTTTTAAAGTATGAAAACTAATACCAAAAAAAATTGTTTATCTGCATTTGTTTTCCTTAGCTGCATTTCTCAAAAATGGCTGAAATTCAATACTTAAACTTGGTTGTATATTTGTATCGTCACAAACTAGAAGTGCGCTCACACTCTTCTGTCGTTATGTATGAACTTCAAAAAATGCAGACAACTCTGTTATTCATCCGCATTTATTTAAGTAAATACGGGAAGACTAATTCTCTTCAGTATTTACTACAGTGTACAAATGCTGACAAAGTTAAAACATCCGCATTTGCTACAGTGCAAAAACGTATGCAAACTTAAAACATCCGCATTTGCTACAGTGTTAAAGTGTCTGAATTTAAACCTTTCACATTTGCTACAATACACAAATGCTGACAGACTTTACTCTTCCACATTTGCTACAGTAAACAAATGTTGATTGTTTTAATCTTCCGCATTTATTATAGTAGTCGACCGCATTTGTTTTTAACACTTGTAAACTTTAAAAAGGACATTAAAAGGGCTATTTAAACCGATCGTTATAGTTCATTTAATACTTTTCAAATTTGAGAGACTCCATAGTGCGACGAGCGAAACAACATTCCTACTGTTCTTCATCCATAATCAAATTCATCAACATCATTCGGATTTCATTGTTCTTCAAACTTCATATTGCCTATATTTCAATTCTATACCATTGTCGTATCGAAAACAAGGTGATTCTCATATGCATTTGACGAACACATTTCAAAATTCAGAACCCTAGAACAGAAAGAATCTGAAAACAACCTCAAACTAAGGATTGATAGACATTTCCGAGTTCAATGACATAAATGATCTTGAAAATCAACACAAAAAAGTGATTTTCAAAACCCTAATTAACCTTCGGATGAACAGGGGATCATCAAAACTGAAAATGTTGACTTCAAAACTTATGGTTGAATGTAAAAAGGGATTTTATCCAGAAAACCAACATCAAAACAATAAATAATGCATAATAAAACTGCTAATACATTGCAAAAACAAGATTAGGTCAAATTTCTATGAAACAGTACCTTCGATTGCTTAATTTTGACCATCTAAAAGTCAAAACTGAAATAATCATCTTGATTTCACCAATGTAATTGATGATTTAGTATCCATATCTAACTCATATGCATCTTATGCAGGATCTAATGGCTAACCTTGCATGGTGCAAGCTCCATAATATTAGTGGTTTTCTTGACCCTGATGTTCTTGAGGCAGAAGGTTTAAGAGACATGATCAGATTCATCTTGACTACTAGAGTGGCTCATGCTGTTACTGTTAGACCAATTATCTATGAGAACTTCATAAGATCTTTCTGGGGAACTGCTGAAGTAATAGATATAGATGGTGTAAGGACCATTTCAGGAAGAATCACTGAAGATCACACTCTAGCCATCACTGAGCAAACTATGAGATAGTGTCTATAGTTTAGGATGATACAGACATTCCATTGGAATTGGATGATGATGAGATTAGGACTTCTTTGCCAACATTGGCTATGAAGGAGGATATGAGGGAAAACAGATTGTCAAAGGGTTGGTGGACTTGTAATGGAGATTTCTGATTCACATCTTCCGACACTGCTTGTCCAAGAGGAAGACTGGTTGGAATGACATTCCTGTCACTATATCATCCGCTATATGTGCTCTATGCACAAACCAACCATTCAACATGTCAGCCTATGTTTTCAATGGTTTGGTCTCTAACATCCAAGAGGGTAGAAGACACATGTTCCTAATGTATCCAAGATTTCTACAATGCTTTATCAATGAAGCATTTCCTGATATAGTGCTTATAGGACTAGTGATGGATATTCCTCACTACAATGCAAAGTCCTACAAGTACATAAAGAAGAGAGATCCCATGAACTTTTACAGTGGCACATTCTTTCCTCTACTACCATGGATGCTTTAACGGATCAACCAAGATGAGAATTTAGAGGAACAAGAACAAGAGGCTCCTGTGGATGAGCCTGTTCAAGAAGAAGAGCAAGCTGCTCCTAGTCAACACAATGTTGATGCATAAGCTGGTATTGCTGAAGAAGGACAGAGTCCAGTGTCACCATAAGTTGATGTAGGTGGTGATCTTCACACTGGACCTTCTGTTCATGCAGCTGATATAGACTCACCATTCATGCCTACACCAATACCTTCACCTAAAAGATCACCAATCCCATTTCCACAAACACAACCAATCATCTCACCCCATATATCACCCATGCACTCACCCCATACATCACCCATACACTCACCCCACATCTCACCAATTCATCATTCACCTACATCTCCCATTCCATCTTCACCCTCTACTGCTGAGCCTACTGATTTGGTGACTCTGCCAACTCTCCAGAGGAATCCGAATCATCATCTAATAAGGAGGATGATCAAATGAAGATGTCTGTGAGGCAAGTGACTTCAGACGCAGCTCCCTCTGAGAGTTTTGCTGAATCAGAGGCAAATAGGCCTGATGAGAAAGATGTAATGATCTCTGAGCTTCTGAAGAAAGTAGCAAAGATGGAAAATCTCCTGAATAGAAGATCTGGTATCATTTAAGATAGACTTCTGGAGTTAGATAAGAAGGAGAAAGAATTGAAAGATTTAAAAGAAAAGTATGACTCAAAAATAAAAGAAAAAGATAAAGAGATCAAAGAATTAAAGGCTGATCTTCAACATTCTAGGGATGAAATTAGTGGTCATATGGACACTTTGACCATCCAAACCATTGCCATGGAAGAACAAGAAGAATAGTTGAGAGAACAATCAGAGATAATCATTGATCTACAAAAACATATAGAGAATCTTAACAAGAGAGTTTCTGAGTTGGAGCTTTTGATCATGATAAAACGAGAAATGGAAGAGAAGAATGATGATAAGGGAGATGGGGATGAATTGGAGAAGAAGAGAGATGATGATAAAGATGCTATTAATAAAAGTTCATCAGGAGAAAGTGATGATGACTTTCCTCCTAGCAAAATGATGAAAACCACTGAGACTGTAAAAGAATTTGAGTCTAGTGGAACAAAGCACAAAGAACAGAGTATGGCCATGGTAGTATACTCAAGTAGCCACACTAAAGAATCCAAAGTTGATGAAAATGAATTTAGTGAAATGATCAAAGATAATCTACTGAGCCTATTGCTGTGATTCCTCAACCTCTGGTACCTTTAGAAAGGGAGTTGAGACTATAGATTTTACCTACCACTTCTCTAACTGATAAGCAAAAAGAGATCATCAAACATCTTTATGAACAACTACAACAAGAAGAAGAATCAGAAACAACAATTAAAGAAACAGAGCAAAAAGCTACCGAATTTATGCAAAAGGCTACTGAAGATGTGAAAAACGAAACTGAAATTTCTGAGTCTTCATCTGATCTCATTGTACACACGTACACCAGAAAGAGAAAATATCTTTCTGAAAAAGCCAAAGGAAAAGACCCATAGTAGAAGAATAAACAATAAAGAAGAAACTAAAAGATGATCCTCGCAGCCTTGCAGCCATTGCTGAATTTTTGGATGAGCATGAAAAGGCAAAGGCACAACTGAAAAAGAAAGCAGAATTTATTGATATAGAAGAAGGACATATAGAGGGAGGCCATATGGATGATGAACCAATAGCAAGAAAAAGCCTTGTCAAGGTTGAGTCTTCAGTTCAAGAGATAGTGGAAAAGGGTTAAATAGATGATTTGATGGTGAAGGATATGTTTCTCATCAATCATGGTTATGATGCAGATGAGGTATTTGGAATGACTTATGAGGGAGTGATAGCAGAAGAAGAAAAGTTAAACAAGCTATTGGACCCTTCATATGTGACTGAGTATGAAAAGACTCAATCATCCAAGTCACCAGTAGTTCACTCAACCTCAAAAGCCAAATAGTGTGAAGGTCCTCAATCATTATATCCTGATCCCTATACCATGACTGAGAGGGAAATGAAGGATTATCTCTCTGTACAAGGTTTAACCAAGAGAAAGCTTAGAAACATGAAGACTAACTCTTTGAGGGATGCCATGTTAACAATGATAAATGAAAAGAAAGAAAGGCTGAAAAAGCTTGAGGAAGAGATAGTAAGGCAGAAACCAAGATCAAGGGTATCAGCCCAAGACATCCAACTCACACACAAAGATCATGATTCTTTGGCACCTGTACTTCATAGAAATCCTGAGTGGTTTGCAGAGCCTTCTTAACTAAATCTTCAAGAGGGTCTTACCACTTCAGAGATGATCAAAGGTGTATCTACTCTTAAAGGAAAAGTGGATCAGAAAATCATTACCTGGAAGTATGATAGTGATTGGAACATGTTCATAATAAAAAGAATATCAGGGTTAGTTCAGTTCTTCATAGAGTACACTGCTCTGGTGAACTCCCTGGAGATACATGATTTAAAGGAAATAGCTAACTTAGAGTTTATCAATCATAAGGCTATGTTTAGAGGGTATGAGTTTGAAGACATTCTAAAGATGTTCAAAAGGACAAATAACTTAAAATCTATAAAGGCTATCTGTATGAGGAAAGATAGATCCTTTATCAACCCTCTTGAGAAGAAGAAAAGGACTAAGGAGGTTGAAGAAGTGGTATTTCTAGAGCTGAAAGTAAAGCCCACAGAGTCTCTGAAGAGAAAGATGATAGCAGGTACTCACACCTCTAAGCCAATCTCTAATGTCTTTTATGATGAGAAGACTTATGAGTTGGTGAATGAAAGGAGGTGGGGAGGAAAGGAGGGTGCTGAAATCAGATTATTTAGTGGATATGTGGTAAGATTGCTTGATGAATCCTATATCCATTACATTTACAGAAGGCACTTCAGAGATATCAGCAACATGCTTGGAGAAGTTGATATGCACTTCTTTATTAAGTGTATCAAACTCCTGAAGATGGCCTATGACATAATAAACAACAAGATAGAACAGAGGAGGAAGAAGAAGACTCCTTTACAACAGGGTAACATTGTTAAGGTGGAAGTAGATGTGGAAGGTTCTTTGTTCATACATAGAGATAGGTTGTAACCCATATCACTAAAGAAGCTACCCATTGAAGCCATCTATACTACGAGCCAAATGAAGATCCATGTGTTGAGTAGATAAAAGTTAGCTGAGGCAAGACACTTCTGCAACATGATCTAAGCCATCTCGGATCCTTCATACATAGACCCAGCTCCAGCTATAGCTCCTCCTACTGCTCAAGACCTAGCAGAATCATCACAACCTCATCCATAATCAAACCCTTGAAGTTCCTAGGCTGTATAACCCTTAAAGGGAGTATTGTTGGACCCTGAAAGGATCATACATGCCAATTCAAGTGGTGGATGATAGTTGTTCTGCTGGAAATCTCCCCAAATCCAAGAACTAATGCGGATGAAGAATCTGCATCAACAAAAGAAGAACAAGTGTCAGCTATCCATATTTGTATATGCGGATGACCAAAGAACAAATGCTAACAAGTATTTGTTCTCCCGCATTAACAAATGCGGATAGCCGAACAAATGCTGACAAGGAAGTGTACATCCGCAATAGTTAATGCGGATACCTAGGAACAAATGCGCCAAGTGTTTGTTCATAGATATTTGTCAATGCTGATGAACAAACACTAATGCGATAGAAGAAAAACAAATGCTGATGAAGATCAACGCATCTGCATTGACTAATGCGGATAAACAACAACAAATGCTGATGAAGACTTTCTATAGCTAGATTAGATTATAGTACAGGGGTAATTTTGTGTTTTGTAAAGGCATCCTGTCAGCCTATAAATAGAATAGAAATCCTCGTATGTGAGGTGACTGAGAATAGACAAAGAATAGACAATCAGAATATTTTGTTTCATCTTATGTTCAGGAGATGTATTGTTACTGTAGATAGCTAAAACCCTAGCATTTATTGTAACCACTCACCTTAATCAATACGGAGTATTTATGAGTATTTCATGCATTCAATGTTCTGTGATTGTTTGATTCCGCCTTACAATCATCGACTGAATCATCATATTTGGTCCTTGTTGATTCATAACAATAGAGAATATCGTTCTCACAACCCAGACAGTGGTTAAGTGTAGACTGATATGCCTACATAGTTAAGAAATGCCCAAACAGGGCTGATGCGCCTAAATAGTTCCCATGCGCCCAAAACTTAGAAAATTTTTCTGAATTTTGAGGATAAACAGAATTTTAGGGTTTGACCATAGTTTGACTTGTGGGTTGTTTTGGACTATTTTAGGCATGAATAAGTAAGAGTTTATGAATAGTATACGCATGATGTTATGATGAATGTATGATATGCATATGTGTATAAGTTGTTATCTTTTATTAGTTTTCAAAACGTATTTATATTATAATATAATATACTTTAAGTATTATGTTATTACTTTACGCAGTATGATGAATGTGTAAATGAACGTAAAGTATAACGTAATGAAGAGAAAGATAACAAAGATGAAAAGTGAAGCGTAATGAAAGAAAGAAAAGGATTGCAAACAGAAAGAAAGAAGGATTACAACACCTTGAGAGTTGGTAGCTCAACTGTGTGTTCTAACGTACGATTTTAACCCATGAGGATTCACACACAGGGGGATCCGTCTAGGTGACTAAAACCATAGTACGAAATGGGATCCTTGTCATTCGACCCCGGGCTTTGTGCCAATATACGATACGGCTTTGTGCTAGTTAGTAACGGGCCTTTATGCCTAGAATGGTGGCTTCGAGCCATGAGATTCGTGCCAACTAGTAAAGGAGCTTTGTGCTCGGAATAGCGCTTTCAGACCGCGATAGGGGAAATGCCTGATAGGATCTAGAATTGGTACGAGACGAGTGAGATGCAAAAGTATGCAATGAACAAAGTGATAAAGTACGAAATGAACGTTAACGAAAGATAGTGATAAAGTACAAGACGAACGTTAACGAAAGATAAAAATAAAGTACGAAACAAATGAACACGTACGATAACGAATGAACATGTGTGATAGTAAAGGAAATGTTTTATGAAATAGGAGTATTTTTACATATGAAACGTATAAAGTATTTTAATACTTATAAAACTAGAACTCTCTCAGCAACACTGACTTTTATGCATTTTTAGTTGGCAGGTAAAAGTTGCTGAGGATGGCACGCAGGGAGGCCACTTGGCAGGGTAAGACTGACATCCATTCACGTATGTTATTATTGTTGTTTTGTAATGCAATCAGTGAAAACTTCTTTTGTAGTTGAATAGTGTTATATTGCATAACAACAGTAATTATTAATAAAATGAATGGTTTTTTTTGTTAATGCTTCCGCTATGATATTTTATGAAATGTATAATAATATGTATGTTTAGTGCTATGAATGACCAACTGTGAGGTGCCCGAGAACGGGGCCTTACAATAGGGACTAGTTTTGTAAATAGTAGTTCCTTTGTTTATTGATAGTACAAATAGCTTAGATAGTTTAGTGTAGTAGAGAGACTTTGAACGAGCTGCTACTTACACTTGTAATTGTCTTTGCTATTATCAATAAACTCCTATGAATTTTTCTTGATTTTGTGCATTGATTCGATTACTGTGCTTGTATTTGATTGAATTGCCTTCTAATATCATCACAGATCTATACATTTGATCCTATCAAATGGTATCTGAGCTGTTGGTTTAGTGATTGAGCTTGTACGAACATGCAAACTCAAAAATCACTTGAATCTGTGATTGATAAGCAATTCGATTGAAATATTGTTGATTTCAGTTGTGTTTCATCATTAGAAACATGAATAGAATCACAATTAGCGGTTTCATTCGTCCAATTTCAGTGAATTGATCCAATTTATGTTCGGAAGTTGCCTTTATTTTCGAACTAAAAATTGATTAAAACACTGATTTGTTGTTTATAATTGAAGAAATTGAAGTGAAAGGATTGTTAATTGATATATAATCTACCGAATTAGAAGATTTCAAATCAATTCATCAAGTTTCGAAGAATTTCAGACAATTTGAGTTCGTTATGTTCATAAGAACAGGTTGAATTTGGTGCATTAGGGTTGAAAAACTGCTGAAAATTGCCTAAGTGTTTAGGCACTTAACAACTGTTCAGGCGCTTTAAAACTGTTAAGGCGTTTTTAGGTCAGGCCTTTTACAACTGTTGAGACATATTTCAACTATGTGTACATATTAGAATTACCCAGAAACTAAGTAATTCTAGGTGCATTTCAACTATTTGGACGTATTAGAACTGTTTGGGCGTTAACTCTCAGGTGTCTGACAACTGTTTGGACGCATCACTACTGTTCAGGCGCATCTAGTTGGGCATTTTTGAGAATTCTTTTAAGGCAATCCCTTAGACATTTCAAGGTTAAAGCCAGAAGTACCACAACTGTTTGAGGCGTTTCAACACTGTTCAGGCGCATCAACCTCAATGCTTAGAATTTTTTAAAAAAAGTTTAAAAAAAATCCAAAAATATTTGTAATTCATTTCTTTAGTTCAAAAACTTAAAAAATCAAGAAAAATATTTCTTCTTATTAAAATCAAAATATAAAAAAATGGTGAAATCAGAAGATTCTAAAAATAGAGTTCCTAAACATAAAAACAGAGCAACTTTTAAAAATTGGCCACTTAGGTTAAAAGACCACCTGAATTCCATTGATACTGATCTTTAGAAATCTATAAAAAAAGGACCATATATTCCTATAACCACTTATGGGCCTGACAAGGGTTTTGTCTATACCAAAGATTCACCAGAAACCTACCCTGAAGATGGTCTGTAAGGTGATGATCTGAGAAAGGTTAAGAATGATATCAAAGCTTACTCTCTAATGTTTAAAGGACTACCTCTTGAAGTCCAAGCCAGGCTTGATGGATATCAATCTGGTTACACAACATAAAAAGCTTTAAAGACCATTTGTGAAGGAGGTAAAGAGATACAAAACCTCAAAAAGCAAAAACTGAAGAGGAAGTTAGAGCTTTTTCAACATCTATCTGGTGAGACCATCAATCAGATGATGAATAGATATATGTAGCTTACCATGGAGATGTCAACAGCTAGCATTACACATGATCTTAAAGATCTAAAGATTAGACTTCTCAATGCTTTACCATCATCATGGAAACAAACAGTAACATTGTTAAAGCACACAGAGAAATTTCCAATGGATCTAGATCTGTTAATTGCCAAGATTGCATCTGTGGAAATTGATGAGAGTTCTAGGAATAATGATAGAACATCCTTAATGTCACAGTATCAATTTGTTGCATCTCTTGCAAATACTGTTCAGAATGCTTTAATGGCTAAAAATGAAAGTTTAACTAAAGAAGAGGGAGATCTATTTATTGGAGCAGGGTTCTTTACTGATTCATCATTCACAAGTTCACCTGCTTATGCAACCAAACCTCAACCTCAACCTCAGTCTCCTCTTATTTCTCAGAGTTCTAAGACTCGAACAGAGACTCCATTCTAAGATTCAAACAGAGACTCCATCTGTTAGCTCGGTTAAATCTAGCAAAGTTAAAGATGTGATGAAAATCAAATTAGAGGATGAAGAGTCTAAAATTGCCTTTACTGCTTTCATGGCAAGCTTTTGAGCTTATCAAGGTAGTCATCTAACACAATTAGATCTTCTTTTGCAGGATTTGTTTGAAATGGATCATGAAGATGTTGAAGAGATGGATCTGAACTGGCAGATTATTATGATTGCCTACAGAACACAAAAACACTCGTATGTCAAGTGGAAATATAAGCCTAGTGCTAATAAAACTATTAGTTTTGACAAGTCAAAGTCGAGGTGTTTCAACTGCAACAGTTATGGACATTTCTCTAGGGAACGCAAAGCTCCTAGGAATAATAGAGGAAATTCTCAATCCAGTTCTGGCAATCAGAGGTTTCAATCATCTCAGGAGACATTCCAAAGGCCATATCAAAGTCTTCCAATGCCTGAGCTTAAAGATGAATCAAAATCATCTTATGAACCTAAGAAAGCTCTTGTGGTCAGTGTCAAGGATGGATATGACTGGAGTGCATATGCTAAGCAATTTACCAATGATCTAACTTCAAGTTTATTTCTTA
This sequence comes from Flaveria linearis, assembly GCA_024085815.1. Classification (NCBI taxonomy): domain Eukaryota; kingdom Viridiplantae; phylum Streptophyta; class Magnoliopsida; order Asterales; family Asteraceae; genus Flaveria; species Flaveria linearis. Next base: position 44,072,348 of record CM044010.1, on the reverse strand, counting down.
TTGCAGAAATCCAAGGCGAAGATTGGTCAGAGGACTGCGATCAAAAAGTGGAAGGTTAAAATTTTAGGCGCATGAGCACTGTTTGTGCGCGTGAAGTTGTATTTTTCACTATGTTTTCAGGCGCATGACCACTGTTTGTGCGCATGAGATTTGGCGCATGAGCACTGTTCAGCAGCATAAGCCCTGTTTAGGCGCTTTTGCACTATTCAGGCGCATGAGACTTATGAAATGCCCAACTGTAGGAGATAAACAAGGCTCGGCAAAACAGATCTGTGCGAAAAGAAGCATCCACGCGAGAAGCAAGTCATACGCGAGTCGCAGACCACGCGAGAAAGGCTCCATGCGAAAGACTGCTGCCGCGCGAAATCTTGATCCACGCGAAAGTGATCTCGCGCGAGAACTCTATGTTTTAGTATAAATAGCTAGTTTTCGTTTTGTAATTAAGCTTTTCATTCATTATCACTGTATCTGTGCGAAATCGCACAAGACCTCTTGTAGGTTTCTGATTATTAATCGAAGATATTCTGTTGTGATTCAATTCATTGTTCTTCTACTCCAATCTTGTTTATATTCCGCGTTCACAAGATTGAGATCGTGTGTGTTTGATTTCTGGGAGAATTTCAAGGATTTACAATTGGTATCAGAGCATTAGGCTCTTGAACCACGATTTGGAGAAGAATTGGATTGAGTTCTACCTGATTTTTGAAAAATTCATCATCGATTACTTTAGATTCTGAGATGGAAAGGTTATGCTGCTCGATTATGGACGATTTGGACTGATCTGGACCTAATTGAACTTAATTAGTGGACTTTAAGCTTAATTTTGATTAAAATTGACTTAAAATTCATTAAAATTGGATTAAAATGAGTTCAATCAAACTTAATCAGTGAATTGGAGGTGAAATTCGCAAGAACAAACAGTTGGTAATCTGTTTCAGCACAAAACAGACGTTTTCGCTTGATCTGACATTTCTCGCACGCGAAAAGGTGTTGTTTTCGCAAAGACAGTTATTTCACCTTTTTGTGCGATTCGCATAAAAGGGTATCTTTGGATTTTCGCACGAAGCACAACTTCGCACGCGAAACCTCTTTACACGCGAAATCTGATTTCGCACAACTTTGCTTTTCGCACGAGAATTCTGATTTCTAACTTTCTGCTCATCATGGCTTCAACTACACCAAATTTGAAGCATCTTACTGCTTCACTTCATCTAGACACTGAGATTGGAACTGGTAACAAGCCACCGAGGCTTTTATGTGAAGATGATTATACCGATTGGGCGTTTCGATTTGAAAGATATGTCATTTACACGGAACCTAAAATGTGGAGGTCTATTCAATATGGTCCTTACATTCCGTTGTACAAAAATGACAAAGGAGAAATGGTTCAGAAACCTGAACATTTGTGGGATGAAGACGACATTAAGAGACTGGAATTGGATGATAAGGCGTATGCTGCAATTACAATGGCTCTTACTACTGAGATCTCACAAAAGTTTCAAGAGTTCAGGGGTGCAAAAGTGCTATGGGATGCTCTGGAATCTCAGATAATGGGAAACAAAGACATGAGAGAGAGCAAGAAGGATATGTTGAATCAGGAATTCAACATGTTCAATCACATCGTTGGTGAGGAATTGGAAGCTCAAATGGCCAGGTTTGTTAGACTGGTCACTGAAATGAAGAGTGCTGGTATTACTATGGAACCTATTACTGTGAACAAGAAGTTACTCAACTCACTTCCTTACAGTTGGAATAACAACTGTACTTTGATAAAGAGAACAAAAGACTTGTATACTCTTCAGTTGACCGATCTCATCTCAACTATCAAGTCTTATGCTATGGATGATAAGCAGCGAGCTGCTAATCATCTCAGTTCTCTAGGTGCTGAAGGAACTGCTCTCTACGCAAAGATGGCTAGTAATCCAAATTACTATGTCAGTTATACACAAATGTGTCAGCAACAACAATCGGGAAGTGCAGCTTCTTCATATATGCAACCAGCAGTAACTCATCAAGTTCATGTTCCAGCAGCTCAACATTATTCCCCCATCATTCACCAACAAGTCTCTCAACCTCAAGATTCTCATAGTGGTCAACATGCTTATGTTGCTACCACTAATCCATCCAAGCAGACTGTCCAGATCGCTGAGGAGCATCTTGCTCTTTTTACCACATTTATGTCAAGTTATGAAGCTTTTATGGCCGGAAGACTGTCTGCTCCAAATATTCTTGTTGATGATCTTCAACAAGTTAATCCGGATGATGTTGAAGAGAACGACATAAAATATCAGATGGCCATGGTTGTCTACAGGGCGAAGAATTTTGCTAGAAGAACTGGAAGGAAAATGTTTGGTGTCAATAATTCTAGCAAAATTGGTTTCGACAAATCCAACCTGAGGTGTTACAACTGTAACAAACCAGGTCATTTCGCCAGAGAGTGTACTGAACCAAAAACAGCTCAAACTGAAGCCCCAAAGAAGATGGTGACTGTAGAGATAGAGCAGAAGAAAGACAAAGCAAGTACTTCTGGTGGTCCTAAAGCTCTAGTTTCTCAAACTAATGCTGAATACGATTGGTCCGATCAAATGGAGGCTCTTGATCTGACTTTGTCTCATGCACTCATTGCAAAGATTGTGCCAGAACCAGAAGAGGAAGAAAACTTATTTGCTGAATTTGTGTCTGGTGATTTGTTGGAAGGCTTGTTTGCTACAGAAGAAGAAGAGAAGGAAAGAATTGAAGAGGAGAAAGAGAAAGCTGAGAAGAAAGAACAGGTTGAGAAGGATGATAAAGAAAAGATTGTGTTTGAAGATAATACTGTTGAGCTCACAGTCAAAAGCACATGTAATGATCTAAAGACTGTTGTTAGTGCTCCAGTGGAAGAACCAACTGTTAAAATGAAAGCTTTCATGGTCAAGAAGGCAGAGGAAACAGAAGGAGAAACTTCAGAACCCAAGGTATATGATGACTTATGTAAAAATGCATGTATTGAGAAAGTTCAAAGATACAGAGTTCATAATGAAAGCCTGATAATGGAAGTTGAAAAACTTCAGTATCAAGCGAGTAAACACAAGTCAAATGAAAGGATTTTTAAAGAAAAACTTGAAGGTTTAAACAAAACAATTTATAATTTGAAATTAAATCTTCATGATAAAGAATGTACTAATAATGACTTGACAAATAGAAATAATGAACTCGCTCTAGAAATTAACAGACTCAACAGTGAATTAGCCACGGTTAAATTGACTGTTGAGAAATTTGAACTTTCATCAACGATGGTTGAGGGTATTATCAAGTCACAAATGACTCAGAAAATTAAAGGAGGAAAATGTGGTGTTGGGTTTTCTAACATTGCTCCTCCAATTAATCATGACTATTCATGTTTACCCTCCTCTGAGAATATTTGTGATTCTGATATGGTTTATGGGATTGGATTTTCTCCATCTCAAAACATAAAACCTTCTGTTAAAATAAACTTATCAGTTGATCCTATCACAGCACCCAAAACTAAACAATCACCTGAAAATCTTTTTGCAGATAAAATGAAGGTGGATGGGTTGGTTGAAGATTGGGAAAGTGATAGTGAGGATGAGAAAGAGAATGAGTGTTTAAATAATAAGAATGTAAAAGTTTCACAATCTGCTTGTACTCAAAATATATCTGGAAATGAAAAGAAGTTTGATTTGAATGAGTTGCAATCTAATAGTAAAAATCATTTCAATGCAAATCAAAGGGCTAATCAAAAGGAAAGAATTGAAAATGATTTTAAGAGTCGATTCATTTCTAAGGGTGTTATTGAAAATGAAGAACATATTTTTAAAGAAACGAACTCTCGATTCTTTAAAAATAAACTTCATTATAATGCTAACATTGTGAATCAAGATGTTTGTAGCCCAGATTTGCAAGTGAATAATTCTTCTGCATGCAATCTCACAATTCAAAAGCCTGGTCCTTCTCCAGCACCAATCCGTATAACTAAGCCTGGTCTTTCTCCAGCACATTCAAAGTCTGGTCCTTCTCCAGCACATTCAAAGTCTGGTCCTACTCCAGCAAAGACAAAGCCTATTCATATTCCAACACCATCAATTTCACAAGTCAAAATTGCCAAATCTCCGAATCAAAGTGGTCGTAATACTTCAATTTCCTCGAATCTGCAAAAGATGAATTTGCAATTGTCAAATGAGACAAAGATTCGAGAGACTGTGGAGAAAGTTAAACCTAGTCTATCTGACTTTGGTTTTTATGATAATTTTAATAATTGTCATCCACAGTTTGTTTTCCACACACAACTGAAGAGATGCTTTCAGTGTGGAAACACTAATCACTTGGCAAATAATTGTCCTTTTAGACACAAATCATTAAGTAAACAAAGATTTCATAATTCTATTTCTCATAACAGAAAATTATTTTTCACTCGTGGAAAAGCATTAAATAATATGAAATCAAAGGTTGCTAATGAATTTAATGTCAAACGGGATAAGAATTTGACCAATGACATAAAAGAAAATGTCAAGCCTAAAATCATAAATGAAAAGATTGATGTAAAAACAAAATATAATAATATCAAATCATTTTGTCTTACTGCAACTCAGAATGTGCTCAAGTCATGTTTGACTTGGGTACCAAAATCTAAGTAATTTTGTTACTAATGCAGGGACAACCGCAAAAGGCTACTGACAGTCTATGGCATGTTGATAGCGGTTGTTCAAGACATATGACTGGTAATTTATCACTACTACAAGATGTACAATCATACAACGGAGGAAGAGTGATATTTGCAGGAGATAGAGGAGGACGAATTACTAAAAGGGGTACAGTTACAAATGGCGTCCTGAGTTTTGAAAATGTTAATTTTGTTGAGGAACTAAAACATAACCTGCTAAGTGTGTCTCAAATCTGTGACAAACAATATTCAACACACTTTACTAATAATGAATGCTTAATATTAAAACCAGGTTTTGTTGTTCCAGAAGAATGGGTTTTGATGAGGACTCCGAGAGACAATGACACATATCTTCTTGATATGCATTGTTCTAATTCTTTGGTAACCGCCTCTTGCTTATTATCCAAAGCCTCGGAGAATGATTCCATGTTATGGCATCGTCGATTAGGACATGTCAATCTTAAAAACATGAATAAACTTGTACGTGGAAATCATGTAATTGGTTTACCTGAAAAAGAATATCATTTAACAGAACATTGTTTGTCATGTTCAAAAGGTAAACAACATAAACTTCCTCATAAACCAGTTGCACACAACTCAGTCGAATCAATCTTACAACTCTTACATATGGATCTTTTTGGTCCAGTAAGTGTTCTAAGTTTGGGTCGAAGATCTTATTGCTTGGTTGTTACTGATGACTTTTCAAGATTTACTTGGGTGTTTTTCTTAGCATCTAAGGATGAGACTCCACAACTTTTGATCAAATTCATTACTTTGGTGGAGAATCAGACTGAGAAAAGGGTAAAATGCATCAGAAGTGACAACGGGACAGAGTTTTGCAATCAAACTCTGAATGAGTTCTGTGAATCCAAGGGAATTGCCAGACAATTCAGTGCTGCTGGCACTCCACAGCAGAATGGGGTTGCAGAAAGAAGAAATAGGACATTAATTGAAGCTGCTAGAACAATGATCTCTGCCGCCAAATTACCTTTATTCTTTTGGGCAGAAGCAGTAAATACTGCATGTTATGTTCAAAATCGTGTGTTAATCAACAAAAGATTAAATAAGACTCCTTATGAAATCTTTTATAATCACAAACCCAAAGTTAAATATTTTAAAGCCTTTGGTTGTTGTTGCACTTTGTTGCATACAACTGAATCATCTTCAAAATTTGCTGAAAAGGCTGATGAATGTTACTTTGTAGGATATGCTGCCAATAAGGTTGCATATCGTGTTTATAATAAAAGAACTAGACAAATAATCGAGTCATTTAACATTGATTGGCACGAACTTAACATAACTGATGCAGGTTCAGCTCCTTCATGGGTGTATGATTATGAATCTTTGTTCATAAATTTTAATATTTCTAAATCTTCATCTGCAGACTCTAATTCTCAATCAATCACCTTGGATAACCAAATAATTGAGGAACTTCCTTCTTTGATATCTGATGATTCTGCTACTGCTTCATCATCCAAAGACATTCCGACAGCTTCTGTGCCAGTATCTGCTTGTTCTGAGTCTTTAAATATTTCTTCAGAACAAATTCCTACTCAGGAGCAGGAAGAATCGTTGAGTTCTCCATTATCTTCATCTTCTTCAGACACAATACACACACCGATAGAGATCATTCAGGTTCCATTTGATGAATCTCCAAATGTGTCAACTGCTTCTGAAACTCCTATTTCAAATGACACAATTGATGAAACTTATGTGCCTCTATCTCAACATACTGAAGAAGTTCTTGATAATGTTGAACATATTACAAATTTGGAAGATGGAATGGTTGCAGATGAGATTCCTCAATTGAGAATACATAAAACTCATCCAACTGAAGCAATCATTGGTCCGTTACACGAAGGTGTAGTTACCAGAAGTCGATCAGGAGCAATCAACACATGTCTGTATGCTTGCTTTATATCCCAAACAGTGCCCAAGAATGTGGAAATGGCACTTAAAGAAAACAGCTGGATAGAAGCAATGCAGGATGAGTTGATGCAATTCAAGAAGCTCAATGTTTGGCATCTTGTTGAACTACCAAAAGATAAGCTTCCGATTGGAACAAAGTGGATTTTTAGGAATAAGACGGATGAAAAGGGTGTTATAGTTAGAAATAAAGCACGCCTTGTGGTGCAGGGATTTTATCAAGTTGAAGGCTTAGATTATGAAGAAGTGTATGCTCCAGTTGCAAGACTAGAAGCAATACGCATTTTCTTAGCCTTTGCCTCATTCATGAACATCAAGGTGTACCAGATGGATGTTAAGACTGCATTTTTATACGGAGAAATGAAAGAGGAAACTTATGTTTGTCAGCCTCCTGGATTTGAAGACCCAGATCATCCTGATTATGTTTACAAGTTGGATAAGGCTTTATATGGTTTACATCAAGCACCTCGTGCTTGGTATGCAACTCTGACTGAACATTTGCTTGCAAATGGTTATTCTAGAGGTGCAATAGATCAAACCTTATTCATCCGAAAATCAGGCGATGATATCATTTTGGTTCAAATCTACGTCGATGATATTATTTTTGGTTCCACAAATGATAGTATGTGCACGGAGTTCGAAGACGTGATGAAGAAGAAGTTTGAGATGAGTTCACTTGGAGAAATTTCATTTTTCTTGGGTATTCAGGTTACTCAATCTGAGACTGGTATTCTCATTCATCAAGAAAAGTATGTTCAGACAATTCTTGAGAAATACAAGTTTCAAGACTCCAAAGTAGCTCCAACTCCAATGGCTTCTCGTCCTACTCTTACTCCAGATCCATCAGGAGAATCAGTTGATCAGCATCTTTACAGATCAATGATTGGTTCCCTTATGTATCTCACTGCCAGCAGGCCGGATATTATGTTCCCTGTTTGTCAGTGTGCCCGCTATCAAAGTGATCCAAAGGAATCACACATGAAAGCTGTCAAGCGGATTTTCAAGTATCTCAAGGGTCAACCCAAACTTGGTCTTTGGTATCCTCGAAATTCCGATTTCAATTTATTTGCTTATACTGACAGTGATTATGGTGGTTGTAATTTAGACAGGAAATCGACCACAGGAGGATGTCAATTCCTGGGCAACCGACTCATTTCTTGGCAGTGTAAAAAGCAGAACACTGTCTCTACATCCACTGCCGAAGCTGAATATGTGGCTGCTTCGAGCTGTTGTTCCCAGCTTGTCTGGATTCAGCAACAACTTCTCGATTATGGTCTCAACATTTATGACACACCAATTTGGTGTGATAACACGGCAGTTTTAAACATCGTGAAAAATCCCATCCAACACTCAAAAACTAAACACATAGACATCCGCATACATTTTATCCGCGATTGTTTTGATCGTAAACTTATTCATCTTAAACAAGTGCCGTCAACTGAAAATATTGCTGATTTATTTACCAAGGCGTTTGATCATTCTCGATTTGATTTCCTAGTGCAATCATTGGGAATGATTAACTTTGGATAAATTGGTTTAATGAATCTTCACAAAAAGATTTTTCAGTTTTAATAATGAATAAAATTGCAATTGTTTCTTAAAAGAACAATCACAATTTTAGGGGGAGAAAATTAGAAAAGCAAGTTTTGAAAAATATTTTTGGTCTTAGGGGGAGTTAAGATCAAAGGATTGCCAAAATCAAAAAGAAGAAATTTTCATGCTTAAATGAGAAATGATATTACAAAGTTCAAAACGAGTATAAGTACTTTCAAAGGCTTAAATACGAATACACTTGGATTATGTTTGATATGTTGATAGGCTTTGCTTTCAGAAATGAAAAGATCATAATTGAGTGATTACACTTGAATTAAAGAAATATAATTCAGTGGGGAACATATCAGGGTTATGTGTCAAAAATGTTCTAACACAGACTGAGAGATATAATCTTGTCATACTCAAGCCTGTATATGATTGATTCAGTGATTATAATAACTCTATATATATATAAAAGATAAAATTACAAAAGGAACAAAAAGAGAAAAATACAAAAGAAAAATAATTGAGCAAAAAGATGCCAAAAGAAAAAAAGGCCATATAGGATAAAAGATGCCAAGAAGCACAACAAATCAAAAGATATGTCTATATGACATACATACTATATGGTATATATTTTCTGATTTTGAGAATAGTTTTTAACTTTGGAAGGCAAAATCGAAAGATGGGGCATGTAAGTCCGAATGGCTTGTAAGTCCTAAACATCTTGAGAGGGCAGACGTAAGTCCGGATGGCTGTCAGTAAGTCCTTAAACTTGTTAATATTCCGGGTTAAGAAATATTTCTCAGGCTAGTTATGCTCAAATAGTTATATTTAGGATTACAATAAATGGTATCACTGATCATCAATGCATGGTTTAAGTCAAATTGGGGTGACTTGAAAAATCTCAATAGTGTCTTGAAGGATAATAATAAGTCTACAGAAGTTCTGATTGTGGGATCAACTGACTTATATTAAATCAACACAAAACATGATATATATCACTCATTATGTGTCTGAGTAAAACCTGAAGTATAAGTTTAAAAGGACAAAAGATATTGACAATCAACTTAACCAGTTATTTTAAATAAAGCCGGACAGAGTCTTAACTTGACAAAGGAACTATATGATCTCATTATGAAAATTTATACAAAACAAGCAAATCCGATCTTGATTCTTTAATTGTTTTTATTCTTTTGTTATTTTGTTTGTTTGTAAGTGTTTGTTTTTTATTTCACTTTTATAGTGTTTTAGTTTTAGGACAATTACATAACAAGAAAATGTTTGAAAATTGAAGATTCATTAAATAATTGGTCACTTGGTAAATAACATTTTATGTTGACAAACTTCATTGAAAATAAAAGGATTGAAAAGTTTGAAATTTTTTGAAAAATTTGAAATCAAACGGATTCGCGTGACAGGGAAAAGTCATGCGAAAAATGGATGTTTCGCGAAACTGGATTTTCGCGTGACAACTCAGGGGTATAAAAGGCACACTGTTCAAGTCATATTCACTTTTCGCTCAGAACCTACCCGAAACCCATTTTCGCTCACATACCCGAAATTTCCTCTCGCATACTTCAAATACTGCATTATCTTACTCATCTTCTGTTAGTTTGATTATCATCATACTCAGTACTTGTTTAGTGTGATTTTCAAGGTAAAAAGGTTCGATTTGGTTACTATAGATCTGAAATGTTAAGGGAAACTTAACAACTTGAACTTAAAATCTAAATAAATGGACTTAAATGATGAAATTGATGAATGAAATTAACCTAATAGATCTAGGCGACAGCAATGATATGCATTTCATGGATTAAAATCGATTTTAGAAAGGTTAATTTGAAGTTGTGATTGTGCGAATCGCAAGAGAAGCTGAACAGTCGCGAAATTGATTTCTCGCGTGAAATGGGTTCTCGCATGAGTATTGTTTTCGCATGAGACCATACGCGATTTCGCTTGAACTAAGTTATCACAAAGTCCTTTTGCATGAACTGAGATTTCGCATGACAAAGGTTTATCGCGTGAAAACTTGGTTCGCGTGATAAAGGATTTTCGCTTGAAATACTTTTTCGCATGAGACTTTGTTGTCATAAGCAGTTCAATTTCGCACAGTCTTAACTTGTCAATTTCGCAAACTGAAAGTTGAATATTTTCTAAGTGTTGAAGCACTTATGTCTCAATTGTACCTGTACACAATAACTTTTGTGATAAACCTTAAATGTAATATAACTTTGAGATGATTAAGTGTTTTCAACTAATGAAATTTTCTAAGTAAAAAGAATTGTGGTTCACATGCTCTAAGTGAAGAAAATATTTTGTCGTAATTAAGTTATTTTCAAGAGTGTTCTAATTTGATCTTATTTGACATTGCAGATGGCACAAATGATCTTTAACAAGAATCATAATTGTGTGGCTTATCTGGATGAAGTACCGGAAGGAAAAGAACTGTTTCATTCTATGATTGAGGGGCTGAAGAACTCGAGGATTGTTTATTCTATTTCTGCTGATCCAGCCATCTATGCCGAACTAATAGACTCTTTCTGGAGCACTGCTGCTCTAGAAAAAGACGAATCTGGAAACCAGATTATTACAGCAACTGTGAAGGAGAAAAGGGTGATTGTTTCTCAAGCTATACTAAACAGAGTTCTTCTGTTTAATGACCAAGAGGGAACACCTACTAGACTAGATGATGATGTGGTTATGGATTGTCTATCTCGGATGGGTTATGAGTATAGATATCCAAGTTTGGAGAAGAAGTGGTTACCACCATATTGGAAATATTTATTTCATGTGGTAATTCACTGTTTGAGCAATCTGAAAGCTGGCATGGATAGTCTGAGTGCGGTATTTGGATCTCTACTAGTTTCATTGGTTGATGACATTCCATTTAGCATTTCTGGGGTTATATTTCAAGAGATGGTAAAGAATGCTACTGCAAATCCGGGAAGGAAGTTTATTATGTACCCGAGATTTATCCAATTGCTGATAAATGATGCTTATCCTGAGCTCGCTACTCAGAGATCTCCTAAGTACATTGTACAGACTGTGAAAAAGGAGATTTTCTCGCATTTAACTGGAGCCAGAGGCAACAAATGCTCTGGTGAAAGTTTTGCCAAGATCGGCAAATTTTCTGAGATTGAAGAACATGATGATGAGCTTGGTGAAGGTGGTGCTCATACAGATGAGGCACATGCTGGGGTTTCTACTTCCTCTACCAGAGAAGCTATTGATGAAGAGATTGAAAAGTTGTTTGAAGATGAACCTACACGAGAAGGAGAAACGGAAGAAGTTGTCCATTCTGCTTCTAGTTCAGATACTGTTAGTGATCAGATAGGAAATGTTCCTTATGTACTTCAGACTGATCCTATTCCTTCCACTCCTACATCATCTCGACCGCATGAAGAAGAGAGGGACACTGATTATGTCCCAGAAGAGTCTCCAAGTACATCATCGAGACGCAAAAGAATGGCAAGAAGGAAAGATTTTCCAGCTAGAAAGAGAGGTCGTGGCATTATACCTAGGAGACCACGAACACATGTGGTTGTCACTGAAACTGAGCAAGATCAGACGACCAATGTGACTACTTCTGCTCCTGAGACTGAAACATTTCCTGTTTCTGGAGCAGCCAATATTTCTGAGTCTGGTTTTTCTACACCTCCAAGGCAGGAAAACTTAGAATTCGATGTTGATTCATTTTTGAATACTCCTCCAGAGTTTCAAAGGAGAGAGGAATCATCCAGCACTCCAGGTTCTATCACATTAGAAGAAAGAATTAAGAACCTGGAGAAGGAAAATTTTGAAAATATGAAATTGATTGCTGAGTTGAAGAAAAGGAATGAAGAAATGTCTAATCAGATAACCATGATTCATCTAGATTCAGCTATCAAAGATACCAGATTAGCATCTGTTGAGCAACAAATGAAAAACATGTTTGACTACTCATCTGGGTTGGAGAGACAACTAAACGAGCTTAGAGAATTTATCTCTCAGACCTACTTTCATCAGCCACAGAACATAAGATCTACTACTGTGGTTGGTGAATCTAGCAGAAGATCTCCAAGCCCACCTCCTACTGAGACAGTTCATGAAAAGGAAATGGTCAACGAAGCCCAAACATCTACTGTACAGCAAAGTGGTAGCACTTCTGAAGATGTTCCAGTTTCATCCGAAGTACCTATCACCGAGGCTTACACTTCTACTGCTTTTGTTGAACCAGAACACATGGTTACTCTGCCTATTATTCATGAACAGGAGGATGAAGAGCTAATTGATTATGCTGATTCTGATAATGAAGAAGATGATGATGATGAGAATGACGATGATGATGATAATGATGATGGAGATGATGATGGAAATGATGGTGGAGATGATGGTGGAGATGATGGTGGTGATGATGGTGGAGATGGTGGAAATGTTACTGGTTCTTCTTCAAATCCTACTGGAGAGACTGACACTGACAATGTCGACAGACCAAGTGTTAGTAATCCAGAAGGATATGATCCAATAGACCCTTCCACAGAAAGTATGTATGAAAAGGAATTATATTCCTTTCAACAAACTTCATCTGAAACTATTGAAGAAGAACTTGATATTTTTGAAGATCTGGAGGAACAGACCGAGTACACAGATATTTTTGGCAACAATCTTCAAGAATTATTCAAAGATATTACTCTTGAAGAAGGAGAAATTCCAACAGAGACTGTGAGTGGTGAAACTCCTACTGATACTACAAAGACAGATCATACTGGTCAGATTGCATTATACACTAGAGGAGGTTTGCAATTCAAAGCACCACCACCACCTACTGAAGCTCACTTCTTGTTTATATCTAAGCCAAAACAAAAGTATGGTGAGATGTCTCACGTAATCAGCTGGGCTTATGATGGTGAGAAAAGAATGTATGTGATAAAGAGAAGAAACGGAGAGATTGATTATTTAAAGAGCACACAAGACTTTCATACATTACGTGTTGCTGATTTATACTCTATGGGCAAAGCTCCATTCTTCAATGATAGTAATCACAGTGAAGCTGAGCTCATAAGATCCATGATTAGAAGGGAGATGCGCACAAATTTCAAAGACTTTAGGACTGCTAAATCGAAGTTGATAGATGACACAACACGAATTGATGAAAATACAAAAGCTCCAATGAAAATACGTGTCTATCAACATCCTAAATTCATCAGAAAAGTCCCTGTGCATGCTCCAGTTCCTCCAAACTCTTTGAAGCAACTTCTATCCTGGAGATGTGAAAAGGATTCTGGTCACGCTGTGATCAAATGTATTGACAAGTCTTATCGAATCATTGATCCAGCAGACTTAATGAAGTTTGGCAAAGACGACTTATTCAAGCTGTTACACTGCCCTATCTCAGCTGATGAGTCTGTTTACTTTCTATCTTGCCAGTACGTATGGATGATTGACCGAATCCTGAGGAATAAATGGTATGCTTATGCTGGATCTTACTCAAAGGCTAACGTTGACTTTGATTGATCATGTTTCACCGAGCCTAGGGGGAGATTGTAGGAGATAAACAAGGCTCGGCAAAACAGATCTGTGCGAAAAGAAGCATCCACGCGAGAAGCAAGTCATACGCGAGTCGCAGACCACGCGAGAAAGGCTCCATGCGAAAGACTGCTGCCGCGCGAAATCTTGATCCACGCGAAAGTGATCTCGCGCGAGAACTCTATGTTTTAGTATAAATAGCTAGTTTTCGTTTTGTAATTAAGCTTTTCATTCATTATCACTGTATCTGTGCGAAATCGCACAAGACCTCTTGTAGGTTTCTGATTATTAATCGAAGATATTCTGTTGTGATTCAATTCATTGTTCTTCTACTCCAATCTTGTTTATATTCCGCGTTCACAAGATTGAGATCGTGTGTGTTTGATTTCTGGGAGAATTTCAAGGATTTACACCAACACTTGGTGAATTTTCACTTGATACATCTAACCCTTAAAAGTCAGGTATTGTATGGGTGCATGAGCATGTTGAAACGCCTAACACTTAACCAATTTTTCAGACATATGATAACTATTCAGGTGCATGAGCATATGAAAAACGCCCAAACACTTGTAAAATTTCTGAAAACTCATTATGCTCCTATTTGGACTTATGGCCACTGTTTAGGTGCATAGATGACTTTCATGAGTCTTAACACTTCTAAATTTCAATTCTATACCATGTACAATGTTTAGACATATTAGTACTGTTCACATACTAATATTCAAACAATTTTGTCAAATTTTGACTTTTTCTCAAAATTTACATTTTTGACACTCAATTTTGAACCTTTGACATCAAAACCCTTTTATTTTTATTTAACTTTTCAAAAGCGTCAAAGATAGCATTCACACGTTTAACCAAAAATGTGTCAAAGCTCGATCAACTTATGGCCACTGTTTTGAAGTAATGATAAGAGATTATGACTTAGCGGAGGAGAAATTTAAGAATTTAACTAAACAACATGAGGCTATAAAAGAGGAGTTAGCAAAATTTAAAGACAATCAAAAGTCTGATTCTCCTGAGTTGGTAATTGTATCTGAAATCAATCCAATTGACATTGAGAAAACTCCTGTAGCTGACAAAGGAAAAAGAAAGATTGATGAGGTAGATGAGTCAGTGTTACCTGAATCTTCCTCCAAAGTTCAAAAGATTGTTCAAAGTCAAGAAGAACAAGAGCAATATGTTCAAGAAAAGATTGGTGCTCTTGAGGATATAGAAGATGAGTTTGGAGATGACTGGTACGATGAAGTTCTTAAAGATGAAGACATAGATGAAGCTACTTTTGAACAAAACTTCTGACCAGTTGAAACAACTCAAGATGATATACCAGTTGACTTTAAAGATAGATACAATTATTTGGTAAGCATGAACTATAATAGAGTCTTTTTGGATGGTCTTACTGTCTCACAAATTAATGAAGAATTTGAAAAGTGTATTTTTGCTGAGTCTGTGGCTCCAGTAGATCCGGAAGAGATTATAGTTGAGCATGGCGAGTGGAACCCACTACAAGAAAGTATTAATATAGATGATATGCCTAGTTCTGAGCTTCATCATCCTAATCCTGAAGATATGAGTATTCCAGCTCAAAGATCATGCTTATAGGCTAGGAACTATCCATGAAGATATGAGTATTCCAGCTCTAAGGAATTTGGTGAGGAGTTTTCAAGAGACAGAAAGACAAAACGTCAAAGAATGATTTTGAACATCTTCTCTATGAACATTTACATCTGTCTCATCATCAACTTGAGTTTCAGTCATATTGTTAGCCCAGAATAATCACACTTGAATCAAATCATGAAGATTATGGATCAAAATATGATAAACATAATAAAATCCCCTTTGATCTTCAATTAGATTGCAAATGATATGTTTACAAGTAAATCCCTCAATCATTGGTCATTCAACCATTGTCAACTCTAATTACAATTAACCAGTTTATAGTGAATATAATATTCACTAATTGCACTTAACCCCTAGACTTAGGCTAATTAATGGAAATTACGTATAAAACCTAAAAATGACTAAAACATATTTAAATATATTTTGTTGACACAAAATATATTTATTACAATAAAACTCCTAGTCATCTAAATCTTCAACGTCTTATCTTGGTTCTTCATCTCGAACGTGTCGGGTTTGACTTTTGCGTTGACTTTGACCGTGACGTTGACTTTTGTTGACTTTGACTGTGTTGATAATATAGACTATTTTGTACAACTCCACTAATACTCCCCCTTAGTCTATCATTATCAACATTTTCAAACGAATTCAGTAACGAGAAGTCAACGGTAGAAAGATCTTCAAATTGAAGCTTTCTGAATCTAATGAGAAAGAATATCTTGGGTTTGATAGAACACAAAACCAAGTTTAACCATTTAAACTTTCTGAGAAACACAGCGGAATAATAGCTTAATAACATTGTTTATAAGCTGAAAATTTCATGTTTCTATTTGATGTTTTAAAGTGTAAACAAACCCAAGAACAAATGGGATCATATATATGTGAATAAGCAAGTTATGTAATCATAAAGCAACATAATGTGACAGCCACAAAGGGTTGCCAACTACCTTCCAGCAGCCTCCAAAATCGTATGAAAGAAGAGAATTAATGCTTCAAAATTTGACCAAGGCTCCAAGAGAAGGACCCCTCAAGCTCGTATACCCCAAGCTAATCTTGCAAGCAACTCTTATTAGGAAGAATCAAACACCAAAGTCAGCAAAAACTTCAAAAACTCTTGGATGCTACTGCCGTGAGCTTCAAAGAAGAGAGACAGAATTTTGCCTTTTGGTTTTGCATGTGATTAAAGGATTGTAATGGAGTGTTAGACTAGTTATTGTTGGAGCATCTCAAGACAAAAGAAAATTGACCAACCATGGGCCATGGCCGGCTGATTTTTTTTAACCAAGAGGGGTTTCCCCCAAAACTAATTAAACTTTTTTTAAACTAGTCTAGTAATAAGTTGTACAATTAACCTCTTAATTGTATAACTTATACACCCCAATTATTATTTGATGTCATCTAATCAAGTTATATAACACTTCAAATAATATTTTCCTCTTTATAGAACAAAGTATCCTAATAAGTTGTTCTATCTCATATGCAACTTATTTAAAAAATCCATTTTTCTAAATTGGTGTAGATATCTAATTGCATGATCATATCATCAATTAAATATCAGTTTGTGCTTGCTAAGCTTGTTATTGGGTATAACCCGACTTGGATCATAACGTACTAACCGCTTCAATATTCTACGTGTCTTGGGCATATAGAATCCTACAATCTCCTACTTTCCCAAGATTCATAGAAGATTGATACAAGCAGTAAATACAGCCTAACAACGGTTTACTACCCTTAATACGTGTGACTTATGGCCATTCAATAACATAATCCCATTCAAGTACCCTACTTGAAACGATTTAGGTGAATCAATCATTTATCCTTTTGTTACAGATGTCATGTTAAATCCAAGGACACAGAATGACCATTCCTTGTTGAATTAACTTAATCAGTCCTTAGACATCTTGCTCTCAACGAATAAGAGGAACAAATCCCATCTTGACTACATACGTTTCTTACAATCGCCTCGTGTCACACCTAAACATAGCCTTATGTACTGTCCAATATTTCATGACAGCGAAGAACTAGTTCAAGATATAACACCTGGTGAATATCAAAACCCAATATGTATCTCAGGTCTGAGGATACCAAATGATATTCGCCTTTACTCAAATTTACTTATGATCAATCTAGAAGATTCCATGTAGTAAAATTTGAGATGCGGGTTAGTCCAATATTTGTATCCCACAAATATCAATGAACCTTGGTAGCAATCCATTGCTCTATATTCATCCTTATGAATATCAACCAATCCATGTTCATAATAATCTTACCCTCACACTTGTTCCAACAAGTCTGAACGACTACGGACATTTAGAGTAAGCAATTTACTCATGGATGAAACATGTTAAATTGGAACATTAATTGAAAAATTATAACCAAATAATTTTATTCAAATAATAAAGAGTTCCACATATCCAAATACAAAATTTACAGATCAAATCCAATCGCTAGAATATCGAAGTCCGATGGCACAAGTATGACCTTCATGCTTTGCCTTTTCAAGGAGCTTCGTGAGAGGATCCGCAATGTTTTGAGAGGATCCGTATGTAGTTGAATCTCCGCTCAATGTGCCTAGTCTTTTGATGAGCACGGGGTTCCTTGATTTGAGCAATCGCACCCTCGTTATCATAAAAGATCTCTAGGGGGTCCTGAATGGAAGCGACAACCCCTAGATCAGCAATGAATTTCTTCAACCATGCAGCTTCTTGAGCTGCCAATGAGGCAGCGATGTATTCTGATTTTATAGTCGATAGAGCCACCACATCCTGTTTGGAACTCTTCCAAGAGACAGCTCCTCCATTCAGAATGAAAATATATCCCGATTGTGACTGTGAATCATCACAATCGGTTTGGAATCTCGCATCCGTGTAACCTTTTACAACGAGTTCCTCATCACCTGATCCATAGATTAGGAACATATCTTTCGTTCTCCTTAGGTACTTAAGTATGTTCTTAACAGCCATCCAATGACTGCTTCCAGGATTTTGCTGGTATCAGCTTGTCATGTTTAATGCGCATGAAACGTCCAGCCGAGTGCATATCATTGCATACATGATGAATCCAATAGCAGATGCGTATGGGATTGCCTTGATGTTATCTTGCTCATCTTTTGAGCTAGGACATTGAGTCGTACTCAATATCGTTCCTCTTTGAATAGGCACGGTACCTTTCTTAGAGTTCTCTATCTTGATCCTTTTCAAGATCTTATCAATGTATGCGCTTTGATCTAAACCAATCAACCACCTTGATCTATCCCTATAGATCTTTGTTCCCAGAATATAGGCAGCTTCACCAAGATCCTTGATGGAAAAACAACTTCCAAGCCAGGTTTTTACACCTTCCATGGTTGGAATGTCATTTCCTAATAGTAGTATGTTATCAACATACAATACTAGGAAAGTGATGATGCTCCCACTAGCCTTCTTATATACACAAGCTTCATTAGCGTTCTTGATGAATCAAATTTAATTACTTCTTCATCAAAACAGTGATTCCAACTTCTCGATGCTTGTTTCAATCCATAGATTGATTTCTTTAACTTGCATACTTTATTAGGATGTTTTGGATCGACAAAACCTTCAGGCTGAACCATATAGACATCTTCCTCAAGATATCCATTTAGGAAAGCGGTTTTGACATCCATTTTCCAACTCTCATAATCATAATGAGCAGCTATGGCAAACAATATCCTTATAGACTTTAGCATCGCAACAGGTGAGAAGGTTTCATCAAAATCAACCCCTTGAGTTTGAGTGAAACCCTTTGCTACAAGTCTAGCCTTATAAGTATCCAAGTTTCCATGCATATCGGTTTTCTTCTTGAAAACCCACTTACTTCCAACTACCTTGGAATTAAGAGGTTGTACAACAAGTTCCAAACTTGATTGTCATACACGGATTGCATCTTAACGTTCATGGCTTCAAGCCATTTGTCATAATCCGAATTGGAGACTGCATTATGGTCTGTGGTTGGTTCATCTGAATCTACCACATAGCATCCATCCATGAAAAATCCATATCTTTCTGGTGGATTACTAGTTCTACCACTTCTGCGAACGTTTTGTTTGTATTGATCAACCGCTTGATCATCCTCGACATCCTCATGTTGAGTGCTAGTTTCAACCAACATGCATCGGGTTGTGGTTCTTGATCCTCCTCAAGATCCACTGTTCTACTGCTAGTTCCGTCCATAAGGAACTTTGCTTCTGAGAACTCACCCTTTCTGGCAACAAACACTTTTTGTTCCAGTGGATCATAGAAATAATATCCCATAGAATCTCTAGGATATCCAACAAAATTACACTTGGTGGATCGGACTTCCAATTTGTTTGGGGTGGGAGTCTTAACCCTAGACCCTTAAGTATGATAGGTATGGAACTCTTCCATGCCATATTTCAAAGGGTGTCCTTCCCACCTTTTTGGTTAGTGCCATATTTAGAATACGGGCCACGGAGAGTAAAGCGAAACCCCAAAATGATAGAGGCAATGTTCTTCTAGCCATCATAGATCGGACCATATCCAATAAGGTTCGATTCCTCCTCTCAAACACACCATTATGTTGTGGTGTTCCAGGTGGAATGCGTTGTGAGACAATCCTACAACACGTAAGATGATCTTTTAAAGCATCACTTAAGTACTCACCTCCTCTATCGGTGCGGAGAACTTTAATTGATTTGTTGAGTTGATTTTCTACTTCATTCTTGAAGATTTTGAATGTTTAAAAGCTTCATCTTTGTGCATTAATAAGTACACATACCCATAGCGACTATAATCGTCGGTAAAGGTAATGAAGTATCTTTCACCATTCCTAGTCATTGGCTTAAAAGGACCACGTACATCCGAATATATGATTCCTAATAAATCTTTTGCCCTTTCGTTAGTTCAACTAAAGGGTTCTTTAGTCATTTTTCCTTGTAAACAGGATTCACATACATCAAATGAATCACATTCATTTGTTTTTAAATGACCATTCTTTTGAAGTGTCTGTATACATTTCTTGTTTATATGACCAAGACGACAATGCCAAAGATAGGTATCACTCAAATCCAACTTGAGTTTCTTGGTGCTAGTTTGGTACAATGAACTATTTAAAGTATTTTCATGAACCGATTCATAAATACCATTAATGGGAATAGCTTTAAAATAGAACATATCATTTAAAGAAACATGAATATCATTTTCAACAAAAGATAATACATAATCATAATGTTTTAATTGGGATATAGAAATAATGTTCCTAGTCAAACTAGGAGCATACAAAACTGTAAGGATTCCTAGAAGTCTGATGCAGCCAAAACACTCTTGTAACTATTTACTGATCATAACAACTGATGAAGACAAAGCTGAAGACATCAGCTGAAGATAACAGTTGAAGACATCAGCTGAAGACAACAGCTGAAGACAACAGCTGAAGACATCAGCTGAAGATAACAGCTGAAGGTAACAACTGAAGTCAATAGCTGAAGACAACAGCTGAAGACATCAGCTGAAGACAACAACTGAAGACATCAGCTGAAGATAACAGCTGAAGGTAACACCTGAAGTCAACAGCTGAAGACATCAGCTGAAGACAACAGCTGAAGACAACAGCTGAAGACATCAGCTGAAGATAACAGCTGAAGGTAACAACTGAAGTCAACAGCTAAAGACAACAGCTGAAAACATCAGCTGAAGACAACAGCTGAAGACATCAGCTGAAGATAACAGCTGAAGGTAACAACTGAAGTCAACGGCTAAAGACATCAGCTGAAGTCAACAGCTAAAGACATCAGCTGAAGACAACAGCTGTAGACAACAGCTGAAGACATCAGCTGAAGATAACAGCTGAAGGTAACAACTGAAGTCAACAGCTGAAGACAACAGCTGAAGACGTCAGCTGAAGATAACAGCTGAAGACATCAGCTGAAGATAACAGCTGAAGGTAACACCTGAAGTCAACAGCTGAAGACATCAGCTGAAGACAACAGCTGAAGACATCAGCTGAAGATAACAGTTGAAGGTAACAACTGAAGTCAACAGCTAAAGACAACAGCTGAAAACATCAGCTGAAGACAACAGCTGAAGACATCAGTTGAAGATAACAGCTGAAGTCAACAGCTGAAGACATCAGCTGAAGACAACAGCTGAAGACATCAGCTGAAGACAACAGTTGAAGGCATCAGCTGAAGATATCGTCTGAAGACAAAGTTTGAAGACAGTTTTTAGTAATTGTCATAACAACTGAAGAAGTACTCTTCAGTAGTTGTGATGATTCTTTTTTAGTAGTTATCATAACAGCTGAAGAAGTATTCTCCAGTAGTTGTGACAGTCTTCTTTCAGTAGTTCTATGAAATGATCGTCTTCCTGTATGCTGCACAGAACATGAAGTAGTATTTCTAAGGAAGTTTTACACACCACTTCAGAAACATTCCATGTGTAAAATCTTCCATAGCCAAGACCAATATCTTCTGAAGCCAGAAATGAAGTCTTTCTTAGCTTCAAGACAAAGTCCTCCAAAGCCAAGAAACCAAGATAGATTCTTCCAAAGACTTTTATCATACATGCTTTTATCTGATGTACTTTTTCTGAAAAGCTGAACCACTTTGCCACTGCCCACTCTGGTTGGTCACCAACTTATATGAGTTGGTGAAAAGGTCCAAGCTTTAGGAAAACTGTACATTGAGGTCTTGGGTCAAACCTTTTTACTTTATGTACTTTTATCCTTTTTGTAATACATTAGGATGTGACCTATGGCATGTCATAGTCACTAGCCAAAAGGCAATCTTGCCTTTTGACTCTACATGGATTGTGTTGTCTAATCTATGTATCCAGCTGGCCTTCAAAGTATGGCCGTTTGTAGGTTGTAGTATATAGTATCTCAAAGTCTTGTAATGTATGCATGCTGAATACTTGTAACTTTGAATTTGAGAAGCAATATACAACGTCCTTGAAAACCAACCACTTGTGTTGTTATCTTTTTCTTTCTTTCTGAGTTTACTTTTGTGTTCTTAGCATCATCATAACCGGTTCCCCATTTGATCTGTTAAGTGTTCTAATACATTATCCTCATTGTGTTGTTGTGTTGTAAGTCCTAACCCCTTCAACCGGTCCTGCATTTGGTATCAGAGCATCCAGGCTCTTGATATAGGATCTCACCATCTTAAGATCCCTTACACACACAAAATACTTAACAACTCAAATGGCAGCTCTTTCTAAAGCTGATATGGAAACTGATACTATGACCAAGTCCCCACTGATCACACCTGAAGATTTTGACACATGGTGCACAAGGATGGAATGCTTCATCAAGTGTCAAGATTCAAGGATGTAGGACTCAGTTATCAACGGTCCCTTCATACCAAGCACTACTTCTGCTACTGGTAATCGTATCATCCCTAAAGATGTAGATGATTACTCAGAAGAAGACAGGAAGAGAATAGAGCTTGATCAAAGGGCCATGACATGTCTTCAAACTGCTCTTCCAAACTCCATCTACAGACGCTTCATGAAGTGCAAGACAGCTAAAGATCTATGGGAAGCACTGAAGCTCATGTATGAAGGATCCAAAGAAACTAAAGAAAACAAGAAGGATCTCTTGAAGCAGTAGTTTGAAAACTTCACCTTCAAGGCTGGTGAGACACTAATTCAACAATACTTCAGGTATGTTGAGATAGTGGACACTCTAGTGGATATTGGAGTAACTCTTGAGAACAGGGACATAGTAAGGAAGTTCATGTCTTCTCTTCCTAAACTATGGACACATTATTGTGTTGTGATCAAGAGAACTTCGGATCTTAAAACTCTTACTCTTACAGAGTTACAAGGTATCCTGAGTACATTCCAGATGGAGATGAACATGCAAAATTCCTTTGGTAACTCCAATAACCAACTAAGTTCAGCCCTTCATGTGAATGAAAGGGAATGCATTGAACCACAACATCAGTTGTTATGCTACCCTGACAAATCACAAAAGGAGCCTTTCATCACTCTTCCAGAGACACCAAGAGAAAGCTACACTCAAGGAAGTCCCTTCCAAGAGACAAGTTCTTCTCATGCCTTTGTCTCAGCTAATGAAACCTCTGGCAACCTTCTCTTCACGCTGGAAGACTTGGACTGTATCCATCCAGATGATCTGGAGTATATGGAGATAGTTCAGCAAATGGCTCTTCTCACTCACAGCGCCAAGAAGTTCTACAAGAGGACTGGGAGAAGATTTCCAAGCAATACATCCAATGGAAAGTTTGGGCTGGACAAAAGCAAGGTAAAGTGCTACAACTATAACCAGATGGGGCACTTTGCAGGAGAGTGTAAGGCACCAGGAACAAATGGTGGCCAGACACAAACCAGACCAAACTACACTGAGAAAGTTCACCAGAATAAGAACCCAAAGCAACAGGCTGCAGTTGCTGTTGAATAGGGAGGCTTTGACTGGAGCTTTCAGATAGAAGATGCATCTCCAAACCAAGCTCTCATGGCAGATCATGATGAAACCAAGGTATTCAAAAATCTTTGCTCTTCTGAATGTATTGCTAAAGTTAATAGATACAGGTCATATAACTTAAAGCTGAGATCTGACCTTGAGTCCTTAAATATCTTGAAAGCTGATTTTAAAAGAGCTGAAAATGACTATAAACTTAAAATAGAAGATTTAGAGAAAACCATTTCAACTCTTAAACATGAGCTAACAAATTACAGGACTCAGATCAAAGATCTCATAGCTAAGTTAACTGAATGCCAAGCTAAGCTTGTGATCAGCAAAGCTAAGGCAGAAAATTGTGTTCTTGAAGAAGATACCTTCAAGAACATAATATCCTCATCCTTGCATGGAAAAGTGTGTTATCAGAACAAGCAGGGACTGGGATCTAGTGAGATAGCTCCTCCACACACCATCTTGTCTGTAAGATCTCCCAGGTGTGGAACTTGTGAAGATGAGCTTCCCTTCATAGATCCTTTGACTGAAGAGGATGAAGAGGAGATGGTGAAGAATGACTTTGGTTTGAGTGAAGAAAAGCATTCTGAGAAGGGTCACCATTCCTCTGAGGAGAGTAAAACTGTTGGGATGACCAAGTCAAGAAGAAAGAACTTGATCAGGAAAGCCAAAAGAAAATCAAGTAAGGCTCAAAAGATCAAGGCTACTTTTGACTCTAAGCATAAACAAGTTTTTATCTCGGCAGGGTTTGAAGTAGTTAAGACCGATGACATGAATTCTAGTTTATGTGCAACTCATCTCAGTAACAAGAAGAAGACTGATCCGTTGTGTGTTACTGCTACACAACCTGGACCATCCAACTCCAAGAACAGTTCTCAACCCAAAAGAACTGTCTCAGCTCCTGCAAAGGTGATGATGGAGATGGTATGTGACCAAAATCAGTGCTCTTCCATGAAGAAGACTCTTGGAAAGAAGAATCTGAAGTGTGTCATATGTGAGAGTACTTCTCATTTGGCTAAGGATTTTCCATACAATCCTAAGGGTACTATTCACATAATAAACAAAGAGACTTCCAAGAATTCCAAGATGAAGAAGAAGGCAAGTGGAAAACTGCCTTCAGAAGAAGATTTGCTCTCGGAAGAAAGGAATTCTTCCAAAGTACTGAAGCTTGCAGCAGTAAAGGCAAGATCTTCCGAAGGACCATTCATCAAAACTTCTAAAGTCTCAAAAGCTTCTGAAGTATAGAAGGTCAAGTCTAAACTTCCAAAGGTGGTGTGGAAGTCAAGGAAGGACCAAAAGTCTGAAGTTTCTTCATCAACAACAGCTCAAGTCCTCAAAGCACAACCATAGGATCTATTACTGTTGTATTGTCTTCAACTAATTTAAATGAGCCCAAGACCAATGAGGCTTGGGTTTCCAAATGTAACTAGCTATCCCTTTGTGCAGGAACAGCTACAGACAAACAAAAATTTGTGGATCATTGACAGTGGTTGTTCCAGGCACATAACAGGCAATAGGTCACTACTCCAGAAGTTTGAAAGAATTGATGGAGAACCAGTTGCTTTTGGAGGAGATGCAGGTGGTTACATTACTGGAAGGGGCAAGGTCACAAATGGTAAGCTCAGCATTGACAGGGTAAACTTTGTCAAGGAGCTTGGATACAATCTTTTGAGTGTATCTCAATTTTGTGATCAGAGTCATAACATGCTGTTTACTGAGCATGAGTGCATTGTTCTCAAGCCCGGGGTGATCATTCCTCATGAGCACATCCTACTCAGAGCCCCCAGGAAAGGGAACATGTACAAGATGGATTTGCAAGAAACATCTACATAGGGAGAAGTTTCATGATTTCTATCTAAAGCAAATAGTGATGAATCTTTCCTTTGGCATAAAATAATGTGCCATGTAAACTTTAAGAACATGAATAAATTGATTAATAATGATTTGGTAACTGGAATACCAAAAAGAGAGTTTACAAGTGATGATCATTGTATTGCATGCCTGAAAGGGAAGCAACACAAGGTATCTCACAAGCCTAAGGAAAGAAATTCCATCACTACACCCCTACACTTGTTACATATAGATCTCGTTGGCCCCATCAATGTAATGAGTCTAGGAAGGACCTCTTACTGTTTGGTGATCACAGATGACTTTACAAGATTCACATGGGTATTCTTCCTTAGAACTAAGGATGAGACCCCTGAGATTCTGAAGAATTTTATCTTAAAGATTGAGAATCAATGTGATCACAAGGTCAAAACCATAAGATGTGATCAAGGAACTGAGTTCAAAAATCAAAAACTTGATACATTTTGTGATGAAAAGGGTATTACAAGACAATATAGTGTTCCCAGAACCCCTCAGCAAAATGGAGTTGCTGAGAGGAGAAACATGACACTAATTGAAGCTGCAAGAACTATGTTGTCTGACTGTAAACTGCCTATCACCTTTTGGGCAGAGGCAGTCAACACTGCCTGCTATGTGGAAAACAGAGTTTTAGTAGTTAAGACACATGGTAAGACTCCTTATGAACTTTGGCACAAGAGGAAACCTTTCATTGGTTTTCTCAGGTCTTTTGGATGTCCTTGCACCATCTTGAATACCAAAGATCATATAGCCAAGTTTGTTGAGAAATCAGATGATGGACACTTCATTGGATACTCTTCTCAAGCTAAAGCTTATAGAGTATACAATCTCAGAATTAGAGTAGTTGAAGAGTCAGCCAATGTGACTTTCAATGAACACACTCCCAGCGTGAAAGGTTCTGGTCCGGATTGGCTGTTTGATCTTGATTTAGTTACCAACTGTTTTAACAAATCTTGTGAGCATGTTTCAGGAACCACATATATATTGCCTGCAGGTGATCCTGATCCAAGAATTGAGCTGTGAAGATCTTCAAGCAACATATCTCCAGCTCCAGTGGTAACTAATCCTGCAAATGAAGCTTCTACCAGCACATCAATGACAAATCCTGCTGATACATCTGAGTTGCCTTCGTCTTCCAGCTTTGAGGCACAAAACTCAAATGTAGGAACTTCAAATGTTGGAGAACATTGTGGTGGTGATAGTGATCAGGAATTTCTTGATGCTGAGAACCATCACATTGAAGAAAATCTCAATGATGTCACACACTTCAAGTGTGCTGCTGTAGAGGGTGAATCCTCCTTGCCAGATCAGAATTTCTCCAATTTGGATCTGTCTAAACAACTTGCTTTGATCCCTCAACTAAGGATCCACAAGTCTCACCCCTCTACAAACATCATTGGAGATGTTGGTACTGGTGTAAGAATAAGAGGACAGTCTCATAATGCAAATATCTGTCTTCACTCTTGTTTTTTATCCGAAATAGAGCCAAAGAAGATTGATGAGGCTCTAAAGGATGGAAGTTGGGTTGAAGCTATGCAAGAGGAGTTGCTTCAATTCAAGAGGCAAAATGTTTGGAACCTATGTCCTCTTCCTCATGGGAATACTACCATAGGTACAAAATGGGTTTTCAGGAATAAGAAGGATGATAGAGGACTTGTCATCAAGAACAAGGCTAGACTAGTTGTTCAAGGGTATACTCAAGAAGAAGGGATTGACTGCACTGATGTCTTTGCTCCTGTAGCAAGACTTGAAGCTGTTAGGATATTCCTAGCTTTTACTGCATCCAAGAACTTCAAGGTCTATCAATTTGATGTCAAGTGTGCTTTTCTTTATGGAGTGATTGATGAAGAGGTGTATGTCAAACAACCACCTGGCTTTGCAGATCCTGATCATCCTGATTATGTCTGCAAGCTTGACAAAGCTCTCTATAGGCTACATCAGGCACCCAGAAAGTGGTATGAGACTCTATCTCAGTATCTCTGTCAGCATGGCTACAAAAGGGGTACCATTGATGGAACTCTCTTCATCAAAAGAACAAGAGATGACATAATGCTAGTTTAGGTATACGTAGATGATATCATCTTTCGGTCAACTAAACCAAAGCTCTGCAAAGACTTTGAGAAGCTGATGAAGGATAGATTTGAATTGAGTGCCATGGGGGAACTCAATTTCTTTCTAGGGTTTCAAGTGAAGCAAGTTGACAATGGTATCTTCATAAATCAGTCAAAGTATGTGCAAGACATACTTAAAAGGTTCAACATGACTAAATGTAAGGTTACTAAGACACCCATAGCTAGAAACCACTCCCTTGGACCTCATCTTGAGGGGGAGTGTGTTGATGAACATCTCTACAGGGCTATGATTGGGTCTCTTATGTATCTTACAGCTAGCAGGCTTGATATTATGTTTGCCACTTGCATCTGTGCAAGATATCAGGCCAACCCCAAGATGTCACACCTAATCACTGTTAAAAGGATTTTAAGATATCTTAAAGGAGCCCCATCTCTTGGCCTTTGGTATCCTAAAAATTCTGACCTCAATATGTATGCATATACAGATAGTGATTATGGTGGATGCAATATGACAGCAAAGTCTACATCAAGGAGATGTCAATTTCTTGGTGGAAGGATAGTCTCTTGGCAATGCAAGAAACAATCCTGTGTATCTACATCAACTGCTGAGGCTGAATATATTGCTGCTGCAAGCTGCTGTGCTCAAGTGATTTGGATTGAAAATCAGATGCTAGACTATGGATTCAACTTCAAAGAGACTCCCATTCACATAGACAACAACAGTGCTATCTCAATCACAGAAACTCCAGTGCAGCACTCAAGAACTAAGCACATCAACATCAGGTATCATCTGACTAGAGATAATTTTGAAAAGGGATTAATTAAACTAATCAAAGTTCATACAGATGAACAATATGCTGATCTGTTCACAAAAGTTTTTGATGAACAGAGATTTAAATATCTTATATCAGCTATTGGGATGATCAACTTTGAGTAGCTTTTCTTAAAAAAAAACTTAATCATATTATTTCTAAAACTATGTGTGTTCTATGTTGTCTATTCTATCACTTTAATAAGCCCTAGTTTCTCTTTGGAAGAAAATTCTTTTAGGATATTCCTTAGATTTTTTAGAATTTTACACTTTTTATCCTTTGGAAGATGTCTTATCCTTCAGAAAATTTAAAGCAAAATTCTTCAAAATCTTTGAAATAGTTTTGAGGCAAAATTTGCCTTCGGAAGCTTTCTAGTCCAAACTTCCGAAGCAAAATAACCTTCAGAAGATTTTTTAAATTCCAAGAAAACTACTTTTTAGGCAAAAAGCAAACTACTTTTTAGAGGTGGGACCAACACAATGGATTTCAAAGTTATCCTTTTCATTAACTTTGTCTCAAATCCAAATTCATACAAATATCCAACGGTTACACCTTTTTCCTCTACCTGCTCCAAAATTCACCCATACCTCAAACCTAATCTTTGTGAAACCACTTATGCTCTTCACCTTTCGTCATCCTTAGGCTTTTCAAAATGGCCAACATTCCAAACAGAAACAACCCAAATTTTTCCATGCAACTCCATAGGCAGCATAATCAAGTTGCCTTGTTGCACTCTGAGAGAGCTGATAGTTTCTCAGAGGTTTGCCATTTTCTTGCTCTATCCAACTACTACACTTCACTCACCATTGATCCTATTCTTTATGCGGATCACCTGCTTGACTTTTGGAGGACATGTCAAGAGGTTATCATGGATGGGGAGAAGGCACTGTCTGCCACAGTGCAGGGGAGGACAGTCTTTATCACTCCAGCCATCATCAACACCCATCTTCAACTGGATGATGAAGAAGGTGAACTGTCTTTCCACAAGGAAGCTGTCAACTATTCCTTTGAGCATATGGGATATGAGGGAGATTTCTCTGTAAAGACCTTCAGGATAGGGAAGGTCTCATCCCAGTGGAAATACCTACTTCATGTAGTGATTCACAGCTTGTCCAACAAGCATGGTGGGTGGGACCAGATTCCTGAAGATCTCTCCTTTATAGTTCATGGAATGGTACAAGGAGTCAAGTTCAGGTACTCACAATTTGTTTACACAAACTTGCTTGCTAACTTGGACTCCTTAGAATACTATATGTTTCCTAGATATGTTCAACACATTCTTAACTGTGAACTTGGATCACAGTTGAGGGAAACAAATAATATTCTTGAATTGGGACAGACGAAGCCATGCATCTTTAAGATTATGAAGAAGCCAACTGTAGGCTTCTCAGGGGTAGAAACAGCCCTGGTCCCCAAAATGTTAGAGCTCATTACTCAAGGTGATAACCTAGTAACACCAGCTAGTGTTGAACCCACACCTTCTCCATCTCAACCACCAAAACAGCCTCAAATCATCCTCACCTACCAAAGAAAATCCAAACGAACCCCTCCTCAAGCTATTGAGTCTGTGCAGGTTCCCATATACTCACCCATATAGGAAAAAGTGGATACTAGAGCTCCCACTTCTCCTAAGGAGCAAACCACTCCCATCTCTTCAAGAATCAGTGCTGATGTTCCTCATGATCAACCTGATGAGCTCATAAGCCCAAATGCCTTAAGCCTTCACTCTGAGTCTCAACACTCAAGTGAAAAACCTTCAGGGGACAGTTACCATCCCCAGCCTTTGGACTTAAATACCCAAATTCCTAACCTTGAATTCTATAATGATGAGGACTTAGGCTTCAGTGAGCACAATGAATCTCTCTACCCTTCACAAACTCAAAGAGAGAAGAGTGTCTCTGAATTTCCTATGTCTACCCCACATCAGTCACCCATTGCTGAGGTGGGTCCATCTGAACTTGTTCAGGGGATCCATATGGAAGAGGCTCTCACTTTTGCAAGTGACTACATCATTAAGACCTCAACCATGGCAACTCAGCCCATTAACACTTCATCTGAGGCTGTCAATGAGCAGAGGAAATCTAGTAGCCAAGAACCCCGTGCTGGTGATGAGAGTGAGGACTTAGGTCCAATTCTCTCATCCCCCATGATTCTTCTGATGAAGAAGAGAGGAATCTGAGACTAAAGGTGCAACAACAGTCAAAAACATGCACTTAATTAGTCTCTAAGGTTAGTCATCTTGAATTTCAAGTGACAACCTTAAACAATAGGGTCAATGATCAGCAACTTGAGATATCTTATCTTAAGGAACAACTAGCTAGGAGACCTTTAAGAAGAGCTCAACCAGGAACACAAGAACCTGAGGATGTTGTTGACCTAACTCCTAGCTTACCTATACAAGAGGGTGATGCTACCAAAAAGGGGGAGAAAGTCACTACAATCACAGAACCTGGGAGTTCTTCAAGAAGTATGGACATTGAGGACTCACCATCCTCTCTTGTAACTGTACCTACTCAGCAACCTCCTCAAGTTCACATCGATGTGAACATCCTAGACTACTTATTTCAAAGTCTCTTTGGGGAAGGTGTATCAAGGCAAGAAGCTAAAAAAGATTGACCAAGGCAACCAGGTAATGTCATTGGTCAACTGGATGTTGAGGCAGACCCTGAGATTAGCTTCAAAGGGAAAACCTTGACTGAAGACCCAGTGATAGAGCCTGAAAGTCTTGTCTTACAGTCAACTGATGAAGTGACAGAAATTGAAACACCTGTCACCACAATAACTACTTCAGCAACTCAACCCCTCAGTGAAACACCTGCTGGTGAAGGTGTATCACAGTCTCTCTCTGGTCAGAGTTTGGATGCTACACCAAGCAATGAAGGCCAAAGCTCTCTCCACCCTGTGTCACAAAGGTCTGTGGGTGACAAGGGGAAAAGGGTTCTAACCCCTAAGGAGATTAAGGATGAGGAAAGAGAGAGAAAGAGGAAGCTAAGGGGAGTAAGTTCCACCGGGTCTTCAAGCTTCATGCAAGCTGCAATCAGGGCTTCCCACAGACCAAACACTCAAGATGATGAGTTGAGGGCAGTAAGGATTACATACTTACAGACCAGGAACTATGACATAGATGAGATTATATCTCTCCCCTTAGAGGAATTAAATAATCTGGCTGACATGGAAATGTCAAGAGAGAGGAAGGAAGCTGAAGATGCAAGAATTATTCTTGAGATCAAAGAGAAGAAAAGACAACAAAGGTTATACAAGCATGTTCCCACTCTCTCGCCAGTTCAAGAAAGTCCTGTGCAAGAGGCTGTGGCTGCTACACAAGAACCTCAGGTAGATAAAGAAACAGACAAACAAAGAATGATAGACTACCTGAGTGCCACAGGCTTCTACCAGGCAGAAACACTTCTTCCCTTGTCCTTTGAGTACATTGAGTTTGAGTATCTCAAACAACTTGAACTTCAAGTACTCAAAGTGCAGAAGTCGACAAAGAAGAAAATAAGGGAAGAAGCTGCTAAGTCAAGAGCTCTCATACAGAAGAACTTGAAGAAGTATGATGACAGACAAAGAATGATGAGCTTCTTGAAGCTGTATGGATTCTCTGGAAGGAGACTTGGCCCTATATCTCTATCTACTATGGATGACCATATCAGGGTGATCAAGCAGAAGATCAAGAGTGGAGAGCTTGCTGACTTGCACACTCCTCCAAGTCAAGCTCTACCTCAAGTAGAGGTTAAGTTTGAACAACAAGAGACAACTCAAACTGAACCTCCAGCTTCATCTTCTGATCCACAGCAGGGTCAATGGTCAGCCTCTTCAACTATTGACCAACAGCAAGGTCAAAGGCCAGCCTCAACATCTGACCCACAATAGGGTCAAACTCCCTTTCCTTCTGAACCTGTGAGGGAGGAACACCCAACTGAGGAAGACACGACTAATCTACAAGGTGCTGCAGGCCATTCTTCTCAGTTAAAGACTGCAAAGAGGAAGAAGAGGATGGCTTCTAAATCTGATGCAAAGAAGAAAAAGAAGTCAAAATCAACCTCCTCTGATCCTTAGGATGAATCAGAACATCCTAAGGAAGTGCAAGAAGAGAAAGCCCAATCATCTCCAATTCAAATGGATCATCTTGCATCAGGAAGACTCATCTTATCCTGAACTTACTCAACTAATCCAGAGAGATGGCATATAGTCAAAGATCAAGGTGAAGTAAATGTCTACTCTTAGGAAGACCTCTTTAATTTACCTCTGCATGATCTTTTTGACATGAGTAGATACTTCACAAGACTGAGTGATCCTGACCCTCTAATGAAGAAAGGAATGGTCATGATCATGTTAAGGTCTGTGAACTGCTGAATATCTTCAAGTGTTTTGGTAGCATCAGCCTAGGGGGAGTTTGTAAGGATTCCTAGAAGTCTGATGCAGCCAAAACACTCTTGTAACTATCTACTGATAATAACAACTGATGAAGACAATAGCTGAAGACATCAGATGAAGACAACAGTTGAAGACATCAGCTGAAGACAACAGCTGAAGACAACAGCTGAAGACATCAGCGGAAGATAACAGCTGAAGGTAACAACTAATGCCAACAGCTGAAGACAACAGTTGAAGACATTAGCTGAAGACAACAGCTGAAGACATCAGCTGAAGATAACAGCTGAAGGTAACAACTGAAGTCAACAGCTGAAGACATCAGCTGAAGACAACAGCTGAAGATAACAGCTGAAGACATCAGCTGAAGATAACAGCTGAAGGTAACAACTGAAGTCAACTGCTGAAGACAACAGCTGAAAACATCAGCTGAAGACAACAGCTGAAGACATCAGCTGAAGATAACAACTAAAGGTAACAACTGAAGTCAATAGCTGAAGACATCAGCTAAAGACAACAGCTGAAGACATCAGCTGAAGACAACAGCTGAAGGCATCAGCTAAAGATATCGTCTGAAGACAAAGTCTGAAGACAGTTTTCAGTAATTCTCATAACAACTGAAGAAGTACTCTTCAGTAGTTGTGATGATTCTTTTTCAGTAGTTATCACAACAGCTGAAGAAGTATTCTTCAGTAGTTGTGACAGTCTTCTTTCAGTAGTTCTATGAAATGATCGTCTTCCTGGATGCTGCACAGATTATGAAGTAGTATTGCTAAGGAAGGTTTACACACCACTTCAGAAACATTCCAAGTGTAAAATCTTCCATAGCCAAGACCAATATCTTCTGAAGCCAGAAATGAAGTCTTTCTTAGCTTCAAGACAAAGTCCTCCGAAGCCAAGAAACCAAGACAGATTCTTCCGAAGACTTTTATCATACATGCTTTTATCTGATGTACTTTTTCTGAAAAGTTGAACCACTTTGCCGCTGCCCACTTTGGTTGGTCACCAACTTATATGAGTTGGTGAAAAGTTCCATGCTTTAGGAAAATTGTACATTGAGGTCTTGGGTCAAACCATTCTACTTTATGTACTTTTATCCTTTTTGTAATACATTAGGATGTGAGCTATGGCATGTCATAGTCACTAGCCAAAAGGCAATCCTGCCTTTTGACCCTACATGGAATGTGTTGTCTAATCTATGTATCCAGCTGGCCTTCAAAGTATGGCCGTCTGTAGGTTGTAGTATATAGTATCTCAAAGTCTTGTAATGTATGCATGCTGAATACTTGTAACTTTGAATTTGAGAAGCAAAATACAACATCCTTGAAAACCAACCACTTGTGTTGTTATCTTGTTCTTTCTTTCTGAGTTTACTTTTGTGTTCTTAGCATTATCATAACCAGTTCCCCATTTGATCTGTTAAGTGTTCTAATACACTCTCCTCATTGTGTTGTTGTGTTGTAAGTGCTAACCCCTTCAACCGGTCCTACAAAAACATTCTTCAAAATAACATCCAAGCCACTTGGAAGTTTTAGGATGTAGTCCCCACGAGCTTCAACTATTACTTTAGTTCCATTGCCCATGAAGAGGCTAACATCCCCTTGATTGAAGTCCCTACTTCTTTTGAACCCCTGCAACAAATTACAAATATGAGTTCCACATCCGGTATCCAATACCCATGTGTTAGAAGATGTAACATTAAGATCAATATGAATCATGTATATTGTACCTGAGGTATGCCCGGCATCCCTCTTTGCTTTCAACTCTTGGAGATGGACATGACAATTCCTTGCCCAATGTCCAATCTCCCCACACTTGAAGCATGGGTCATTAGTAGCAACCTTTTGCTTCTTCTCTTGTGGTTTGGGTGGCACCCTTGCCACCCCTTTCCCCTTTCCCATTTCCCCAAACGGGTCCCTTACCCTTGGCAACCTTTGCCTTGGGTGCGGGATAAGGCCTTTTTTTGTTCCCACCTTCATTGACGGTGAGAACGGGTAAAACCCTTTTACCCATGGCCGCCTTGGCCGTTTTGAGCATTGAGTGAAGCTCACCAATGCTTTTGTCCCAAGCATTCATGTTGTAGTTCCACACGAATGTCTCGAACTTCATGGTAAGGCCATTAAGGATCAAATCCGTGGCCAATTCCTTCGACACAGGACAATTAAGCCTTTCAAGGTGGTCATTGTGACTTTTCATCTTATGTACATAAGATGAAACCGATTGGTTGTCGTCCATACGACATGGAGTGCTCGAACCGTTTCGAAGCGCTCAACCCTTGCTTGTTGTTGGAACGTTTCCTTCAGCTGCGTTATCATGTCATAGGCTCCGTGATGTTCATATTCCTTTTGGAGATCCGGAGTCATGCTCGCTAGCATGAGACAAGACGCTTGGACAGAGTCCTCAGTGTACTTTAGCCAATCGTTATAGGCCTCCTCATCATCCTCAGTAGGTTGATCGGGGATAGGTCATCTAAAACATATGATCGTTTCTCTTGCTTGAGAATGATTCTCAAGTTTCGATACCAATCAATGAAATTGTTATGATTTAGACATTCCTTTTGGAGAATCGCTCGTAAAGATTGGGTGGACGTGGATGAGTTATCATGATTATCATTATTGGTGGCCATCTACAAAATTTAACAAAGATCTATTTTAGTATTTTCGATATTGCTATTTTTAATAATTAATACCTTTTAAGGTCATTATCATATTAAAATCTATAACCCAACATTACATTTAAATTGTGGTTAGGTGACCTTTATCTCACGATTTAAATTAATAAGGTGGTTAACGATTGACGGTTGCAACCATTTGCAACTTCTAGAGGTATGGGATCGACTTTAAAGATCATATGTAAAGTCGGCATGTTAATCCCATCAACACCATTTGGAAACCATATTGTAGGTGATCCACTAACATGGATTGCAAATCAAGACATCCTACTTACACACACGTGTGAGTTTGCCAAAATGAGTGGTTAGGTGACCTTTATCCCACGAATATGGCATTCTCACCTCAAGTCATATGTTCCCTCAAAATGGTTAGGTGACCTTTATCCCACTAAGAGGTCCCAAGTGACTTAAGTGTTGTGTAAAAGGACGGTGTTGATCTTGTTTTAGAATATTTAAAGGTTTCATAATTCTAGTTTAGAAAACTCTATGTACTTGTATTTGCATGCTTTCAAATACAAGATACCTTATGGTCCTTTGATAAAACCTATTTTAATCTTTAAAATCATTAAATCATTTTAATAACCTTTTATTACCTTTTAATGATTAAGAACCATCAATTTTCAGCTTGTTAAGTTTGTTAATTAGTTTGTAATGCATGTCCAAATGTCAACCATACAATCAAACAACAAACATTCAAACAAGCATAAACATAAACAACCACATGTGCATAACCATAGCCACTATGTTGACAACACTTGTTTGCCATCACAAGTGTTGTCATTTGATCTTTCCTAAGGTCATAACAAAACACATAGAAAGCTTCCAAAAGCCTCCCACTTGAAACCGCATCCAAAATGCTCCATGTTTCTCTTGTGTCTTTCCTTTGTGCTTCCAACGCGTATGTCTTCATATTACAAGATATAAAGTCCTAATACATGATATCTAGTAAAATGAAAAATACACCTAATCTATATATTACAACCCAATAATAAATAAATTACATCTTTTATACAAAGCACAAATATATTAATATACAACCCCATTGAATAAACCAAAACAACAATTGCATACATCCAAACAACACAATGCCAAATGCTAGGTTATGCACCAATATGAGCATTCATCATATCATCCAAATATATCAAAGAATCCCCATTAAAACCCACGATTTTCAGCCAACATAAACTGAAAATTCGGGTTTTAAATATTGTCCAAACAATATATATATATGTCATCATACATATCTTTCAAGGTTTGATCACAAGCATGTGTGATATAACCTTGAAAGTTTGGGGATTCAACATACAAAAACATAGCAGCCCCTAAAGGGGTTTTAAAGTCCATAAAACGAATTTTTTTAAAGGACAATACAAGCTAGCTATCCACATAACTGGCTCTAGATGCCATTGTTGAGTTTGATAGAACACAAAACCAAGTTTAACCATTTAAACTTTCTGAAAAACGCAGCGGAATAATAGCTTAATAACATTGTTTATAAGCTGAAAATTTCATGTTCTATTTCGTGTTTTAAAGTGTAAACAAACCCAAGAACATAGGGGATCATATATATGTGAATAAGCAAGCTATGTAAGCATAAATCAACATAATATGACAGCCACAAAGGGCTGCCAAACTACCTTCCAGCAGCCTCCAAAATTGTATGAAAGAAGAGGATTAATGCTTCAAAATTCGACCAAGGCTCTAAGAGAAGGACCACTCAAGCTTGTATACCCCAAGCTAATCTTGCAAGAAACTCTTGTTAGGAAGAATCAAACACCAAAGTCAGCCAAAACTTCAAAAACTCTGGATGCTGCTGCCGTGAGCTTCAAAGAAGAGAGAGAGAGTTTTGCCTTTTGGTTTTGCATGTGATTAAAGGATTTTGATGGAGTGTTAGACTAGTTATTGTTGGATCATCTCAAGACAAAAGAAAATTGACCAACCATGGGCCATGGGCGGCTGATTTTTTTTTAACCAAGAGGAGTTTCCCCCCAAAACTAATTAAACTCCCTTTTAAACTAGTCAAGTAATAAGTTGTACAATTAACCTCTTAATTGTATAACTTATACACCCCAATTATTATTTGATGTCATCTAATCAAGTTATATAACACTTCAAATAATATTTTCCTCTTTATAGGACAAAGTATCCTATAAAGACTCATCACTATTAGCTTTAGATGGAAAGCTTGAAACTTCTCTAGATGTGGAGGCTTCCTATAAATCACTATTGTACATGTTACGTTTCCTAGGAGCTCTGAGAAGGATATGCTCTTGAGAATTGACCACCCCAGGCTTAAGAACAATGTACTTATGCTCATTGAAGAACAAGTTATATCTCTAGTCATAAAATTAAAATATTCCTAAAAGATTTTACTCAAGCTCTTTGACAAAGTTTATCTTCTCAATGCTGAGCTTACCATTAGTGACTTTTCTTCTTCTAGTGACGTAACCACCTGAT
Organism: Flaveria linearis; assembly: GCA_024085815.1. Classification (NCBI taxonomy): domain Eukaryota; kingdom Viridiplantae; phylum Streptophyta; class Magnoliopsida; order Asterales; family Asteraceae; genus Flaveria; species Flaveria linearis. The sequence continues at coordinate 44,034,443 of CM044010.1, read as the reverse complement.
TCTCCTCCAAAAGCAACTAGCCCTCCATCAAGTTTCTCAAAATCTTTAAGTAAAGAACCATTGCTTGTTATGTGCCTAGAACATCCACTGTCAATGATCCATACAGTCATCTTGGCTTTTAGTTGTTCATACATAAAAGAAATAGTTAGTTACATTTAGAAACCCAAGCCTTGCTGGTCTTGGGCTCATCAAGTTAGAAACCCAAGGATCCTTTACTGTTGTTAATGAAGAAACTTTAGTCATATGGCCTTCCTTTATTTTCCACACCATCTTTGGAAGACTAGACTTGACCTTTAAGATTTTGGAAGTTTTGACAACTTCAGAAATTTCCGAAACTTAACCTTCGCAAGCTTTTGCATCCACTATAGTAGACTTTAGTGCTTCAAAAGTATTCTCTGAGACCAAATTTTCTTCCAAAGGCAATTTTCCACCTATTTTCATTTTGTTCACCTTGGAGCTTTCGAAGGAAAGTGATTTTCCTTCCGAAGCTTTCTTCTTCTTCCTCTCTGAAGTCTTCTTCTTGTTCATATGGATGGTACTTTTAGGATTGTAGATGCAATCCTCAGCAAAATGAGTAGCACCACCACACATGACGCATTCAACTAGTATACTTTTAAGGGTCTTCTTCTGAGGAGAAGGTTGAGTTTGATCTCTTTCCACTTCCTTCTTCATCTTCAAATATGATGCAGCAGGCTTCGTAGGGTTAAGATTGCTCTTGGAACTGGATGGTTTAGGCTGTGAAGTAATCGTCCACATTTGATCAACTTTCTTCTTTTAACCAGGATGGTTTGAATGTGAAATACAATTTCTGGTACTAGAGTCTATAGTTGAGTATTCAGTCTTCATCACTTCAAATCCAGCAAAAATAAAGACTTGTGTTTGCTTGGAGTTGAAAGTGGCTTTGATCTCTTGGGCTTTCTTTGACTTTCTTTTGGCTACCCTGATGAAATTCTTCCTAGTAGATTTGGTCTTCCTTGGTTCTTCATTCTTTCCAAGAGTATAGTGACCCTTCTTAGGATGAACTTCCTCACTCAATTCTGGTTCATCCTTTACCATCTCCTCTCCATCTTTATCCTCTTCTTGGATAGGGTCTATAAGGGGCAGCTCATATTTATTAGTTTCACACCTTGGAGATCTTAGAGATAGTAATGTGTATGGAGGAGCTATCTTGCTAGATCCCAGTACCTACCTGGTTTGATAACAAATCTTTGTATGAAAGGATGAGGATATGATGTTCTTGAATGTTTCCTCTTTTAAGAACACACTTTTTTGCCATGGCTTTGCTGATCACAAGCTCAGCCAAGCATTTAGTTAACTTGGTCATGAGATACTTGATTTGAGTCCAGTAATTTAGGTGCTCATATTTAAGAGTTGAATTTTTTTCTCTAAATATTCTATTACAAGTTTATAGTCATTTTCAGCTCTTTTGAAATTATCTTTTAAAATATTCAAAAACTCAAGGTCATATCTTACTTCCAAGTTATATAACCTTGCAATGTACTCAGGTGTACAGAGATATTATATTACCTTGGTTTGATCAAGGTCAGTCATCAAGGCATGGTTAGGAGAGACATGTTCAACTTTAAAACTCTAATCAAAGCCTCCTTCTTCCACAGCAACTACAACTTACGTCTTTGGCTTATTAGTCTTTAGAGCTCCTTCAGTGTAGTTTGGCCTGGTTTGTGTATGGCCACCTTTTTGACTTTGGTGCCTTACACTCCCTAGCAAAGTGCCACATCTGGTTATAGTTGTAACACTTGACTTTGCTTTTACCTGGTCCAAACTTTCCACTTGATACATTACTGGGAAACTTTCTAGAACTTTTTGGCTCTATGAGTGAGAAGTGTCATCTGTTTTACTATCTCCACATACTCCAGGTCATTTGGATGGATACAATCTAGTTTTTCAAGAGTGAAGAGAAAGTTGGCACAACTTTCATCAGCAGACATAAAGGCTTGTGATGAGCTTGTATCTTAGAATTGGCTTCCATGGATGTAGCTATCCCTTGGTGTCTCTGAAAAGGTGATGAAAGGGCCCTTTCATGAGTTTTCAAGGTATCAGATACGATGATGTTGTGTGTTCTCTGTACTCCCTTTCAACCACATGGAGGGCTGAACTCTAATGATTGCTAGGAGAGCTGCTAGATGGATCCTGCATGTTCATCTCCATCTAGTAGCCAGTAAGGACACCATATAGCTCTGTGAGAGTAAGGGTGGAGAAATTTTTAGTTCTCTTAATGGACACATAGTAGTGAGTCCATTTTCTAGGAAAAGGGAACATGAACTTTCTCATAATGTCCTTATTCTCATGCTTAACTCCAACATCCATGAGAGTATGTACAATTTCAACATACCTAATGTATTACTCAGTCATAGTTTCACCTGATTTAGAGGGGAAATTCTCAAACTATCGCTTTACGAGGTACTTCTTTTATAGTTGAGAAAAGTATGGAGATTTCACCAACTTATATAAGTTGGTGAGTCTTTAAAAGAATTCATCTTCGAAGCTTCGGAAGACTTCATCTTTGTTGGACTTAACAAAGTGCAATAAGAATTAATGCAAGAAAGTATGATGCTTGCCATTATCAAACAATCAACCAAATCTATTTTAACATACAAATCATACATTAGAAACACATTAACGTCATTAACATTCATAATAATCAATAACATATGTGTAAATTTCTTTTTCAGATTTTGTAGATAAAGAAATTTTGCTAAGTCACCCAATGCGGATGAAGTCAACCAATACGGATGAAGAAGTCCACAGCGGATGAAGTCACCCAATGCGGATGAAGAAATCCACAGCGGATGAAGTAATCCACAGCGGATGAAGAACAGCTCCCACAGCGGATGAACAACTTCTTCATAGCGAATGAAGTATTATACTCACAGCGGATGAACATCTTCACCACAGCGGATGAACAAACAAGATCCACAGCGGATGAGTAATTCTCCATAGCGGATGACTTATTCCTACAGTGGATGACTTATAGACTTAGGATAATTTTTTATGTAATTTCATTTACATAAGGGTAGATTAGTAATTGTATATAGTTTTTGTGTATAGGCTATAAATAGCACTCTACCCTAATCCTTTGTAAGTTTTTTGAACGAATTATCAATCAAACAAGCAGTTTATTCTCATGCATTCTAACACACAACACACACACTGAAAGCATACACATTCATCATGGGTTTCCGCACCATGGTTAGTGTTTGATTGATTTGTGAGAGATTTGCAAAGATCCTTGGAGAAATCAACCTTGTCATATTGTTAGTACACATGTCCCCAGTTCTAGTCTAGTGAACTTAAATGTAATAGAACTTCTTCTTGTAAGACATATGTAATGTTTAATCAATATAATGAGAATCTCTTTATATATGGTTGTTGGTTATTGAATGTTATATCTACTCATATCAACTATTAGTACGCGCATATATGACAATGTTATATAGGTTTACAGTTATTAGACATAGGTTTGAACCATCAAAGGTTCAAGAATGTGTTTAACTAAGTTATCTGATTCAGTCGCACGATTGGACCATGCGAATGGGCCAGTCACACGATTGAACCAGGAGATTGAGTCAATCGTACGATTGAGTCATAAGACTGACTCAGTCATCCGAATGAACCAATCGTATGTCTCAGTCGCATGACTGAGCCAGTCGCCTGGCTCAGTCGTACGAATGATAGCTGTAACCCATAAATACCACTTAATTCGGGAAAAAACGTAACACTTCGAATATTTATAACCCTAGTCGACCCAGATCGTGCAGTTCGTCAGTTCCAAGTTCATAGAACGTCTGAGATCATTCCTAGTCCATTCTTAACGTTGTTTAATCGTTAGGATTGATCTTGATTACGTTCTCCCTGATTGGATCACCAATCAAATAGGATTCCGCACTATTTGATCCGGTATAACGAAGAATCAGTTAGTACTCCGTACGTACACGGTCCTAACAAGTGGTATCAGAGCTTTGGCTCTTGATTCTTCGTTTGATTCAATTCAGTTTTGTTAAAGTCCACGTTTTTCGCGAAACGATCCAATCTTTCTACTCAAAACCGAGTCTTTACGTGTGCATGTTCTGCAAAATCAGTGTTTTTCGACTTACAGCCGTCTAGGGTGTCAAAAAACACGTTTTAGGTCAAAAGTGTGAAAAATTTCGATTTCTGCAGTCTCAGTCGCACGATTAGCTCAATCGTACGACTGAAGTCCAGTCGCCTATTCATTCGACCGATTGAGTAAGTCGCTTCATCCAATCGCCCGATTGAGTCAATAGCCCATTTCAGTCGCCCAGTTGAGTCGTTCGGTCTGTTCAGTAGCCTAAGTCTCTCAGTCGTCTGTTCAATCGTACGTTTGAGTCTAATCGCATACAGCTAGTGTCGGTCGCATCCCAGTCGCACTCCCCAATAGCATTAACAGTTTCATTCACAAGTTAAAGTAATAACATAATGGACACAGAAAACTTTGCAATGTCAGCTGGAAAGGACTCAAGGATACAGAACCTGCTTTTACTGGAAAATGAGATAGGGAACCATAACAAGCCACCTAAGCTATTGAGTATAGATGAATTTCCACAATGGAGACAACGTTTTGAGATTCTTCTTAATGGAGTGGACACGAACTTATGGAACTCTATTGAGACTGTTTATAACATGCCAGTGGGAGCTGATGGTGTTCCTTTGACTTTAAGTGGACTCACTGATACACAGAAGGTTGCCTATAATGCCGAAAAGAAGGCATATGCTATTTTGACCCAGTCCATTCCCAAGGCCATTTTTCACTAATACTCAGATCTCAAGCAAAGTAAAAAGTTGATGGAAGCTCTTGAGAAGTGGTATGCTGGGAATTCTACTCCAAAGTCCCTATAGGGTAAAGCGTTGAAGAAGGAGTTTGACAACTTCTCTGCTATTTGGAATGAAAGCTTGGATGAAATTATCGATCGCTTCTATCACTTGATGAGTGAACTTCACACTCATGGAGTAAAGACGTCAATGGAAGACAAAGTTTCAAGCTTGGCAGATGGTCTACCTGAAAAGTGGAATTCATTCATTTCCACTATGCGACACAACTCTGTTTTAGAGACCTTGGATATTAATGACTTTATTCTAAAACTGAGAGAGGAAGAAGTGCGTCACAAGTACAGGATGAAAAGAGGAGCGTATACACAAGACCCATCACTCTACAATGTAACTCCTACTTCCACTCCTGCTGCAAAGTCTTCTGGAGCACCTCTGCAAACAGCCTTTGTGTCCAATGCATCGTCATCTACTGATCAAGGCTCATCTGCAAATGAGTCTCATGGTGCATTTGGGGTTTTACAAAGTCCAATTGTTACTCAATCTACTAAGTTGATGACAGAAAATTTGGGAAAAGTAACAGTGGAGGTTGCTAAAGAGCACATGGATCTACTTGCTGTAGTTGTGCACTCTTATGATGGTCTGGTGGCGGGTAAGATTGGAAATTTCCACCATGCTGATGAAGACTATGAGCAAGTAGATGAAAACGAGCTTGAAAGGATGGATATCATGTGGGCTCTTGCAAGTGTTGTCCGAAGAGCCAAGAAGTTTGTGAAGAAAACAGGGCAGAATCTCGTGGCTACTAAAGATACGACCTTTGGTTTTGACAAGTCTAAAGTCACGTGCTTTAACTGTAGAGAAAAGGGTCACTTCAAAAGAGAATGCGTGAAGCATAAGAAGACTGGGAACGGGAATCCATTCTCCTCGTTCAATAGGCAAGATAAAGACAAGAAGCCAGCATCCACAAGGAATGATTCTAAAGCTATGGTAGCACAAGGAGATGAAGGACAGGACTGGTCCTTTCGGTTCTTATCTGATGGTGAAGCGAACATAGCTTCTGTGGAAGACTTGAACGAAGACTCAGCGAGTGAGGGGGAGAGCTCAGCTGATGTTGATACTGCTGAGTTGGAAGAGACGTTTGATGCAATGGATGAAATTGTCAAGAATGAGCTGAATTCAGAATCTGAAGCTCAACCTGCGTCTCAGAATGCTTTCACGGCTGGAACGTCCACAGCTGCACAGGTACAATCTAAGGATGAATTATTTGCTAAACATGATTGTGTTGATTGTGATAAATTTAGAGAAAGCATTGACTTAAAATTTGCTAGGTTATTAGAACACATTCATAACTTAGTAAATGACTTGAAACTGTGCTTAGAAGCTAATCGAGTGTTAAAACAGAATGAGAGCAGTTATAAGGAAAAGATCGATGCTTTAAATAAGCAATTAAAGGAAACTGAAGTTGTTGTGTTTAACCAAGAAAATGACATTAAATTCTACTTAAAGACCATTGAAGAGACTCAAAAAGACAAAGCAGTTTTACAAGTAGAAAATAAGTCTTTGAAACAAAAACTACATAGTTTAGCAAGTTCCTCGCACATTTTGAAAAACTTGGTTAAAGAACGCAACAATGGGGAGGGTTTGGGTTACAAGGTTGTTCCACCACCACAGATCCATTTGAACACTAAACAACATTCAATAAATAATAATCCAATTAAGGATCATGTGGTGACAACTCCTTTGGTTAGTGATCCGGACACAACAGTTAAACCTGCTTCTCCAGATGATGATAAGAAAACCTCAGCATCGAGCAATGTCACTGCTAAGAAACGGGTGGCAGAGAATGTCCAAACATCTCTTGGGTTGGATTCAAAGTCTAATGACACACAATCCAAGATGTCTAAAATCACTCAAGTTAAATCAGTTAAAAGAGATAATATTCAGCCACAAAGACAAATAAACCAAAATGTTAAACAAGTTAAGTTTGTCAAAGAAGGTGAACGTTCAAAGACTGAGACCACAAAGCCCATTCCTGAGGTCTACTCCCCACCCCACAAGAGAACTCCTAGTCCACTTGAAAGGAGATCCTGTTACTCTTGTGGAAAACGAGGTCACATCTCTTCAAGTTGTCCTCGTTATCAGACACCTTAGGTTAAGATTGACTTAGATCACGATGTCAATAAGATACCAGAACAGAGATCTAAGACTCCAGTTAGGTCCAACACACCTGCTAGGTCTTATATCTCACCTCCACACCACAGACAACATAGACATGTCACTGGCAAGTCTGTGATGCCTGAGGTGAAACCGGTTTTGGAACCTAAACCAAAGATACAAACAGTAAATCAATCTAGTGTCTACCACAAACAATCTTTTCATAAAGACAGTATGTGGAAGGCAAAATCATCTGATGTGTCTGATAGAAATGACAAGTTGAAGGTTGATGTCCCACCAACTGACAAAGGACAGTGGGTTGAGTTCATCATGTGTGATGCCTCTGGAAAACCCAAGCCAGTTAAGGCTTGGGTCCCCCTCCTTAACTAATTGTTTTCAATTATGTGCAGGTTGTCCGCTATAGTGCTTCTACGAATACATGGATTGTGGATAGCGGAGCTTCCAGGCACATGACAGGAAACAATTATCTCCTTTTAAATGTCAAACAAATTAAAGGGGGACATGTTTCCTTTGCTGGTAACAAAGGAGGATACATTACTGCTCAAGGTGAAGTAGGTAATGAGAAGGTAAGATTTGACAAAGTAAATTTTGTTCAACAACTGGAAAACAATCTGTTGTCAGTATCTCAGATATGTGACAAGGGCTTCAAAGTTACGTTTGACAATCGCAAATGTTACATACTGAAGAAGGAGATGGAGATTCCAGAGAAGCAGGTTCTGATGTCCGCATCCAGGTACAATGATTTATATGTCTTGGATATGTCTAATGCTTCTACCTCTGAGTCTACAGTTCAATGTTTCCTATCAAAAGCAACAGAGAAGGAATCCATCTCATGGCACAGGAGGATGGGACACATCAATCACAGGAAGATGAATCATCTGATTCACAACAACCTCGTTGAAGGAGTTACTATCAAGAACTTCAAACTTCCTGATTTTTGTGTCTCATGCAAGAAGGGAAAGCAGACCAGGAAATCTCACAAGACCAAGCAAGTAAATTCAATAGAGATGCCCCTGGAGTTGCTACACATGGATCCCTTTGGTCCAGTTAGCACAAAGAGTATTGCAGGAGACTGGTACTGCTTTGTAGTCATAGATGACTACTCAAGATTCACCTGGGTGATGTTTCTGAAAGCTAAATCAGAAACATTTGAATCATTCAAGGTGCTCGTCATGACACTGGAGTCACTCTACAACCTGAAGGTAAGGAAGATTCGTTCTGACAATGGCACAGAGTTCAAGAATCAGTGGATGGATGCTTTCTACAAGGAAAAGGGGATTGTTCATCAGTTCACTTCAGCATACACGCCACAGATGAATGGAGTTACAGAACGAAAGAATCAAAGGTTGATCGAGACTACGCGAACCATGTTAGCTGATTCTAAGCTTCCAGTCTAGTTCTGGAATGAGGCGGTTGCCAATGCTTGTTACACAATTAACCGTGTGTTAGTAGTCAAAAGGCATGGCAAAACTTGCTATGAGTTGCTTCAGAAGCGCAAGCCTAACTTGGAGTATCTGGAACCTTTTGGAGCTTCTTGTACACTGTTGAAGAAGACTCAGGATGGCAAGTTCAGTGAGAAAGCCGATCAAGGAATATTCTTAGGATACAACATACCAGACAAACGAGTTTACAATAACTCGACAGGTCAGGTAGAAGTGTGGTGCAACGTAGATGTTCAGAGATACACCACCCCCTGCTGGAAAAGGTCCATCATCATTCTTTGATTATGATGGCTTTTTCAACTCCTTTAATCTTCCTCAGTTTGATTCAGATGATGAGGTTGCTACCCAGATGATGTACGATGTCCTCAACACACCGAATCTGGATTCAAGCAACATCACACCTGCAAACGGTGCCTCAAGTTCTTCGAATCCTGCACAAGACGAGAGTGATAACTCATAAGGTGATGAAGAAGCAGCTGAACCAGACCTTGATAACAATGTTAATAAACAAAGTGGGTCATCAGCTGCTAAACCAGCATTGGGAAATCCGGATACTGAACCTGTAGTCACCAATCTTGACTCTGAAGTTGTTGTTCCTTCCACACCAGTGACTAGGATCAGTGTGAATCATCCCCCCACGTCTATCATTGGGGATATTCAATCCGGTGTGCAGACGCGAAATCAGCTGTACTTTGATGATTATGTTGCAGTCATGGAGAAGGGTTCAGTCAATGACGGGGCTTTCTCATGTTTTGTTTCACAAATCAAGCCTAAATATGTCAGTGACGCCCTGAAAGATGAGGCCTGGGTCAATGCTATGAAAGAAGAGCTACTCCAGTTCAAGAAACTTGGAGTCTGGACCCTCGTTGACAGGCCAAAAGGAGTTAAAGTGATTGGTACCAAATGGGTACTAAAATGCAAGAAGGATGACCAAGGTGTTGTTATCAGAAACAAGGCACGCTTGGTTGTTCAGGGATTTAGACAAGTCGAAGGGATCGACTACAATGAAGTGTTTGCACCAGTGGCAAGAATGGAAGCAATTCGGATCTTTCTTGCCTATGCATCATTTATGAAGATCAAAGTCCATCAGTTGGATGTGAAGAGTGCATTCCTTCATGGGGAAATCCGTGAAGAGGTCTATGTCAGTCAACCCGAAGGATTTGAGGATCCGTATCATCGGGACAGAGTCTACAAGCTGGATAAGGCTCTGTATGGGCTACATCAAGCTCCTCGAGCTTGGTATGAGAAGCTCTCCACCCATCTGTTGAAACACGGATTTCGTAGGGGTGTAATTGACTGTACAATGTTCATCAAGGAAAAGGATGGTGATTTGCTTATGGTGCAGATCTACGTGGATGACATCATCTTTGGGTCTAGGAATGAAGCATTGTGCAAAGAGTTCGAATCTGTGATGAAGGCGGAGTTTGAAATGAGTTCCATGGGAGAAATGAAGTTCTTCGTAGGATTACAGGTGGATCAAACACCAACCAGTATTTTCCTATATCAGACCAAGTATGTCAGCGATATTCTGAGTCGGTTTGATATGGAGATTGTTTCTACTGCCGGTACCCCTCTCGCCACAAATCATGATGTGGCTCCTGATGAGAATGGGGATTTGGTGGATGCCACTATGTATCGTGGGATGATCGGATCTCTTATGTACCTCACTGCCTCGTGTCCAGATATTATATATGCCACATGTCTATGTTCTAGATGTCAAGCGAAGCCAAAAGTGAATCACCTGATTGGGGTGAAAAGGATTTTCCGTTATCTGAAGGGTACTCCAACACTGGGGTTGTGGTATCCTCATGATGATGACTTTGAGCTTACTATGTACAGCGATTCAGACTATGGTGGTTTCAAGATGAACTTCAAGTCTACATCAGCAGGGTGTCAGTTCTTTGGAAGGCGATTAGTCACGTGGCAATGCAAGAAGCAGACCTCGGTTGCTTTATCAACCTGTGAAGCTGAATATGTTGCTGCTGCAAGTTGCTGCTCTCAGATCATCTGGATCCAACAGCAAATGCACGACTACGGTTTGAAATTTTCTAACACCCCTATTTATGTTGATAATTCTGCTGCCATAGCTGTTACTAAAAATACTGTTCAACATCCAAAAACAAAACACATCGGCATTAAATATCATTTCATACGCGATTGCTATGAAAAACAATTGATTGATGTGATTAAAATTAACATGGATTTTCAGCGCGCTGACCTCTACACCAAACCATTTGATAAACCTAGATTTTTCTATCTGCTAGAGCTCAACGGCGTTAAAAAGAAAAGTGATGTGATTGCGGAAGAAGCAGATACATAGTCCGACTCGTGCATATTTGTTTATTTTTCTGTTAATTTTATTTTATTTTTTATTTTTTTATTTCCTTGTTATATAAAATCCAAAAACACAAAAAGATTTTCTGTTTTAGTGTTTTAGGGGGAGATTTATTTCAGTATTCATTTACTTAAAAAAATAAAAAATAAAAAAAAGGGAGAAGATAAGTAAAGCTGAAAAATGCATAGACAAAAAGACAGGAAATGTGACTCAACAAAATGGAAAGTGATAGTACACAGGCATCGAGTTACTTGGAACACCAAAAGGATTTTCGGTTCTGCAAAGTTAATTAAATCACAGAAAAATTATAAATCCGAGAAGTCTAAGGCTAACAAAATGGGAAGATGATAGTACGCTTGGTTGGTATTGTAACTACACGGAGAAAGTTGATCTAGGGAGGTGCTAGTTCACTATACGATGTGTCGGTAGATTCAACACATTAGACGAGTAGACGACATTGGTAAACTCAATCTAACCTAAATGGTTCAATCAACTGTGGGTTCCCTTCTTATCACTGGTTAACACAATCAGCCATTTCCGATAAGGGATAACGAGCAAATAAACGCCACCAAAGGTGTGCGTGTGACTACAAAAAGAGCAAAAGAAAAAAATGAATACAAGCGCAATCATGCTAATAACAAAATGTTGTTGGTGCGTTATGTGAAAAAGAAAAATAAGAAATGCTCTAAAAAGGAGATAGGTTGTGTGCCTCTCTACTGTGCGATGGCACTGACCTGAGGATAAGCATAACCTACATATTCTAGAATTCATTGTTGTTTGCCGCCTCTCTGCTGTGCGATGGCACTGACCTGAGGCTTGGCTTCTCTTTGTAAGCTCTAAGAATAGTCTCTTCTTGTCAAAATACCTATAGACTGCTCGAAAGTCCTCTAAGGAATACTGATTACTATATAAGCTTGGGATCCACAAATGTTGGTTGAAATAATATAACTTAATTCTTTACCAATGCCTGTCAAAAGTCAGTGTATGGTTTTAAGTGGACAAATATACTGACAATCGTCGTGTATGCACTGACTGAAGTTGATAATCAAAGTACGTTTCGTATCATATCAAGCATGATTCCCAGTTAGATCTTAGAAGTCTTAGATAAGTGAAAAAGCTGTGATATGCAAGTGTTTAAAGTTAAATACTAATCAAAGTTTCCAAGTAATGTTGTTTATGCCTGTCTGATTCCATATGAGTCTGTCCTTGATATGATGTCAATGCTAATAGGCTACACAAACCTGCCCTAACAAAAATCACAAAAACATGTTCATTCTATTCGTAGTTTTTAGATTTTTAAATTTTTAGTAGAATGTGTCAATGTCGGACTGTGTATATTGTTCTCTGTTAACATCACCAAATGAGCTTAATGTTTATTCAACAAATTGTTTCTGAAAGGTTAAAAGGATCATGTCTGAGATGATCAGGTGGATAAATGGATCATGTCTGAGATGATCAGGTGGATAAATGGGTCATGTCTGAGATGATCAGGTGGATAAATGGATCACGTCTGAGGTGATCAAACTGTTTTATTAAATTGATCATGTCTGAGATGATCAACTTGATCATAACGTTTTATCTACTATTAAATGGAACTAGATGTCATTATGGTAACATGGTCAAAAGATGATAAGGATGACCCAATCGCACGACTGAACCATAAATATGGTCCAGTCGTCCGATTGGAACACACTTATGAGTCAAATCGTGTGAATGGGAAGTGCGAATGAATCCAATCGTACGATTGGAGGTAACCGACTGTAACAGTCGTTTGGATGAACCTCCATCGCCCGATTGGGGATGAACGATTGGGTTGATTGAACGACTGAGACTCAGTCGCAAGACTGACCTAGACGACTAGGCTCAGTCGCACGACTGATCTAAGCGACTAGGCTCAGTCGCCCGACTGGGATTTGCCCTAGTATAAATTCAGGCCAAATCATCATCAGTCGTTCACTCACCCAAATCGCCCCTTTTATATGCACGACCTAAAGAACCTCTGCCGAAATTTCTTTTGATTCATTTTTACCTCCTATTGGTGCGTTCTAACACTCATTTGTGTTTAAACAGGTAATAGTCGTGGTGTTTCATCGTTGAAACCGTTCAATGACATCGAGAATCGCGTGAATTCTGACCCAACAGTAATCGAGAGTTTAACGACCAAATAAACAATCAAAACTGATCTAAACGTTCAAACAAAAGTTAAAATATGCTTAATCGGTCATTTATGAGTCTAATGAGTCAAATTTCAATGTTTAACATCAAGTATGGCTCAAAATACAAATTTGAATTGACAAACCGTCGAGTAGGCGACTGGACACACTGATGAACTCCAGTCGCCCGACTAAGAAGACGACTAGTCTCAGTCGCCCGACTGAGATGGACGAATGATTCAGTCGCACGACTATGTTCATTCGGTAGCTCAGTCGCCCGACTTAACCAAAGTGTAAAACTCATTGACCTTAATTTGCTATCTTGTGAATGTACTGACGTTTACTTACATTGTGACAGATGGCAAGTCGTTGCATCATAAGCACGAAGCACAACATCTGTGCCCATCTTGATCTGACCTCCAGGAATGCTGCGGAGTTCGCGGGCATAATTTCATTCTTACGGAGATCGAGGATCTTCAGGGCGATATCGACTCCCTGCACTCGGTACCGCTCTTTACAGCAGGCATTCTGGGAGAATGCTGCTGTAGATAGATCAGTCGATCCCTATCGGATCAGGAGCTCCATCCTTGGTCATGCTATAGAGATCACTGAGGAGGACTTAAGGACAGTCCTTGAGTTTGGAGATGATGGTGACTATCCTACTCGTTTACACCCGATGACTGTTAGAGGGTGTTTCCTACGGGCAAAGTACAATGGGGACATCAACTCAAGGATGCTCAACAAGAGCAATCTCTGCCCCCAGTTCAAGTATCTCGCCCACGTCATGCTCAGATGTATTGCCTCAAGGAAAGGAGGCTTCGATGAACTCACTGAGCAGATGCAGAATGCCTATGTTGCGTTAGTGCTGAACCATCCGTTCAACTTCTCCCGGATGATCTTCACTTACCTAGTGGAGAACATAGAGGTGAAGGGCAGAGAGGGCTTCTGCATGTATCCTCACTTCCTGCAAATGATAATTGACCAGAAGCTTCCTATGTTACCAAAGGAAAAGGAGGATGCAGTTGTGCTCGAGGTGATGGATGATACCACCTTGGGCAGGATGAAGGTTTACAGGGGGAAGCAGGTAAAACCCCCTGTCAGGCGGTTATTTGGGCATCTGGCCCAGGAAAATTATGTGGCGCCGGCAAGAAGGAGATGGCGCCACGAGGACAGTGATTCTGATGTAGAGCAGGTGGCTCTACCCTCCGATGATTCCGACGATGATGACCACGGTACTGATCAGGGAGGAGATGGTCAAGGAGGACCTGAACCAGCTCCAATCCACCCTGACTTCCACATGCAGGAGGTGGAGGATTCTGATGAGGTGCCATTAACCCGGACTGTGGGCAGTCGGGTAGTGGCTACTGAGGAGGGATTACGGGCTGTTGGTGGACGCTCAGGAGAGTCGGGGAGCTCTTTGGCAGACCCATCTTATACCCCAGACACTCCCATCAGCCAAGGGGGAGCTTTAGGATCCAAGGGATCCAGGATAATGAGAATGGCTCAGGCCCAAGGGAAGAGGCACAAACGCCAAAGGCTTACTCTGCTCACTACCACCACCATAGCCACTACCTCTATACCACCCACTACCACAGCCACCACATCCACTCCATCCCAAACACCTCAAGCCACTACCACCATTCCTACATCTCACACTCCCACATCCACCACCACCACCACTGTACCCCCTACTACATCATTTCCATCGCCTCCCATATTCACCACAGCTACAACAACAACCACCACTCACCAAACCCAACCCTCATCTGCACCCTCGAGCTCAGTTATACCACCTGTCTCTGTGGTTGAGCAACTTGCTGCACTGAACAGCATGGTGCTCCAGTTGCTAGCCTCTGACAAGGCTAAGACAGCTCAGATTCTACAGCTGCAAGAGCAAAGTTCTACACAAATAGCTGAGATTGTGAGATTGAGGGAGTTGACATCTTCACAAGCCCAGTTGATCACTGTACAGAATGATCAGATCACAGGCTTGCTTCAACACGAGGCTGAGACTGATGAGAAGATGGAGAAGCAGGAGGCGGCTCACAAGACTCTATTGCTAAAGCTGAAAAGCACTCAGAGTGAGCCTCTCAAGATAGGAGAAGGTGAAGATGATGATGATGAGGAAGATGATGAGGATGATGATAGTGATGATAATGAAGAGGAAGGTAATGATGAAGATGAAGAAAAAGATGATGATGATGATGAAGGGGACGCAGATGCATCTACCTCTGCCTCTGGTCATGAGCAACGATCCAAGAAAAGACAAGACCAGGGAGCATCAACTGCTGCCCCACCTACCTCCCCTTCTGCCGGAGATCCAGCGATGATACAAGACAAAAGTACTGATTAGATGTTTTATTTCTAAAGCTTTTGTACTTGATTCATCTTTTGATGTATATGAAACTCTTGTAAATATTTAATGAATAATGTTTAATTAACTTGATTTTATAGTAATGATTGCTACTCTACATGTTGATATTAAACAGATAAGGGATTTCAGCAAGATGAGCATGATGTTGCTCCCCTCCAACAGGTCAAGTCTCAACTCACAATCATTCTTGATCTACAGGGGATCGTCAGAAGGTCAGTGAGTTATACTCCTGAAGAAGGAGAAATTATTCACGACCTTACTGATGAGCAGCTTGCTGAAATATTTCATCTGAATCCAGACGAAATTGTTAAGGATGCTCCAATTTTTGATGATGCTGATGATGACGAGCTCAATGATGTTGAAGAAATCGAAATTGAAGACATCACAGATCAGCACTATCCAGAATACACTGATCAAGAGGGAAACGTGTTTCTAGATTTAGTAAACAACCTTGACAGTGATATTCTGGATAAACTCAGTGATAAAGAGAAAGGAGCAGAAGCCTCAACAAGTCAAGCCCAAGCCTCGGACGCTGAAGTCGATATTTGAAAGGCTGAATGGGCGGCTTGCTTCACCGAGGTCCGAGCCCAACGTGCTACAGCTACTCAGAGTACCTACACCAAGCTATACAAAATAAAGAAGAATATGAAGGTGTCAGGGAAGATCATTGCTTGGGCTCATTTTGATGACCTTGGCGTGTATGCAGTGAAAAGGGAGAGGGGAATCGAGTACTTCAGATTCCCTCATGATCTGAAGACTCTCCCAGGTTTTGAGCTCAACCAGTTGGCTCGACTAAAGCTTCTTTATGCTGATCCAAAGAAGATGTCTGGCTGGTTTGAGGCTGCCTTGAAAAAGGAGTACAGGACTAGATGGGTAAACTTCAAACCTCAGCAGGCTACGAGGTACCTCAGAAGGTCTGAGGTGAGTCCCATCACTGGTCAGCCGAAGATAGTCCTGAAGTGGCGACCTCCGCGCACAATGTCCCGAATTCCACTGAGGGAGATGCCACAGGATTTTACCCCACAATTTAAGTGGTGGTACTATGACTGGCGCTAGGGAGAGGCGGTCATCGTTTTGGAGAACTACGGGTTGATGGACACAATAAGGGTGTTTGACCCGATGTGGCTAATAAACTTGTCAGTGACTGATGTTTATACACTGTACAAGTGGCCACTGTTTTTTGACACACAGGATATTATGCAAGCACTACAGTTTCAGCATATCATACGTCTATGCTTTGCACTGAATATCCATGCAGGGGTCTCCAGAGAAGAAAGAGTTAAGAGATTTGAAGAATTCAAGAAAGAAGTCAAAGTCTAGATAGAACTAGGTTCAAGGGGGAGTTTGTTGGTACACATGTCCCCAGTTCTAGTCTAGTGAACTTAAATGTAATAGAACTTCTTCTTGTAACACATATGTAATGTTTAATCAATATAATGAGAATCTCTTCTATATATGGTTGTTGGTTATTGAATGTTATATCTACTCATATCAACTATTAGTACACGCATATATGACAATGTTATATAGGTTTACAGTTGTTAGACATAGGTTTGAACCATCAAAGGTTCAAGAATGTGTTTAACTAAGTTATCTGATTCAGTCGCACGACTGGACCATGCGAATGGGCCAGTCACACGATTGAACCAGGAGATTGAGTCAATCTTACGATTGAGTCATAAGACTGACTCAGTCATCCGAATGAACCAATCGTATGTCTCAGTCGCATGACTGAGCCAGTCGCCTGGCTCAGTCGTACGAATGATAGCTGTAACCTATAAAAACCACTTAATTCGTGGAAAAACATAACACTTCGAATATTCATAACCCTAGTCGACCCAGATCGTGCAGTTCGTCAATTCCAAGTTCATAGAACGTCTGAGATCATTCCTAGTCCATTCTTAACATTGTTTAATCGTTAGGATTGATCTTGATTACGTTCTCCCTGATTGGATCACCAATCAAATAGGATTCCGCACTATTTGATCCGGTATAACGAAGAATCAGTTAGTACTCCGTACGTACACGGTCCTAACACATATTTAATTCTGTTCTTTAAAAGTTCATGTTCAATATGTTTGACTAGTTGATTTTCATTAGGTGGTATCAGAGCGTTGGCTCAATCAAACATTGATTTTGATCCTCTCAATCATCAAACATGATGTGATGGTTCATTAGCTTCAAAACACACATTCTACAATCTATTCTATCATCAAAACTCATCTTCTTCTACTCATAACATTCATTGAATGCAAATAAACATGATTTTTGAATCTGTATATGCATTTTGAAGGTGTGTTTTTGATTTTATAGCTTGAGATTTCAAACAAACAAGTTTTCTATGGATTATTTGATATAACAATACACGGGTATTGTTTATCATTGTCCAAAACATCATCAAACAGAAGGTTTTTGAGTTGAAAAGCTCTTAAAAGTATGAAAACCCTAATCGGGTTTTTAGGGTTTTTGACACTGTTCTTGTGTTTTTCTTCAAATCCACTACATTATTCTAAATTCATTAGAGTGTTCATTATTACCACAAACTGTTGATACATCTTGGTGTACCTAGTTTATGATCTCAAATGTAGAAGTCTTTCATGTCTTACACTGCTGTAATATGATGTAATATGATGATCTTAATGATATATAAAATGCATTATGATGTTTATTTGTTATTGATTATGTTATATTATCATTATATTGAATGTGATTCACATGTATGAACTTAATATATAGGTTTGATGTTGTTTTACATAGTTCTAAGTCAACAAGAACTTAGAAATGTGTTTAACTTAGTCATGTGGTTATTCATGCTAATGGACCATACTTACGGCCCATACGCATGAATGAACCATAATTATGGACTAGTCGCACAACTGAAGCAGGTGACTGGATCAGTCGTATGATTGAGACATAAGACTGATTCAGTCACACGACTGAACCTTCAGTCGTGCGTATGAGTCAGACGCCTGATCCAGTCTCACGACTGAACCATGCTAATGGCTCAGTCGTACGAATGAACACTGAAAAGCTATAAATACCACATAATTCATGGAAAAACATAAGACTTTGAATACTTTCGTACCCAAGCTGTCCAGAGCGTCCCAAGTCACCAATCCAAGTTCATAGTTCGTTCCTGATCGATTCTAATCTGTTCTTAACGTTTGTTATATAGTTAGATCAATCAGGATATTCATTCTCATTGATTGGATCACCAATCAAATATAATTCCGGACTATTTAATTTGGTCTCACACACAATCCATTAGTACTCCGTACGTACACGGTCCTAACAAGTGGCATCAGAGCTTAGGCTCGTGATTTTGCGTGGATTCAATTGGTTTTGGTGTCAAAACTAACGTTTTCATTCAAAAGATTCACCTTTTTTCTTCAAAAAGTGTTTTTGACGAGTGCATGTATTAAAAGTTCGATTTTTTCATCAAACGGCACATTAGGGTTTCTGGAAATTTCGTGTCGTGTGTCAAAGTGCCAAAAATTCAATTTTTCAAACACAACAGCCTTAAGTAGCACGACTGGATCCCATTCGCATACACTAATTCGAACGACTGAACTCAATCGCCTCACTCAATCGCATGGTTAAACTACTTCAGTCGGTTGATTCCAATCATCCTACTCGTTCGCACGACTGAATCCTATCGCACGATTGAATTCATTCGCATCCTTCTTTCGCACGAGTGACACAGTCGCATAGCTCATTCGCATGAGTAAATCTGTCATGTTCGAAGTTTACCAGGTTTAAAGCAATGGAAGATCAGTTCTCTGCATTTACTGCTGGAAAGGACTCACGCATCCAGAATCATCTACTTTTGGAAAGTGAGATCGGGAACCACAACAAACCGCCAAAGCTATTAACGTTGGATGAATACCCATTGTGGAAACAACGGTTTGAAATCTACCTGAATGGAGTTGACCGTAATCTGTGGACGTCTATTGAGACTGGTTATGTGGTACCAGTCAGTGCTAATGGGGTAAAGTTGACTTTGGGAGGAATGAGTGTATCCCAGAAGACTATGCATAATGCTGAAAAGAAAGCATATGCCTTGTTGACTCAGTCTATACCTAAGGACATATTTTATCAGTTTTCTAAGAACAAGCAGTCAAAGAAATTATGGGAGGTCTTGGAAAATAGATTCGAAGGCAATGCAACTCTGAAAGTACTGAAGGCAAAAGCTCTTAAAAAGGAATTTGACAATTTCTCACCAATTGGAAAAGAGAGCTTAGATGATATTATTCATGGATTCTATCATCTGATGAGTGAGTTACACACTCATGGCATGACCACCTCCATGGAAGATAAAGTCTCTAGCTTTGCTGATGGTCTGTCCAGACAAATGGGATCCATTTGGTCTAATTTGAGACAAAACGACACTCTTGCTACATTAGACATAAATGATTTCATTTTGAAATTAAGAGAGAAAGAACTGCATCAGAAATACAAGTCAAAGAAAGGATCCTATACTCAGAATCCTGCACTATACAATTCAGTTCCAACCCCTAGCTCATCAGGTGCACCGCTTCTAACAGTGTTTGTATCTAACTCTTCTGCTCCTTCCCAAAGCTGTTCATCGGGAACCGAAACGTTAGGGCCATCCAGAACCAAACACATTGTTCCTGAGGCTAATACTACCAAGTTAAAGACCGAGAATCTCGAAAATGTCACCGTGGAAGTTGCTAAAGAAAATATGGATTTTCTGGCTGCTGTTGTTCAATCGTATGATGGATTAGTTGCTAGTAAGATTGGGAACTATCATCTTGCTGACGAGGACTACGAGCAAGTTGATGAAACTGAGCTGGAACGTATGGATATTATGTGGGCCTTGGCTACACTGTTAAAAGAGCAAAGAAGTTTGTCAAGAAGACGAGGCAGAACTTGGTTGCTACTAAAGATACGACATTTGGGTTTGATAAAACCAAGGTCATGTGCTTCAACTGTGGAGAAAAGGAGCACTTCAAACGCGAGTGTGTAAAGCCAAAGAAGACCGGAAATGGAAATCCTTTTCCTACGTTCAACCATCAAGACAAGGATAAGATTGGAGCTTCATCTTCAAGTAAAGAGTCAAAGCCTTTGGTTGCACAAGGTGATGAAGGACAAGACTGGTCCTTTTGATTCGTATCTTAGGGTGAATCAAATGTTGCATTAGTTGACACCTTGGACGATGGATCTGCTAGTGAGGGAGACATCATAGCTGAGCATGCACGTTCAGATATTGAAGAAGCTATGGATGTTGTTGATCATTTGATTGAAGAAGAAATAAGTGCTACAAACTCAGATACTCCTGTCACTGAAGACTCTGACGCTGCATTAACGGCTGATTCGTCTGGTACTTCACAGGTATATTCTAAAGATGAACTATTTGAAAAACATGCTTGTACTGAATGTGATAAATTTAGAGAAAGCATTGATTTAAAGATTGCTAGGTTATTAGAACACAATGATAATCTAGTACATAATTTACAACTCTGCACTGAAGCAAATCGAGTATTAAAACAAAATAAGTGCAGCTTCAAAGAAAAGATAGATAAGGAAAACCGAGGTTGTTCTATTTAAATTCTTTAGAAGAAACTAAAAAGGAAAAAGCAGTTTTACAAGTCGAAGTTGAATCTTTAAAACAAAAATTGCACAGTTTGGCGAGTTCTTCTCCCATAGTTCAAAACTTAGTGAAAGAACGAAATGGCGGGAAGGTCTGGGTTATAAAGTATTACCACCACCACATGCTATCCTTTTGAACACTAAATATAGAGCAATCAATAATAACCCGGTTAAGGATCATGTGGTGTCTACTCCTCTGGTCAGTGATCCAGATTCTATGGGTAAACCTGTGAAGTCTGACACTGAATAGAAGAATACTACTTTGGGATCTAAAGATAAGATGCACGTTGAGGACTTGACTGATAAAATTAAAAAGCTTAACTTAGGGCCAGGTTCACAAACATCTATTTCAGAACCTAAACAGTCTAAGTCAATGAACACTAAACGTGCAAGTCATCAATATCTAAATAAAATGAAAGCAAAAGATGTTCAAAATGTCAAAACAATTAATTTTGTTAAACAAGGTGAAACATCTAAAAGGGAACAGAAACCACCCAGCCTCCGACCAAACTTAAGCCCACATCAACGCTTTCCTCATACTGTCGAAGGGAGATCCTGCTACAGTTGTCGAAAACGAGGACACATCTCTCCAAATTGTCCTTACTATCAGACACCTAAAAGGAAAATTGAACTTTTTGATGATGAAAAACCAAGATTTTCTAAAATCAGATCTAATACTCCTCCAAAACACCAAAGTCAACACAGACAAGCTCAAAGCAAAGCCGTGCCACCTAAGGTTAAATCTAGGATAATTAGTGAACCAAAAGTTCAAATCATAAGCCAGTCGTCTGTTTACCAGAAACAGGCCTTACACAAGGCTAGCCTATGGAAAGAAAGATTAAGTAACATGTCTGGTAGTGAAGACAAGAAAAAGAAAGATATGTCCTCATCCTCTGAAGGTTAGTGAGTTGAGTTCATGATGTGTGATACCTCCGGGACACCCAAGCCAGTTAAGGCGTTGGTCCCAAACCTGAACTAATCATTTCCTTTGTATGTGCAGGGTGTCCGCTACAGCGCTATCACTAATACATGGATTATTAATAGTGGGGCTTCCAGGCACATGACCGGGAATTCGTCCCTCCTTTTTAACGTCAAGCAAAGTAAAGGGGGACATGTATAATTTACTGGGAATAAAGGAGGTTACATCACCGCACAAGGCGAAGTGGGAAATAAGAAAGTGAAGTTTGACAAGTCAACTAGGTTCAGCAATTACAAAACAACTTGCTTTCTGTCTCCTAAATCTATGATAAGGGGTTCAAGGTTATGTTTGACAACAAGAGGTGCTACATACTGAAGAAGAAATATGTTATAGAGGAGGATAACTTTCTAATGTCAGCTTCAAGATATAATGACCTTTATGTCTTGGAATATCAAAAGCCTCCACAACTGAGTCTACCACTCAGTGCTTCTTGTTAAAAGCAACAGAATGAGATTCAGTCTCCTGGCATAGGAGAATGGGACACATCAATCCCAGGAAGAAGAATCATTTGGTTCAGAACGATATGGTAGATGGAGTTACAGTCAAGAATTTCCAGCTCCCAGGTTTTTGTGTCGCTTGCAAGAAAGGGAAACAGACCAAGTAGTCTCACAAAGCAAAGAAAGTTAATTCTATCGACATTCCTCTCGAGCTTCTACACATGGATCTGTTTGGCCCAGTCAGCACAAAAAGCATAGCCGGGGATTGGTACTGCTTTGTGGTGACGGATGATTACTCAATATTATCTTGGGTGATGTTTCTGAAAGCTAAATCAGCGACCTTTGAATCATTTAAAAATCTTGTTACCACATTGGAGTCTCTTTACAAGCTGAAAGTTAGTAAAATACGTTCAGACAACAGGACAGAATTCAAGAATTAGTGGATGGAGGCATTCTGTCGTGAGAAAGGGATTGTTCATCAATTCATTTCTGCCTACACTCCACATATGAATAGTGTTGCTAAAAGAAAGAATCGGAGCTTGATAGAAACAACAAGGACGATGCTAGCTGACTCAAAACTGCCAGTTCAATTCTGGAACGAGGTAGTAGCTAATACATGTTACACTCTAGATTGGGTCTGGGTAGTCAAACGTCATGGAAAAACTTGTTATGAGTTGCTCCAACAACGTAAACCCAATTTACAGTATCTGGAACCATTTGGTGCACCCTGCATGCTGCTAAAGAAAAATGAGACTTGGAATTTCTGCGAGAAGGCAGAAGAAGGTATCTTCCTTGGATACAGTATACCAGACAAACGAGGTTATAATTACTCAACTGGTCTGGTAGAAGTGTGGTGCAACATTGATGTACAAAGATACACCACCCTCCTGTAGGAAAAGGACTTTTCTTTATCTTCGACTATGATGGATTTTTTAAATCCTTCAATCTACCTCCTTCCTATTCTGATGATGAGTTAGCTGATCGAATGGTGTACAATGTTCTAAACACTCCTACACAAGACTCGACATCATCGGTTTCATTAGAAGATACTTCTAGCCCTTTAGGGGGAGAGCTTGAAGTAAGTGATTCTTCCTCCGATGATGAGGCCGTTGAAACTGAGACAACAAACCTGGAGGAGCAGGTTCCCACTACCGAATGCACACCAGTATCCGATCATGATGAAACTGGAACTT
Source organism: Flaveria linearis (assembly GCA_024085815.1). NCBI lineage: Eukaryota > Viridiplantae > Streptophyta > Magnoliopsida > Asterales > Asteraceae > Flaveria > Flaveria linearis. Next base: position 44,010,942 of record CM044010.1, on the reverse strand, counting down.
CTAAACCCCATACTCCAACAGTTCAGAATCTAGACAATGAAGTTGCAGTACCCACCACTCCTGGAACTCGAGTTAATGTACATCATTCCCTGGACAACAACATCGAGGATATTCTATCGGGAGTTTAAACAAGAAATCAACTATACTCAGCTGATTATGCTGCAGTCATGGAAAAGGGATATCTACACGATGGTGCTTATCCATTTTTTGTGTCTCAAGTTGTGCCAAAGCATGTCAGCAAGGCTTTAAAAGATGAGGCATGGGTAAGTGCTATGCAAGAGGAACTCCTTCAGTTCAAGCAGTTAGGAGTCTGGACACTTGTGGACAGACAAAAAGGTGCAAAAGTAATTGGCACAAAATGGGTTCTATAGTGTAAGAAAGATGACCAAGGGATCATAATCAGAAACAAGGCTCCGCTTGTCGTTCAAGGGTTTAGGCAAGTCGAAGGCATAGACTACAATGAAGTGTTTGCACCTGTGGCAAGGATGGAAGCAATTCGTATCTTCTTAGCCTATGCATCCTATATGCAGATTAAAGTCTATCAACTGGATGAGAAAGCTGCATTCCTTCATCGTGAAATCCGTGAAACGGTGTACGTCAGTCAACCCGAAGGATTTGAGGATCCTTATCATCGGGATAGAGTTTATAAACCGGACAAGGCTTTGTACGGGCTTCATCAAGCCCCTCGAGCCTGGTACGAGAAACTCTCTACTCGTCTGCTGAAACATGGTTTTCATAGAGGGGTCATTGACTGAATGTTATTCATCAAGGAAAAGGACTGTGATTTACTACTGGTGCAGATATACGTAGATGACATAATCTTCGGTTCCAAGAATGAAACATTATGTAAAGAATTTGTAAAGAATTTGAGTTTGAGATGAAAGCTGAGTCTGAAATGAGTGCCATTGGAGAGATGAATTTCTTTCTCGGTTTACAAGTACATCAAACACCAAATGGTATCTTGCTAAATCAGACCAAATATGTAGGAGATATCCTTAGTCGGTTTGACATGGAGAAAGCAACAGTTGCTGGGACTCCACTTGCCACGAACCACGATGTGGCACCCGACTAAAATGGTGATCTGGTGGATGCTACTATGTATCAAGGAATGATCGGATCTCTCATGTACCTCACAGCTTCTCGTCCTTACATTATGTATGCCACGTGTCTCTGTTCTAGATATCAAGCAAAACCTAAAGTAAATCATATAATTGGGGTAAAGAGGATATTTCATTTTCTGAAGGTACTCCAACACTTCGGTTGTGGTATCCTTATGATGATGACTTTGAGCTTACAGCGTACTATGACTCGGATTACGATGGTTGCAAGATGAATTACAAATCAACATCAGTGGGTAAGCAGTTCTTTGGAAGATGCTTAGTCACCTCGCAGTGTAAGAAGCAGACGTCGGTTGCTCTATCGACACGTGAAGCCGAATACGTTGCCGCTGCAGGTTGCTGTTCTCAAATCATATGCATTCAACAGCAAAAGCGTGACTACGATTTGCAATTTTCCCTATCTTTGTTGATAATTCTGCTGTAATTGTTGTCACTAAAAATCCGGTCCAACACCCAAAGACTAAACACATCGGTATTAAATATCACTTTATACGTGACTGTTTTGAAAAGCAATTCATCGATGTTGTTCAAATTAATATGGAGTTTCAACGCGCCGACCTCTACACAAAAGCTTTTGATAAACCTCGGTTTTTATATCTCTTAGAGGTCAATGGCATTAAAAAGAAAAGTGATGTGATTCCCGAAGAATCAAGTTCTTAGTCCGTCTTTATGTTTTATTTTTCTTTTTTTTTAAATTTTCTTTATTTTATTTTATTGTCTTTAAAAATCCAAAAACACAAAAAGATTTTCGGTTTTAGAATTTTAGGGGGAGAATACTTTATTGTCAGTATTTACTTACTTATAAAAAAACGGGGGCGGGTAGATAAGCTGAAAGCAAAGACATCAAATCTGTGAGATTGATTCAAAACTATGGAAAATGATAGTACACAGGGAACTAATTGTTTGGGACATCAAAAAGACATAAATGTTCAAAATATTATATTAAAATTACAAGTCAGAGAATGATAAGCCATATAAAGGAAAAATGATAGTAAACTAGTCTGTTACTGAGGTTACATAGAGAAAGTAAGTCTAGGGGTTGCTAGTCCATTATATGATATGTCGATAGCTTCAACAAAATAGACGAGTAGGCTTCATTAGTAAAACAAATTAAAACTAAATAGTTAAACTAGCTGTGGGTTTCCATCTTATCCCTGGCTAACACAATCAACGCATTTCGAATAAGGAGTGACGAGCAAAATAAACGCCACAAATGTGTGCGGATGACCATAAATTGAGTAAAGCACATGAAAAAAATTGTTAAACGCAATCAAGCTAATGACTAACGTTGTTGGTGAGTAGTGTGTAAAAGAAAAGTGCTCAAACAAGAAGATAGGTTGTGTGCCTCTCTGCTGTGCGATGGCACTGACCTGAGGATAAGCATAACCTAAATATTCTAGAATTCATTGTTGCTTGCACCTCTCTATTGTGCGATGGCATTGGCCTGAGGCTTGGCATCTCTTTGAAAGCTCTCAGAATAGTTTGTTCTTGTCTAAACTCATAAACCGCTCAATAATATCCTGAGGAATGTTGATTACCATATAAGCATGGGATCCACAAATGCTTGTTAAAATAATAAACCTAACTAATCACCAATGTGAGTAAAAAATCTATGTATGGATTTAAGTTGACAAATATACTGACAATCATCGTGACAACAATCCTGGATAGTCAAAATTTATTATTTGCTTCTTACAGTTCTAGTATGATTTCCTGTAAGTGCTTTTGACTCTCAGAAATATAAGAAAAAGTTAAACAAACATATATAAAAGGGTCCCAAATGATTATGTTTACACCTGTATGATTTCATATAAATCTCTCCAGAAATGATAAAAACACAATGAAGCTATTCTTCTCAGGGGAAGAAATCAGTTAAATGATATTTAAAAGTTTTCAACCCACCTCAAACAAAAACACAAAAATATTTCCTGTTTCATTTTAATTCAAGTGTTTTCTGTCTTATTTATCAATTCTGTGTCAATGTCAGACTATGTAACTAGATGAACTCTGTGAATCATAAATTAAAAGGGTCATGTCTGAGGTGACCAAATTGTTGTGAATTTAAAAGGATCAAATCTGAGATGATCAAGGTTTGAAAATTAAAAGGGTTACGTCTAAGGTGACCAAACGGTTTTCAAGTAAAATGATCACGTCTGAGGTGATCAACCGGTTTTAAATTAAAAGGATCACGTCTGAGATGATCAAATAATTTCTGTTAAAAGATCATGTGTGAGATGATCATTGGTCATAACGTTATATATCAAAAGTTAAATTTGAGTGTGTGGAAATGGATGAAGTCAAACTCATAAGTATGAACCAATCGTACGATTGAATCATAAGTATGAGCCAATCCCACAATTGGACCATAAGTATAGACCAATTGTACGATTGAACCATAAGTATGGACCAATCGCCTGAATCGACCATGAGTATGTGAAAATCACATGAATGGACCATGAGTATGAGCAAATCACACGAATGGACCATGAGTATGAGCAAATCACATGAATTGACCATGAGTATGGGGCAAACCATGCGATTGGATCATTAGAATGAACCAGTCGTATGACTGGATAAAGGAGTCTGAGTCAGTCACACGACTGAACCCCAGTCGCACAATTGAGTCATGCCCATGGGTCCAGTCACACGACTGAACCCCAAAACAGTGTATAAGGAGGCTCAGTCGGTCGTAAACCTTACGCGACTTTAAATCTCTAAAAAGCCACCCAATACCCAGACACTCTACCTAAATTTTTCGTGTTGTGGTTGCTCTCTGATTGTGTTACTGACCACTGATTGTTCATCTTCAGGTACTTTATGGATGAAATCGAGAAAATAAGTAGTTTAATCGAACCAAAAATGATCGAAATTGTTAAAATCAAGAACAGAGACTAAAACCCTAAAATGGACCACTTAAATGGACATAAACGTTGATTTAAAAGACCTTAAGTGCTTTTTCGAGGCCTTGCGAACCTAATGAATCTAAACACGAAGTATAATTTAACGTTTTGATTCAAATTTATGCTGTCGAACAGTGCAAGATACGAAAGGACAGACTGATGAATTTCAGTCGCACGATTGAACCAGACGCATGATTCAATTGCACGATTGAATCAATCGGTGACTCAGTCGCACGACTGACTCAACCGCATGGTATAGCATACGACTAAGTTTAGTCGCAGGCTCAACCGTACGACTACTCTTAGTCGTATGGTTCAATCGTACGATTGAATCAGTTGGTGACAATCTGTTCAAATCCAAATGTTATTTCTAATAAACAAATGTAACATATATGTTTCCTGTTTTGCAGCAACATGGCTGAGAGATGGACGATGAGCACCAAGCACAACATTTGTGCTCATCTGTATGCTACTTCCCGGAACGCTTCTGAGTTCACCGGGATTATGGCCTTTCTACGTAAATCGAGGATCTACAAGGCCATCTCCATTCCCTGCACACCATACAGATCGATTCAGCAGGTATTCTGGGAGAACGCCACCGTCGACCGTTCTATTGAGCCCTACTGTATCGGGAGTTCTATCTTCGGACAAGGTATAGAGATCGGGGAAGACGACCTGAGGAGAGTCTTGGATCCGGGTGAGAAGGAGCCCACCCAACCAAGCTGCATCCCCTAGCGGTTCGGGGATGCTTCTTAAGGATCAAGTACTCCGGCGACATCAATGCCGGCGTGCTAATCAAGAGTAACATGTGTCCCCAATTTATGTATTTGGCATATGTGATCCTTAAATGCATTGCCTCCCGGCGTGGAGGGTTCGACGAGATGTCGGACCAAATCTAGAATGCATACGTTGCGCTGGTACTGAACCACCCCTTCAGTTTCTCACGCATGTTCTTCACGTACTTGATAAAGTACATTGAGGCCAAGGGCAAGGAAGGCTTCTGTATCTAACCACGATTCTTATAGATCATTACAGATGAGAAGCTTCCTGAGTTGCCCATGGACAAAAACGATGCTGTGATTTTAGAGGTGATGGATGACACCACCTTGGGTAGGATGAAGGTATACTGGGGGAAGCAGGTAAAGCCCCCGGTGAGGAGAATCTTCCGCCACCTGGCCAATGAGGGATACATGGCGCCAGCTTATGATGGTATACTGGGGGAAACAGTGATTCCAACATTGAGCCCATTGTTGTTCCAGTTGATGAAGACGGCGACTATGATGATGACCATGATGATGGTTAGGGTGGTGGAGATGCTGGCCCCATTCAATCACGGGCCACCGACATGTCTACTATATCTCCACCATCTCCCCATAGTACCTCTGCTCCCGGTGGATCTGAGCAGGCTTCCATCCATCGGGACTTCCTGGCTGGTGAAGAGGAAGATGAGTCTGATGAGGAGCCTCTGACGATTTTTTCTTTTTATTTCATCACTGACAACTCGGTAGCCGAGTCGTGGCTACCGAACGGGGCAAAGAGGCCGTTGGGGGATGCCAGGCTGGGTCTGAGGATGCTGATACTGATGATCCTACTTATACACGCACCCAACCAATTAGCCCAAGGGGAGCCTAAATTGCCAGGGGCTCAAGGAAAAAGAGAATGGCTAAGCCCACTGCAAGACGGGTAAAAGACGTAGGATTGTAGTGATTACCACCTCCGCTAGCACAGCTACTACTACTACCACCACAACCACCATCCCTATCACCACCACTACCACCACTCCTATCACCACCCCTACCATCACTACAACCACCACTACAACCACCACTATAGCCACCACTATTCCCACCACCACACCTACCATACCCACATCTATTCCACCACAATCCACCTTCATTCCCACTCCCTTATACACTACATCCACCACCACACCTACCATATCCTAACCGGGCCCTTCCACTGCATCTATACCTCCACAGGGATCTTCTCTACCCACCATTGGGTTAGAGGAGCAGTTGGCTAGCCTCAACCGACTGGTGCTCAAGCTGCTCACGATAGATGATATGAGAGCTAACCAACTAAATCAGTTGATCGTAGTCAATACTGCTCAGGGCAAACAAATAGCCCATCTGACAGAGAGAGATGCTACTCATAAAGAGCGCTAGCTAGAGCTCATCATGCCCTCGTTGCATAGAATAAGCTACTGATGGCTTCGGTGAAGAGGATTGAGGAGGTTGAGAAGAAGAACAAGAAGCTTATGCTAAGACTGAATGGGATAAAGGGTGGGTCCTTGAAGATAAAGGGTGATGGTGATGGTGGAGATTATGATGATGAGGATTCCTCCTATGATGAATCGGATGAATCGGATGATGATGATGATGATGAGGGTGAGGCGAAAGGTAGCAGGAAAGACAAAGAAGGAGGAGGTGATGATGAGAATGAGCATGAAGGTGATGCATCAGCAGCAGCCTCAAATCCATCTGCTCAGGAGAGGCGCACAAAAAGGAATCAAGATCAACGACCCTCTTCCTCAGCTCCTCAAGCTGAAGAATCGAGCGATCAAGATAAAAGTAATGATTAGATGTCTTAGTACTTGATAAACTTTGTACTTGAATTATGTATTACATTGATGTGATTAATGTTTATTAATGTTTATTAATGTTTAAATATCTTGATTACTAATTGGTGTGTGATGTGTTTGAATGTTTAATCAAACAGATGAAGCTCAACAGACATACGACTATGATGTCATCCCCCTTCAGCAAATCAAGACTCAGCTAACCATGTTTCTTGATTTGCAAGGGATCGTAAGGTGATCTGTGAGCTAAACCCCAGAGGAGGGAGAGATCATCCATGATCTTACTGACAAGGAGCTAGCTGACATGTTCAGACTCAATCCTGATGAGATAGTCAAAGACGCTCCCGAGGTCCATATTATGAGTGATGAGGAGCTGCAGGATGTAGATGAGATTAAGATAGAGGATATCACTTCCGAAGAGTATCCTCAGTACACTAACCAAAAGGGCGACGTTATCCCCAAATTGGGTGAAACTTTTATTAGTGCTACTTTCAAGAAGTTGGATGAGACAGAGAAGGAGAAAGAGACAGAGGAAGGTAAAGCCCAAGCCACGGACGCAGATGTCGAGCTAAATAAGGCTGAGTGGGTAGCGTATTTAGCTGAGATGAAAGCCTAACGAGTTCCTCCAAAGTCGAACGCCTATACCAAACTCTACCGAGTGAAGAAACATCAGAAGGTGTCAGGTAAGATTATTAGTTGGGCATATTTTGAGGACTTGGATGTCTATGCGGTTAAGAGAGAGAAGGGGATTGAGTACTTCAGATATCCTTATGATCTGAAGACTCTTCCTGGTTTTTAGCTGAACGGGCTTGCCTGTTTAGATCTTTTGTAGGCCAACACGACAAAGATGTCAGGTTGGTTCGAGATGGCGCTCAAGAAGGAATACCACACCAGATGGGTCAACTTCAGGCATCAACAGCCTAAACGGTTCATACATAAAATCAAAGTTGATTCTATCACTGGAAGGCCTAAAGTCGTGTTGAAGTGGAGTCCTCCGCAGGTCGAAGATCCCACTACAGGAAATGCCTCAGGACTTCACTCCACACTTCAAGTGGTGGTATTATGACTGGCGGACGGGTGAAGCGGTCATAGTTTTGCATAAGGAAGGAAAGATAGAGACTATCCGGGAATTTGACCCTATGTGGCTCATGAACTTGTCTGCAAATGATGTTTACACTCTCTACAAGTGGGAACTATTCTATGACACGTAGGAGATTGTACAAGCTCTACAGTTTCAACATGTATGAGATACACGCTGGAGTCACGAAACAAGAGAAGTGCAAGAAGTTCCAAGAGCACGTGAAGAATGTTAGACAATAGACTAAACTTGGTCCAAGGGGGAGTTTGTTGATGCATCTTGGTGTACCTAGATTATGATATCAAATGTAAAAGTCTTTCATGTCTTACACTAATGTAATATGTTGTAATATGATGATCTTAATGATATATGAAATGCATTGTGATATTTATTTGTGATTGATTATGTTATATTATCATTATATTGAATGTGATTCACATGTATGAGCTTAATATATAGGTTTGATGTTGTTTTACATTCCAAGTCAATAAGAACTTAGAAATGTGTTTAACTTAGTCATATGATTATTCATGCGAATGGACCATACTTATGGCCCATACACATGAATGAACCATACTTATAGACCAGTCGCATGACTGAACCAGGTGACTGGATCAGTCGTATGATTGAGACATAAGATTGATTCAGTCGCACGACTGAACCTTCAGTCGTGTGTATGAGTCAGACGCATGATTCAGCCGCATGACTGAACCATGCTAATGGTTCAGTCGTACGAATGAACACTGAAAACCTATAAATACCACATAATTAGTGGAAAAACATAAGACTTCAAATACTTTCATACCCTAGCCGTCCAGAGCGTCCCAAGTCGCCAATCCAAGTTCATAGTTTGTTGCTGATCGATTCCAATATGTTCTTAACATTTGTTATATTGTTAGATCGATCAGGTTATTCGTTCTCACTGATTGGATCACCAATAAATAGAATTCCATGCTATTTGATCTTGTTTCACGCAAAATCCGTTAGTACTCCGTATGTACATGGTCCTAACACAAACTAGTGACAATCTCATTAGAAACACTTTTGGTTCAAAATTCAATCACCGGATTGAATATTTGTTAGAATCATCAAACAAAAAAAACTTATAAAAACCCTAGTGTATTTGTTTACACAATTCACAGGAATTGTGTTTTTGTTCTAGAACATTCATCACCAAAATTTTTTCTTGGGCAAAAAGTTTTCAAAAACAAACTTTTTGATCTAAAAAGTTAACAAACAATAGACAAATTGTTTTCTTTTACGGTTTTCTGTAAAAAAGAATCTTGACTTTAGAAAAAAGGACAAAAACAACATCATTCCCTTCTAAAATCCATCTTGTCAACCATGACAAGAAAGAAACAAATCATAGGACATCAATTAAATAATTAATTAATTCCTTTATTTGGTAAACTACTAAAATTAATTAGTTTATCAATTTATCAAACAAACCCTAGAGACAAATTAGGATTAATTAAATTTTAACACCAGATTAAAATTTGGAACAATCTAAGTTAACTTAATTTTATGTTAAAATCAAACAAACTTGTCTGATGAACTTTCAAGAACAAACAGTGGTCTCAAACCACTAAGACTGAAAAACAAAGCAGACTTCAAACAATGGAAGTTCATGTTTCATAACTGGATTATCTTTCAAGACCTAGATTTGTGGACCTCCATAACTGAAGGACCTTACATTCCATTGAACCTGGGGCGAGACTACAACACACAAAAACCAGTAAGTTTAAAGAACGTAGCTGCTGATGAACTGAAGAAGGTGAAAACTGATATGAAAGCATACAGTATTTTGGCAATGACATTGTCATTTGAAATCTTAACACGGGTTGAGAATTTCAAAACAACAAATGATCTGTGGAAAGTTCTTCACGTAATGTGTGAAGGTAGTGACCAAATAAGGGAAATTAAGAAAGAAAAAACAATGACATAATATAAAACTTTCCATCATGTTCAGGGAGAATCTATTCCCCACCGACTTCACAGATTTGTACAACTTATAAATGAGATGATTGTTTATGGTCTCAAATACGAATTTATTGAAATAAACAAAAATATGTTGTAACACCCCATAAATTCAGCCCAATTAGAAACCTTAAAGTATTATAAGACTCAATAAAGGTCCGGATTAATTTGGGCTTACCAAAGAAAACTCGGATAAGGAACTAGAATTATAAAGCCCAATAGAGGCCCGAACTTATAAAGAAGTCCCATTTAAGGCCCATTGAAGCTCGATTGAATAATTCTAAGCTTGAACAGTAATCAGATGAACGTAACAAGTTATAACATAATTTTTACAAACTTACAAACGAGTATTTGACAGATAAAGTTTTAACGCTTCTGACTGTGAATTAACGTACAAAATACTATTAAATACTTAGCTAGATATATTTTTAATACTAAAATAATAATAACAACGCTCATACGAGAAAAAACTTAAAATAGTTAAACGTGTTGAATATACGATATTTACATGTTGGAAATCATTTAATTATCAAGCAAATTATAAATATGATCAAATAAATAATCTTGGAATATTTATTACATTTAATAATTAGAACTTATATGCAATAAAATTTAAAAGTTACGAGAGACGGTTTCAGACGCGACGCGAACTAACCTGTTAGCGAACCCGTTCTCTTAACCCCCACTATATAAGCAAATGTTCTTTCATTTTTAGGGTTTTCAAAGAAAAATTAGGGCAGAGAGAGAGAGAGAGAGGCGGTTGCAGCCTTCCCCCCCCTCTCCGATCTTGGCCGCCGACGATGGTGGTTCCGGCAAGTGCCGGCGAGTGACACCCCTCTTTCGACTCCCCTCGACGCCCCAATCACGATGGTGGCTTTGATTTCTCCTAAAACAAAACAAGATGATGGAAATTGAAGGCCGGAGTAACGGTTGTAGGTCGGTTTTGGAGGTGGGGGTTCAGATGGCTGGGCTGTGACGGGTGGTGTGGATGGTGTCGGCTGTGGCTATAGGAGTTTGCGGAAGTGGTCGATCGATGGTTCCTAACGACTGCCCACGGTGGTTGGTGCCTGGTGACCTTAAGGCCCTCGACCGTAGAGGCCCGGTAATGGTGGTGATGTTGGCGGCTGTTGACTATTGGATGTGATTTTGGTTGTGGTTGCTATTGGTCATGGTTATGGTGCAGGGTAGCGAGAAGGGAAACTATTAAGGGTGGTGGCTCACAGCCGGAGACAACCCCAACTTGCGGCTATAGTGGCGATCATGGTTGTGGAAGGTGATGGTGAAGGCGATGGCTGTGATGGCAGTGGTAAGGCGATGGTGGTGGTTTTAGTGGTTGTTTGGATGGTAGTTGTGGCGTTGGTTGATTTAGTGGTTGCAGGTGGGTTTTGGGTTTGGTTTTGGTCGTGATGGGTGTTGATAGAGGTGCTGATGGTGGTATACAGGGATGTTAGGCCATGGGTGGTGGTAATGGTAGAAATCAGTGATGATGGCAGATGTGTGGGATGTGGTTGTCGGGTGTTGATGGTGGCTATCGGGTTATTGGCGGCGGTGGTGTAATTCGAAAGTGAGGGTGGTAGTCTAGTTGAGTCATGGTGGTGTTTGGTGGTGGTAATAAATGTGGTAGTGATGGTGGTTGCGAAGGTGGTTAAAGACAGTGTGGGTGGTTGGTTTCGAGCTCGGATGCTGGTTGTGGTATGGTGGTGTGGTAAGATAATTATTCGGGTCTTAGTCAAACTGGTCAACATGTTTGAGCCAATCACGGTCGAATAATCACTAGACGACAACGTGATAAGATCGAGTCGAGTATGAGTGGGTTCGAGTACGTTAACCGAGGGAAGGTACAATCGCACACGTTACTTATTTACAATTTATTGATGAATTGTATACACATGCAATATGTTAAGCTCCAACACGACAAAAGATGCATAAGATTAATAAAAACTAAGTGATAACAACAATATTTATTTGACGTAAACAAACGGGTTCTAGGATGCTTAACGGAAACGCTAGGTATAACCATGCGCTAGAAATTCTTATACGCATAAATATAGTGATAATATATTAACTTGTGTATATTGAGCTACAAATATGTATAAAAATATTAGCCAGTTAAACATGGTCAAGAACGAATATGTATATTGGAAACCACGTGACCAAGCATGATGTAAAACAAGTTTGGTAATATTACCATATAAACCAAGATCCTGAAACATATAAGAACTTAATTGATCTCATGTCACACAAGATCTTTACCAGACTTCGAGTTGTAAAACACATCCAAATACAATGGTGTATATATATATAAAATAGACGCTTTAGGTAAACCCACGTCCATATGTATTTACTTAAGACAAAAGGCTTATGGATACTATAGTAGCCCTTCATCTTATTATTAATGATAGTCGATAAGATCTCTAGTACGAACCAATTGGTATAATTTATATTAGTGACATCCCTTCGTCAATGCAATGACAACTATTATTGATATTCGAATTAATCTAGTATCAATATTAACTACATTAAGGGTAAGAATATATCTATACAATTATAGAATATGTGTGTTCTTTTAAGGGTGTGTACATACACTTGTTGATTAAACCATATTTTTGGTTAACATTATAAACATATTAAGCGGAATTTAAACACATCTATCCGCAAACCATCTATGTAATGTACAACTTATAAGTTATGCATTTTAATGGCCTATGTTAGGAAATCTTAAGGTATATATACTATGCACATGAAGAAAACATAATATCATAACATAAGAGTTTAATTCGTAATACTCGATGCATTGTAGGTTGCTAAAACTATCCAACATTTAGAAGTTTGACTACTTACATACTTATGCAAGTATCACACATAAGAAGAATCAATACAACGTTAGGATAAAAGTGTAATCAATATAAATATTATTGGAAATATTTTCGACAATATAATTATCAACGTTACCCATTCATGAATATGGAATCCTAATATCAACCGATTATTGCTACAATCGTTGTATTAAGAAGCATTACTCGAATAAGGGCATTAATTAACCTAATATGCACAAATTAGTACTTAACAACTAATACTTCTACAAGAAGTTAAAATACAACAATGATACTAATCACCAACTGCAAGTTAACTACAGAGCTCAACTGCGCGCATGTAATAACATCGTGCTAATTCTAAACATAACTCTCATATGTACAAATTAGGTTTGCATTGTGGGAAACCTTCACTTTTTATCAAGTTCAGGATCTATGTAAGGATACCACGTGAGTTCTAGTGTCCCCCTTTTTACTACTGTTTTGGGGATGAAGCATGCTCTGTTTGAACTGAAACTATTAACTGTGCTATTTTATGATGCTTGTTTGTTGTGGCTAATGTTGATACCTGCTTATACTTGATTCACAATCATTAAATCTTTTGTGAACCGCTTGTTTTATTTGGGTAGATCTACTTGGGGAATCCCCCACACATAGTGCTTTTCGTGATGAACGGGAAGGGTACCACACTGAGATCCTACGGATTCGTTTGTGGCATATGACAGGTTTTGATAAGATACTATGGTGAACCATCCGGTAGGTATGGTACACTGTTTTTGAGGCTCAGTTCTCCCTTCGGGGTTAACCGGTACAACTTAACTTTAGAAGAGACTAGCAGGGACTGAGTGCAGGGTTGATTGTGACCCCACAATAGTGATAACTCATACTAAACTTTAAATTATGGACTTCAAGAGTCCCTTTTGTTTTAAGACTTTAAGCACTTATGTTTTGAAAGTCAACTAATGGATTCTAAAGAGCCTTTTGTTTTTAAACTTTAAGCACTTGAACTCACCAACTTTATGTTGACACGAAAATCTTTTGAGCATGTCTTTCAGGTATAACAAGAGGATTAGATGAGCCATAGAAGAGATCTAAGCTGAAGCAAGAGTTAAGGGTAGTTGAAAAAGGCAAAAGTTAAGCCTAGAACCCTTAGATACAAAAGACTCAAGTAATGATTGATCAAGAACCTAATAATGATACCTTTAAATTATAGATTGGGGTACTTTGTGTATTAGAATCGAGCGAATATCCCAGTGTAAATTTTGTAAGATGTTATGTAATAAAGCGTTTGGTTTTCCGCTGCGTTTGGTTGTTGATTACTAATCGTTATGTCCCGCCCTTCCGGGCCTGGGATGTGACAGATTGGTATCAGAGCCAAAGGTTGTAGAGAAGTAGGTCTGCTTTGCGAGACCTAAACTACAACAATAGAAACCCTGTAGGACCACTTTACTAGGATGACTTTTCTGAGTTTTGTTGAGGCAAGGTTTTAGGAAGATGGGTTTGCTATGTAAGACATAAGCTCCAACCATAGAATCGTGTAGGACCAGCCTAGTAGGTTGTTTCCATGATTCAGTGATCCAAAGTTTGCAGCCACTATAGGGTCTCGTAAGGACATCCACCCTTAATCCGAATACCTCAAGGAATATTTACCATTAAGATTCCTCCTACTGTGCGAAAAACCTTGTTGGATTAGGGTATTAGCCATGATAGGCGCACCCAAGTAAACCAAGATACGAAAGTATGGAACCTTCTGCAGCTGACTATTAGGACCTCCAGGCACTGAGTACTACGAATGTTAGAAATCAGATGTGTGCGCATAAAATAGAACTTAGATTATTGACTGGAGAGATACATATCTGATTACACAGTTGACTTGTGTCACTATATGAAACAACTACCTTAAATTGCAAACTTATTTATGCTTCAAGCATATGATGATACTTGTCGGGATGCAGTGACAGGCTAGTAAATATGATGCCTTTTGTTTACTTTTCTCCCTACTATAGCTTTGAACCTGATAGTTCATTACCTGGTTTGTTGAACTGTATCGGGATACATTGGTTGGGTTAGTGTAGGATCATGTGTTGGTCACTCAACAGATGGTTTTTCTCTCAAACACACCTTGATTGACACTCAGCAAGAGTCTATAAAGAGTTGATCACAATATAACAAGTAACAAGCAATAAAATGAACACAGGATGTAAATTTTCAAGGTACTTTTATATATTGCCTCTCAACTCAAAGGATTACAAGACTCTTGGACTCAAATCACTTATCTAATGAGTTACATGGAGAAGATATATATAATACTACCTACAGCCGGATATACTTTGATACCAGCTGGGAACCTCTAACCTAACATCTATACTACAGGACTCTAGGTGAGGTCTTTCAGATATTTTGCCTGAGAGTTGGTAGTCAGGACATGTCCCTGACTTACCTTTTGTCACCAACTAAAGTTGGTAACATGTACTATCATAAAAAGGTGAACAGTAGAATAAAGTATGGTCAACAACATGACTCTTTAGGAAGATGCCATGCTGTATCAGAGGTCTACAACGGACTGTCAGGGACCATACTTATATCTACTGGACATAGCAATGTCTTCCGAAGGATAAAATGCTTCGGAAGAATAACTTCTTCCGAAGCCACTTATACTTCGGAAGACTGCTTCTTCCGAGGCTTGGAGTCTTCTTTGTCTTTGGAAGTTCAGACTTTGTCTTCAGCTCTTTCTTCAGACTTTGTCTTCGGAAGCTCAGACTTTGTCTTCAGGTCTTTCATCAGACTTTGTCTTCAGAAGCTCAGACTTTGTCTTCAGCTCTTTCATCAGACTTTGTCTTCGGAAGCTCAGACTTTGTCTTCAGCTCTTTCATCAGACCTTGTCTTCGGAAGACAGTCTTCAGTTGTTGGCTTCAGCTGTTGTCTTCAGCTGTTGACTTCAGCTGTTGTCTTCAGCTGTTGACTTCAGCTGTTGTCTTCCGCTGTTGACTTTAGCAGTTGTCTTCAGCTGTTGACTTCAGCTGTAGCCTTCAGCTGTTGACTTCAGCTGTTACCTTCAGTTGATATCTTCAGCTGATGTTCTTCAGACTCTCAGAAGATCTCATGCTTAGCTTCGGAAGCCCTTGAATGTAGCATTAAAATGACTATGTGAAGTGGTTTTGGTTGCACCAGCCTCATTATGACCCAACAAACTCCCCCTAGGCTGATGCTACCAAAACTTCACTTCCCTCTTCTTCTCAAAACTCTCAGCACCATGGAAAGTAAGTGTTTATCAGTTTCTTCATTCTTTCCTGATATGGTGCTGAGGAGTTTGTACAAATCCTTGGTAGACAAAACCTCCACTCTGTCACCTTGGATTATGTGTACCCTTTGTTGTGGCCCTCTGAAAAGAGTTAGTTGATGGGAACTATATGACCGGGCTTTCCACACTTGAAACAAACGTTCAGCCCCAGTCGGCACTCCCCATAATGCTCCCTTCAACATTTACCACTCCCCCTCAGTCCCGTACCCGGTGTGGCCACACGACAATCGTCCACCCGGGCCTTCTTGTTGCTCGTCGAAGTATCACCCCGACCAAACCTCTTCCCGTTCCAATTCCGGTCACCACCCTTCCTATTACCATCCATCACCACCACCACCGCCCGTTCAACATACAACCTCCCAGCCAGGTCCACCGCCGACCTAAAGGTAGTTGGTCGGGCGGCGATCATATGCCTACGAACATCCGCCGGCAAACCCTGTATATACCTCTTTATCTTTCGTGACAGAGGTGTCACCTGGTCTGACACTAGACGTGCCATTTCATTGAATTTCATGGTATACTGTTGGTGGGTCATCGTTCCCCCCTCCAGCTGCAGGAACTCTCTCTCAACTTTGTCCATTTCCCGATGAGGACAGAACTCCTCGATCACCAACCTCTTCAATTCGGACCACTTCATTTTCCCAATGGCCCTGCTACCCTCGGCTTGGACTATATTGTCCCACCAGCATAAAGCCGAATCCATGAAGGAATGGGTAGCGAACTTCATTTTTTGGTCCTCTCGGCACTCACTGATATCGAGGACACCCGCCATCTCTCTCACCCATCGATGAGCATCGGCCGCAGTACCATTACCGTCAAAAGTAGGGGGCTTGCACCTCATGAATGCCCCATAATTACAGCCTCGTGCTTGCTCCTGCACAGGCTCCTCTTCCTCTTCTTCTTCATCATCAGAAATAACTGTTTCCGGCCCCGATTGTTCCTGTCTTCCCGAGGACCGGTTCCTCTCTTTTCTTTCACCTTCCCTGACAGCCTTAATCATTTCGGTCACCACAGACGGTAGGATCGTCTGCATGACCTGATGTACTTCTTCAACCACTGCCTCTTTTATCGAGGCTCTCAAATTGGCGCTTTCGTCTACTCCCTCCTGATGAGGGGTTTCAGTTTCCTCGTGAACCACCCTCTCTACTCTAGGTCTCCCTCTCGTGACACGCGGTTCAGCACCACGTCCGCCACCATCTCCACCCCGTGAGGCCTTAGAAGATCTACCACCAGCCATTCCCTATCTCACACTGAAAGATTCAAACACCAACACGGTCATTCAAGGAAATAGCTCAGTTTATGTCAAGTATAGCAAGTTCCTAATTACAGTGGCCAGTTGTGATTAGCCGCTTACTTTACACTTCGTACCCCGAGCATTACCTGTCCTGACTACGTTAGTATCTAACTCTAACAGTAACATATACATCACATAACATGCGCACGTAATACTGGTTAACTTTTAATAAAAATACCTGATGGCACGCAACTACTCAGATGGCATTCTCTTCCTTTCTGTCCCATTTTCAGTTCAAGTTTAGGTTTATTTTGAAAATTTACCCATTTCACTTAAATTTTGGCTCTGATACCAACTTGTAAGGCCCCGTTCCCGGGACGCTTACAGTTGGTCATTCATCGCATATATTTAAGTAAAACATTGCAGCGGAAACATTCGAGATAAACTTTTCTTTTACTATAAATACTTTTGTCATTTAATACAACGTACGTCAGTTACAAAACATCTAATGTTGCATTACATTACAAAAGCATTATACAAAAGATTTCATCATTTCTAATTACATCTTTACAATGCCTAACTTTTACTATGATTGTTGCTGAAGCATATGAAACCGAAGATTTCTTAAGTAATCCCGTTTATGTGAATCCTCAACAATCATAGGGTCATAAACAGTGACCTCTAGTATAAAAAATAAAAATTGTTCATCATGAAGAAGATTTCTTAAATAATCCTGTTTATCAGGATCTTCAAAGAAATCTTGCACTTGCATGCAACATAACGTATTGCGCGCATTATGGGCCCACAACACATTGCATGGCAGCATTATTAAAAGGAGAATGTCATCCCAAAAGAGCTGAGTAGCCGCCTCGTGCCATCCCCAACAACGCTACCTGCCAACTGGAAACACATAAAAAGTCAGCGTTGCTGAGTGAGTTCTACTTTTATAATAAAACATACTTTTATTTGTTAAAACTGTCCTTGCATACATGCGATCATACAACATACGTACACTTAGATGATATTATTATTATCTTCATCATTTGTTCATTAACTTTCATTCGTGTACCATTCATCGTTCTCATTCACGTTCGTACACACATTCTTTACTTTCATTCGTACGTTCTGTACTTTCATTCTTACATTCATTACATTCGTTCAAACGTTCATTACTTTCGGTGACATGTACGATACCCAAAGCATCATACCATACTGCTGGTGCTGGACCTATGGTGATCAACCACGAACGTTATGTACAAATGCTGATCCAGTCACCCGGGGTAGGTACATGCACCATTTATCTTCCACTTTTCATTCTATCATACGTTAGCCAAGTCTGTTGCAGCACACGGCTGCTCACATCAGTGGCAATCTCACGATTGCCTGCTAACTGAGTCTGTTGCAACACGAAGTTGCTCACCTCATTATCAATCTCAAAGATTGACCCTGTGTGCATCCTTCGGGGTAGCTAACCCGCATCACAGTTGAGCTAACACCTGCCAGGGGTGTGCGCCTCCATTCATTTGCTTGCAAGCCTTTCTTACATTCATTCGTTCATTCATTAATGCATGCATTCATTCATCATGTTCCTCTTTCATTATCTTTCACTTTACGTTCTTACTACATTCGTTTCATTCATTCATTCATTCTCGTAAAGTCACTAAAAGATAAACACGCATCGACACAAGGAACATAGATATTTACAAGTCATCAGTTATTACCATCATATAAGGCTACACCATACTTAGCCTACATACATCGCACATACACTTCTCTACTCATTCATATCGGCCCTATTTGGGCGATTGAGCATACTGCAGTCGCATGACCTTCATGCGACTGAGTCATGCGAATGGGCACATAGTCATGCGAATGGACCTCCTATCGTACGAATAAACATCATGCGAATGGGCTTCTGTGCGACTAACCCTCAGTCCTGCGTCTGAATAGCTATACGAATGGACCTATGCGACTGACCCTCAGTCGTGCGTCTGAACAGCTATGCGAATGGACCTATGCGACTGAACCCTCAATCGCATGGCCTATCATGCGACTGAGCCCTAGTCGGGCGGCTGAGCCTCAATCGTATGATTTAACATCAGTCTTTCCTCAGTCGGGCGACTAGCCCTTCAGTCGCCTAGCCCTAGCTGGGCTGCGACTGGAGTTCATCACGAACAGCAGTCGCGTCCTACGGCATACAAACTCCTCTAAACTCATTTCAAGCCCGAATTAGCCTTCCTAAACCTCAAGGATTCATGCTAGGACATCATACAAGCACATTCAAGTCCTAGATCATACCCTAAACACGTTACCCAAAATTTCACCCAAATGGGACAAACATACACTTTTCAAAAATAGGGTTTATATGTGATCCAGCCCAAAATCGTATGAAAACATGAAAATGTGGGGTTCTAGAACTCACATTATCAAGTAGAAGATGAAGTGCTTCGATTTGGCTAGCCGCTTGACAAATCTTGAGCCGGAATCACCACTCTCTCTTTCTTTCTCTTCTTTCTCTGCTCTCTCTCTTTCTGCCCCTTATTCTCGACTGAGAGTGTAAGTGTGGGGAAGAAGAGGGTTGCCCCTCCTTTATTACTACAGCTCAGTCTCTCGTCATCCATGCGATTGGACTTTCGATCGCACGAACACCATGCGACTGGACCTCCAGTCGCATGAGCTCCATGCGCATGGTCCTTCATTCGTCCCCGCATCATGCGATTGGGCCTCCAGTCGAATGAATTCCATGCGGCTGAGACTCAGTCGCATATCACTCAAAAGGTCAAACTTTTGGGTGTTACATAAATCTAGCAAAGTTAAAGATGTTATAAACATCCTATTAGAGGATGAAGAGTCTAAAACTACTTTCACCGCTTTTATGCTAGTTTTCAAGCATATCAAGGTAGCCATTTAACTCAATTAGATCTTGTTTTGCAGGATTTGTTCATGATGGATCCTGAAGATGTTGAAGAGATGGACTTAAATTGGCATATGGTGATGATTGCATACAGAACACAAAAACACTCATATGTCAACAGGAAGTACAAGCCCAGTGCTAACAATACTATTGGTTTTGACAAGTCAAAGTCAAGGTGTTTTAACTGCAACAGTTATGAACATTTCTCCAGAGAATGCAAAGCTCCAAGGAACAATGGAGGAAATGCTCAATCAAGTTCTGGTAATCAAAGGTTTCAACAAGCTCAGTAGACTTTCCAAAAGCCTTATCAAAGTCTTCCCATGCCTGAGCTTAAAGAGGAATCAAAATCAGCTGAAGAGCCCAAGAAAGCTATTGTAGTTAGCATTAAAGATGGTTATGATTGTAGTGCATATGCTGAACAGTTCACTAATAATCTAACCTCAAGTTTGTCTCTTGTTGTAGAAATTTAGGGGGAGAACTGGTCAGAGAATAGTGATCCAAAGGTGGAATGTGAGAATGAAGAAGATGAATATGATTGGAGTGACAAATCTGATCCTAAGGAGGATACAGATGAAGTAGCTCTAATGACATAATCTGATCAACCTAAGGTTGACACTTCATCCTCAAAATTTGAAACCTCATCTCCCAAATTTCCTGAAATACCATCTGAAGTGAGAGAGAAACTGTGCACGAAATTATGCTTCGAACATGTTGAATACTATCGAAGCTATTCACATAAAATTTGTGAGAAATTGAAACAAGAAGAGTCAATGCACAACAAATTAAAATCTAACCATAAAACAGCAGATCAAAAGATCATCTCTCTTCAAACACCATGGAACAAAACAATAAAGGAATTAGAAATTATGTCTAAACAATTGGAAGAGATGACCAAAAATATTGAACAGGAAAAGATAGCACATGCTGCAACTCAAATGGATTTTGCTAAAGTGAAAAGTTCAAAAATGATAGTTGAGAAACTGGTGAGTGAAAGAAAAGATAAACAGAAAGCAGGCTTAGGATTCACTCATTAACCTATGCCATAATCAATAACAAACACTTTACCAGAGAACTATAACACACATGACCATTCTCCTGAGAATAAGTCTAAACTCAAAGCCTTTCAGAACAAAAACAAAATTCAGAAGAAGAAAAAGATAATGTGAAAGTTTTTGTTGGAAATGATCAAGAAAAGATCAAAAATGGTCATTCAATCAAGATAAAATCTTATCAACCTAAATAGACAAAACAGAACACTTCTGATCAAAATCATTATGTATTAGAAGAGGTGAAAGTTCAAAGCAAAGATAAAGCTAAACTTCAGGAAGGAACATCAGAAGATTCAAACTTTGTTAACCTAAAACAAATAGAAAATGAAAAAGAATCTTTATCAGAAGATGTTCAATCTGGAAGTAAATCAAGTTCTTCAAAACCAAAGGATCAAAGAAGAAGAAAGAAATCATCAAAAAATAAAACTGAACAAAACAAAAGTTTAGAAAATCTGAGTACACCAACAAATCAGACAACTAAACTCAAACCAATAAAATTTGTGTCAGCTGGTTTGTTAAATATGAACTCTCTTCATCAAACCAAGATAAGCCCTATGAACAACTCTCACTCTGACCTAAAAACGGGTTCAGATTCTAAGACTTCCGCTGTTACAAAAGATTTGTTCCTAAGGAGTTAAAGAAGGAAGTTCATGATAAAAAGATGAAAAGTAATTTGTCACAAAAGCCAAAATTGACAAATCAGAAACAACAATTTTACTTTTTGACGCCAAAATATAAAAATGAATCAAATATAGTGTCAACTTCGAAAGTTAACAACCGGTTGTTTAAATCTCCACAAAGGTACTGTGAAATATGTGATATGAAAAATCACAATACTGCTGAGTGCTATTTCAACAAGTATTGTCACATATGTGACATGAGAAATCATTGTACAGCAGATTGTTATTTTAACAGATACTGTACTTATTGTGATGAGAAGACTCACAATACTGAAAATTGTTATTTTAGAAAGAGCTCACCTACTGGAGGATTTCCCAATTCAAACATGAGCAAGGGTTATATTAATCCTCAGTATATGAGAAATCAAACTGATGGATTTCAACAATTAACTAACCAACCCTCTTTAGGTCTGAGATCTTTTCAAAAGAACAAATTTATGAGGCCTAAACAAAATGTGCAAGAACAATTCCTACCAAGATCAGTTAGAATGACTAATAAAAATGTTAATCATCAATATTCTTTAAAACTTGATCACTCAAGTGGTATGAATGTTCACAAAATATATCCAACCAATTTTCATAACAAGATTGGTAAATTCATCAAGAATAAACCTGATTTAAAGAATATTCATTTTAAACAATTTACCATTGTTGACAAATATAGAAAACCCAAGACCATCTCAGCTTGGGTAGATATCTCAACTTAATTTTCTTGTTGTGCAAGTACGCCCGAGAAGACCACTCAATACATGGTATGTGGATAGCGGGTGTAGCCGGCACATGACAGGCAATCCTACCTTGTTACAAGATTTTAAGTTAAAGGATGGAACGCATGTCGCCTTTGGTGGTGATGCTGGTGGCAAAATAATAGGAGAAGGAACAGTGTCAAATGGGATAATAAGCTTCGACAAAGTCAACTTCTGTTCACAGTTGAACTTTAATCTTTTACGTGTATCCCAAATATGTGATAAATCGTACTCTGTTCTATTTGATGATTCTTTCTATTATGTGTCAAAGCCAGGTTTTCAGATAAGCAAGGATTGGGTAATTATTAAAGCTGAAAGAGATAGAGATGTATACAAGCTGGATATGTCTCAAGTCGATCCTTCAACAGAAACAACATGCCTAATTGCTAAAGCATCAAATGATGAAAGCCAGCTTTGGCATAGACGTCTCGGACATTCCAACTTCAAGAACATTCCAACTTCAAGAACATGAACAAGCTTGTAGTAGGAAATCATGTCATTGGACTTCCATCTAAGAAGTTTGCAACGACTGATCTCTGCTCAGCATGTTTGAAGGGAAAACAACATAGAGTATCATTGACGTTACACATGGACCTCTTTGGACCAACAAACGTCAAGAGTATTGGAAGAAAATCATATAGTGTAGTTATCATTGATGACTATACAATATTTTCATGGGATTTCCTTTTACGTGCTAAATCTGAAACGGCTGAATTACTAAAAGAATTTATCATTAAAGTTGAAAATCAACTAGAACACAAAGTAAAAATAATAAGAAGTGATAATGGAACGGAATTCAAAAATGTTAACATTGAAATGTTTTGTGTAGAGAAAGGGATAGATCATCAGTTTAGTGCTCCCAGACCTCCTCAACAAAAAGGAGTTGCTGAAAGGAAAAATAGAACACTGATTGAAGTTGTTCGTTCTGTGTTAGCAGATGCAAAGATTCCTATCTCTTTCTGGGATGAAGCTATATCAACTTCGTGCTTCATTCAGAATAGAACCTTAATTGTGAAAGATAAAATGAAAACTCTATATGAGTTAATGTTTGGCAGAAAACCAAGTATAAATTTTCTAAAATCATTTGGTTTTCCGGTCATGATTCTTAATTCAAGTGATCAGTTAGGAAAATTTGAAGCAAAATCTGATAATGGGTTTTTCGTTGGATACTCATATGTGTCAAAAGCCTATCGAGTTTATAACTCTAGGAAAAATTTAATTCTTGAAACATTCAACGTTAATTTTTTGGAAAAATCCTTTCCATCAGTTTCAAATGGTCCCGCTTGGTTATTTGATTTAGATTCACCATCAAACTCTCTTCAATCTAACTTGTTTAATCAATCAAACTTTCTTGATTCTACAGGTAAGAAGAGCTCTATAGGAGATCTTGGTTCTTTCAGTAAGGATTCAGATTCTGACGACCAAGATGATTCAAGCCCAGATTACCCATTCTTCTCATTTGTTAAGGATTCAACAATAAGATTCGATGACAATGATCAAGCTAATCAAGCTTCAGATCATTCAGTTTCATATGATCAAGAGGGATCACAACCAATTCCTAATGATGGTAATGAGTTTGTGCAACCTGAGTCAGGAAAATCATCCATCTCTGGTGATGCAGTTGATACTGGTAACTTCGATTACTTTATCAACTCACCGACTCAAGTTCCAAACTTCAATCCATATTCTTCTAACCTGCTGCATCAGCTCTCCAACTTGAATAAAACAAATCTAGATGTTAATGTTCAAAGTGATGAGATTCCAACATCTCGTATTCACAAGAACCATCCAACATCACAGATTATTGGTCCATTGAATGAGAGAACAAAAAGGAGTAAATCAGAACAAGCAAACTTGTTCTTTTACTCTTGTTTTCTTTCTCAAATTGTTCCTAAAATGTTACTAAAGCGTTAAAGGACAATGGTTGGATTGAAGTAATACAAGAAGAATTACTTCAATTCCGTAAACAAGAAGTGTGGAATTTGGTGGAATTACCTAAAGGAGAAAATGCAATAGGCACTAAATGGTTGTTTAGAAATAAAACTGATGATCGAGGGATAGTCATAAGAAACAAGGCGAGACTAATTGCATAAGGATACACACAGGAAGAAAGAATTAACTATGATGAAGTTTTTCTCCAGTTGCAAGACTCGAATCCATTCGTGTCTTCCTGCCTTATGCATCGTTCATGCAATTCAAGGTGTATCAAATGGATGTAAAAGGTTCATTCTTGTATGGTCCAATCACTGTTGATGTGTATGTGAAGCAACCTCCGGGCTTTGAGGATGCACAATTTCC
The DNA here is from genome assembly GCA_024085815.1 of Flaveria linearis. Lineage (NCBI taxonomy): Eukaryota > Viridiplantae > Streptophyta > Magnoliopsida > Asterales > Asteraceae > Flaveria > Flaveria linearis. Next base: position 43,986,256 of record CM044010.1, on the reverse strand, counting down.
ACATCGAGTGTACAACCTTAGCAAAGCTTTGTATGGACTTGATCAAGAACCTAGAATCTGGTATGAGATATTGTCACAACACTTGATCTAACATGGATACACAAGAGGGAAAATCGATCCAACTTTACTTATAAAGAAGGATAATGATGATATCTTATGTGTGCAAGTGTATTTTGATGATATCATATTTGGTTCTACTAGTCCAAAACTGTGCAATGAATTTGAAGAAATCATGAAGTCCCGTTTCCAGATGAGTTCTATGGGAGAAATAAATTTCTTCCTTGGACAACAAGTTCAACAATCTGCAGATGGTATATTCATAAATCAAGAGAAGTTTGTTGACAAACTCTTGAAGAAATTCAAACTGCAAGATTGTCAGTCCATAAAAACTCCAGCTGACGTAAACACCATGATTGAGCCTGATCCTAAAGGAAAATCAGTAGACCAAACTCTATAAAGATCTATGATTGGTTCCTTGATGTATCTTACTGCATGAAGACCAGACATAATGTATGCTGTTTGTGTCCGTGCCAGGTATCAGTCAGACCTGAAAGTATCTGACTAAATTGCTATCAAGAGGATATTCTAGTATCTCAAAGGCAAACCAGCTTTAGGGCTTTAGTATCCTTATGAGTGTAACTTTGAGTTACATGGATATACAGATAATGATTATAGTGGATGCTGCCATGATAGAAAATCTACAAAGGGTGGTTGTCAGTTTCCTGGTCCCCGATTAGTCTCATGGCAATGTAAGAAACAAACGAATGTCTCTGTTTCAACTGCAGAAACTGAGTACATAGCTGCATCAGCAGGATGTTCTCAACTCCTTTGGTTGCAAAACCAACTACTGGATTATGGGTTCAATTTTCTTAAAACACCCATTTACATTGATAACACTACTGCTATGTTCATTACAGCTAATCCAGTTCAACATTCTAAAACAAAACATATCGAATTTTGATATCATTTTCTCAGAGATAACTCTGAAAAAGGTTTAATCATTTTGATTCAAATTGCAACTGAAAAACAGTTGGTAGATCTATTTACTAAAGCCTTTCTACCAGGACTGTTTGAGTACTTAGTGGAGTCAATTGGCCTTATTAACCATGTGTAAACCTGGTTTCTAGGTTCTTAAATTAGTTCATTGAATCTTATCATGATCAGAACCTCCCTAAACCAAAAGGTCCTCATAAGTGAACCTTTCAAAGTTATTTGCCTGATTGTCCCTTGTGTGTGTATGTTCTATTTTATAGCAAAACAAAATACAAAAGTAGAAAAATAAAAAATTAAAGATAAAATCAATATAAAACAGAAACTGCAAAAATATAGTCTTGCTTTATTTGTCATTTCATTTTTAGGAATGAATCTGTTTTTGCAACATGTGAGAAATGATAGTATATTAGTTAGATCAGTTACATACCTCACTCGCTAACAAAGTCTGACATGATCAGATATGATGTGTAGACAATATCATGCAAGTATACTAAATAAGTAAATTCTTGTGATTAAACTAAATCTCTATGCTTGTATGTGTATTCGTCAGAGTACTTTTGAGTTGTATTAGCTTATTAGATTGATTGTTTGTTAAGTTACAACACTCACACCTGATGGTGATATGACTAATCATGAAATCTATTACAAGCAACATCTCACTTCTCTGTTATGAGTCATCATAGACTTGAAGTGCTGAGATATCCTCTGTTGTAAGTCATTACAGACCTGGATATTCTCATCTGATGCAAAAGATGCCAATGTGCACAACCCATTCAAATGGATGGTTAGAGTTGATCAAATGGTCATCCATGATCATTCTCTATTACATTAAGTAACATGAGCTCTAGTTATGCATATTTGTCAGGTAATAAGTTCAGAATGTGTGCTTACCTGCATGTCTTGATGATCGTTGATCTCTCTAATCTTTGTATGAGTCACATAATGTCATATCTAACTCTACCCTAATCAATCCAAGAATTGAAAAAGTAAGTGAGCTGATCAGTTTGTCAAAAGCACTCATTTTCTATCCTTAGATCTTGTGTCTCCTTTGCTGTGATATCACTGACCTGGAACACACTTGATCTGGATTTATTCATTGTCTATGTCTATTCATATTTTATTGTATTTTAATGTGCGGATCTTCATTGATATGATCTCACTGCAGGCAATGATTCTATTGTAAATAGTAGATTTTGATTTTGCTTTAATTTTGATTTTATGCATGTTTTTTTATGTCCAGGCAATTTAACAATGTTAAGTGTGATCTTATTGTGTTACCTCGGGAAACTTCTATGTTTTTAATACTTTAAAATTTAGGGGGAGTAATAATTATAAGAGTTTTCTCAGAAAATCAAAATAAAAATTTTGAATTAAAAGGATGATGCTATATGTTCAAAGTATGTGTGTGGTTGATAATGTAAAATTTTGATGATGATAAAATAAACCTATATATGGAAAAGCTTCTTAGAAATGATGAAAACAAAAAAAATTGTTTATTTTGAGACTAAAATGAAGGGAAAATTAATTTTTGAAAATTTAAATTAAAATAAAAGGGGTTAAAATGATAGAAGTGAAAATTGAGGGTCAAAAATGTAATTTTATGGGAAAAATCCAAAATCCTGAAAATTGTTTGAATATTAGTACATGAACAGTGCTAATAAGTCTAAACAATGTTCAGATGAAAGGTGAAAAATGCAAGTGTTTTGAATATCATGTGTCTAAGCAGTGACCATAAGTCCTTTTTTGGTGTATGAGGAGTTTTCTGAATTTGTACAAGTGTTTAGAAGGTTCTCATAACCCATGCGTCTGAACAGTTGTCAACCATCTGAGAACTTAGGTAGATTTGTACAAGTGTTCATACGATTCTCATAAAACCATACGTCTAAAGAGTTGTCAACCGTCTGAGAAATCAGTCAAATTGGTTGTGTTAGACGACTAATCATTCCCATGCGTCTACACAGTACCAGACGGTTTGTGTAAAATGACCAAGTGTTGGACGTTTCTATAGTTACATGCGACTGAATAGTGCTCAACCGACTGAACAGTTCCCAACCGGATGAACAGTTCAGAACCGTCTAAACTGTCCCAAGCAGCTGAACAGTTGTCATGCGTCTAACCCCAAACGTCTAAACAGTGCTCATCTGTCTTAAATTTTACACTTAGTATATAAAGAACACTTCTCATTTTTCCATTCATTCACAACCCACAGCCTCAAACACTTAAACTCTGTCAATTCATTTTCACCCATTTCACTTAAAATCATCAATTGTTCTTGAAACATTCTTATTCCGAAAGTGTATATCAGTGATCTGCAAATGTAAGTTCAGTGAATAAATCATTAAATTTCAATTTTTAGATTCGAATTAGGTCAGATGGTTCTAGTCTGTTCAGACGTTTGAACCCTAAAATTTGAAAAGTTTCAAAAATGATGAATCAAACTGAATAAAAGAACTGAAATTGATCACATATTATTGATGTACACTGAATTTGGAACAGTTTGACATATGGAACTGGTGTTTTCATGAACATCGAGTTTAGGGTGTTCATCTTCATTCAAATGAAGACGATGAACAGTTTTAAAATTGAAAATATTTTTTTTATTAAAAAAATAAAAAATAATAAAAAAATCAATTAATTCATAAGAACTTAATTGAAATTAACTTTGATCAATATTAAGTGAATTAATATGTTTTTAAACTATAATACAACAAAGTGTAATCAATATAATTTTGACATAATTTTAATTAATTCTAGAAAATGATTACTTACACTTAATGTTAAATAAAATCTAAGTGTTTTAAAACATAATAATTCATGTATATCAATTCAAAGTTTAACATAATCAAATCATTTCAAATTCATCATCATAACTAAATTTGTGTGTTTGTTTGTGCAAATGGCAGAACTAAAGTTTGAGCCAAAGCACAATGTGGCTGCATTCTTAGAGGAAGATAGTAGAGAAGCCACTAGATATGACGAAATGATTAGATTCTTGCTGAGGACTAAATACGTCTATGCAATGTGTGCAAGGCCTCTCATTCATGCAAGACTAATTAAAAGATTCTGGAGAACAGCCAAAGTTGAAATAGATGAGGTTGGGAATAAAGTGGTGAGAGCATTTATCACCCATGATAGAATGCTTGAAGTCTCAGAGCAAGCCATAAGGATAGCTCTTAGGCTTGAAGATAAAGAAGCTGAAGATTTAGCTGAGTATATATTCAACAAATGTAGGGATGTATTCTTACAGATGGGTCACCCTGATCATTTCCCAAAGAAGCAATTCTATAGGGCAAGGGTGTATAATCACTGGAAATTACTATGCTATATCTTTCAGCAGTGCATGTCCAAGAGGAGTGCTGGTTGGGATTCATTCCATGTGGACATTGCATCACCCATCATTGCTTTAGCCACTAACAGGAGATTTTATATGGCTAAATGGATAATGAATGGATTCATCTTTAACTTAGAAAGAGGAAGGAGACATAAGTACTTGATGTATCCTAGGTTCCTTCAACTGTTGATTAGTGAAGATAATCCTGATCTATATGTTGATAGTGTGGAAGGTGATAAATTGCAATAGGAGTCCATATCTGAAGTAGTTTACAAAAGACTTGCAGTTATCATAGGTGCCCCAAACATTCCACTTTTTGACTACATAAGGAATGTTGTAATGGATAATGCGGACATCAATCAACAACACTTTCACTTGACTGCAGATGAGCCTATAGATCTAAATGATCTAATTGAAGATGTTATGGATGAGATGGTTGATGATACTGATAATGAAGATGATGATAATGAGGGTGATGATGCTACTGAGAGCTCATCAGAAGAAGATGATGATGGTGATGATAATGATGGTGCTGATGGTGCTACTAAAGCACATCACTCAGTTAACAGTAAGAGAGCTGCTTCTGATCATGTTTCTGAGACCCTTGACTTGGGTGAAGGAACATCTGCTGGTGTCATGCATGAGGAAACTATGAATGAAGCACAAGATGAAGAAGTAGATGTAAATGTGCATGCTGAAACTACTGTGCATGATGAAGATTCTAAAAAACAAATATTTGACTTTGATTTTATACAAGCAATGCTTTCAGAGCCTATTTTTCAAGGTACAACTTAAGAAGAAACTGAATATATACCAGTTATAACAGCACAAAACGTGTCTGTACAAACTGAAGACATCTTGGATGTGGATGAGCTTGAAAAACTGAAAGATGAAAATCTTGCTCAAGAGAGAATAATTAATGATTTGAAAGCTGAAAATGAAAAGCTAAAAGAGATGAACACATCTCTTGAGAATGAAATGAATAAGTTGAAAGAAGAAAATGAAAAGTTAAAGGAAGAAAATCAAAACAAGGATGAAAAGCTTGGGGTTTTTGCTAAAGATAAAGATGTCATCAAGAATTTTGAAGTGATGATAAGAGATTATGATCTTCTTGAAGAGATATAAGAAATTATTTGAAGAGAATGAAAGATTGAAAGAAGAGTTGAGTAAGTCAAAGGAATCTAAAAAACCAAACTCTCCGGAAATCGTGGTTATTTCTGAAATAATTCCAATTGATGTTGAAAAGATTTCTGAAATGGTGAAAGGTAAGAGAAAAATAGATGACATAGAAGATACAGTTCTAACTGAGTCTTCTACCAAATTGCAAAGGATTGAAAAGGTTGGTCAGGAAGAGATGCAAAGAGAACAAGAGCAATTTATTCAAGATAAAATTGGTGCTTTAGAAGACATTGAAGAAGAATATGGTGAAGACTGGTATGATGAGGTACTAGATGATGAAGACATAGATGAAGCTCAATTTGAAACAACTCTCTCTCCATTTGAGCCAGTTCAAGAACATGATGAAATTCCTTAAGATTTTGAAGATAGATATAATTATCTTGTGAGGATGAAATACAATAGGGTATTTTTGGATGAGCTGACAGTTTCTCAAATCAATGATGAATATGAGAAGTGTATAGCTGCTGAGTCTGTCGCCCCAATTGATCCAAATGAGATTGTCATTGAACATGGAGAATGGAATCGAGCTCAGGAGAGCATAAATATTGAACAAGTACCTAGATCAAAGCTGCATCATCCAGACCCAGAAGAAATGAGTATTCCAGCTTTAAGGTATTGGTTGTAGCCTCGAAGTTATCCATGGAAGAGATTAAAACAACTTCAATTTGTATCATTGAGAAATCTTGTCAAAAGCTTCCAGCAAACTGAGAAACAATCTAACAAAATGATTATTCTAGATACTGACAATCCTTATTATTTGGATATCACAAAGAGGACAAGAATTTTAAAGCCTCAAGAGATCAGACAAATGGCACAAAAGTCTAGTGCTCATCAGAGTAGACAAGAGCTGATTAAGATGTTCTCTAGTTCAGAAAAGCAAGTTTATAAAGGTTCAACTGTACAGAAAATTTTTTTTGATAGTGCCAGATCTACAGGTGACTTGGTAAGAAATGTCTTAAAAAAGGATAATCAGTTGCTGAATTGTTGAATGCAATGATTGCTCCTGATTTTACAAACCAAATCAAGGTCATTGCATGGAAGTATGATGGGATCTTTGATGCATTTTTGATTAAAAGAGTAAATGCTGTTTGTGATGTGTATCATTTTTACTCTAGCATCATTAAACTTCGGGTGCAGGATTTGAAAGAATTAAACAAACTACCTCTGATTAATCCATCTGGATCCAAACAAGGAGATATGTTTGTAGAACTTTTGAGGAGAGGATTAGCTAGAACAATTAATTTCCTTCAAACTCGATGTGATCAGGAAGATAAGGAATACTTTTCTATGCCAAAGAAGAATAAAAAGGTAAGGGGGTTACAGTCTGAAGAAGAACATTTTATGGTTGAATTTTATGACCAATATTTTGAAAAGGTTACAATCCCAGGATTAAAAGTGATAGATGGCACCCAAAAGTCCAAACCAATTCTTAGATGGTTCTATAACACAGAGACTTTTGAGCTTAAACTGGTCCGTAATCTCGAACACTGGGATAAGGACATGATTACACTGTTTGGTGCTTTTGAGCTAAAATTACTTCATCCAAGTTATATTTCGTTTCTATCAGTGCAAAAATTTGAGATGGTTTCTTCAGATGTCGCTGAGCAAGATAAGAAATATTTTCTTTCCATCATCAACGTGATGAATGCTGCTACTGAAAGAATATCACTATGAAAAGTTATTGCATACACCAACATTGTGAAGAAAGACATAAAGGATATAGAGTTCATGCTTATCTCAAGAAAAAGTGTATTGGAAGTATGTTAGGACCGTGTATTTATGGAGTACTAACTGATTCTAAAGTGAAACCAGATCAAATAGTGCGGTATCCTATTTGATTGGCGATCCAATCAGGGAGAACGTTAACAAGATCAAACCTAACAATTAGAAAATGTTAAGAACGAACTAGGAATGATCTGAAACGTTTTATGAACTTGGAAGGGACGAACAGGGCGCTCTGGGTCGACTAGGGTTATCAATATTCGAAGTGTTACGTTTTTCCACGAATTAAGTGGTATTTATAGGTTACAGTTCTCATTCGTACGACTAAGCCAAGCGACTGGCTCAGTCGTGCCACTGAGTCATACGATTGGTTCATTCGGACGACTGAGTCAGTCTTATGACTCAATCTTACGATTGACTCAATCACCTGGTTCAGTTGTGCGATTGGCCCATTCACATGGTCCAGTCGTGCGACTGAATCAAATTACTTAATTAAACACATTCTTGAACCTTTGATAGTTTAGAACTATGTCTAACACCTGTAAACCTATATAACATTGTCATATATGCGTGTAACAATAAATAATATAAATAGATATAACATCAAACAACCAACAAACAGATATAGAAGTGATTCTTATTAAATTGATTGAACATTACATATGTGTTACAAGAGGACGTTCTATTACATTTAAGTTCACTAGACTAGAACTGGGGACATGTGTACTAACAAACTCCCCCTTGGACCTAGTTCTATCTAGACTTTGACCTCTTTCTTGAATTCTTCAAATCTCTTCTTCCTATCTTTTATAGAAACCCCGGAATGAATATCAAGTGCGAAGCATAAACGCATAACATGTTGAAACTGAAGTGCTTGCTCAATATCTTGAGTGTCAAAAAATAGTGGCCACTTGTACAAGATGTATACATCTGAAGCAGACAAGTTTGTTTGCCACATAGGGTCGAATACCCTAATTGTCTCAACCTTCCCTTCCTTTTCCAAAACTATGACGGCCTCACCAGTACGCCAGTCATAATACCACCATTTAAAATGGGGTGCAAAATCTTGTGGCATTTCCCTCAATGGAATACGCGACATTGTGCGCGGAGGGTGCCATCTCAAGACCACCTTTGGTCTTCCTGAGGTGGGATCAACCTCTGTCTTATGAATCAACCTTCTGGGCTGTTGAGGTTTAAAATTGACCCACCTCATATGATACTCTTTCTTCAGAGCCTGCTCGATCCATCCAGACATCTTTCCTGGAACAGCATACAGGAGGTTCAAGTTGGCTAGACGGTTAAGCTCAAATCCCAGGAGAGTTTTCAGATCATGTGGGAATCTGAAATACTCTATTCCCCTCTCCCTCTTGATAGCATACACTTTGAGATCCTCAAAGTATGCCCAGCTTATAATTTTGCCAGACACCTTTTGATGCTTATTTATCTTGTAAAGCTTGGTGTAGGCATTTGACTTGTTTGGCGCACGCTGTTTCTTCATCTCCTCCAGGAAGGCTATCCATTCAGCCTTTTTGGATGCTAGATCAGCATCATCTGCCTGAAGAGCTTCTTCTATGGCTGCTTTCGCAGCTGTCATCTCCTCGACCTTATCGAAGATACTACTGTCAAATGTTTCCCCCTGATCTGGTAGAACTTCGCCTTTGGCGTTCGTATACGGGGAATAGCGATCAGCAGTGATGTCCTCAATCTCCACTTCATCGACGTCTTGTAGTTCCTCGTCACTGACTATGTCGACCTCAAGAGCATTTTTTACCAGCTCGTCAGGATTCAGACTAAACAGTTCAGCAATCTGTTCATCTGTTAAATCGTGTATTATCTCCCCCTCTTCAGCAGTGTAACTGATAGATCGTTGTACGATCCCTTGTAAATCGAGGATCATCGTCAATTTTGAATCGATGTGACGAAGGGGCACAACGTCGTGCTCATCAACTTGTTTAGCTAAACCTGTTCAACAACCAAATACAGTACAAGTAAGTATACATTAAGCACAGAACAGATGTTGATTTAACCTTTTAATTTTATATACATAGAACAGAATTTGATACAAGATTTCAAGTACAAAGTATAAATAATAAATAAACATCTAATCTTGAACTTTGCCTTGAATCTGAGCTGGATCTTCAGTAGATTGGGAGGAAGACGGAGCAGACGAAGAAGCCCTCTGATCTTGTTTCCTTGTGGTTCTTTGTGCGTGCTCAGGATCAGAGGGAGATGTAGGTGCATCTCTGTCATCGTCATCATCATCTTTGTCATGTGAATCTTTGTCACCCTCCTCGTCACCATCTTCATCATCATCCTCGTCATCATCATCCTCATCATCATCATTCTCATCATCATCATCATCACCTTCATCACCATTTCCCTCTCTTATCTTAAGTGGATCAGCTTGAGACCCTTTCAGCTTGAGCATAATCTTCTTATTTGCAGACTCCAACTCCTCTAACTTTTGAGTCGACAGGACATTCCGTTTCAGGAGTTGGGCAATCTGAGTTGCTTGAGAAGCATTTTGCTCCTCAAGCTGAAGCAGCCTCGCTGTCTTCTCAGTTCTAACTGGGAATCATGCTTGATATGATACGTAACGTACTTTGATTATCAACTTCAGTCGGTGCATCCATGACGATTGTCAGTATACTTATCCACTTAAATCCATACACAGACTTTTGACACGCATTGGTGACGAATTAAGTTATATTATTTCAACCAACATTTGTGGTTCCCAAGCTTATATGGTAATCAATATTCCTTAGAGGACTTTCGAGCGGTCTATAGGTATTTTAACAAGAATAGACTATTCTTAGAGCTTTCAAAGAGAAGCCAAGCCTCAGGTCGGTGCCATCGCACAGCAGAGAGGCGGCAAACAACAATGAATTCTAGAATATGTAGGTTATGCTTATCCTCAGGTCAGTGCCATCGCACAGCAGATGGGCACACAACCTATCGCCTTGTTAGAGCATTTCTTATTTTCTTTTTCACATAACGCACCAACAACGTTTTGTTATCAGCTTGATTGCGCTTGTATTCACTTTTTTTGTTGCTCTTTTTGTGGTCACTCGCACACCTTTGGTGACGTTTATAATTTGCTCGTTATCCCTTATTGGAAATAACTGATTGTGTTAACCAGTGATAAGATCGGACCCCACAGTCGGTTGAACCATTTAGTTTAGATTGAGTTCACCAACGACGTCTACTCGTCTATTGTGTTGAATCTACCGACACATCGTATCGTGAACTAGCACCTCCCTAGATCAACTTTCTCCGGGTAATTACAGTAACACACAAGCGTACTATCATTTTCCCAATCTTGTTAGACTTAGAATCCTCTGACTAACAATTTTTTGTGATTTAATGAACCTAAAATTCTAAAAAATGTAAAATCTTTTTGGTGTTCCAAGTAACTAGATGCCTGTGTACTATCACTTTCCATTTCGTAGAATTACAGTCTCGTCTATGTTGTTTTTGCCTTTTAGATTATCTGCCCTTCCCCCTTTTTTATTTCTTTTTATTTTTTATTTTTGAGTAAATAAATACTGAGTTTAACCTAATCTCCCCCTAAAATTCTAAAACAGAAAATCTTTTTGTGTTTTTGGATTTTTATACGACAGGAAATTAAAAATTAAAAATAAAAAATAAAAAAATAAACTTAATGTTGGACTATGTATCTGTGTCGTCAGAGATAATGTCACTTTTCTTTTTCACGCCGTTGACCTCTAACAAGTAGAAAACTCTGGGTTTATCAAACGGTTTAGTGTAGAGGTCAGCATGTTGGAAATCCGTGTTTATTTTTACCACATCTATTAATTGTTTTTCATAGTAGTCGCGTATGAAATGATACTTTATGCCTATGTATTTAGTTTTAGGGTGTTGGACCGGATTCTTAGTGACATCTATGGCAGCAGAGTTATCAACATAGATAGGGGTGTTCGAGAATTGCAAACCGTAGTCTCGCATTTGCTGTTGGATCCAGATAATCTGAGAGCAGCAGCTTGCGGCAGCAACGTATTCAGCTTCACAAGTTGATAAGGCAACCGAGGCCTGCTTCTTGCATTGCCACGTGACTAATCGCCTTCCAAAAACTGACACCCTGCTGATGTAGACCTGAATTCATTTTGCATCCACCATAGTCGGAGTCACTATATGCCATGAGCTCAAAGTCATCGTCATGAGGATACCACAACCCCAGTGGTGGTGTACCCTTCAGATAATGGAAGATTCTTTTCACCCCGATCAGATGATTTACTTTCGGCTTTGCTTGATATCTGGAGCATAAACATGTGGCGTACACGATATCTGGACGGGAGGCAGTGAGGTACATCAGAGATCCGATCATCCTACGATACATAGTGGCATCCACCAAATCCCCATTCTCATCAGGAGCCACATCATGATTTGTGGGGAGAGAGGGGTACCGGCAATATTGACATTTTCCATATCAAACCTACTCAGAATGTCACCGACATACTTAGTCTGATGCAGGAAAATACCGGTTGAAGTTTGATCCAATCCAAGGAAGAACTTCATTTCTCCCATGGTACTCATTTCAAACTCTGCCTTCATCACAGATTCGAATTCTTTGCACAACTCTTCATTTCTGGAACCGAAGATGATGTCATCCACATAGATCTGCACCATAAGCAAATCACCAAACTTTTCTTTAATGAACAACGTACAGTCAATTACACCCCTGTGAAAGCCGTGTTTCAACAGATGGGTGGAGAGCTTTTCATACCAAGCTCGAGGAGCCTGATGTAGCCCATACAGAGCCTTGTCTAACTTGTAGACTCTGTCCCGATGATAGGGATCCTCGAATCCCTCGGGTTGACTGATGTATACCTCCTCACGGATTTCCCCATGAAGGAATGCACTCTTCACATCCAACTGATAAACTTTGATCTTCATATACGATGCATAGGCAAGAAATATCCGAATTGCTTCCATTCGTGCCACCGGTGCAAACACTTCATTGTAGTCGACTCCCTCGACTTGTCTGAATCCCTGAACAACCAATCGTGCCTTGTTTCTGATAACAACACCTTGGTCATCCTTCTTGCACTTTAGTACCCATTTGGTACCAATCACTTTTACTCCTTTTGGCCTGTCAACGAGTGTCCATACACCAAGTTTCTTGAACTGTAGAAGCTCTTCTTGCATCGCGTTGACCCATGCTTCATCTTTGAGGGCGTCGCTGACGTACTTAGGCTTGATTTATGAAACAAAACATGAGAAAGCCCGTCATTGACATATCCCTTTTCCATGACTGCAGCATAATCAGCAGAGTACAGCTGATTTCGTGTCTGCACACTGGACTGAATATCCCCAATGATAGACGTGGGGGGATGATTCACACTGATCCTAGTCACTGATGTTGTAGGAACAACAACTTCAGAATCCAAGTGTGTGTCTACTGGTTCAGTATCCGGATTTCCCAATGCCGGTTCGGCAGCTGACAAGCTAACGTCTTGATTTACATTATGCTCACTGTCTGGTTCAGCTGCCTCTTCATCATCTGATGAATCATCACTCTCATCCTGAGCATGAGCTGAGGAACCTGAAGCACCATCTGCAGGTGTTGTGTTGCTTGAATCCAGATTTCGTGTATTTAGAACATCGTACATCATCTGAGTAGCAATCACATCATCCGAATCAAGCTGAGGAAGATTAAAGGATTTGAAAAAGCCATCATAATCAAAGAATGATGATGGACCTTTTCCAGCAGGGGGTGGTGTATCTTTGCACATCTACGTTGCACTACACTTCAACCTGACCTGTCGAGTTATTGTAAACTCGTTTGTCTGGTATGCTGTATCCTAGAAAAATCCCTTGATCAGCTTTCTCATTAAACTAGCCTTCCTGAGACTTCTTCAACAGGGTACATGGAGCTCCAAATGGTTCCAGATATCCCAAGTTAGGTTTTCGCTTCTGAAGTAACTCATAGGAAGTCTTGCCATGCCTTTTGACTACTAATACACGGTTAAGTGTGTAGCAAGCATTTGCAACTGCTTCATTCCAGAACTGTACTGGAAGCTTAGAATCTGCCAACATTGTCCTTGCAGTCTCGATCAAGCTCCGATTCTTTCATTCTGCAACACCATTCATCTGTGGCGTGTATGCTGTGGTGAACTGATGAACAATTCCCTTCTCCTTGCAGAAAGCATCCATCCACTGATTCTTGAACTCTATGCCATTGTCTGAACGAATCTTCTTAACCTTCAGGTTGTAGAGTGACTCCAGTGTCGTGACTAGCACCTTGAATGATTCAAACATTTCTGACTTAGCTTTCAGAAACATCACCCAAGTAAAGCGTGAGTAGTCATCTATGACTACAAAGCAGTACCAGTCTCCTGCTATACTCTTCGTGCTTACGGGACCAAATAGATCCCTGTGCAGTAGCTCCAGGGGCATCTCTATAGAATTGACATGATTGGTCTTGTGAGATTTCCTGGTCTGCTTTCCCTTCTTGCATGAGACACAAAAATCAGGAAGTTTGAAGTTCTTCACAGTAACTCCATCAACTAAGTTGTTATGAATCAGATGATTCATCTTCCAATGATTAATGTGTCCCATTCTTCTGTGGCATTAGATGGATTCCTTCTGTGTTGCTTTGGATAAGAAACACTGAAATGTAGACTCAGAGGAAGAAGCATTAGACATATCCAATACATATAAATCATTGTACCTGGATGCTGACATTAAGACCTGCTCCTCTGAAATCTCCATCTCTTTCTTCAGTATGTAACAATTGCGATTGTCAAACATCACTTTGAAGCCCTTGTCACATATCTGAGACACTGAAAGCAGATTGTTTTCTAATTTTTGTACAGAATTTACATTGTCGAATCTTACCTTTGCATTACCTACTTCGCCTTGAGCGGTAATGTATCCTCCTTTGTTACCAGCAAAGGAAACGTGTCCCCCTTTAATTTGTTTGACATTGAAAAGGAGAGACTTATTTCCTTTCATGTGCTTGGAAGCTCCGCTATCTACAATCCATGTATTGGTAGTAGCACTGTAGCGGACAACCTGCATATAATTGAAAAAAATTAGTTAAGGAGGGGGACCCAAGCGTTAACTGGCTTGGGTTTCCCAGAGGCATCACACATTATGAACTCTACCCACTGTCCTTTGTCAGTTGGTGGGACCTCAACCTTCAGTTTGTCACTGCTATCAGACACATCAGACATTTTAGCTTTCCACATACCATCTTTATGAAAAGATTGTTTGTGATAGACAGTGGATTGATAAATAGTTTGAACCTTTGTTTTAGTTTCCAAAACTGGTTTAACCTCATGCATCACAGACTTGCCAATGACTTGTCTGTGTTGGATGTGGTGTTGAGGAGATGTGTAAGACCTAGCAGGTGTGTTAGACCTAACAGGGGTCTTAGATCTCTGTTTTAGGAACTGAGTAACTTCTTTGTCCAGTTCAACTTTAACCCTAGGTGTCTGATAGCGGGGACAACTAGAAGATATGTGACCCTGTTTACCACAAGCATAACAGGATCTCCTTTCAAAGGGACTAGAAGATCTCTTGTGGGGTGGGGAGTAGACCTCAGGTATGTGCTCTTTGGTCTTGGTCTTTTGATGTTCACCTTCCTTGACAAACTTAACTTGTTTAACATTATGATTTATTTGCCTTTGAAGATGAGTGTTATCTTTCTTAACTGGTTTACTTTGAGTGGGTTTGGAAATCTTGGATTGTGTGTTAGTAGACTTAGAACCCAACCCAAGAGATGCTTGAACATTCTCTTCCACCCTTTTTTCATTTCCACTTGTGCCTGAAGTTGAGGGTTTCTAATCAGCACCCGAAGACACAGTCTTAACTACTATGTCCGGGTCACTGACCAGAGGAGTTGTCACCACATGATCTTTAATTGGATTATTATTGATTGGACATTGTTTGGTGTTCAAAAGAATCCCATGTGGTGGGCGCACAACTTTATAACCCAATCCCTCCCCGTTGTTGCGTTCCTTAACCAAGTTTTTCAAAATATGCGAGGAGCTCGAAAGACTATGAAGTTTTTGTTTTAAAGATTCATTTTCAACTTGTAAAACTGCTTTATCCTTTTTAGTTTCTTCAATGGTCTTTAAATAGAATTTAATATCATTCTCTTAGTTGAAGGCAACAACTTCAGTCTTTTTTAATTGTTTCTTTAATGCCTCAACCTTTTCCTTGTAACTGTTTTCATTTTGTTTTAAAACTTTGTTTGCCTCTGTGCACAATTTTAAGTCCTTTACTAAGTTATCATTGTGATCTAATAACCTAGCAAATTTTAAGTCAATGCTTTCCCTAAATTTTTCACATTCAACACATGCATGTTTAGCAAACATTTCATCTTTTGATTCTACCTGTGCAGATATGGACGTTCCGGCCATGAAAACATTTTGAGACTGTGGTTGTGCTTCAGATTAAGCATTCAGCTCATTCCCAATGATTTGGTTAACAGCAGCTAAATCTCTTCCATTTCAGCAGTATCAATCTCAGCTGAGCTCTTCCCCTCACTTGCTGAGTCTTCATTCAAATCTTCAACTGATGCTATGTTGGCTTCACTGTCAGATAAGAATCGGAAGGACCAATCCTGTCCTTCATCACCTTGAGCAACCATAGCTTTGGAGTCACTGCTTGTTGGAGCTATCTTTTTCTCCTTATCTTGTTTGTTGAAAGATGAGAATGGATTCCCATTGCCAGTCTTCTTCGGTTTGACACATTCCCTCTTGAAGTGGCCTTTTTCTCCACAGTTGAAGCAAGTGACATTGGACTTGTCAAACCCAAATGTAGTATCTTTGGTAGCCAGTAGATTCTGTCCCGTCTTTTTCACAAACTTCTTAGCTCGTCGCACAGCACTTGCTAGAGCCCACATTATATCCATCCGTTCCAGCTCATTTTCATCCACCTGCTCGTAGTCTTCATCAGCCAGGTGGCAGTTTCCAATCTTCTCGGCCACTAAACCATCATAGGAATGAACTACCGCAGCAAGTAGATCCATGTGCTCCTTCATAACTTCCACAGTTACTTTTTCCAAATTTTCAGTCATTAACTTCGTGAGTAACTATAGGACTTTGTAGAACCCCAGATGCACCATGTGACTCACTAGCAGATGATGAGCCTTGATCAGTAGATGGTGATGCATTTGATACAATAGCAGTTTGTAGAGGAGCGTTGGAGGTTTTGGATGTAGAAGTCGAAGTAGGAGTAACATTGTAGAGTGATAGATCTTGAGTGTAAGCTCCTTTCTTCGTTCGGTACTTGTGTCGCACCTCTTCCTCTCTCAGTTTCAGGATGAAGTCATTAATATCCAAAGTCTCCAAAACTGAGTTATAGCGTAAAGTGGGAATAAAGGAATCCCACTTCTCTGGTAGACCCTTAGCCAAGCTTGTAACTTTATCTTCTTTAGACGTCTTAACCCCATGAGTGTGAAGTTCACTCATCAGATGGTAGAAGCGATCAATGATCTCATCCAAGCTTTCATTCCCAATAGACGAGAAGTTGTAAAACTCTTTCTTCAACGCTTTAGCCTTCAGTGACTTAAGTGCTGAATTGCTATCGTATCTCTTCTCAAGAGCGTCCCATAACTTTTTTTCTCTGTTTGTGCTCTGAGTATTGATGGAAGATGTCTTTGGGAATCGACTGTGTCAACATTGCATAAGCTTTCTTTTCAGCATTATAGGCAACCTTTTGTGCATCACTTAGTCCACTTAAAGTCAACGGTATTCCATCAGCACCAACGGGCATGTTATATCCAGTCTCAATCGAGTTCCACAAATTTGTATCAACACCATTTAGATGAATTTCAAATCTTTGTTTCCACTGAGGAAATTCATCAATAGATAGTAGTTAAGGTGGTTTATTGTGGTTTCCAATTTCATTTTCCAGTAACAGAAGGTTCTGAATCCTAGAGTCCTTACTGGCTGAGAAGGCAAAATTTTCGGAGTCCATTTTGTCTTAGTTTAAACTTGAAGAGTGAACTGTTTGAGCGACTGGAGAGTACGACTGAGAGGCGACTGACACAAACAGTGTACGATTGAACTTAATCGTACGACTGGACAGGCGATTATGACACTTGAGCGATTGGACAGACCGGCTGACACAACCGGGCGATTGAGCAAGCGACTGAGTTCAAACGTACGATTGAACTAGGCGACTGGACTTCAGTCGTACGATTGAGTTAATCGTGTGACTGAGACTGCTGAAACCGAGGTTTTTCACACATTTTGACCTAAAACGCAAGTTTTTACACCCTAGACGGCTGAAACTCGAAAAGATTGAATTTTCAGAACATGCACACATAAAAACTTTATTTTGATAAGAAAGAATGGATCTTTTCACTTAAAAACGCCGACTTTTTCAAAAACAGGACTGAATCCACGAAGAATCAAGAGCCATAGCTTTGATACCACTTGTTAGGACCGTGTACTTATGGAGTACTAACTGATTCTAACGTGAAACCAGATCAAATAGTGCGGAATCCTATTTGATTGGCGACCAATCAGGGAAAACGTTAACAAGATCAAACCTAACGATTAGAAAACATTAAGAACGAACTAGGAATGATCTGAAGCGTTTTATGAACTTGGAAGGGACGAACAGGGCGCTCTAGGTCGACTAGGGTTATCAATATTCGAAGTGTTATGTTTTTCCATGAATTAAGTGGTATTTATAGGTTACAGTTCTCATTCGTACGACTGAGCCAAGCGACTGGCTCAGTCGTGCGACTGAGTCATACGATTGGTTCATTCGGACGACTGAGTCAGTCTTATGACTTAATCATACGATTGACTCAATCACCTGGTTCAGTTGTGCGATTGGCCCATTCGCATGGTCCAGTCGTGCGACAGAATCAGATTACTTAATTAAACACATTCTTGAACCTTTGATGGTTTAGAACTATGTCTAACACCTGTAAACCTGTATAACATTGTCATATATGCGTGTAACAATAAATAATATAAATAGATATAACATCAAACAACCAACAAACAGATATAGAAGAGATTCTCATTAAATTGATTGAACATTACATATGTGTTACAAGAGGACGTTCTATTACATTTAAGTTCACTAGACTAGAACTGGGGACATGTGTACCAACAAAGTATACTCGAAGGAAAGCTCAAAACCTATCGAGTTATACGCCAATATCGACATCACTGGACTATCTCAAGAAAAGGTGTATTGGAAGTATACTTGAAGAAAAGGTGTATTGGAAGTATACATTTGATCCTATCAAAGTGTATTAATAATTAAAATTTAATATTTCAGAAATACTAATATGAACATTGTTAATTATTATAGAAATGGCCGCAAACAATAATGCTACCACCCTGACCGTCCATACCCTATCACTGAGAACTATCTTAGAGAGGGATCGTCTTAACCATAATAACTTTATGGACTAGTTTCGAAACTTGAGAATTGTTCTCAAGCTATAGAAAAAGGCCTATGCCCTTGACGATCCCATTCCTGACCAACCCGACCCCGAGGATGTTGAGGCCTATAACGATTTGCTTCAGTACACTGAAGATTCCATGCAGGTTTCCTGCCTCATGTTGGGAACTATGATTCCCGAACTCCAAAAGGATTTGGAGCATCATGGGGCATGTGACATGATTACCCAGTTGAAAGAAATATTCCTTCAACAAGCTAGGGTAGAGCACTTTAAAACGGTTCGACCGCGTCATGCATGTCGCATAGAAGAAACCCAATCAGTATCATCTTATATACTTAAGATAAAAAGCCACATTGATTGCCTCAAGAGGCTTAACTATCATGTCTCAAAGGAGTTGTCCACGGATTTGATCCGTAATGGCCTAACTAAAAAGTTTGAGACATTCATAATGAATTACAATATGAACGGGTGGGACAAGAGCATTGGTGAGCTTCACGCAATGCTCAAAACAGCCAAGGCAGGGAAGGGTAGAAAGGTTCTACCTGTTCTCTCAATCAATAAGGGAGGCTATAAGAAAAGGCCATTCCCCGATCCCAAGGCAAATGTTGCCAAAGAAAAGGGGTACATCAAAGGCAAGGGGAAGGGAAAGGCTAAAGCGGAACCTCCAAAGCCTAAGCTTAAGAAGCCTAAGGTAACGGAGAATTATCGATGCTTTGAGTGTGGTGAGATAGGACACTGGAAAAGGAATTGTCCATACTATCTCAAAGAGTTGAGAAACAAGAGGGATGCTGGGCAAACCTCAGGTACAACTTTCATGATTGATATTGGTTTAAATGTTATTTATTCAAACACATGGGTAGTGGATACCGGATATGGAACTCATATTTGCAATTTGTTGTAGGGGTTCAAAAGAAATAAGCACTTCAAGAAGGAAGACACAAGTCTCTACATGGGCAACGGAGCAAAAGTTGATGTCGAAGCCCAAGGAGACTGTATTTTGAAACTATCAAATGGTTTGGAAGTTGTTCTTAAAAATATTTTGTATGCTCCTAGTTTGACTAAGAACATAATTTATGTTTCCCTTTTAATGCAATGTGGTTATGAATAAAACTTTGTAAACAATGGTATTTATGTTTGTATGGATGATGTATTTTATTTTAAGGCTATGCTTTTAATGGTATCTATGAATTCATTCATGATAATTCATTCTTTAATAACTCATTCTACCTAACAAGCACTAAGAAACTTAAAATGGGTTTAAGTGATTCATATCTTTGGCATTGTCGTCTTGGTCACATAAACAAGAATAGGATTCAAACACTTCAAAAGAATGGCATTTTGAAAACAAATGAAAATGGTTCATTTGATAAGTGTGAATCTTGTTTATAAAGTAAGATGACCAAGTCGCCCTTTAGTGGTACTAACGAGAGGGCAAAAGACTTATTGGGAATCATACATTCGGATGTATGTTGTCCTTTTAAGACAATGACAAGAAATGGTGAAAGATACTTTATTGCTTTTACTGACTATTACAGTCGCTATGGTTATGTGTACTTGATGACACACAAATATGAAGCTTTTGAAATGTTCAAAATCTTCAAGAATAAAGTAGAAAATCAACTCAACAAATCTATCAATGTTCTTCGTTCAGATGGAGGAGGTGAATATGTCAGTGAGGCTTTTCAGGATCATCTAAGAAGTTGTGGGATCGTCTCACAACTTACTCCACCCGGAACACCATAACATAATGGTGTGTCTGAAAGGAGAAACCGAAACCTATTGGATATGGTTCGATCTGTGATGGCTATAGGCTCAACCTCTATCATTTTGGGGTTTCGCATTGCTCTCTGCGGCTCGTATTTTGAATATATCCTCAATCAAGAAAGTGGATTTGACACCTTTTGAAATATGGCATGGAAGAGTTCCATCGCTATCATATTTAAAAGTATGGGGTTGTGAAGCTTATGTTAAGCTAAATACCCAAAACAAGTTGGAAAGTCGTTCCACTAAGTGTATATTTGTTGGATATCCCAAAGACTTTATAGGATACTACTTCTTTGATCCAATAGAGCAAAAGGTATTTATTGCTCGAAAGGCAGAGTTCTTGGAAGCTAAGTTCCTTATGGAAGGAATGACGTATAGAACAGTGGAATTTGATGATGATCCAGATCCATAAGCCGATACATGTTTGGTTGACACTAGCAATCAACAAGAGGTTGTTGATGATGATCAAGAGGTTGATCAATACACACAAAACGTTCGCAGATCTGATAGAGTTAGCATTCCACCCAAAAGATATGGATTTTTCATGAATGGAAGCTACGTGGTTGACTCCGATGAGCCAAGTACACACCATGATGCAATGTCCAATTCGGATTGTGACAAATGCTGGAAGCCATGAACGCAGAGATGCAATTTATGTATGACAATCAAGTTTGGGAATTGGTTGACCCTCCACTTAACTCCAAACTGGTTGGATGCAAGTGGGTTTTCAAGAAGAAAACGGATATTCATGGAAACTTGGATACTTATAAAGCAAGACTTATGGCAAAAGGTTTCACTCAAACTCACGGGGTCGATTATGATGAAACCTTCTCACCTGTGGCAATGCTAAAGTCAATTAGGATATTATTTGCCATAGCTGCTCATTATAACTATGAGATTTGACAAATGGATGTCAAAACCACTTTTCTTAATGGACATCTCAAAATACTGTCCATATGGTTCATCCTGATGGTTTTGTCAATCCACGACATCCTAATAAAGTATGCAAGTTAAAGAGATCAACCTATGGATTGAAACAAGCTTCGAGAAGTTGGAATCAACGTTTTGATGAAGAGATCAAGAAATTTGGTTTCATCAAGAACACTGACGAGGCTTGTGTATATAAGAAGGCTAGCGGGAGCATAATTATTCTTAGAGTTGTACGTTGATGACATACTACAATTTGGAAATGATATTCCAACCTTGGAAGGTGTTAAACCCGGCTTGAAAGTTGTTTTTCCATAAAAGATCTCCGTGAAGCCACTTTATTTTGGGAATAAAGATCTATAGGGATAGATCGAGGAGGTTGATAGGTTTAAACCAAAGTGCATATATTGATAAAATCTTGAAAAGGTTCAAGATGGAAAACTAAAAGAAAGGTATGGTACCTATTCAAAGAGGGACAATATTGAGTACATCTCAATGTCCAAGCTCAAAGGATGAGCAAGATCGTATAAAGGACATCCCATATGCGTCTGCTATAGGATCCATCATGTATACGATGATATGCACTAGACCGGACGTGTCATGCGCGTTAAGCATGACAAGCAGATATCAGCAGAATCCAGGTAGTGACCATTGGATGGCTGTTAAAAATATATTGAAATACCTTAGGAGGACTAAGGATATGTTTCTAATATAGGGATCTGATGAAGAGGAACTCATTGTAAAGGGTTACACGGATTCGAGTTTCTAAACTGATCGAGATGATTCTTGATCATAATCAGGGTATGCCTTCATTAGAATGAAGGAGCAGTGTCTTGGAAGAGTTCAAAACAGGACGTGGTAGCGTTGTCCTCTACAGAATCCGAATACATAGTCGCCTCATTAGCAGCTCAGGAAGCTGCATGGATAAAGAAATTTATTGCCGATCTAGGGGTGGTCTCTACCATTCAAGACCCCCTAGAAATCTTTTGTCATAACGAGGGTGCGATTGCTGAAATCAAGGAACCCCGTGCGCATCCAAAGACTAGACATATTGAGCGGAGATTCAACTACATAAGGGATGAAGTTGGAAAAGGAAAGATATGCATTCGTAAACTTCACACCGATCAAAACATTGCGGATCCACTCACGAAGCTCCTTGAAAGGGCAAAGCATGAAGTTCATACTTGTGCCTTAGGACATTGATATTCTAGTTATTGGATTTGATCAGTTTAGTATTTAAAAGTTTGGAATAATTTTAAAATTTAACTCTTTTATATATTTGTGATATTTTGAATTATGTTCTTTCTAGCATGTTTACATCCATGAATATTTTTATTATTCTAAAAGTCCGTAGTCGGTCATGTTTGTGGGAACAAATATGATGTAACACTTGAAATTTTATAAACAAAGAAAGAAAGGATAAATGTAGATAAAAGAAGGAAGTGTGAGGTAACCCAAATTTGAGGGGTTAAAAGTGTCCAAAAGGACAAAAGTTTAAAAGTTGGTGAATAAAGGTGATGGCCGCCCATGTTGCCTGTTTACACTTCTTCTCATTCGGATTTAGAGAGAGAAACAACAGAGAATTCTGATTTTAGAGAGAGAAACAAGAAGAATTCGAAGTGTAAGGTAAGGATTTGTGTTTTAAGTTGTTCTTAGTCGGCTTATGCCTCGGTTATATGCTCATATGTGTTATGGCATGGACGTTTGTGTATTTTTAGTGGGTTTAGGTGTTAAAAACGGCTGGGAAATTCAAGAGAAGGGTTCAAACCCGAAAGCAGCTAAGGTGAGTTTCTAGAACCCCCTTTTAACATGTTTTTAACGAACTTTAGGGCTGGAAAATGCATGTGAACTTATTTTTATGAAAAATGGGTTTTCACCCGTATGTCTGCGTGAATGTGTATACAGGTGGGTATAAATTTGGGGGCATATATGTGTGTATGAACATGTTATGATGCTTAGCATGATGATACTAAGCTTAGATCATGATTTAGGATGATTTGGGACTGATTTATGATGTTTAGGTGAAAGTTAGTTAGCCAACCGTCTAAACAGTGGACCATGCGTCCAACGGTTGAATTTTCTAAGTGTACCCAACCACCTCAAAAAGCCCATGCGTCTGAATAGTGCTCAACCGCCTAAACAAGCTCATGCGTCTAAGTGGAAAATGGCTAAGTGTAAGCCCAAACACCTGAATAGTGCCCATGCGTCTGAATAGGCCCATGCGCCTAAGTGAAAACTGACTAAGTGTAGGCCAAAACGTTTGAATAGTGCCCATGCGTCTAAATAGGCCCATGCATCTATGAGAAAAGTGAGTAAGTATAAGTCCAGATGTCTGCATAGTGGAAAAATGTCTGAACAGGGCAGAAACGCCCAAATAGTGCCCATGCGTCTAGACACCTAGAATATTTTCTGAAATTTCAGGAAAAAGCAGAAAGTCTAGGGTTTGACCAAATTTGACTTATGGGCAATAAATACCCATTTTAAGCCTGATTATGGATGTTTTAGGGTTATGGAATGTATGATGATGTTATGTTTATGTATGATGTGTTTTCTTATGCTCCTTATTATGTATTATTCCGTGACTCACGTATTACGAGTATGAGATGAAGGTGAAGTATTATGTAACGTAAAGTGGAAGTTAATGTTAACGATATGAGAAGCATAAAGAAAGAATAAATGCATGCATTAATGAACGAACGAACGTAAGAAAAGTCTTGCAAGCAATGTATGGACGTTCACACCCAATGAAGGGTGTTAGCTCAACTGTGTGCGGGTTAGCTTCCCCGGAAGGATGCACACTGGGGTCTAATCCTTGTGATTGACCAAATGTATAGGATCTTGCTGCTTACCCCGGTGTTGTGGTCAGGCCACCGGGCACAATGTATGGGATTCTATTTATAGACTTCGGCCCAGTACCCGCTTTATGCATGACGGTGGGTATAGCACATGGTGTTGATCCGAATGAAGTTACCCTGGTACTGTGGTCAGGCCACCGAGCACAATGCATGGGAGTCTAATTATAGACTTCGGCCCAGTACCCGCTTTATGCATGACGTTGGGGTATAGCCCGTGGCATTGGCCCAGAATGTAAGAAAGATAATGAATGATAATGATGACGTATGATGATGAATGAACAAAAGTTAATGAACGATGATGAAGATAACAATAAGATTATCTATTTGTACGTATGATGTATGGTCACATATGAAAGTAAAAAACGGTTTTGAAGGATAAGTGAAGTATTTTGTTTATAAAACTAGAACTCACTCAGCAACGTTGACTTTTATGTATTTTCCAGTTACCAGGTAAGACTTGTTGAGGATGGCACGGGGCAGCTACTTGGCATTTTTGGGATGGCACGGGGCAGCTACTTGGCATTTTTGGGATGGCATCCATTTGTATAATAATGATGTTTTTGTGATGTAATGCAAATTATGATATTTTGTAATGGTTAACTACATTGTATTATTTTGCAAAAGCATTCATTAATATATGAAATGGTTGTAATTAATTTCCGCTGCGATGTTTTTAACTAAATGTTTATGTTTTATGGGCGATGAATGAACAACTGTGAGGTGCCCGGGATCGGGACCTTACATGTTGGTATTAGAGCCAAAGTTTAAGTGAAATGGGTAAATATTTTCTAAAGAAACCTGAACTTAAACTGAGAACGGGACAAAGGGAAGGGATGCCAGTCCAACTAGCTACGTGCCATCATGTAGTTTCTTTAATGTTAATTGGTATTATAAGCGCATGTTATTTGATCTGTTTGCCCTTAGTAGATTTAGATACTGATGTAGTCAGGATAGGAAATCCTTGGGGTATGAAAAGTAAAGTAAGTGGCTAATCATAACTGGCCACTGTAATTAGGGACTTATTATACTTAACATAAACTGAGCTATTAATTTGAATGACTGTGTTAGTTTTTGAATCTTATAGCGATTAGGAATGGCAGGAGGTAGATTTTCTAAGGCTTCACGAGGCGGAGTCAGGGAGGACGTGGTGCTGAACCACGGGCCACAAGAGGAAGGTCCAGGGTTGAGAAGGTGACCTATGAGGAGCCTGAGACCCCTCATCCGGAGGGTTGAGATGAGAGTGCTAACATAAGGGCCTCAGTGAAGGAAGCTATTGTTCAAGAGGTGCATCAGGTCATGCAGACGATATTACAGTCTATGGTGACCGAAGTGATAAAGGCGGTACAGGAAGGAGAACCAAAAGAGAGGAACAGGTCCTCGAGAGGACAGGAGCAACCGGAAACTGAGACGGTCCTCTCCGATGATGAGGAGGAGGAAGAAGAGCCTGTGCAGGAGACGGTACGAGGTTGTTACTACGGGGCGTTTCAAAGATGCACGCCCCTACTTTAGATGGTAATGACATTGCTGCTGCTGCTCACCGGTGGGTGAGGGAAATGGAAGTTGTACTTGATGTCAGTGAGTGCCGGGAAGAGCAGAATGTGAAGTTCGCTACCCACTCGTTTGTAGACTCGGCCTTGTGCTGGTGGGACAATATTGTCCAAGCCAAGGCTAGCAGGGCTATCGGGAGAATGAGGTGGCCGTAGTTGAAGAGGTTGGTGATTGAGGAGTTTTGTCCTCATAAGGAGATAGACAAGGTTGAACGGGAATTCCTGCAGTTGGAGGCGGGAACCATGATGCATCAACAATACACCACCATGTTTAATGAGATGGCACAGCTGGTGCGGGATCAAGTGACGCCTTTGTCACGAAAGATTAAGAGGTATATCCAGGGTTTGCCGGTAGACATCCGCAGACACATGACCACCGCCCGACCAAACACGTTCAGGTCAGCGGTTGACCTGGCAGGGAGATTGTATGATGAAAAGAAAGGTGGTGGTGACCCGAACTGGAACGGGCAGTGGTTTGGACGTGGTAGTGCTCCGGCAAACAACAATAATGCACGGGTGGATGACCGACGTGTGGTCACATCTGGTGCAGGGTCAAAGAGGTGTGGAAAATGTGGAAAGGAGCATTCCGGAGAATGTAGGTGGGGATCGAATGTATGCTTCAAGTGTGGGAGCATGGGACATATAGCAAAGGACTGTCGTGCTGCAAGATGTTTTAACTGTAGCGGAGAGGGTCACATGAGCAGGGATTGCTAGAAGCCAAGGGCTGAGAGTACAGGAGAGAAGAAGATGATTGGGACGGAAGGGCAAAAGGCGAGTGCCAGAGCATTCATGATGACCAAGGAGGAGGCTAGGACAGACCCCGATGTTGTGTCAAGTATGTTTCTAGTAAATCAAACTCTCGCTTTTATGTTATTTCATTCTGGTGCTAGTAGAAGTTTTATTTCTACTGCTTTCTGTGCTAAATTGCCTGTCAGTAGATGTATTGATGAGCCCTTCGATGTTGAAACTGCCATAGGTAAGTCTACCAGGATTTCTGAGATGATAGAAGGCTGTGACACAGAATTTGAAGGTCATAACTTTCCTGTTAGACCATTTATGATGACCTTAGGTGGTTTCGATGTAGCCCTAGGAATGGATTGGTTGGCAGACTACAAGGCAAATATCCTATGTCGCAAGAAGATGATTAGACTGACAACACCCGATGGGAATTTGGTGATGGTTTATGGGGTTCGGGTCACTACGATTCCGAAGGTGATTTCGATGGCGGTGGCGGAAAAGTGCATGAGACATGGATGTAGTGCCTATTTGGCCTACGTGAAAGATGTGGATACATCAACAACACAACTATCTGATGTACTAGTTGTGTGTGACTTTCCAGACGTGTTTCCAGATGATTTACCAGGTGTGCCACCGGACCGCAAGATCGAATTCCAAATTGACTTGATACCCAGTGCCCAACCTGTTGCTAAGGCGCCGTATCGTCTAGCTCCCTCCGAGATGAAGGAATTGATGGAACAACTGCAGGAGTTGCTCGATAAGGGGTTCATTAGACCGAGTATCTCTCCTTGGGGTGCTCCGGTTTTGTTTGTGAAAAAGAAGGACGGGAGTATAAGGATGTGTATTGACTACCGTGAATTGAACATGTTGACCGTGAAGAATCGGTATCCATTACCAAGGATTGATGACTTGTTTGATCAGCTGCAAGGTTCCAGTTGCTTCTCAAGGATTGATCTTCGATCTGGTTAGCATCAGCTGAAGGTAAAGGAGCAAGATATCCATAAGACAACTTTTCGTACGCGTTATGGACACTACGAGTTTCTCGTTATGTCTTTTGGATTAACTAACGTGCCAGCCACCATTATGGACTTGATGAACCGAGTATGTTGGCTGATGTTAGATAAATCAGTGATTGTGTTTATTGATGATATCCTAATTTATTCTAGAAGCGAGGAAGATCATGCCGGTCATATACGCGAGGTATTGGAGACACTTAGGAGAAAGAAATTGTATGCTAAATTCTCTAAGTGCGCGTTCTGGTTGCGCGAAGTCTGTTCTTGGGTCACGTAGTAAATCCTAAGGGGACTATGGTAGACCCGGCAAAGGTGGAGGCGGTGATGCAATGGAAAACTCCAAAGATGTCATCCGAGATCCGTAGCTTCTTGGGGTTGGCGGGATATTATCGAAGATTCATCCAAGACATCTCCAAGATAGCTTCTCCATTGACTAAGCTGACGCGTAAGGATGTGAAGTTTGTATGGGGTCCAGATCAGGAGAAGGCTTTTGAAGAGTTAAAGATGAGGTTAACTCAAGCTCCTGTTTTATCCTTACCCGAAGGAAACGAGGACTTGGTAGTCTATTCGGATGCTTCTTACTAGGGGTTGGGTTGCATGTTGATGCAAGGAGGGAAGGTTATAGCCTACGCATCCTGAGAGTTGAAAGTTCATGAGGTTAATTATCCTACCCATGACTTGGAGCTGGCAGCTGTGGTCTTTTCCTTGACGATTTGGCAGCACTACCTATATGGGACGAAATGCACCATCTTCACTGACCACAAAAGCTTGAAGTGCTTCTTCGTGTAGAAAGATTTGAATATGAGGCAGAGGCGATGGTTGGAGATCATAAAGGATTATGATTGAGAGATCCATTACCATCCTGGTAAGGCCAACGTGGTGGCAGATCCCCTCAGCCGAAAGGAGAGACCCTAGCCGATTCGGGTGAAGGCTTATCAGTTAATTATGACCTCTAATGTGATGATTCAGGTCAAGGAGTTCCAAGATAAGGCGTTAAAAGAAGATCATCTTAACTCTAAAAGGATGAGAGGCCTAGTCGTAGAGTTAGGTGAAAACACTCTCGGTGTTAGAACCCGATATGGGCGGATGTGGATTCCTTGTTACGGGGACATACGTGGGAAGATCATGGATGAGACTCATAAGACTCGATACTCCATTCATCCCGGTGCTACCAAGATGTACCATGATATGAAGAAGAATTATTGGTGGCCGGGTATGAACCGTGACGTAGCGGAATATGTGAGTAAGTGCCTTAGTTGTTTGCAAGTGAAGGCGGAGCATCAGAAACTGTACGGGAAAATCCAACCGTTGGATATACTCGACTGGAAGTGGGAGCATATCACCATGGACTTTATTACGAAGTTACCACTTACCATGAAAGGGTATGATTCTATATGGGTGATAGTTGATCGTTTGACGAAGAGTGCCCACTTTCTACCGATCCGAGAGACGTATTCCTCTGAGAGACTGTAGCTCGTCATGGTGTGCCGGTGTCTATTGTGTTAGATCGTGACACTCGGTTTACATCTATGTTTTGGAAGAAATTCCACGATGCGATGGGGACGAGACTACACATCAGCACGACTTATCATCCTCAGATGAACGGTCAATCTGAGAGGACAATCCAGACACTCGAGGATATGCTTCGAGCATGCGTGATTGATTTTGGAGGAAGTTGGGATGACCATTTACCATTAGCAGAATTCTCGTAAAACAATAGTTACCATGCCAGCATTGGCATCCCACCCTACGAGATGCTATATGGTAGGAGATATAGGACACCCGTTTGCTGGGGTGATATTGGTCAGAAAGAGTTAGGGAGTATTGAAGTGATTGAGGCTACGACGGAGAAGCTCGAAAAGATCAAAGCCTTTATGAAGGCAGCCAAAGATAGGCAAAAGTCGTATGCCGATAAATGGCGTAGACCGATTGAATTCTAGGTGGGTGATAGGGTCATATTAAAGGTCTCACCTTGGAAGGGTATCATTCGGTTTAGGAAGCGGGAAAAGTTGAACCCAAGGTATATAAGACCTTTTCGAATCATTGCTTGAGTAGGAGAGGTGGCCTATAGGTTGGAACTACCAGATGAGTTGAGTGGAATTCACCGTACGTTCCATGTATCTCATTTGCAGAAGTGTTTAGCAGACGAGGATATGGTTGTACCACTAGAGGACATCGAAGTGGATGAACGGCTCAATTACATGGAGCAACCAGTGGTGATTATTGATCGTAAGGAGAAGAGGCTAAGGAATAAAGTGGTTCCTCTTGTGCGTGTACAGTGGAAGCACATAAAGGGATCCGAGTCTACATGGGAGGTTGAAGGAGAGATGAGACAGCATTACCCTTATCTGTTTGAGGAATAATAGGTTTTGGGGATGAAACCTTTATAAGGGGGGTGGACTTGTAACACCAGAAATATTATAGGCAAAGAAATAAAGGATAAATGTAGATAAAAGAAGGAAATGTGAGGTAATCTAAAGTTGAGGGGTTAAAAGTGTCCAAAAGGACAAAAGTTTAAAAGTTGGTGAATAAAGGTGATGGCCGCCCATGTTGCCTGTTTACACTTCTTCTCATTCGGATTTAGAGAGAGAAACAACAGAGAATTCGGATTTTAGAGAGAGAAAGAAGAAGAATTCAAAGTGTAAGGTAAGGATTTGTGTTTTAAGTTGTTCTTAGACGGCTTATGCCTCGGTTATATGCTCATATGTGTTATTGTATGTACGTTTGTGTATGTTTTATTGGGTTTAGGTGTTAAAAACGGCTGGGAAGTTCAAGAGAAGGGTTCAAACCCGAAAGCAACTAAGGCGAGTTTCTAGAACCCCCTTTTAACATGTTTTTAACGAACTTTGGGGCTGGAAAATTCATGTGAACTTGTTTTTATGAAAAATGGGTTTTCACCCGTATGTGTGTATCAATGTGTATACGGGTGGGTATAAATTCGGGGGCATATATGTGTGTATGAACATGTTATGATGCTTAGGATGATGATACTAAGCTTAGATCATGAATTAGGATGATTTGGGACTGATTTATGATGTTTAGCTGAAAGTTAGTTAGCCAACCGTCTAAACAGTGGACCACGCGTCCAACGGTTGGATTTTCTAAGTGTACCCAACTGCCAAAAAGCCCATGCGTTTGAATAGTGCTCAACCGCCTAAACAGGCCCATGCGTCTAAGTGGAAAATAGCTAAGTGTAAGCCCAAACGCCTGAATAGTGCCCATGCGTCTGAATAGCCCCATGCATCTAAGTGGAAACTGACTAAGTGTAGGCCCAAACGTTTGAATAGTGCCCATGCGTCTCAATATGCCCATGCGTCTAAGAGAAAAGTGACTAAGTATAAGTCCAGACGTCTGCATAGTGGCAAAACATCTGAACAGGGCAGAAACGCACAAATAGTGCCCTTGCGTCTAGACACTTAGAATATTTTTTGAAATTTCAGGAAAAAGCAGAAAGTCTAGGGTTTGACCAAATTTAACTTATGGGCAATGATCACCCATTTTAAGCCTGATTATGGACGTTTTAGGGTTATGGAATGTATGATGATGTTATGTTTATGTATGATGTGTTTTCTTATGCTCCTTATTATGTATTATTCCGTGACTCACGTATTATGAGTATGAGATGAATGTGAAGTATTATGTAACGTAAAGCGGAAGTTAATGTTAATGATATAAGAAGCATAAAGAAAGAATAAATGCATGCATTAATACGAACGAACGTAAGAAAAGTCTTGCAAGCAATGTGTGGAGGTTCACACCCAATGAAGGGTGTTAGCTCAACTGTGAGCGGGTTAGCTACCCCAGAAGGATGCACACTAGGGTCTAATCCTTGTGATTGACCATATGTATGGGATCTTGCCGCTTACCCAGGTGCTATGGTCAGGCTACCGGGCACAATGTATGGGAGTCTATTTATAAACTTCGGCCCAGTACCCACTTTATGCATGACGGTGGGGTATAGCACATGGCATTGATCTGAATGAAGTTACCCTGGTACTGTGGTTAGGCCACAGGGCATAATGCATGGGATTCTAATTATAGACTTTGGCCCAATACCCGCTTTATGCATGATGTTGGGGTATAGCCCGTGGCATTGGCCCGGAATGTAAGAAAGATAACGAATGATAACGGTGACGTACGATGATGAATGAACGAAAGTTAATGAACGATGATGAAGATAACAATAAGATTATCTATTTGTACGTATGATGTATGGTCATATAAGAAAGTAAAGAACGGTTTTGAAGGATAAGTGAAGTATTTTATTTATAAAACTAGAACTCACTCAGCAACGCTGACTTTTATGTATTTTCTAGTTGGCAGGTAAGAGTTGCTGAGGATGGCACGGGGTAGCTACTTGTCATTTTTGGGATGGCATCCATTTGTATAACAATGATGTTTTTGTGATGTAATGCAAATTATGATATTTTGTAACAGTTAACTACATTGTATTATTTTGCAAAAGCGTTCATTAATATATGAAATGGATGTAATTAAATTCCGCTGTGATGTTTTTAATAAATGTTTATGTTTTATGTGCGATGAATGACCCACTGTGAGGTGCCCGGGATCGGGGCCTTACATAAGAACCTAAGACTATTATGAACATGGATTGGTGGATATTCATAAGGCGTGAATATAGAGAAATTGGTTGCTGCCAAGGTTCATAGATATTTGTGGGATACGAATATTGGACTGACCCGCGTCTCAAATTTTACTACATAGATCCTTCTTGATTGATCATAAGTATATTTGAGTACAGATGAAAATCATTTGGTATCCTATGATCTGAGATACATATTGTGTTTTGATATTCACCAAGTGTTATACCTTGAACTAGTTCTTCACTGCCCTGAAATAATAGACAGTACATAAGACTATGTTCAGGTATGACACGAGGTGATTGTGAGAAACATATGTTGTCAAGATGGAATTTGTTCCTCTTTTCGTTGAGAGCAAGATGTCTAAGGCCTGATTATGTTAAATCAACAAGGAATGATCATTCTGTGTACTTGGATTTAACATGACATCTGTAACAAAAGGATAAATGATTGGTTCACCTAAATAATTTCAAGTTGGAAACTTGAAGGGGATGATGTTATTGAATGGATTTTAGTCATGCGTATTAAGGGTAGTAAACCGTTGTTAGGCGATATTTACTGCTTGTATCAATCTTCTATGAATCTTGTGCAAGTGGGAGATTGTTGGATTCTGTATGCCCCAGACACATAGAACATTGATGTGGTTAGTACGTTATGATCCAAGTCAGGTCATACCCAATAACAATCTTAGGAAACACCAATAAATATTTAATTGATGATATGATCTTGTAATTAAATAATTACACCAATTTAGAAAATGGGTTTTCTAAATAAATTGTATATGAGATGGAAGAACTTATAAGGATATCTTATTCATGGGTATTATTTACAATGTTATTTAAGTTGGTTAAATAACATCAAATAATAAAAGTGTGTATGAGTTATATAATTGGTTAATTACATAACTTATTTAGTAACTAGTTAGAAATTAAATGAAAGATAAAAACGGGGGGAAACCCTATTTTAAAAGACAAATGCGGCCGCCCCTTTGTGGGGTTCTTTGGGTTCATTTGTTGTCTTGGAAGTAGACTAAAATTAACTAGTGAAACACTCCACCCAACTCTCTCTCTCTCTCTCATACATCCAAAAGACCAAGAACTCTCTCCTTTTGAAAGAAACCTCACGGCTGGAAGGGGTTCCAGCAGCTTTCTTGGTCGTTTTTGGTGTTCCAATCCTAGGAATAAAGTGTTTGCTTGATGCTTTTGTGTATGCAAGCTTGAGGACACCTTTCCTTGATGTTTTGGCCGTTCAAGAATGTTAGGAACGTGTACGTATAGAGTACTAGCTGATTCAATGTGAAACTAGATCAAATAGTGCAGAATCATATTTAATTGGCAATCCAATCAGGGAGAACGTTAATCCGATCAAAACTAACGATTAAAATACGTTAAGAATTGATTAGAAGTGATCAGAAACGTTCTAGATCAGAAACGTTCTATGAAGTTGGAAGGGACTCTCTGGACGAACAAGCACGGCTAGGGTTAAGAATTTTCGAAGTGTTACGTTTTTCCACGAATTAAGTGGTATTTAAGGTTACAGCTTTCATTCGTACGACTGAGCCATGCGTATGGCTCAGTCGTATGACTGATTCGTACAATTAATTAATTCGTATGACTGAGTCAGTCTTATGACTCAATCGTGCATATGGCTCAATCACCTGGTTCAGTCGTGCGACTGGCCCATTCGCATGGTCCAATCGTGCGACTGAATCACGAGACTTAGTTAAACACATTCCTAAACCTTTAACAATACAGAACTACGTCTAACAACTGTAAACCTATCTAACATGTTCACATAAGTGTATAATAATCAATCATATGAATAGATATAACATTCAATAACCAATAAACATTCAACGAAGAGTTTTCATTACATATATCAAACATTACACCAGTGTTACAAAATGAAAGTCGATTACATTTAAGCTCACGAGAACTAGAACTAGTGACATGTGTACCAACAAAGAACTTTATCCCTTTCTTCTTTCTCACGATTTTGGCAGCTCAAGAAAGCTAGTTTCATGAGTTTGATATTTGGTTGTTATTTATGCTTGATAGCTAGTTCTTTCGCATATATATGATCCTTTGTTCTTGGGTTTGTTGATAATAATAATATGCTTTAAATTTCAGTTTATAAAACATATTATTAAGCTTTGTTTCCGATGTGTTTTCATGTTTAAAAGGTTAAACAACATTGATAAGGTGTTTAACAAACCCAACACCATATTCAAAATACGAGCTGCGGAGAGCAATGCGGAACCCCAAAATGATAGAGGTAGTGAGCTTATAGCCATCATAGATCGAACCATATCCAATAGGGTTTCGTTTCTCCTTTCAGACACACCATTATGTTGTGGTGTTCCGGGTGGAGTAAGTTGTGAGACGATCCCACAAAGGGGCAGCCGCATTTGTCATTTAAAATGGGGTTTCCCCCATTTTAATCTTTCATTTTAATTGTAAGTAGTTAATTAATAAGTTATCTAATTAACCTTTTAATTATATAACTCATACACACTATTATTATTTGATGTTATTTAACCCACTTAAATAACATTACAAATAATACCCATAAACAAAATATCCTTATAAGTTGTTCCGTCTCATATACAATTTATTTAGAAAACCTATTTTCTAAATTGGTGTAATTATTTAATTGCATGATCATATCATCAATTAAATATTTATTGGTGTTTCCTAAGCTTGTTATTGGGTATGACCCGACTTGGATCATAACGTACTAACCACATCATTGTTCTATGTGTCTTGGGCATAAAGAATCCAACACCTTGGAACTTATGATGGGAAATAACTAGAATGATTGTGTGTAAATTGACAATTACGGGTGCACACGTAATGGTGAATTTACAGGTACACTTGAATTCTACTAGGTCCCGTTATGTAAATTAATGTAAAAGTATAACACTCAAGGAACTAACAGATACAAGTACAAACACCAATACCCAACATATAATCAATGATTAAATATTCACCACTTTCACACTGGGCGAAATCATGTGACACATGCGGGGCTACCAGGGATGATATTGTAGTAACTATTCCTCTTCTTCTTCTCTTTTCTTTTGTTGTGCTGCCCAATTGGATTTATAATGATGCAAATTATGTGAATCGGAAGATCATCAAGTGTTCCTTTTCAAACTCAACTAGTCTCATGCTGAGAGTGTGACACTTCACCCAAGATATGCGCGTACTTTAGCAGTATTATTCATTCTTTTTCGTGATGTTTAAAAATTCCTTCCTACCTACTATAGAATTCATTTCAACTTCATTGGCATCGTAAAGGACTCTCTAATATAAACCTTACAACCAAGAGCGGACTAGAGTAATGGATTGCTGAGAAGCACGCCACGTGATCAATGACATAGAAGAGTATGTCATGTCACTTCTTTCATCCTTATTAGCTCGCACATCATAGGACAACCTGGAGTCTAAGAATTCCTCTATCAATTTCTTAAAGTCTTTGATAAATGATTACCCTATACCTATTCGACGTCATAGAACCATTTAATCC
The DNA here is from genome assembly GCA_024085815.1 of Flaveria linearis. NCBI lineage: Eukaryota > Viridiplantae > Streptophyta > Magnoliopsida > Asterales > Asteraceae > Flaveria > Flaveria linearis. The sequence goes on along the minus strand of CM044010.1, from coordinate 43,950,660 downwards.
AAAGGAATATTCTTAATATCAGTTCCGATAATGATTAACAATCACCTTACATAGTACCAGGTGCTTGTGAAATCCTTCATCATCAACGAACCCTTAGTACCTACTAACAATCTTCACTTGCAACATAAGTTAGATTATTTTGACCATGCTTTTAACCGACCATGTTGTTGGTAAACTTCAGAGTGCCAGAATAAACAAGGAGATAAGACCTCATTCTAGAATCCTGATTCCATAGAAATAAAGGCTCAAGTGCTAGAGATATTCGCCTAGAAAAACTAACCTTCGAGTTTTCCAAAAATATGAATCTACAACTTCTGCAAATTCCTTGTTTTCACTCACCCTCTGCTGAAGATTTATTCTCTATAAGATTTTTTGGTCTAACGAGTGGTGCTACTCGTGCTAAACCCAATATCAAGACCTTTATCGTTCAAAATGCGCGGTTGTTAATGTGGACAACCTGAAACCTTGTATGTCATCTCTACCCCGAAAGCTCTACTATTTGGTCGATAAATTCGTGATACGTGAGCGAAGATAATAAAGTTAGATTACAATCTCGAAGTTATATAATAAGTTATTAGAGCGGTAGCTAGCTTCCTTTTACTAGCGAGCACCTTAATAAAGTTCTAAACTTGTTCAAGTCGATGTTGTCGATGATAATGAAGGATTCATGGGGGAAGACTCATGGTTGAGTTTAAAGGATGGTATTGCTCCAAAGGAGGTATTAAGAACCATAGAAGATCAGCTAAAAGAAATCTGATGTGATTAAATCACTTGAGGTCCAGCTACAGCGAAATGATAAACATGCAGTAGATAGAAGACAAAGAAGACCTGCTCGGCAAGCACCAGTCGTAAGCATTAATTACTTTCCCTCTTAAATTTTTAAAATTTTTCTAAAGTAATTCTCCAATGCCATACCCTAGAAAACTCCGTACCTTAGAACTCGAACTAAAAGTCTTACTTCCATATCTCGTTAGGGTAATCGATGTGCTTATGAGGAGTTGAGATCTAAATGGGGTTACTTCCATCATGAATAGACCTTCTACAGGGCACGAATACCTCGGAGAATATTGAACGAGATAGAGGTCATCTAGAAGGTTGACCTTAATTGAGAAGCACTATAAAGAAATTAGTGGGAACGTTTGTGGCAAGTCCGTAGCTTAAGACAACAGTTGAGATTGCTCTTAAGGAATTTGAATCGAAGAGTAGTAGTAATGTATGGAGGTACTGAATTTGAAGCTTATGTTAAGGAGCTCATGGACGAAAAGCTGATTTGAAAACTTTTCGATAAACGGTTTGTTGGATCTAGATTGTATAGGGCTAAATCATTTTTGTATAGGCTTAGTACTTGAATCAAGTCTTGTAATTAATATTTGTAACGGTCAAAATATATATATATATATATATATATATATATATATATATATATATATATATATATATATATATATATATATATATATATATATATACGTGCTTTGAATCTATAGGTTAACCCCATATATATGTGTGTTGATTTGTGACTTGACAGGGAAAAACAATATACTTGGACGGATTCCTGAAATTGACCAAGTGTAAGAAACATCTACGGATGAACATTATTGTTAATCCGTAGATATGTTTCTTACAAGACCAAATGACCAAGTGAATGTTCCAGCGGATGATCAAGGACCATGAAGTGAAGGCTCCTACGGAAGAAGGATTTCCTACGGAAGAACAACACTTCTACGGAAGACCAATTCATCTACGGAAGAACATAAGTTCTTCGGACGACAAGACTCCTGCGGAAGATCATTATACTTGTGCGATTGCAAATATCAAGAAGTCAAACAAGTCAACAAAATCAATAACAAATCCCGAGAGATTCGATGTTTCCTTGGCCGACTCAAACCATCTATAAATACAAGTCCTAGGTTTCACATCTCGGAGAACACAATCAATCAATATTACGGCTGTGAAGAGTTACATCATTGTGCAACCCTAACCGCCGTCACATCAACATCAACATTATTCGATTCACTGAATTCGTTGTTAATAGTCATTCGTTATTATTCTTTTGTAATCATTACTTTATAGTTAATGAAATACGTTTGAATAATTATTGATTTCGCATTTATTGTGTTTCTGTGGTTGTGTTCATCATTAATCATTAAAACAATTAAACGTCAATTAGTGATAATTCCGCGATCATTAAATTGATTTATTTTAATACTGATAATTCCTGAATTGAGATCCTTGGATTCACAGGTGGTAGCAGAGCATTGGTGCTCATTGATTTAGATCAATTGATCTATTAGTATTAAAATTGTTTAATTGATTTTCAAACAATTAATTCAACAACTTGTCATTCAGCAAACATTCTCTTATTGCTTGTTTGATTTAGATCTATATTCAAATCAATTGAATACTAGATCTGAGTCTTTGATAGATTTGTCAATTTTAACATTTAATTCATACTTTTGCATCAAACAGGAGTACTTTTGGTGGAGGATCTTATCAACCGCCAAAGTGGAAACCAATGCTGATTTTATATCCTGGAAGATCAAGTTCAGGAATCATGTGAACTACACAGATTCTGACTTGTGGGAGTCCATCACTCAAGGTCCTTATATTCCACCCACTCTTGGGCCGGATTATAATGACAAGAATCAGCCGATCAGCACTAAGGACTTGTCACCTGATGATGTCAAGAAGGTCAAAGTCGATATTAAAGCATACAGCTTGCTTAGTATGGCTTTGCCAGAAGAAATCTTGATCAGGTGGGAGAATTACAAAACAACAAATTCCCTGTGGAAGATACTTCACACTCTCTGTGAAGGGAGTGATGAGATCCGAAGCATAAGGAAAGACACCCTTAGATCACAATATGAAACTTTTCATCATATTGAGGGTGAATCAATTCCTCAGCAACTCCATAGATTTATGCAACTTGTTACTGAGATGAACATCTTGGAGTTAAAGTATACCACTGAGGAACTAAACAAGAAGATGCTCCACACTTTGCCTGAAAGTTGGAAGCAAACAGTCTCCATGTTCAAGAACACCATAGATCTCAAGACAACAGGTCTAGATACATTGGTTGCTAAGGTAGAAGCTCTTGAACTGGATGAACAATCAAGAAACAAGAGTGTGAGAACACATGTCTCACCTTATCACTTTAAGGAAAACAAAAATGCTGGAAGCGCATTTATCTCAAATAATGAAAGTGATAACTCTTGTACTTTGAGTGATGATGAAGAGGAAGTAAGTTTTTATGCATCCAAACCAACTAAGACATCATCTCAAAGTAAAAATCAAAAGGAAAAGGGAAGATCTGCAGAGAAAAGAGAGACTTCAGCAACTAGAAACTCTTCTCAACATAACAAACAGTCAGAACCAATAACTGTGATATTGGATTCTGAAGAACAAAAAGCAGCCTTTGTAGCTTTTACTTCTAGCTTTCAAGCATATCTTGGAAGTCCACTTACATCAGCAAACATCTGTCAGCAAGACTTGGAGGAACTCCCTCCTGATGTAGTAGAAGAGATGGATCTACAATGGCAGATGGCAATGATTGCTTAAAGAGCTAAGCAATATCGGCGGAGAAATAAAAATCTGGCAGCAGCAAGCAAAACATCAAAGATTGGTGTTGATAAGTCAAAAGTTAGATGCTTCAAGTGCAATCTCTATGGTCACTTCTCTAGAGAATGCAACCAACAATCATCTCCGCAGTATCAGCAGCAGCAGCAACAAAATCAGCAGCAACAACAATATCAGAATCAGCAATCAACCTCTCAAAGATCTCTGCATAGACAACCTCAGCTAACATCCCCACCAGCCACAAATACATCAGCAGGACCAAGCAATTCTAAGGAGTCAAGGCTGATAATACTTCAAGATGGAACATGTGACTGGAGTATGTATGAGAAGGAAGTGTTAGAGGAGAATCAAGCATTAATGGCGCATATGGAAAACAAAGTTCCTCCTATGGCCAGAGAGGTAAAAGATAGGTTATGTTCATCATCATGTGTTGAGGAAGTTGAACGATATAGAGTCCATGCTCAACAATTGGCTGATAAAGTAAAGGAAACTATGATTTTAAATGAATCACACTTAAGAGAACAAAAATTATATCAAATCAAAATCAGTCTTTACAAAAAGATTTAGAAAAATATGTTTCTAAAAACTACACCATAAAAGCCCAAGTCGAACATCTGACCACTTCCTTAACAAAATCCATGGCTGATCATGCATCCACTGATGTGAAACTTTAGAAGTTTCAATTATCATCTCAGCAATATGCGAAGTTGCTAAACTATCATATTGAATCAAAGAACAGGTTCGGGTTGGGTTATAATGCTGTTGCACCACCTATTAATGATAACTACACACCTTTACCTGAAACAATGACTAACAATTTGTCAAATCATTTTGTGCAAAGCACCAAAATTGACATAAAAACCAGTCATACAAACAACTATGAAGCTGAGATGAGTGAAACTGAATCTACTGAATCCGAATCACTTAAACATAATGAATCAGATTTTGATAAATATGATGACTTGGATGATTCTGATGAACATGATACTGATCAACTGAACATTGTTAAGAATGTTCAAGTTGAAACTGGTCTTCTGCGAGTTCTTGAAGAATCAAAGCTGCAGTATCCTCCAAAGCAACGAAACATGCTGAAGACTATCTGCAAGAGGATTGCTGAATTGAATAAAGGACTTCAAGAACTGAACCTTCACAAGATTGACAGCAGCGAATCAAGTGCTGAAGTACCTTTGTCATCTTCAGATAAAGGTAAGAAACAAACAAACAAGAATCCTCGGAAAGCACAAACTGAGGAATCCGTAGAACATCTACGGAAAAAGAAATCTGAAGAATCCGTAGAACATGTGCGGAAAGCAAAAATTGACAAGTCCGTAGATCATCTGCGGAAGGTAAAATCTACAAACTCCGCAGAAAAGCAACGGAAGAAAGAAACTGAATCTACAGACGAGGTCAAAACGGATGCCAACCACCTTGCACAGAAAAAGGTGAATGTCAAGCAACAAAAGGCAGCCAAAAGCAAACAAGAAACAGCTGTTGATGCTCCCAACAAAATTAAGAAGAAATCAACTGATGCTTCAGCAAGTGAGAAAAAGAACAACAAAAAGAAGGCTGAATCTGAAGAAACTTCTGAAAAATATTGCAAATGGTGTGATATGAAGAATCACGACACTGATGAATGCTATTTCAGCAGCTATTGTTTCATTTGCATTATGAACAATCACATGATTGATGCTTGTTTCTTCAACAAACACTGTGCCATATGTGACAAAAATAACCATTCCACTCAGGAATGTTATTTTAGTAAGAAGAACAAGAAAAAGAGCAAAAAGAAGTCACAAGTTGCATCATCCGAATCAGATTCTCAATCCTCAGTAAGTGACAAAGAGACAAATATTTAGAAAGAACAACTAAAGTCAAAGAAAAGATCATATGTTGCGGATAAGACTTTGAAGAAGAAAACACCAACACAGGCTAAGACACCTCACAAAAAGGTGAATTTGTCTGATAAACATACTGAAGCGGTTGATGGTTTCTTTGACAACTTTGCAAAAGGAACTCCTGTGTCTCAATCAAAGCTGAAAGATGAAGAAACTTTCAAAACTACAGGATCCTCTTCAAAGTTAAAATACCAACCAAAACAAGCTACGTTGAAGAAAGACTCAGATAAGCATGAAGACATCCAGAAACCTGAATCATCTTCAACAGAATCATCCTCACCACCATCAAATCAAAAAGAAACAACTAATACTGAAACTTCAAGATTAATTCATGAAGGAGTAACTATAGTTGACACATCTGGCAAACCCAAGACAATTAAGCCTTGGGTTGTCAATTCTAACTAATTTCTTTTTTTGTGTGCAGGAACAATCATGGAGAGCTGACAACAAGTGGTATGTTGACAGTGGTTGTTCCAGACATATGACAGGAAACTGTGCACTTCTCCATGACTTCAAACATAAACATGCCTCTTATGTGGCATTTGGTGGGGATAAGAAGGGAGGTAAAATTGTTGGTGAGGGAATGGTAACTAATGGTTTTTTAACATTTGAAAAAGTAAATTACTGTGAAAATTTGCAGTATAATTTAATTAGTGTTTCCCAAATTTGTGATCGAAATTACTTAACACTATTTGATAACACTAACTGTTACATTCTTAAGCCAGGTTTTACAGTTCCAGCAGACTGGATCCTTCTTAAAGCATCAAGAAAAGGCAACACATATATCTTGGACATGAACAACACAACACTCACAAATTATGAGACATGCCTGCTGTCTAAATCTTCAGAAGATGAATCTCAACTGTGGGATAGAAGGCTTGTCCATTCCCACATGAAGAACATGAATAAATTGGTGAAAAATGACTTAGTCATTGGATTACCAAAAAAAGAATTTCATTGTTCTAATCATTGTTCTTCATGTTATAAAGGAAAACAACACAGAGTGTCTCATAAATCCAAAACAATCAACACTAACACTACACCACTCAAATTGCTTCACATGGACCTCTTTGGTCCAACCAATGTGCTGAGCATTGGAAAAGGCAATATTGTTTGGTGATAGTAGATGATTTCACTAGATTCACATGCGTCTTTTTCTTAAAACATAAGAGTGAAACATCTGAAACATTAATGGACTTTGTGATCAAGATTGAGAATCAACTTGATTTAAAAGTTAAAATTTTTAGGAGTGATAATGGAACTGAATTTGTTAATGCTGATCTGGATTCTTTTTGCAGGAATAAAGGGATAGCAAGACAATTCAGTGCCCCAAGAACTCCACAACAAAATGGAGTGGCTGAAAGAAGAAATAGAACACTCATAGAAGCAGCCAGAACAATGCTGGCTGATTCTCAGTTGCCCATTACCTTCTGGGCAGAAGCTGTGAATACAGCTTGCAATGTTCAAAATAGAACATTAATTGTCAAAGAACATAATAAAACACCTTATGAACTCTTATTTAAAAGAAAACCTTTTATAGGATATCTTAGAGCTTTTGGGTTTCATGTGTCTGTTTTGAATACTAAAGAACAATTGGGCAAATTTTCTGAAAAAGCCTATGATGGTTTCTTTGTTGGATATTCATCCACTTCTAAATCATATAGGGTCTATATTCCAGAACATAACATAGTTGAAGAGACTCCCAATGTTTCTTTTGATGAATCCAAGTTTACTAATGTAAAAGGATCATCTTGGTTATTTGATATAGATGCATTAACTGAATCATTTAACACTGGTTATCTGATCAATGCAGGTGCTGCGGATACATGCAATCCATTTGTGCCTCCAAGTTTGAATGAAGTGCCCCTGACAGCTGGCCCACCACGAGCACAACTATCAACTGCACCTTAGCAAGAATCAAGTCAGCAGCATGAAGTTACATCAGTAAATACATCCGCAGATGCATCAGTATCCGCAGATGTAAGTCCTGCCTTAGCTGCTGAACTAAGGGATAAAGAGGAGGTGTTGAATCAACAAACCATGCCTGCAACTCAACAATGTTCATCCGTGGATGGTGATGTATCTCCTACGGAAGCACAAAATGCTTCCGTAGATGTTGCAGTTACTCCTGCGGAAGAACAAAATGCTGCTTCCGTAGAACTTCCTGCGGAAGAAGACAACCCAGCAGCAACTAACACACAAGCTGATCCAAATGACCATGAGCCTTTTGATTACTTCATCGACTCAACTTCTCAGCTGACTCCATCTGCATCAATGGGTTTCTCAAACTTAGACTCCACACTTCCAGTTGATGCTGTCTCAACAAGCAGAATTCACAAGTCTCATCCCACAGACAATATCATTGGAGACCTGAATGCACGAACTACAAGGAGCAAAGGAGGCGTGGCAAACATTTGTTTGTTCACCTACTTTTTGTCCCAAACAGTTCCTGCAAACATTGCAGCTGCTCTAAAGGACAACAGTTGGATTGAGGCTATGCAAGAAGAACTCCAACAATTCAGAAAACAGAAAGTGTGGACTCTTGTAGACTTGCCTACAGGTCAACATCCAATTGGAACAAGGTGGCTATTCAAAAACAAGCTAGATGACAGAGGTATCATCGTGAGAAACAAGGCTAGGCTTATTGCTCAAGGATATACTCAGGAAGATGGGATAGACTATGATGAAGTCTTTGCACCAGTTGCCAGGATTGAAGCTATAAGGGTTTTCCAAGCTTATGCCTCCTTCAAGAAGTTCACAGTCTATCAAATGGATGTGAAGTGTGATTTCCTTTATGGGAAAATTGATGAAGAAGTCTATGTGGCTCAACCCCCTGGCTTTGAAGACCCTGATTATCCACATAGAGTATACAAGCTTGACAAAGCTTTGTATGGTCTTCATCAAGCACCCAGAAAGTGGTATGACACACTGTCATCCTTCCTGCTGAAGAATGGCTACAAGAGAGGCACCATTGATCAGACACTCTTCCTCAAACATGAACATCAAGGTCTTTTGGTGGTTCAAATATATGTTGATGACATAATATTTGGATCAACCAACAATAAGCTGTGTCAAAGCTTTGAAGACTTAATGAAATCTGAATTTCAGATGAGCTCCATAGGAGAATTGACATTCTTCCTTGGCTTACAAGTTCATCAGAAAACAGATGGCATTTTCATCAATCAAGAAAAGTACATTCATCAAATTTTGAAGAAGTACAATCTTGCTGATTCCACTTCTTGCAAGACACCAACCTCAACAATAGACAAGATTGTGCCTGACCCGTCTGGAAAATCAGTAGATCAAAGATTGTATAGATCAATGATCGGTTCCTTAATGTACTTAACTGCCAGTAGACCTGACATCATGTTTGCTGTTTGTGTTTGTGCCAGGTATCAATCAGACCCAAAGGAGTCCCATCTGAATACTGTGAAGAGGATTTTCAGATAGCTGAAAGGCAAACCTGCATTAGGACTTTGGTATCCCAAAGATGGAGATTTTAGCCTCTACTCCTACTCAGATAGTGACTATGGAGGGTGCAACAACAACAGAAAATCCACAACTGGTGGATGTCAGTTTCTAGGACCAAGACTTGTTTCATGGCAGTGCAAGAAGCAAACAAATGTATCTGTATCCACAACTGAAGCAGAGTACATAGCTGCTTCAGCAGGTTGCTCTCAAGTACTTTGGTTGCAGAACCAATTACTTGATTATGGTTACAATTTCCTTCATACACCAATTCATATTGATAATTCAGCTGCTATGTTTATAACTGCTAACCCAGGTCAACATAGTAAAACAAAACACATTGAAATCAGATACCATTTTTTGAGAGACTGCTCTGAAAAGGGTCTAATTAAGTTAGTCAAAGTGGACACAACAAATCAGCTTGCTGATTTGTTCACTAAAGCATTTGATTCTGTTAGATTTAATTTTCTGATAGAATCTTTGGGGATGACTAACTTAGAATAAATCAACAAAAGCATATGACTGACTTTGTGCAGAGTAATAGTTAAGGATAAATTAAGTGTCTGATAGAACATCTGTACATGCATTATATCTGGGAAATAATAGTAGACTATACTTGGTTATTAAACAAAAACTCAATCTGACTTATATCATACTGATATGTGAGTAGGTTCATCTTGAGTGGAAACAAAGCTAAGAGCATGCCAAACTAAAAGATTCAGGTAACTGTCTGTGGGGATTCCATTTGAGAATCAGGAAAGTCTGTTCTCTCCTGATGTGATCAAATCACTTACACAAGCACACTATGTAAAATACTTTATAATCTTCTATCTTTGCAATGTCATATTCCCTCTGTTTTGTGTAAACAAAGACCTGGGGATATGATCCAAGAGTATGATCTTCATTCTCCTTCTGTTTTGTGTAAACAAAGACCTGGGTTAAGTTCACCTCTGTTTTACGAAAGTAAAGACCTGGTGACTATGCAGATCATATCTCAGCTCTAATTAGAATCACTTGTGCTTAATGGTACATCACTTCAAAGAGCTTCAACATCAAAGCATTCATGAGATTGTAATATGTCTCAAGATAGAACTTATAACTTAATGTACATAGTCCTTAAGTGTGAAAAGTAGTGATTTGCCTCACCTACGGAAGACATACTCTAATGAAAATTGAATGTGGGACTCATGATTGTTACTGATTAACAAACTTCACAACATGATAAATAGCATGTCTAGTTGATACATTACTCATGATTGAATTTCAGTGAATCTATATACTTACAGTCAAGTGTGTAGTGAATCAACTAATCAACATCAGCAGAAGCCAAGTCATAGTATGATCCCTCTATATATATATGCATGAATGTAATTGTTTAAGCCAGATGTTTAAATTGTCCTCTTAACTGATTTTCTCTCACTTAGACTGTCATATGCCTGTCATGCCTGTTTACAACTTAAATTTATGATAAATGCAACAGTCTAACATTTCACACAAATTCAGGGGGAGTAGTTCATGCATGAAAAACAATAAAAAGCTGATAATTGATTTAATTTATTTTGAAGGAATTGGAGCTTGAGCACTAACTTGAATGCAGGATACAGGACACTTGCTTTCTTGTACATAATTGCCATGCAAATAAAGTCAACAATGTCCAACATCAAACATCAACATTTGATTCTACTCAGTAGATATCATACATTTAAAGTTTTTAAAACTTTAAGTTCCGCAGAAGTTTCAGTAATACTTCTCATCCGTAGAAGTAAAAGTGAAATTTCTGCATCCGCGGAAGTCTCAGTAATACCTCTCATCCGTAGAAGTATTATGTGATTTCTGATTCAGCAGCAAAACAAATGCATTGTTTGAACTTATACATCCGCAGATGTTAAGACATCCGCAGATGTTAAGGTTCCGCAGATGTTAAGACATCGCAGATGTTAAGGTTCCGCAGATGTTTTGCGGAAGAAGTAATGCATTCTAAATAAACTTGGTATGCGGAAAGGAATAAATGGGAGTGGGCCCAACATAATTAATAAAAGAAATTAATGTGTTCCCCTATAAATAAGGTTTCTGACTCTTAGAATTCATTTTTACAGAGCACTTTTTAAATTTTAACCTAGAAAATCGCCCACTTTCCCTCTCAAACTTTCAAAAAAAATTCGTTCCAAGAAAACTTAATCAACATTATCTAGTAATCGATTACTGTTACTGCGAAGGTAAATCATGTTTTAAACATCATTACGGAACTGGTTAATCGGTTATTGCCATTAAACGATTCAACTGCATGTATGCTAACTCGATTTTCTTTACAGATGGCAAACAGATTCGCAAAGAACACAACGTGTGCGCGTTCTTAAATGCTGATGATCCTGCGGCTGAAGGATGTCGAGATATCATAAGATATCTTCGGTGGTCCAGGCTCTTCTACGCCTTAACGGCAGAGCCTGTGATACATCAGGCGCACATAATCGACTTCTGGAATTCAGCACGAGTTGAACAAGGTGATGAGGAAGTGATTGCTGCTGAGATTCTGAATGAGCATCTTCGAATCACTGAAAGCACCATACGAAGATGTCTGGAATTGGGTGATAGAGAGATAGGGCACCCCGATGTATTCGAGAATGAATACATTGAGAAGGTATTCAACCTGATGGGGTACGACGGAGATTACGAGAAAGGGGAGATCAAAAAGGGTAGGCTGTGCAAACCATACCGATTCTTATGCCATACCTACCTAAAGTGCATGTCAAACACGAAGTCAGGGCTCGATAGATTTTCTCGACACATATCATCTGGAATCATTGGGATCTTCGAGGGTAGAATCTATAACTACTCCAAGTATATCTTCAATTGTTTAAGTGAACAAGTGAAACTTCAGAGGAATGATAAGATGTACATGTTCCCAAGATTTATACAGCTTGTGATCAACTCAGAACTTCCAAGGTTGGACAGAGTTGGCGAAGTGTTTGTGCAAGCACACTTGGGCAAATTAGTGCTGAACAAACTCAGTGGGAAGTACCAGGGTGAGGACATGCCAATGTTCGCCCATGTAGTGGATGCCCAAGCAGACCCGCCACAAGAGTTGGTTTGGGTAGATAAAGCAGAGTCATCTGCTGATTCTGCACAAGCATCTCACTCACCACTCCAAACACCACCACACCAACATCACTCACCAATCCAAACTCCACCACTCCAACATCAATCACCTAGCCAAACACCCCCTCAACAATCACAATCACCAGCAAGCATCAACACCCAACTGATATCCCCAATTCATCACCATCAATCACCTCTACTGATATCCTCATCTTCCACCAAAAACACTCAGCCAATATCTCCAGTCCAACAACAATCACCATCACCTTCTCATTCATCATCACATCACACTCAACCTTTCTCTCCACTACAAATTCAATCCCCTGTACAACCACCACCAGAATCACCAAAACATCTATCACCAGAAAGTGCTGGCACTGAACCTTTTGAGATAACTGAGTCTGTACACTCTGTACACTCAGGAGACACTGAGATATTATCTCAAGCTAGCACTGTTCCCTTCTCACCCACACACACTGAAAAACAAGTGTCATCAGCACATACTGAGCCCATAACTTCATTGAAAGATGAACAAACTGCTGATGATTGAAAGAAGTACAAGGATTTGCTCAGGATGTCATTGCATACCATGAAGATGACTTGAGTGACAGTGACATTCCTATCAGCAAAAGCTTTTTGGTTGCTGAGTACAACAAGTTAGTACTCAAATCAAATAAGCGAAAACAAAGAATTCAAGAGCTGAAAGGTATAATTCAAGAAAAAGATGAAGAGCTAATGAAGAAAGATGCAATGCTAAAAAGGCTGAGAGAAGATGCACTAAGCAACAATGAAGTTATTGATGCATTGTTGCAAAGAGAACAAGAGTTGGAGGCATCTTTAAAAATTGAGCAAAATGATAAAGCTGAGCAAATCAAACAGAAAGATGAAGAGATAGAGAAGCTGAAAAGAAAACTCTCAGCTCTAAAAACAAAAGAGGCCCCAAGTGTTGATCAATCAAAACAGTCAGCTGAAGCTTCTAAGCAACTAATTCTGTACTCCCGGAAAAGAAAATACTTGGGAGCAATCAAAAAGAAATCTGAAGATGAAACCTCCCCAAAAAGACAAAAACTTCCATCCCCTGCACCTACACCTTCAGTAGATGTGTCTACTGTGAAGGTATCATCCGGGGATGATGATGAAAGTGAGAAAGAATGGAAGGAGCTGACTAGGATGGAGTCCCCCACTGGTGAAAAGGGAGGAAAGGCCGATGATCTTCTAACAACAGCAGACATCATGGAAGAGAGGCCTGATTCTAGCATGTTCATGACCCTCATCAACCATGGTTTTCCATATGACATGGTTGAGAGGATGAATACATCTGAGATGAAGAATGCTCTGAAAGAGTTTGAATTTGCAAGATTCATAATTCCAAATTATGATTATGAAGCCTTCACTGTCTTTCAGACATTAGAAAAGATCAAGAAAGACTTAGGCCACTGTGACACAGCCAAGCTTAACAAGTATAACATGACATGCTTGTTGCAGGGTCACAACTACAAACCGCATGAGCTCAAAGGCAGATCCACTGGAGAACTGTGGAGGATGATGGAGCATGTGATGAAGGTGGAATTAGAAACTGGTGTCAAGTTCAGAACCACTACTCCACATCCAAAAGAACAACAAAGTAAACTTGCTGCTGATCCAATAATAGTTGAACCAAAAGATCAGCACAAGGAAAAAGAAAAACTGATCAGAGAGCCAAGGGCAGTAATCCCCAGAAAGGTATGGCCTCTGGGAACAACAGTTCGAGAGATTACAGAGAAGAAATCAACACTCATTGAGCTGTATGATCATATCACAACTCCCAGTTCTGTGGAAGAACACAGGATTATGGCCTGGAAATATGATCCAGATTGGGATTGTGCAGTAATAAAGAGGACATCTGGAAGGATTCACTACTTCCATGATGTGGAAGCTCTGTTGAGTCTTCCGGAGCAAGACATCAGGGATTTACAAAGCATCCCAATAACCAACTATCCGATCCATCTCAGGGGGAGAGACTTCTCTGCAGCTGTAAATGGTATGAAGACCAGATTTTCTGATGATGTGCTCATACAAGCAAAGAAAGATGATAAGGAGCACAAAAGATTCAAACAAAGCAAGAAAAGAAGAACAGCTGAAGTCTCATCTCTTGTAGATGATGATATGCTAAAGAGAGTTAGTTGTGACAAAAGCTCAGATACCATCAAAAGCATCAAAGGAAATCAATTCACTTATCCCATCACAGAATGGGGATATGTTGAAAGAAATAAAGAGATGGTATTGCTGAGAAATGCTGATGGGAAGAAGGCTGATAAGATCAGGATTTTTGATCCAGTATAAATTCTTCCCAAAGCCAACAGATGAAAAAGCTCAGAATGATCTCTGCCTGTATGTGCATATGATACAAGTTGTACATAAACTGCATGCAAAGGCACACAAGAGAAGGAAGCATGAAGCTGGGCTACTAAAAGGAACAACAATAGCTGAAGTGTCTGAGCTCAGAATCTCAGAAGAAGATGAGTTGGAAATTGTACATAACGACAGTGTAGTGGAAACACTCACAACTGAAGAAGATGTTTTGGGACTGAGTTATGACACTCTGAAGAAGATCAGCAGGATGAAGATCAAGTACAAGTACGATGATCAGAAGACTGCTGTATCTTACTTCTACAATAAGATGATAGCAAGAGTCAAGGAGCTTGCAGTTTTGAAGGACTGATTACAAGGAGCTAAGCCTAAGGGGGAGTATTGTTGGATCTAGATTGTATAGGGCTAGATCATTTTTGTATAGGCTTAGTACTTGAATCAAGTCTTGTAATTAATATTTGTAACAGTCAAAATATATATATATGTGCTTTGAATCTATAGGTTAACCCCATATATATGTGTGTTGATTTATGACTTGACAGGAAAAACAATATACTTGGACGGATTCCTGAAATTGACCAAGTGTAAGAAACATCTACGGATGAACATTATTGTTAATCCGTAGATATGTTTCTTACAAGACCAAATGACCAAGTGAATGTTCCTGGGGATGATCAAGGACCATGAAGTGAAGACTCCTACGGAAGAAGGATTTCCTACGGAAGAACAACACTTCTACGGAAGACCAATTCATCTACGGAAGAACAAAAGTTCTGCGGACGACAAGACTCCTGCGGAAGATCATTATACTTGTGCGATTGCAAATATCAAGAAGTCAAACAAGTCAACACAATCAATAACAAATCCCGAGAGATTCGATGTTTCCTTGGCCGACTCAAACCATCTATAAATACAAGTCCTAGGTTTCACATCTCGAAGAACACAATCAATCAATATTACGGCTGTCAAGAGTTACATCATTGTGCAACCCTAACCGCCGTCACATCAACATCAACATTATTCGATTCACTGAATTTGTTGTTAATAGTCATTCGTTATTATTC
Source organism: Flaveria linearis (assembly GCA_024085815.1). Taxonomy (NCBI): domain Eukaryota; kingdom Viridiplantae; phylum Streptophyta; class Magnoliopsida; order Asterales; family Asteraceae; genus Flaveria; species Flaveria linearis. Next base: position 43,935,212 of record CM044010.1, on the reverse strand, counting down.
TTTTGTAATCATTACTTTATAGTTAATGAAATACGTTTGAATAATTATTGATTTCGCATTGATTGTGTTTCTGTGGTTGTGTTCATCATTAATCATTAAAACAATTAAACGTCAATTAGTGATAATTCCGCGATCATTAAATTGATTTATTTTAATACTGATAATTCCTGAATTGAGATCCTTGGATTCACACGGTTCATAAGACCTAGTGTGTCACTTTGGGGAACCCTGATACTCTTTGTGGGAAGAAGAATGGAATGCTCCGAATGTGGATGGACTATCGAGAGTTAAATAAAGTCACCAAGAAGAAGCGATACCTCTTCCTGGAATTGTTAACTGCTTAATTAGTTGCAAGATGCTACTTAGAATATAAGGGAAATGACGTTACCAAGGTTGCATTTAAAATAAATTATAGCCAATATGAAGATCATATTCAAGCCTGTTTGAGCTGACTGATGCATCCATGATATTCATGAGCCTGATGAATGGGATTTGTAAGCCATACTTAGACATGTCTGTTATCTTATCATTGCTAATAAGCATGAAACTCGAGACAATTTGTTAAAATTTAGGGCTATCAAAGTCTGAGAAGTAGCAAAAACCCCGTTGAGATACGTCAATATTTAGGGTTAAATGAAAATGGTAGAAGGATCAATAAAAGCGTCACTCGTGTAGCTATATGACTGGCATCGCTATCCTAGAAAAATGCCGAATTTGTTTAGGCACGGATCAGAAGGCTTCGGATGTGTGTTGATGCAACGGTACAACGCAATCTTCTAGCCGCCCAACAATTCAAGAAACATGTGAAGAGTTACATTATGCATGAATTGGAACTGTGGGGCATGACTTTTGCAAAATAAAATATGCATTTGGGTACATTATCTGTACTACTCTACCCACCACCCATTAGAATGCTAGTTCAAACACAAACGTTGATCAACAATCGCTAATATCAACCACATTGACAAGTGCGGATAGGAGGCCTTCATTCGCATTTGTCCTAAGACACACGCACTTCTAAATGCAGAAGAACAAGTCTTGGCCACCTTTGTCTCTGATTATCCGCATTGATGAATGCGGATAGCCTACTGTTCGGCATTTCTTCTATTGCCTTCACCCGCATCACATTTTGAACTTGTGAACTCTCCTAACGGTCAGTTCATAAGAGCTTATAACACACCCTAGATTGGGAAACTCTCAACATGCGTCAGATAAGATAGGTGGACCTACTCGAAGACTGAGATTATCGTATACAGTATTGCACCTAGAGGAGGAAGGTTGGAAAGGAAGTGACAATTGTGTGTGACCAATCTTTTTCATTCTCATCAGTCGTGAAAACTTTCTAGTTTCAACTTGGCTGGAATAAATGCGCAAGTTCTAGTTATTAATCTGTACTCTTAGGAAAACCCAAATCCTTCTTGGTGTAAAGCCTTTAATCTATATTATCTTATGACCTTTGCATCATGATCCTAGGGAGTTAATTGTGACGCATAGCCATCTTGACTCTTATGTCTAATGAAAGGCATTCACACCAACATCTTTTCTTCTCAATCTTTCATAAGATTCTCCGTGAGGACGGTGATACCGCCAGGATTTTGGTGTTCGTCTCCTTGCTAGATTTATCGAGCAGGACGGTGTATTGAACCACAGTGAAAAATCTCTTCTTGCCAAATTTGTACAAAGTTTAATTAATCGGGTACTGAAGCCCAATATCTATGCATGAAACGACTCACTAGTTTTGACAAGCATGATCAAACATCGGGATACTTACCTGAATCAAAATGAAACCCAGTTATTTGACACATAATCAACAACATTCATCCTTGTATGTCAGCTGAAAAGTTTAAATTCCGTAAGACTCATACCATGACCGAAACACACTCGGAAACAATATTAACGATACTAAAATTTCGAGGACAAAATTTCTTAAAGGAGAGGAGATTGTAACACCCTAGAAGTTCAGCCCAATTAGAAACCTTAAAGTATTATAAGACCCAATAAAGGTCCGGATTGATTTGGGCTTACCAAAGAAAACTTGGATAAGGAACTAGAATTGTAAAGCCCAATAGAGGCCCGAACTTATAAACAACGCCCTTTTAAGGCCCATTGAAGCTCGATTTAATAATTCTAAGGGTGAACGATAATCAGATGAACGTAACAAGTTATAACATCATTTTTACAAACTTATAGACAAGTATTTGACAGATAAAGTTTTAACGCTTTTGACGTGTGAATTAACGTACAAAATACTATTAAATACTTATTTAGATATATTTTTAATGCTAAAATAATAATAACAATGCTCATACGAGAAAACACTTAAAACAGTTAAACGCGTTGAATACGCGATATTTACATGTTGGAAATCGTTTAATTATCAAGCAAATTTTAAATATGATCAAATAAGTAATCTTGGAATATTTATTACATTTAATAATTAGAACTGATATGAAATAAAATTTAAAAGTTATGAGAGACGGTTTTGTAGGGGTTTGTTTGAACATGAAACATAGTTTAACCATTTAAACATGTGAAAATGCAGTGGAAATAAACTTTATAATATGGTTTATAAACTGAAAATTTCGAGTTCAAATTGATATTATAAAGTTACAATCAAACCCAAGAACAAAGGACCTTTTATATGTGAATAAGACTAGCTATGTAAACACAAAAACACACGTTATGGACAGCCATAAAGAGGCTGCCATAAACTACCTTTCAGCAGCAAAAAGGAGGTCGAAATGGATGAAGATGATGATGTTTTGAGTAGCTAGCCTTCAAAGTAGAGGACCTCAAAACCGTAATACCCACAAGCCCTCCAAACACTTACTTGCTAGGTAGTATAACACCAAGTCTAGTCCCTCTTCTTAATCTCGAAAATCAGCCAAGAACAAGCTTCAAGTTCAGCCAAAAGGAGCTTAGAAATCAGCCAAAATTTCGAATTTTTTAGAGAGAAGAAGGAGAGAAAACCCTTTTTGCATGTGTGAGAGAGAAAGAGAGTGTTAGAGTGAATGAATGGAAGAGTGTAGCATTGGTTAAGTCTTGTAAGAAAACAAGACAAAGTGGGTTCTCCAAGGCCCCTTGGGCGGCCGAAAGTTTTGTTTCAAAATGGGTTTCCCACCCATTTTGATCTTTTATATAATCACACTCTTTCAATCATTTAAATTATAAAATTAAAGCCTACTTTAATATTATAACATAACACACTTTTATATGTCATTATTTAACCAACTTAAATAATGAAACAAATAAATATCTCATGAATAAATTATCCATATAATGTTGTTCTATCACAAAAGCAATATTTAGAAAACCAATTTTCTAAATAGGTGTCTATATTTATTGTATGATCCTATCAATAAATAAATATTTGTTGGTGTTTGTATAGCTTGTTATTGGGTATGACCTGACTTGGATCATAACGTACTAACCACATCAATCTTGTATGTGTCTTGGGCATATAAGATCCAACAATCTCCCACTTGCACAAGATTCATAGAAGATTGATGCAAGCAGTAAATACCGCCTAGCAACGGTTTACTACCCTTAATACGTATGACTAAGTGCCATTCAATAACATCATCCTCTTCAAGTACCATACTTGAAATGTTTTAGGTGAATCAATCATCTATCCTTTTGTCACAGATGTCATGTTAAATCCTAGAGACATGGAGTGATCATTCTCCATTGATTTAACTTTATCAGGCCTTAGACATCTTACTCTCAACGAATAAGAGGGACAAATCCCTTCTTGACTACATATGTCTCTCACAGTTACCTTATATCATACCTGAACTTGGACTTATGTACTGCCATATTTCAGAACAGCGAAGAACTGTGCCAAAGTATAATATTTGGTAAATATCAAGACCCAATATGTATCTCAGGTCAGAGGATAACAAATGATGTTCGCCTTTAGTCAAATTTACTTATGATCAATCAGGAAGATTCCATGTAGTAATATTTGAGATGCAGGTCAGTCCAATATTTGAATCCCACAAATATCTATGAACTTCGACAGCAACCAATTGCTCTATATTCATCCTTATGAATATCCAGCAATCCAAATTCATAATAATCTTACCCTTATACTTGTTCCCACAAGTATGAACGACTACTGACATTTAGAGTAAACAATTTACCCATGGATTAAACATGCTAAATTGGAACATTTATTGAAATATTATAACCAAATAATTTTATTCAAGTAATAAGAGAGTTCCAAATATCCAAATACAAAATTACAGATCAAATCCAATCACTAGAATATCGAAGTCCCATGGCGCAGGTATGACCTTCATGCTTTGCCTTTTCTAGGAGCTTCGTGAGAGGATCCACAATATTTTGATCTGTGTGAACTTTGCGAATACATATCTTTCCTTTCTCAACTTCATCTCGTATGTAGTTGAATCTCCACTCAATGTGCCTAGTCTTTTGATGAGCATGAGGTTCCTTGATTTGAGCAATCGCACCCTCGTTATCACAAAAGATCTCTAGGGGGTCCTGAATGGAAGGGACAACCCCTAGATCGGCTACGAATTTCTTCAACCATGCAGCTTCTTGAACTGCCAATGAGGCGGTGATGTATTCAGATTCTGTAGTTGATAAAGCCACCACATCCTGTTTAGAGCTCTTCCAAGAGACCGCTCCTCCATTCAGAATGAAAATGTATCCCAATTGTGATCGTGAATCATCACGATCAGTTTGGAAACTCGCATCAGCGTAACCTTTTACAACGAGTTCCTCATCACCAGATCCATAGATTAGGAACATATCTTTCATCCTCCTTAGGTACTTAAGTATGTTCTTAACGACCATCCAATGACTGTTTCCAGGATTTTGTTGGTATCGGCTTGTCATGCTTAAGGCGCATGAAACGTCCGGCCGAGTGCATATCATTGCATACATGATGGATCCAACAGCAAATGCGTATGGGATTGACTTCATGTTATCTTGCTCATCCTTTGAGCTAGGACATTGAGTCGTACTCAATATCGTTCCTCTTTGAATAGGTACCATACCCTTTTTAGTGTTCTCCATCTTAAACCTTTTCATGATCTTATCAATGTATGCACTTTGATTTAAACCAATCAAACGCCTTGATCTATCCCTATAGATCTTTATTCCCAGAATATAGGCGGCTTCACCAAGATCCTTGATGGAAAAACAACTTCCAAGCCAGGTTTTTACACTTTCCAAGGTTGGAATGTCATTTCCAAATAGTAGTATGTCATCAACATACAATACTAGGAAAGTGATGATGCTCCCACTAGCTTTCTTATATATGCAAGCTTCATCAGCGTTCATGATGAATCCAAATTTAATTACTTCTTCATCAAAACGGTGATTCCAACTTCTTGATGCTTGTTTCAATCCATAGATTGATTTCTTTAACTTGCATACTTTGTTAGGATGTTTTGGGTCGACAAAACCTTCAGGCTGAACCATATAGACATCTTCCTCAAGATATCCATTTAGGAAGGCGGTTTTGACATCCATTTGCCAAATCTCATAATCATAATGAGCAGCTATGGCAAACAATATCCTAATAGACTTTAGCATTGCTACTGGTGAGAAAGTTTCATCATAGTCAACCCCTTGAGTTTGAGTGAAACCCTTTGCTACAAGTATAGCTTTATAAGTATCCAAGTTTCCATACATATTGATTTTTTTCTTGAAAACCCACTTACTTCCAATTAGTTTGGAGTTAAGAAGTGGCACCACCAAGTCCCATACATGATTGTCATACATGGACTGCATCTCAATGTTCATGGCTTCAAGCCATTTGTCACAATCCAAATTGGACATTGCATCATGATAAGTGGTTGGTTCATCGGAATCAACCACATAGCATCGATCTACGAAAAATCCATATCTTTCAGGTGGATTACTAATTCTACCAGATCTACGAATGTTTTGTGTATATTGATCAACCACTTGATCATTCTTAACATTCTCAAGTTGAGTGTTAGTGTCAACCAAACGTGTATCGGTTTGTGGTTCTTGATCCTCCTCAAGATCCACAGTTCTACTGCTAGTTCCTTCTGTAAGGAACTTTGCTTCTAAGAACTCAGCTTTCCTAGCAACAAACTCCTTTTGTTCCACTGGATCATAGAAATAGTATCCTATAAAATCTCTAGGATATCCAATGAAGATACACTTAGTGGAACGGCTTTCTAGCTTGTTTGGGGTAGGAGTCTTAACATAAGCCTCATAACCCCATACTTTTAAATATGAAAGCGATGGAACACTTCCATGCCATATTTCAAAAGGTGTCGTTTCCACTTTATTGGAAGGGCCATATTCAAAATACGGGCCGCTGAGAGCAAAGCGAAACCCCAAAATGATAGAGGCAGCGAGCTTCTAGTCATCTTATATCGAACCATATCCAATAGAGTTCGATTTCTCCGCTCAGACACACCATTATGTTGTGGTGGTCCAGGTGGAGATAGTTGTGAGACAATATTACAACTTCTAAGATGATCTCTAAAAGCATCACTTAGGTATTCACCTCCTCTATCGGTGCGGAGAATTTTTATTTTCTTCTTGAGTTGATTTTCTACTTCATTTTGGAAGATTTTGAACATTTCAAAAGCTTCATCTTTGTGTCTCAGTAAGTACACATAACCATATCGACTATAGTCATCGGTAAAGGTAATGAAGTATCTTTCATGGTACCTAGTTATTGGCTTAATGAAACAATAAATATCTCATGAACAAATTATCCATATAATGTTGTTCTATCACAAAAGCACTATTTAGAAAACAATTTTCTAAATAGGTGTCTATATTTATTGTATGATCCTATCAATAAATAAATGTTTGTTGGTGTTTGTATATCTTGTTATTGGGTATGACCTGACTTGGATCATAACGTACTTACTACATTAATCTTGTATGTGTCTTGGGCATATAAGATCCAACAGGTTTCAGACGCGACACGAACTAACCCGTTAACGAACCCGTTCTCTTAACCCCCACTATATAACAAATGTTCTTTCATTTTTAGGTTTTTCAAAGAAAAATTAGGGCAGAGAGAGAGAGAGAGGCGGTCGCAGCCTCCCCCCTCTCCGATCTCGGCCGCCGGCGACAGTGATTCCGGCAAGTGCCAGCGAGTGACACCCCTCTTTCGACTCCCCTCGACGCCCTGATCATGATGGTGGCTTTGATTTCTCCTAAAACACAAACAAGATGACGTGAATCGAAGGCGGGAGTGACGGTTGTAGGTCAGTTTTGGAAGTGGGGTTCAGATGGCTAGGCTGCGACGGGTGGTGGTGGATGGTGTCGACTGTGGCTATAGGAGTTGGTAGAAGTGGTAGATCGATGGTTCCCGACGACTTCCCACGGTGGTTTGTGCCTGGTGACCTCGTGGCCGTCGACCATAGAGGCCCGGTAATGGTGGTTATATTGGCGGCTGTTGACTGTTGGATGTGATTTTAGCTGTGGTTGTTGTTGGTCGTGGTTATGGTGCAGGGTAGCGATGAGGGAGACTGTTATGGATGGTGGTTCTCAGCCGGAGACAACCCCAACTCGTGGCTATTGTGGCGATGATGGTTGTGGAAGGTGATGGTGAAGGCGATAGCAGTGGTAAGGCGATGGCAGTGGTTTTAGTGGTTGTTGGATGGTAGTTGTGGCGTTGGTTGATTTAATGGTTGCAGGTGGGTTTTGGGTGTGGTTGTCGGTTATGATGGGTGTTGATGGAGGTGCTGATTGTGGGTATACAGGGATGTTAGGCCACGGGTGGTGTAGGTAATGGTAAACCAATGATGGGTGTTGACTACTTACATACTTATGCAAGTATCACACATAAAAAGAATGAATACAACGTTAGGATAAAAGTGTAATCAATATAAATATTATTGGAAAACATTTTCAACCAATATAATTATCAATGTTACCCATTCATGAATATGGAATCCTAATATCAACCAATTATTGCTACAATCATTTTACTAAGAATCATTACTCGAATAAGGGCATTAATTAACCTAATATGCACAAATTAGTACTTAACAACTAATGCCTGCACAAGAAGCTAAAATACAATAATGATACTAATCACCAACTGTAAGTTTGTTGGTACACATGTCCCCAGTTCTAGTCTAGTGAGCTTCAATGTAATAGAACTTCTTCTTGTAACACATATGTAACGTTTGATCATTATAATGAGAATCTCTTTTATTATGTTTATTGGTTGTTTACATGTTATATCTATTCATATCAATTATTAGTGCACGCATATATGACAATGTTATATAGGTTTACAGTTGTTAGACATAGGTTTGAACCATCAAAGATTCAAGAATGTGTTTAACTAAGTAATCTGATTCAGTCTCACGACTGGACCATGCGAATGGGCCAATCGCACGACTGAACCAGGTGATTGAGTCAATCGTACGATTGAGTCATAAGACTGACTCAGTCGTCCGAATGAACCAATCGTATGACTCAGTCGCACGACTGAGCCAGTCGCTTGGCTCAGTCGTACGAATGAAAGCTATAACCTATAAATACCACTTAATTCGTGAAAAAAAACACTTCGAATACTTGCAACCCTAGTCGACCCAGAGCGTCCTGTTCATCCCTTCCAACTTCACAAAATGTTTCAGATCATTCCTAGTTCGTTCTTAATGTTTTCTAATCGTTAGGTTTGATCTTGTTAACATTTTCCCTGATTGGATCGCCAATCAAATAGGATTCTGCATTATTTGATCCGGTATAAACGAAGAATCAGTTAGTACTCCGTCCGTACACAGTCGCCCGGTTGAGTCAGTCGTTTGTTCAATCGGCCGGTTGAGTCAGTCGGTCTGTCCTGTCGCACCATTGAGTTCAATCGCACGATTGTTCAAGTGTCAGAATCACCTGGTCCAGTCGCCCGATTGAGTTCAATCGCATGATTGTATCTCAGTCGTTCCCCAGTCGCCCTTCCAGTCGCATACTTTGTCTGTGTTTTTCAAGTTTAAGTTAAATTCATTATGGACTCCGAAAATTTCGCGTTCTCAGCAGGGAAAGACTCAAGGATCCAGAACTTACTGCTACTGGAGAATGAGATTGGTAACCACAATAAGCCACCTAAGCTTCTGTCTATTGATGAGTTCCCGCAGTGGAAGCAGAGGTTTGAGATTCATCTAAATGGCGTGGACACTAATCTTTGGAATGCTATTGAGACTGGTTATGCCATGCCAGTTGGTGCTGATGGTATACCCTTAACGTTGACTTGATTGACTGATGCTCAAAAGATTGCCTATAATGCTGAAAAGAAAGCCTACGCGATTTTAACTCAATCTATTCCTAAAGAGATTTTCCATCAGTATTCTGATCATAAACAAAGTAAGAAATTCTGGAAAGCTCTTGAGAAAAGGTATGAAGGGAGCTCAACACTTAAGTCCTTGAAGGCCAAAGCACTTAAAAAGGAGTTTTATAATTTTTCTGCTATTAGAAATGAGAGTCTGGATGATATCATTGACCGCTTCTATCATCTGATGAGTGAACTTCACACTCATGGGGTAACCACGTCTAAAGAAGAAAAGGTCTCCAGTTTATTTCCACCTTGAGATACAATTCAGTTCTTGAGACTTTGGATATAAATGATTTTATCCTGAAACTGCGAGAGGAAGAAGTTAGACACAAGTACAAGGAAAAGAAGGGTTCATATGCTCAGGATCCATCACTCTACAATGTTACTCCTACTTCTACGTCTACTTCCAAAACCTCTAGCGTTCCTTTGCAAACTGTGTTTGTGTCAAATGCATCATCATCTTCTGATCAAGACTCATCATTTGCTAGTGAGTCACATGGTGCATCTGGGGTTCTACAAAGTCCTATAGTCACTCAATCAACGAAGTTAATGACTGAAAATTTGGGTAAAGTAACTGTAGAAGTTGCAAATGAGCACATGGATCTACTTGCTGTGGTAGTTCATTCGTATGATGGTTTAGTTGCTGGGAAAATAGGCAACTGCCACCTGGCTGATGAAGACTATGAACAGGTGGATGAGAATGAGATGGAACGAATGGATATAATGCAGGCTCTCGCGAGTGCTGTGCGACGAGCAAAGAAATTTGTGAAGAAAACAGGGCAAAATCTGGTGGCTACAAAAGACACTACGTTTGGTTTTGACATGTCAAAGTCACCTGCTTTAACTATGGAGAAAAGGGCCACTTCAAAAGGGAATGTGTCAAACCTAAGAAGACTGGCAACGGGAATCCATTCTCATCGTTTCACAAACAAGATAAGGAGAAAAGGCAGCTCCATCAAGCAGTGACTCCAAAGCTATGGTTGCACAAGGTGATGAAGGACAGGATTGGTCCTTCAGGTTCTTATCTGACAGTGAAGCCAACATAGCATCTGTGGATGATCTAAATGAAGACTTAGCGAGTGAGGGGAAGAGCTCAGCTGAGATTGATACTGTAACAACCCCTTCTCGACCCTTACGAAAGATGTGAAAATTTTTCTAAGTTATACGCGTGAACAGTGCTCATGAGCCTGAACAGTGCTCAAGAGTCTGAACAGTGCTCATGTGTCTAGGAGTTTGCCGGAAAATGACTAAGTACTAATACGCCTGAACAGGACTCATGAGCCTGAACAGTACTTATAAGCCTGGAAAAATGCCCCTGCGACTAAGTCCTGGTCGTTTCAGCAGCACTAATACGACCGCACGGTTGTAATGAGCCTGAACAGTTGTCTTACGCCTGCACAGTGTCTTACGCCCGAACAGTGGTTATACGTCCAAACAGTTGTCTTACGCCCGAACAGTGGTTATTCGCCCAAACAGTGGTAATACGCCTAGAATTTTTCCAAAATTTTCGTGTATATATTTAACTCCTGATTATTTTTCCACACTTATTTTATATCTATTATGAATATTTAACAATGTGGAAACTTATTTTTTTGTATAGAAACTATCTATTGCATGATTATTTAAGGCAATTTCGGACATATATATAAATATACATATTTATGTTTTCAATACTTAGACATATTCGAATGTGGTGTGCCCATGCACACCCACGGCTTAACATAATAACAATAATAATAATAATGATAATAGAATACAAACAAAATAAATCAGTTTTCTTGCATGGCCGCCCATTTTGACCAACCGTGAGAGTTGTAGAACCCCAAAACCAAGATCACACTCCACTTCTCTATACATGCAAACCCTGATTAGTTTATTTCACACCTCCATATCTCTTTTCTCTAACTCTCGGACTCTCTACTCTCTCTTTCTTTCTCTCAACCGAGAGCACACACACACAAATATTCTTGTTCATCTCAACAATCCGAAGAACTACAACATATCCAGCTGATTTCTAAGATCTTGTGCTTAGTTCCAACCTTCTAAACCCTCTCATACGTAAGTAATATAAACTTTTGATAATTTAAATCATAGTAAACTCATTTCGTGTTCTACTATAAACACTACTCCCACTATTCTAACAGAAAGCTCTCGGTTAGAACCTCACTCTCTTTGGAACTCCAACTTCGAACAAGGTACCACTCTTCTAAACCCACGAATCTAAGGTCGATATACAAGGATTCTACCTTGTATATCCTCATATCATGTGTTCAAGCCACACTTGACCGTATGTTTATATATAAACATTGTAAATCTACCAAAACAATGAAACAAACACCCAAATACATACATATATTTTCTGGAATTAAGGTTACAAAGGATATAGTAGTGGTTTGGAGGGTAAATGTGATATTTACACTAACGCAAATGGTGTCAAACACCCGGTATTGATTATGTCGATATAGAAACCGCGACATAAGGATAGATTTCCAGTAAGTTAGGACTTGGAAAATGAACTTGGATGATTGGAAAGTTTAGTAAGATATGCTAAGGTTAGTAAACACTAGTTTGATGACCCGAAATATGGAAGAAATATCCTATAAAACGAGCCAAAACATAAACAACTTAGACTCTAAGAATTTTCAGGCCTTAGAATAATTATTTTAGAAATAGAAATCGAATTTGGTGAATTTTTGGGTTAATATGTATTTTTTATGAATTAATCAACAAAGGTAGAATTAACCGATAACTAGAAATTGGGTTTTAAATATCACCAAGTAGAATCTGATATTTTGGGGCTAAAACAGATTCAAATAGACGTTTAAAAGCTTAAGGAAATATTAGGGGTCAAAAATGGTAAAGAGACAAACTTTGGGGTAGAAAATGTCAATTTTGAAACTTGAGGGACCAAAAGTGTAAATTCTGCATTTTTGCAGAATTTCAGCAACCTTGTGACCAGAAACTAATATTAGACTCATTCATATGATAATAAATTCATAAGAATCATGTAACTTGATGAAAACACACCCAAAACCCTAACTTTCCTAAAAAGGAAGCTCTTGACGCAAAATCCTTTAAGAAACGAAGTCACGCGCACCCTCACTATAAAATGACACAAAATTATGTTAGGAATCTATGGCTTATTACTTGAACTATGATTATAGGGTGCTAGGACTTGAAACTATCTGTTTGTGCAACCTGTCTGATATCAAGGTGAGTTCTCGTGTCCCCTTTTTACTTACTGTTTTTGGGGATGAAGCATGCTCTATTTTTAATTGAAACTATTATCTGTGACACAAATCATGTTGTGGATTTTCTTTTTATGATGCCTGCTGATACATGAATCACAATCATTAATTCTATCGTGAACCGCTTGCTTTATATGGATAGATCTATTTGGGGAATCCCCCACACACAGTGGCTCCCGTTACAGGGAGGTACCCCACTGAGATCCTGCGGGGTTGTATGTGGCATGTGAACAAGTTATAAAGGATACAAAGGCAGACCATCCGGTAGGTGGGTCTACTGCTATGAGGCTCAGTTTTCCCCTTTGGGGTTAACCGGTTCAACAAAACTTTAGAAGAGGCAAGCCGGGGCTGAGTGCAAGGTTGATTGTGACCCACAACAACTTAATAGATACAAAAACTATAAACTTGTGGGCTTTATGAGTCCCTTTAACTTTTATTTCTGAAACTAAAACCACTTGAACTCACCAACTTTTTAGTTGACACACAATTCTTTTTGAGCATGTTTCAGGTAACATTTGATGGAAGCCTAGCTTGTTTTGGAAGATGCTTGGACGACCTAGTACCCTGACCTCATGGCATTATAAGCTCTGCTTAGAACATTTGAATAATTTGTAATGAATGATAGGTTAATTTTGTACCTATGACATGAAACAATTGATGTAACCGGGCTAAGCCGTTTAGTCTCGGATTTCATTTTAGTTATAATAATGCCATGTGATTATCTCTACTTGTGTGCTCTTATGATGGTTTGTTTCCGCTGCCACATCTCTTGCTAGTCTATGACGTCCCACCCTCCTTGGGCCTGGAGTGTGACAGATTGGTATCAGAGCCACAGGTTGTAGAGAAATCGGGAATACCTTAGTAGACCCTAGGCTACAACCCTGAGGCTGTAGGACTGTCCTTGCTTGGGTAAATGTTGGGGTAAGCAGGTTGGATAAATTGATGATTACACTTGATCAACGTAATCATGAATTTATCGGACGCGTAAATCCCAGCACAAAGCCTAAGTGTGACCTTTGGATTAGATTGACTTGAGGAATACTTTTAACATAGTCAAGGTTGAATTTTAATTGAACTTCTATGAGATACTACTGCTTACTGATACTATTTTAATGGATACAACCTCTATGGGATACTACTGCTTAGAGATGCAATTACTAATAGATACTAACTCTATGATAAACAACTGTCATCACTACTATTACTAGTACTATTACTATGATCATGAGCTATGAGAAACAAAATTACTCATGACTGTTTTTACAGGATAACCATATCATGGCTGAAAGAGGTAAGGCACCCGCACATCCAGTTGATGAGACAGCTCCTGTTGGGACATTGAGGAGGAAGCCACAAACCGAGTACGAGGCATACTTCCGGAGGTGCGGACACCCAGGGTGGCTATCCGCGACTTCTGATGACACTGAGCCATCTGAAGAGTCGTCACCTACATCACCTGCTAGGAGCCGAACGCGCTCCAACTCGCCACATGTAGTAGCTCCCACTCTCTCTCCTATTCCACCCATTAGGAACGGGGGTACCCGTGTAGTTACTCGACCTAGGAAGAGTACTAGGCTAGGTCCTTCTGTTTCATTTAGGATGCCTCCTCCTCCACCTCCTCATGATAGGACACCGACACCAGCACCCTCTATGCTCGCACCACCTAGACGTCTACCTTATGATGAGTACTGGATGCCATCTAGGCATAGCATGCATGATGGCCCTAGCGTGTTCGCTGGAGACCAGCACTCCCAGTAGCCGGCGGGCTATTGACTTTGGCCCATCAGACCCCACCTTGAGTGAGATACTGAGGACTATCCAGCGTCATGAGCTGACCTTACAACACGCCACGCGAACCTCCCAATCTGCCCAATTCCAAGCAATGATGGCAACGCACAATGTCCAGGGCCTGGAGCAAGAGCAGAAAAAGAAAAGCTCGGGATGGTTCGGCTGGTTGAAGAAGAAATGGCAGGGTGATGTAGCTGGTATTTAGGATGCATGGCAGTAGGCTGCCTTAACAATCTGAGAAACAATCTATCTATTTAAGAAACTATTATTATTTATGGGAGTGATGGAACCTTCCAATTTGTGAAACAATGACGCTATCTATTATGTATGATTATTTTTTGGGATTATCTATGAAGCAATTAATTGATGATGCTAACTTTTGCAGGGCAATGCTATGTGAAAATATGAGAATCTTTGTGTGCATGATTGATATATGCATATTAGTAGTTATCTTTGTAAACATAGAATGAAACGTAAGTGCTTGATTAAAGTGTGTAGTAGGAACTATGAGATGCAATGTGATGCTAGAAACAAAAACTTATGAGATACTAAACAAACTTATCTATGATACTATCAGAATGCCGCCACCACGAGGAATTCGTACTGGAAGGAGAGGTGCTACCCGAGGTAGGAATCAACCACCTACTCCACCAGGAACACCACCTGGGGGAAACTCCCACCAAGAAATTACGAAAGGATTGCCAACCTGGTGGCATAGCAGATCGCCAATGCTATCCCAATGATCATTGCCCAGATCAACGCCGATCGGGGAAATACCAACGAGACTAACGGACCCAATAACAATGAAGGCAACCGTGAGGAAGCCGAAGCTATCAGGAATGGGTGTTCTTACAAAACCTTCATGGCTTGCAAGCCAAAGGACTTCTATGGCACCGAGGGTGCAATCGAAACATATAGGTGGCTGGATGAAATCGAAGCTGTGTTGGATATAAGCAAATGCAAGCTGGAGCACATGGTGAGATTTGCCTCTCAATCTCTCAAGGGACCAGCACTTGAATTGTGGAAAACAATCATTCAACCTCGAGGTCGAAACGCTATTGGTAGGATGAACTGGTCTGAATTCCAGAAGCTAATCACCGGCAAGTACTGCCCGATCAACCAGCTAGAGAGACTGGAGGCCGAATTTCTGAATCTGGAGATGAAAGGCCCGAACTACACTAAGTACATCAACCGATTCCTTGCGTTGTCCCGACTGGTACCACACTTAGTGATGCTAGAATCCAAGGGCATAGCCCATTTCATTTGGGGGTTACACCCAAGGGTAAGGGGCATGGTTAGGTCTTCCAGGACTACTACTCTACAGGCGGCAGTCGACGTTACCAGTTGTCTGACTGACGACCTAGTGAGAGCTGGATGGATTGAGTCGAGGAAACTGAGGATAAGAAGAAGGCAGTGGAAGAAAGGAGGAAGTGGTTTGATACCAAGAAGGTGGCCGGTAACAGTAGTGGTTCAAGAAAGAGGCCTAGAGGAGAAGCAAGGCAAAACGACAATGGTAGGAAGGCTAGGAGGTTGTACCTGGGCACAAGCCCCTTCTACGATAAATGCAAGGTTTATCACCAGGGGGAGTGCAATCCCATGCCGTGTTTTCGGTGCAAACGATATGGTCACCTGATTAAGGATTGCACCTTTAAGCCTGGAAAGCAATGCTATGAGTGCGGAGATCCAGGGCATATGAGGAACAAATGCCCCAAGCTAGCAAAGGACAAGGACACTCAACCCAACAAACCTACGGGAAGAGCGTTTGTAATGGATCCAAATGGTGCCCGTAAAGAACCCGACGTGGTGAACGGTACGTTTCTCGTAAACAATCATCCTGCTACTGTGCTATTTGATACTGGAGCAACCGCCAGTTTTATTTCGACTACTTTTAGGTCTTTGATTGATTTGACTGCATGCACTTTGACCGAAACATACACCGTAGAACTAGCTGACGGTAATATAATAAAAACTAACGAAATCATCAAAGATTGCAAGTTGATTCTAGAGGGTAATTCCTTTGATATAGATTTGATGCCTATTAAGTTAGGAGGGTTCGATGTAGTTGTAGGGATGGATTGGCTGGCTAAAAATAGGGCTGAAATTATATGTGATGAGCGCTTGCTTAAGATACCCATAGCCAGCGGAGAGATGCTAGTAGTCCATGGGGAAAGAAACCACCCACTGTGTCCTATGATATCCCACCTGAAGGCTACCCAAAGCCTTAATAAAGGACACGAAGCCTTTATATTATATGTGATGAAGGCCAAAGAGGAAAAGTGTAAGGCCCCGCTCACCGGGCACCTTACTGTTGGTGGTTCATCGCACGTAAACATACATAATGTATATGATCATAAAATAACGCAGCGGAATTAGTAAAATATGCATTCTCATTAATTCATAAAAGTCATTACATCATTGACATGATTACAAAACGCAGCTTTCTCTACTTTGCCTATCCTCATAGAGTCATACAGCGACCTCTAGAGGAGATATTAAGTTCAAACATATAAAAATTTTGTTTTTATACTAAAGAATATTCCTTAAGTAATTCCGTACATCGGAACCCTTAAGAAACACTCTTGACACTCTCATGCAACATATTTCGTTGCATGTGCTATGCACACGCACATCCAGTGCGTGGCAGCATATTCAAAATTAAAGGAGATTTCTTAAGTAATCCCTTTTATGGGAATCCTCAAGAAATCTCGTAATGGCATGCAACGTGATGAGTTGCGTGCGTCATGGGCTCATAACGCATGACGTTGCAGCATTATCAAATGGAGAATGCCATCCCAAAAGAGCAGAGTAGCCACCCCGTGCCATCCCCAGCAACGCTACCTGCCAACTGGAAACACATAAAAAGTCAGCGTTGCTGAGTGAGTTCTAGTTTTATAATAAACATACTTTGTTTATATTAAAACCATTCATTCTTTACACGTGATCATACATCGTACATACATGTAGATAATATCTTTATTATCTCATTCGTTCATTCGTTCGTTCATCATACAACGTTATCTTTCACTTCTCGTTTAGGTCCTGTCAGGCTTTACCCACTTCATGGCACGCAGCCATGATTACTGTGGTCGAATGACAAGGACCCCGTTACATCTTTTCTTGCACATTGGATATCTTTTGTACCACTACCATCTGCTATACCCCGAACGTTATTAGCTACCGGGCCGAAGTCATTAAATGAACAGCAAAACGTATGCCACGGTACTAGAGGTAAGCGGTAGGGATACCATACATATGGTCAATCACTAAGAAGGACCCGTTAAACTTATCCAATGTTTGCAAGTCATCTTTCGTTAGTCTGTTCGTTAATGCATGTATTCATCATCTTTTAATCATTCGTTCATTCATTAATACATGTTACATCTTTTCTTGCACATTGGATATCTTTTGTACCACTACCATCTGCTATACCCCGAACGTTATTAGCTACCGGGCCGAAGTCATTAAATGAACAGCAAAACGTATGCCACGGTACTAGAGGTAAGCGGTAGGGATACCATACATATGGTCAATCACTAAGAACGACCCGTTAAACTTATCCAATGTTTGCAAGACATCTTTCGTTCGTTCGTTCATTAATGCATGTATTCATCATCTTTTACTCATTCGTTCATTCATTAATACATGCATTCATCATCGTGTTCCTCTTTCGTTATCTTTCACTTTACGTTACATAATACTTCGTTCGTTCGTTGTCATAATACGTAAAGTCATAGAAAGATATTCATACATTATTATAAGGAACACACACATCATACATACATCATCATACATAGCATCATACGTACATCGTCATACATAACATCATACATGCATCATCATCATCATCATACATAACCTCGTACATACATAGCCTACATCATCAATCATCACTAGGCACTTACTCCCGTATCCTTCCCAAATCCGGGATATACTACGCGTCATCTTGGTGCAGTAGCACTAACTGTCCCTCCAAGACCGTGGGGACTCATACTAGGACCTTATATAACGTACCGAGTCCACAACCATACCTTAGACGTATAACACAACATTATACCCAAATGGGTCATACATACATACGTCAGTAAACAAGTTTATATGTGTTCCAGCCCCAAAAATCATTTAAAATCAGTAAATGAGGGGTCCTAGAACTCACCTGTGCTTGACAACCAGCTCCTCAATCAAGCCTTAAGGACGTGGGTCACACTACACTGCCTGCAGATCAGTTAACACTTAAAAGAGTCAGTTTCGGCCTAATTTCGCTACCAAGTTCGCAGGTAGTTTCGCCCGTACTTTCGCCAGTAGTTTCGCCTGGCGAATTAGCAGTTTCGCTGCTAAATTCGCCGGGCAGCATTCTGCCAGTTTCGCTGGACAGATTCCCTACCTCGAGCGCCCAACTTTCGTTGGAATTCCCTAATTTCGCAATATCTAAGGTCAACCTGGGCATTGGCATAGTCATCAGTGAAACTATAGTTTCGCTCAGGCGAATATGTAGTTTTGCTGCAGCGAAACTGTAACTTCGCTGTAAATCCTTCCAGTTTCGCTGGACGAACTCACAGTTTCGCTGGTCGAGACCTTAAATTCGCAGAACGAGCTGAAATTTACGAATCAGCTCGTTTTAGCCCAAAAATCCAATCCTTTCCACCCAAACCCTTGGATTATCATCCAGGAAGCTATATCTAAGCTCATTACGCGTTTTCTTATGCCACTTTAAAACTTCAAAAACCCAAACTCGGGTTTTTCACCAAATGTAGCAATTTGGATACGTTTCTTACCTTGATTCTTGTAGTTTAGGAGTCCACAAACACCAGCCTTCGATTCTTGACCACCCGAGCTTCAATCCGACACTTTCTCTCTCTACACTTTCTCTCTCTAGAATAGGCGTTTGAGTGAAAATGAGAGTTGCTCAGCTGATCCATCTATTTATATGCCAGGCGTTCCCGGGACCCCAAACTCGTTAAACTCGTGACCCGGAAGGTTAACTCGGTGTAATATCCGCAACCATTTTATATTTATCAAATGGTTTTCATCCGAGCCCATCTCTATCACTTGACTCGATTTTAAAATTTTCCGGGTGTTACAAGTCCACCCCCCTTATTTAGGTTTCGTCCTCGAAACCTGTTATTCTTCGAACAGATGTGGGTAATGTTGTCTCATCTCTTCTTCAGTCTCTCACGTAGACTCAGATCCCTTCCTATGCTTCCACTGTACGCGCACAAGAGGAACTACTTTGTTTCTTAGCCGTTTCTCTTTTCTGTCGATGACCGCCACTGGTTGCTCCACATAGTTGAGCCGTTCGTCTACCTCGATATCCTCCAGCGGTACAATCATATCTTCGTCGGCCAAACATTTCCTCAGATGAGATACGTGGAAGGTCGGGCCCACTCAGATCTGGCAGAACCTATAGGCCACCTCTCCCACACGGGCGATAATTCGGAAAGGGCCTATATACCGCGGGCTCAGTTTACCCCGCTTTCGGAACCTAATAATTCCTTTCCAAGGCGAGAACTTTAACATGACCCGATCACCGACCTTGAACTCTATCGGTCTTCGCCTCTTGTCAGCATACGACTTTTGTCTGTCTTTCGCCGCCTTCATGAAGGCTTTGATCTTTTCTAACTTTTCAGTCGTTGCTTCAACTACCTCGACACCACCCAGTTCCTTCTGCCCAATGTCTCCCCAACATACGGGCGTCCTACATTTCCTACCGTACAACATCTCGTAGGGCGGCATGCCAATGCTGGCATGATAACTATTATTGTACGAGAATTCTGCTAACAGCAGGTGATCGTCCCAACTTCCTCCAAAATTGATCACGCACGCTCGAAGCATGTCTTCGAGTGTTTGGATCGTCCTCTCAGACTGACCGTCTGTCTGGGGGTGATATGCCGTGCTAATGTGTAGCCTCGTCCCCATTGCATCATGAAACCTCTTCCAAAATTTGGAGGTAAACCGGGTGTCATGGTCAGACACAATAGACACCGGTACGCCATGACGAGCTACAATTTCTTTGATAAATAGATCCGCCAATCTTTCAGATGAATACGTCTCGCGGATCGGTAGGAAGTGGGCACTCTTCATCAATCGATCAACTATCACCCATATAGCATCATACCCTTTCGGGGTACGTGGTAGTTTCGTGATGAAATCCATGGTGATGTGTTCCCACTTCCACTCGGGTATATCCAACGGTTGGATCTTCCCGTATGGTTTCTGATGCTCTGCCTTGACCTGTGAACAAGTCATGCACTTACTCACATATTCCACCACATCACGCTTCATGCCCGGCCACCAATAGTCTTTCTTCATGTCTTGGTACATCTTGGTAGCGCCGGGGTGAATGGAATATCGAGTCTTATGGGCCTCATCCATGATCTTTCCACGTAGATCCCCGTACCGAGGAATCCACACTCGCCCAAATCGGGTCTTAACACCAAGAATGTTCTCACCCAGTTCTGTAACTAGTCCTCTCATCCTTTCGGAGTTAAGACGATCTTCCTTCAAAGCCTCGTCTTGGAACTCCTTAACCTGTGTCATCACGTCAGAGGTCATAATCAGCTGATAAGCCTTCACCCGAATCGGCTCGGCTTTTCTTTCCGGCTAAGGGCATCGGCCACCACATTGTCTTTGCCCG
Source organism: Flaveria linearis (assembly GCA_024085815.1). Classification (NCBI taxonomy): domain Eukaryota; kingdom Viridiplantae; phylum Streptophyta; class Magnoliopsida; order Asterales; family Asteraceae; genus Flaveria; species Flaveria linearis. The sequence goes on along the minus strand of CM044010.1, from coordinate 43,914,247 downwards.
GGTGGTAATGGATCTCATAATCATAATCTTTTATCAGCTCCAACCACCATCTCTGTCTCATGTTTAGATCCTTCTGCTCGAAGAAGTACTTCAAGCTCTTGTGATCCGTGAAGATGGTGCACTTCGTCCCGTATAGATAGTGCCGCCAAATCTTCAACGCGAAAACCACCGCAGCTAGTTCTAGGTCATGTGTGGGATAATTGACTTCGTGGGTCTTCAGTTGTCGAGATGCATAGGCTATGACCTTTCCGCGTTGCATCAATACGCAACCCAACCCAGAATAGGATGCATCCGAATAGACCACCAAGTCTTCATTTCCCTCAGGCAATGTCAAGACAGGAGCTCGTGTCAGTATCGTCTTCAATTCCTCAAAAGCGTCCTCCTGTTCTCGACCCCACACGAACTTTACATCCTTGCGAGTCAATTTTGTCAAAGGTGAGGCTATCTTGGAGAAGTCTTGAATAAATCGTCTATAGTAGCCCGCCAGCCCCAAGAAGCTGCGAATCTCGGTTGGCGTCTTCGGTGACTTCCATTGCATCACGGCCTCAACCTTTGCTGGGTCCACCATTATTCCTTCTGCATTCACTACGTGGCCCAGAAATTGTACCTCACGTAACCAAAAAGCACACTTGGAGAACTTGGCGTACAATTTCTCCCTTCTCAACGTTTCCAATACTTCCCGAATATGCCCGGCATGCTCTTCTTCACTTCTCGAATAAATCAGGATATCATCGATGAATACAATTACTGATTTATCTAACATTGGTCGGCACACTCGGTTCATCAAATCCATAAAAGCAGCCGGCGCATTGGTCAACCCGAAAGACATGACAAGAAACTCGTAGTGACCATAGCGCGTACGAAAGGCTGTTTTACGGATATCTTGCTCCTTCACCTTTAGTTGATGGTACCCCGATCGAAGATCTATCCTTGAAAACCAACTGGCACCCTGAAGTTGATCAAACAAGTCATCGATCCTTGGTAAGGGGCATCTGTTCTTCACCGTCAACTTATTCAGCTCACGGTAGTCGATGCACATCCGCATACTACCATCCTTCTTCTTTACGAACAGGACCGGAGCACCCCAAGGTGAGATACTCGGTCTGATAAACCCCTTATCTAGCAGCTCCTGTAACTGCTCCATCAACTCTTTCATCTCCGTCGGAGCCAAGCGATATGGTGCTTTTGCGACAGGTTGGGCACCCGGTATCAGGTCGATCTGGAAATCGATCTCTCGGTCAGGTGGCAATCCCGATAAGTATTCGGGAAACACGTCTGGAAAGTCACACACCACTGGCACATCGCATAGCTGTGGTGTTGGCTTCTCTACATTCTTTACATAACATAAGTAGGCGCTACATCCGCGCCTCATACACTTTCCCGCCACCGCCATCGAGATCACCTTCGGAATCGTCGTAACTCGATCGCCATAAATTGTCACCGGACTTCCGTCGGTCGTCGTCAGTCTAATCATCTTCTTTCGGCACACGATATTCGCTTCGTAGGTTGCTAACCAGTCCATCCCTAACACTACATCAAATCCTCCTAGAGGCATCACATGTAACTTGGCAGCAAACCTATGGCCCTCTAATTCTATGGCACAACCTTCTATCACATCCGTAACCCTAGTGGATTTACCAATTGCGGTTTCTACGTCAAAGGACTCATCAAGGCATTTACTCCTAAAAGGCAGTTTAGCACAGAAGGTAGTAGAAATAAAACTCCTACTTGCACCCGAATCAAATAATATAGAGGCTAAAATGTTGTCTATTAGGAACGTACCGGACACAACGTCAGGGTCCGTTCTGGCCTCTTCCTGCGTCATGGTGAACGCCCTAGCCTTTGCCCTCGGTGCTTCTCCTCCCGTCTTCTTCTCCCCTGAGCCCTCAGTCCTCGACTTCTTGCAATCTCTGCTCATATGACCACTTTCCCCACAGTTAAAACACTTGCCCATTCGGCAATCCTTGGCCATATGCCCAGTCCTCCCACACTTGAAACAGATGTTGGATCCCCACTTACACTCCCCCGAGTGCTCTTTCCCACACTGTCCACACTTCCTCATCCCTGCTCCCTTCGCGACCACTCGGCGGTCGTCTACCCTTGCCTTCTTGTTACTTGTCGAGGTATCACCTTGACCAAACCTCTTTCCCTGCCAACCCTTCTCGCCACCTCCTTTCTTACCGCCCTCAGCCTTCATCAACGCCGCTCGCTCATCGTACAACCTCCCCGCCAAATCCACCGCCGACCTGAAAGTACTTGGTCGAGCGGAAATCAAATGCCAACGTATTTCGGCTGGCAACCCCTGAATATAACGGTTGATCTTTCGAGACACCGGCGTCACCTGCTCTGGGACCAATCGCGCCATATCGTTGAACTTGGCAGTGTATTGTTGGTGGGTCATCGTCCCTGCCTCCAACTGCAGAAACTCTCTCTCAACTCGGTCCATTTCCCGTCGAGGACTAAATTCCTCGATCACCATCCTTTTCAGCTCGGACCACTTCATCTTCCCAATGGCCCTGCTACCCTCAGCCTGGACAATATTGTCCCACCAGCACAACGCCATCCCCGTAAATGAGTGGGTAGCAAACTTAACCTTTTTATCCTCCTGGCAATCGCTGATATCGAGGACCGCCTCCATTTCTCTTACCCATTGGTGAGCATCGGCAGCGGTACCAGAACCATCAAAAGTCGGGGGCTTGCACCTCATGAATGCCCCGTAGTTACAACCCCGTGTTGTCTCACGCTCGGCCTCTTCCTCCTCCTCCTCTTCATCATCAGAAAGAACCGTTTCCGGCCCTTATTGCTGCTGCCGCCTCCCTGAGGCTCGATTCCTCCCTCGCCTCTCATCTTCGCGTACAGCTTTTATCACCTCGGTCACTACAGACGGTAAGATCGTCTGCATGACTTGGTGCACCTCCTCAACCACTATCTCTTTCACCGAGGCCCTCAAATCATCACTCTCATCCACTCCCCCCGAGGGAGTAGTATTAGGTTCTTCAGGAACTTTCTTCACTTGTCTAGGCCTTCCTCTTGTGGCTCGTGGTTCTGCACCACTTCCGTCACCGCCTCCACCAAGTGGGGCTTTTGATGATCTACACCGACCATCTTCTATCTCACACTAAAAGGTTCAAATACTAACACAGTCATTCAAGAAAATAGCTCAGTTTATGTTAAGTACAGTAAGTTGCTAATTACAGTGGCCAGTTGTGATTAGTCACTTACTCTACTTTTCGCACCCCAAGCATTACCATTCCTGACTACATCAGTATCTAAATCTAACAGCACACATAAACCACATTACACGCGCACATAACTTTGATTATCATTAAGAAAATACCTGATGGCACGCAGCTACTCAGATGGCATTCATCCCCCTTCTGTCCCATTTCTCAGTTTAAGGTTTAGGTTTATTTTGAAAATTTACCCATTTTACTTAAACTTTTGCTCTGATACCAACTTGTAAGGCCCCGCTCACCGGGCACCTTACTGTTGGTGGTTCATCGCACGTAAAACATACATAATGTATATAATCATAAAATAACGCAGCGGAATTAGTAAAATATGCATTCTCATTAATTCATAAAAGTCATTACATCATTGACATGATTACAAAACGCAGCTTTCTATACTTTGCCTATCCTCATAGAGTCATACAGCGACCTCTAGAGGAGATATTAAGTTCAAACATATAAAAATTTTGTTTTTATGCTAAAGAATAATCCTTAAGTAATTCCGTACATCGGAACCCTTAAGAAACACTCTTGACACTCTCATGCAACATATTTCGTTGCATGTGCTATGCACACGCACATCCAGTGCGTGGCAGCATATTCAAAATTAAAGGAGATTTCTTAAGTAATCCCTTTTATGGGAATCCTCAAGAAATCTCTTAATGGCATGCAACGTGATGAGTTGCGTGCGTCATGGGCTCACAACGCATGACGTTGCAGCATTATCAAATGGAGAATGCCATCCCAAAAGAGCTGAGTAGCCGCCCCGTGCCATCCCCAGCAACGCTACCTGCCAACTAGAAACACATAAAAAGTCAGCGTTGCTGAGTGAGTTCTAGTTTTATAATAAACATACTTTGTTTATATTAAAACCGTTCATTCTTTACACGTGATCATACATCATACATACATGTAGATAATATCTTTATTATCTCATTCGTTCGTTCATCATACAACGTTATCTTTCACTTCTCGTTTAGGTCCTGTCAGGCTTTACCCACTTCATGGCACGCAGCCATGATTACTGTGGTCGAATGACAAGGACCCCGTTACATCTTTTCTTGCACATTGGATATCTTTTGTACCACTACCATCTGCTATACCCCGAACTTTATTAGCTACCGGGCCGAAGTCATTAAATGAACAGCAAAACGTATGCCACGGTACTAGAGGTAAGAGGTAGGGATACCATACATATGGTCAATCACTAAGAAGGACCCATTAAACTTATCCAATGTCTGCAAGTCATCTTTCGTTAGTCTGTTCGTTAATGCATGTATTCATCATCTTTTAATCATTCGTTCATTCATTAATACATGTTACATCTTTTCTTGCACATTGGATATCTTTTGTACCACTACCATCTGCTATACCCCGAACGTTATTAGCTACCGGGCCGAAGTCATTAAATGAACCGCAAAACGTATGCCACGGTACTGGAGGTAAGCGGTAGGGATACCATACATATGGTCAATCACTAAGAAGGACCCGTTAAACTTATCCAATGTTTGCAAGACATCTTTCGTTCATTCGTTCATTAATGCATGTATTCATCATCTTTTACTCATTCGTTCATTCATTAATACATGCATTCATCATCGTGTTCCTCTTTCGTTATCTTTCACTTTACGTTACATAATACTTCGTTCGTTCGTTGTCATAATACGTAAAGTCATAGAAAGATATTCATACATTATTATAAGGAACACACACATCATACATACATCATCATACATAGCATCATACGTACATCGTCATACATAACATCATACATGCATCATCATCATCATCATACATAACCTCGTACATACATAGCCTACATCATCAATCATCACTAGGCACTTACTCCCGTATCCTTCCCGAAACCGGGACTTACTACGCGTCATCTTGGTGCAGTAGCACTAACTGTCCCTCCAAGACCGTGGGGACTCATACTAGGACCTTATATAATGTACCGAGTCCACAACCATACCTTAGACGTATAACACAACATTATACCCAAATGGGTCATACATACATACATCAGTAAACAAGTTTATATGTGTTCCAGCCCCAAAAATCATTTAAAATCAGTAAATGAGGGGTCCTAGAACTCACCTGTGCTTGACAAGTAGCTCCTCAATCAAGCCTTAAGGACGTGGGTCACACTACACTGCCTGCAGATCAGTTAACACTTAAAAGAGTCAGTTTCTGCCTAATTTCGCTACTAAGTTCGCAGGTAGTTTCGCCCGTACTTTCGCCAGTAGTTTCGCCAGGCGAATTAGCAGTTTCGCTGCTAATTTCGTCGGGCAGCATTCTGCCAGTTTCGCTGGACAGATTCGCTACCTCGAGCGCCCAACTTTCGTTGGAATTCCCTAATTTCGCAATATCTAAGGTCAACTTGGGCATTGGCATAGTCATCAGTGAAACTATAGTTTCGCTCAGGCGAATATGTAGTTTCGCTGCAGCAAACTGTAACTTCGCTGTAAATCCTTCCAGTTTCGCTGGACGAACTCACGGTTTCGCTGGTCGAGACCTTAAATTCGCAGAACGAGCTGAAATTTACGAATCAGCTCGTTTTAGCCCAAAAATCCAATCCTTCCCACCCAAACCCTTGGATTATCATCAAGGAAGCTATATCTAAGCTCATTACGCGTTTTCTTACCCTAAAACGTGTGTTTTGGGGTGATTTTTGCCACTTTAAAACTTCAAAAACCCAAACTTGGGTTTTTCACCAAATGTAGCAATTTGGATACGTTTCTTACCTTGATTCTTGTAGTTTAGGAGTCCACAAACACCAGCCTTCGATTCTTGACCACCCGAGCTTCAATCCGACACTTTCTCTCTCTACACTTTCTCTCTCTAGAATGGGCGTTTGAGTGAAAATGAGAGTTGCTCAGCTGATCCATCTATTTATATGCCAGGCGTTCCCGGGACCCCAAACTCGTTAAACTCATGACCCGGAAGGTTAACTCGATGTAATATCCGCAACCATTTTATATTTATCAAATGGTTTTCATCCGAGCCCATCTCTATCACTTGACTCAATTTTAAAATTTTCCGGGTGTTACAAAAAGAAGATTGAAGACATACCTGTGGTGTCTGAATACTTGGAAGTATTTCCAGAAGACTTACAAGGACTTCCTCCATCCCGACAAGTCGAATTTCAGATTGACTTATCACCTGGCGCCGCGCCGGTGGCCAAAGCTCCTTACCGACTCGCTCCGCCCGAAATGAAGGAGCTGATGTTGTAAATCCAAGAGTTCCTTGACAAAGGGTTCATACGACCCAGTGTCGCCTTGGGGTGCTCCGGTGCTGTTTGTTAAAAAGAAGGACGGAACACTACGAATGTGTATCGACTACAGGGAACTGAACAAGGTTACCGTAAAGAATCGGTACCCTCTTCCCAGAATTGACGACCTATTCGATCAATTGCAGGGAGCAAGCTATTTCTCGAAAATAGATCTGCGATCAGGTTATCACCAACTAAAAATAAAGGAAGAGGACGTTCCGAAAACAGCTTTCAGAACCCGATATGGTCACTACGAATACCTAGTCATGCCTTTTGGGTTGACTAACGCACCTGCAACGTTCATGGATCTCATGAACCGTGTGTGCCGTCCGTACTTAAACAAGTTCGTGATCGTTTTTATCAATGATATTTTGATCTACTCTCGGAGCAAGGAAGAACATGAGAAACATCTTCGGATAATTCTTGATCTACTCAAGAATTAGTAATTATACGCAAAGTTCTCCAAATGTGAGTTTTGGATGCGTGAAATTCAGTTTCTTGGTCACATTGTGAACAAGGATGGAATCCAGGTGGATCCATCAAAGATAGAGGCTATTAAGAACTGGAAAGTCCCTAAAACTCCTACCAAGATAGAGGCAATTTCTTGGTTTGGCTGGCTATTATAGGAGGTTTATCAAGGATTTCTCTAGAACAGTGCAGCCTCTAACCATGTTAACCAAGAAGGATGTGACCTATGAATGGGGACAGGAACAAGATGAAGCCTTTAATCTACTAAAGGAGAAACTATGTAGCGCGCCTATCCTTACCCTACCCGAGGGAACCGATGACTTCGTAGTCTATTGTGACGCCTCGCATCAAGGGTTTGGCTGCGTGTTAATGCAGCGGGAGAAGGTGATCACGTATGCATCCAGATTGCTGAACGAGCACGAAAGGAATTATACGACACATGATTTGGAACTGGTTGTCGTGATGTTTGCACTCAAAATATGGAGACACTACCTTTATGGTACTAAGTGTGTCATCTATACTGATCATAAAAGCCTGCAGCATATCCTCAACCAGAAAATGTTGAACATGCGCCAAAGAAGATGGGTAGAGTTACTAAGTGATTACGAATGTGAGATCTGCTACCATCCTGGCAAGGCAAATGTGGTAGCTGATGCCTTGAGTAGAAAGGAACGGAAGAAACCTCTTCGCGTTCGTGCTCTAAGGATGAGCGTGTACACTAGCCTCGTTGCTAGGATTAAGGAAGCACAAAGGCAAGCCTTCAATGAGAATAACCTGACGGGAGAAATGTTAACAGGGATGGAGATGCGTTTGGAAATGGACAATGATGGACTATACAAATGCGAAGGAAGGACGTGGATACCTAATAATGGCGGGGTTAGGACTATAGTCTTGGACGAAGCTCACAAGTCTAGATATTCGATTCACCCGGGGAGTGATAAGATGTATCAGGACTTAAAGGCACTTTTCTGGTGGCCTGGACTAAAGAAATCTATCGCCACATATGTGAGTAAATGTTTAACCTACGCAATGGTAAAGGCTGAAAACCAGAAACCATCAGGAACCTTACAGCAGCCCGAAATCCCGGAATGGAAATGGGATAACATCACCATGGATTTTGTCATGAAACTACCAAGAACGTCTCGCGGTCACGACACTATTTGGGTAGTTGTGGACAGGCTTACCAAATCAGCCCATTTCTTACCAATTCGAGAAGACTATGAGATGTCAAAGTTAGCCCAAATATACATTTACGAAATAGTGACTTGGCATGGAGTGCCGCTCTCGATCATCTCTAATCGTGATAGTCGTTTCACGTCACGATTCTGGAGATCTCTCCAACAAGCTTTAGGGACTTGTCTTGACATAAGCACGGCATATCACCCTCAAACCGACGGGCAGAGTGAAAGAACTATTCAAACCTTGGAAGACATGCTGAGAGCGTGTGTGATCGACTTTGGTGGAAGCTGGGATCGCCACCTTCCACTAGTGGAATTCTCCTATAATAATAGTTACCACGCTAGCATAAAAGCTGCCCCATATGAAGCCTTGTACGGTAGGAAATGTCGGTCGCCATTAAGTTGGAATGAGATAGGTGATAGTCAAGTGGTGGGACCCGACATTATGATGGAGACTACTGAGAAGATAGCCAAGATTAAGGAACGACTGAAAACAGCCCGAGACCGTCAAAAGAAGGATGCTGATAGGAGACGAAAACCTCTTCAATTTCAAGTAGGTGATAAGGTAATGTTGAAGGTCGCACCATGGAAAGGAGCTGTGAGATTTGGCAAGAAGGGCAAGCTAAGCCCAAGGTATATTGCACCATTCGAAATAATGGCAAGAGTTGGTCTGGAGGCATACCAGCTCAAACTACCTGAGGAGCTGAGCTACATACATAACACTTTCCATGTGTCAAATTTGAAGAAGTGTTTGGTCGACAAAACCTTGGAGTTGCCACTGAAAGAAGCAAAAATAAATGACAAATTGAATTTTGTTGAGGAACCCATAGAGATTACGGACCAATTGGTTCAGAAACTTAGGCGAAGTCGCATACCCAAGGTGAGGGTACGATGGAACTCGAAACGAGGACCTGAGTTTTCTTGGGAGCGGGAAGATGAGATGAGAAGGGAATATCCATACCTCTTCAAACCCAACCGTTCGGAGACTTAACAAAAAACAAAATTTAGGGACGAAATTTTCTAAATGGTGGGATAATGTAACAACCCCTCCTCGACCCTTACGAAAGATGTGAAAATTTTTCTAAGTAATATGCGTGAACAGTGCTCATGAGCCTGAACAGTGCTCATGAGTCTGAACAGTGCTCATGTGTCTAGGAGTTTGCCAGAAAATGACTAAGTACTTATACGCCTGAACAGGACTCATGAGCCTGAACAGTACTTATAAGCCTGGAAAAATGCCCCCGCGACTAAGTCCTGGTCGTTTCAGCAGCACTAATACGACCGCACAGTTGTAATGAGCCTGAACAGTTGTCTTACGCCTGCACAGTGTCTTACGCCCGAACAGTGGTTATACGTCCAAACAGTTGTCTTACGCCTGCACAGTGTCTTAAGCCTGAACAGTGGTTATACGCCCAAACAGTGGTAATACGCCTTGAATTTTTCTAAAATTTTCGTGTATATATTTAACTCCTGATTATTTTTCCGCACTTATTTTATACCTATTATGAATATTTAACAATGTGGAAACTTATTTTTTTGTATAGAAACTATCTATTGCATGATTATTTGAGGCAATTTCGGACATATATATAAATATACATATATATGTTTTCAATACTTACACATATTCGAATGTGGTTGCCCATGCACACCCACGGCTTAACAAATAACAATATAATAATAATGATAATAGAATACAAACAAAATAAATCAGTTTTCTTGCATGGCCGCCCATTTTGACCAACCGTGAGAGTTGTAGAACCCCAAAAACCAAGATCACACTCCACTTCTCTATACATGCAAACCCTGATTAGTTTTATTTCACACCTCCATATCTCTTTTCTCTAACTCTCGGACTCTCTACTCTCTCTTTCTTTCTCTCAACCGAGAGCACACACACACACAAATATTCTTGTTCATCTCAACAATCCGAAGAACTACAACATATCCAGCTGATTTCGAAGATCTTGTGCTCAGTTCCAACCTTCTAAACCCTCTCATACGTAAGTAATATAAACTTTTGATAATTTAAATCATAGTAAACTTATTTCATGTTCTACTATAAACACTACTCCCACTATTCTAACAGAAAGCTCTCGGTTAGAACCTCACTCTCTTTGGAACTCCAACTTCGAACAAGGTACCACTCTTCTAAACCCACGAATCTAAGGTCGATATGCAAGGATTCTACCTTGTATATCCTCATATCATGTGTTCAAGCCACACTTGACCGTATGTTTATATATAAACCTTGTAAATCTACCTAAAACAATGAAACAAACACCCAAATACATACATATATTTTCTGGAATTAAGGTTACAAAGGATATAGTAGTGGTTTGGAGGGTAAATGTGATATTTACACTAACGCAAATGGTGTAAAACACCCGGTTTTGATTATTTCGATATAGAAACCGAGACATAAGGATAGATTTCTAGTAAGTTAGGACTTGGAAAATGAACTTGGATGATTGGAAAGTTTAGTAAGATATGCTAAGGCTAGTAAACACTAGTTTGATGACCCGAAATATGGAAGAAATATCCTATAAAATGAGCCAAAACATAAACAACTTAGACTCTAAGAATTTTTAGGCCTTAGAATAATTATTTTAGAAATAGAAATCGAATTTGGTGAATTTTTGGGTTAATATGTAATTTTTATGAATTAATCAACAATGGTAGAATTAACCGATAACTAGAAATTGGGTTTTAAATATCACCAAGTAGAATCTGATATTTTGGGGGTAAAACAGATTCAAATAGACATTTAAAAGCTTAAGGAAATATTAGGGGTCAAAAATGGTAAAGAGACAAACTTTGGGGTAGAAAATGTAAATTTTGAAACTTGAGGGGCCGAAAGTGTAAATTCTGCATTTTTGCAGAATTTCAGCAACCTTATGACCAGAAACTAATATTAGACTCATTCATATGATAATAAATTCATAAGAACCATGTAACTTGATGAAAACACACCAAAACCCTAACTTTCCTAAAAAGGAAGCTCTTGACGCAAAATCCTTTAAGAAACGAAGTCACGCGCACCCTCACTATAAAATGACACAAAATTATGTTAGGAATCTATGGCTTATTACTTGAACTATGATTATAGGGTGCTAGGACTTGAAATTATCTGTTTGTGCAACCTGTCTGATATCAAGGTGAGTTCTCATGTCCCCTTTTTACTTACTGTTATTGGGGATGAAGCATGCTCTATTTTTAATTGAAACTATTATCTATGACACAAATCATGTTGTGGATTTTCTTTTTATGATGCCTGCTGATACATGAATCACAATCATTAATTCTATCATGAACCGCTTGCTTTATATGGATAGATCTATTTGGGGAATCCCCCACACACAGTGGCTCCCGTTACAGGAGGTACCCCACTGAGATCCTGCGGGGTCGTATGTGGCATGTGAACAAGTTATAAAGGATACAAAGGCGGACCATCCGGCAGGTGGGTCTACTGCTATGAGGCTCAGTTCTCCCCTTTGGGGTTAACCGGTTCAACACAACTTTAGAAGAGGCAAGACGGGGCTGAGTGCAGGGTTGATTGTGACCCACAACAACTTAATAGATACAAAAACTATAAACTTGTGGGCTTTATGAGTCCCTTTAACTTTTATTTCTAAAACTAAAACCACTTGAACTCACCAACTTTTTAGTTGACACACAATTCTTTTTGAGCATGTTTCAGGTAACATTTGATGGAAGCCTAGCTTGTTTTGGAAGATGCTTGGACGACCTAGTACCCTAACCTCATGGCATTATAAGCTCTGCTTAGAACATTTGAATAATTTGTAATGAATGATATGTTAATTTTGTACCTTTGACATGAAACAATTGATGTAACCGGGCTAAGCCGTTTAGTCTCGGATTTCATTTTAGTTATTATACTGCCATGTGATTATCTCTACTTGTGTGCTCTTATGATGGTTTGTTTCCGCTGCCACATCTCCTGCTAGTCTGTGACGTCCCACCCTCCTTGGGCCTGGGGTGTGACAGATACTGCTGAAATGGATGAGACTTTAGCTGCTGTTAACCAAATTGTTGAGAATGAGATGAATGCTGAATCTGAAGCACAACCACAGCCTCAAAATGCTTTCATGGCCGGAACGTCCACATCTGCACAGGTAGAATCAAAAGATGAACTGTTTGCTAAACATTCCTGTGTTGATTGTGAAAAATTTAGGGAAAGCATTGACCTAAAATTTGCTAGGGTATTAGATCATAACGATAACTTAGTAAATGACCTAAAATTGTGCACTGAGGCTAAAAAAGTTTTAAAACAAAATGAAAGCAGTTACAAAGAAAAGGTTGAGGCATTAAAGAAACAATTAGAAGAGACTGAAGTTGTTGCACTCAATCAAAAGAATGGTATTAAATTCTATTTAAAGACCATTGAAGAAACTAAAAAGGATAAAGCAATTTTACAAGTTGAGAATGAGTCTTTAAAACAAAAACATCATAGTCTTGCGAGCTCCTCGCTTATTTTGAAAAACTTGGTTAAGGAACGCAACAACGGGGAAGGTTTGGGATACAAAGTTGTGCCTCCACCGTATGAGACCTTGTTAAACACCAAACAACGTCCAAGGGGGAATTTGTTGGAGCATATATTGTCATATATAGTGTGTCCGTAACTTGACGAATAGTCTAAGCTTAATGTTATACACCTTGTAAACACATGAAACTAGGTCATTCGCAGGAGCATATGAAAATGAGACTCAGTCGTACGACTGAGCCATGCTAATGGACCAGTCGTGCGACTGAGAGATGCGATTGGGGCAGTCGTAAGACTGAACCATAAGAATGGTCTAGTCGTACGATTGAACCATACGCATGGTCCAATCGTACGATTGAACCATACGTATGGTCCAATCGCACGAATGGGCCCAGTCGCATCTAATATGGGCCGAGGCCTATATATACCAGTTTCAATGTGTAGAAACCTAAGGGTTTTGAGAGATAGTGTGCCTGGCGCCTAGGTGCTGCTGGATGAGAGGGGAGATCATGCTCGATCTCCCCTTGCCAAGATTCTTGATTCTTAAGTTGTAACGAGCTTAAAATCGTTATGTTTTATCAATAAAATCATTCGATTATTGTTCGTGTTATTGATCAACTTTTGGTTATTGCTGTTATTTATCCTTCAGTCAAGAACATGCTCGGATGTCTATCGATCCAGTGACTTCACAATTGGTATCAGAGCCGATTACTGCTGGAATGATCAAACAATCATTCTAGCAACCCGAGCTCTTGATTTCTAGATCAAAGTTCAGATCTTGACGTTAAACCCACTTCGTGTTCTTCGTGTTTTACTCAGATCTAGGTACGTGTGGTGTTTCTATGTTAAAATCGAATTCGAAAACACGTTCCTATCACCCTTGCGAATCTGATGATGTCTATCTTGATTAGGTTCACGTAAAATTCGTCAGATTAGGGTTTTGGGAAGCCCTGGCGGCTGCAGATCTGAAAAACTATGTGCAGACCCGTTCATGCGACGGGGCCATGTGAATGGACCATTCGTACGACTGGACCATGCGAATGGACCATTCGTACGACTGGACCATGCTAATGGACCATTCGTGCGACTGGACCAGTAGTATGTTCAATCGTGCGACTGGACCAGTCGTATGTTCAATCGCCGGAATGAGCCATCTGCATTGACTCATCCGCATTTGTTCCAGACCAAAAAAAAAAGTATGGAACAACTTCTTGCACGAATTTTTCCCCAAACCATTTTTATCAGTCGGGAAGCCTTCTGAAAAAGTTTGGTAAAATAAAACTTTTTTTGGGAAAATTATCGGGTCATGTATAGTTCGTCTTCGGGTCAATAGTGAAGATTTTCCTGCAGAGTCTATGCAAGAGTTGAGGATGAGCAAAGGACATTCACCCTGAGGTTCTTATGTCAAACAAGTTTGATGGATATCCCATTATTCGTTGGACTTCCAGAATAGGTGAATGTTGATAGAACACGAAAGAGAGAAGAGAAGATGTCAGCTGTCAGTGCTGATTTTGTGGGGTAGTCAGCAGCATCTGACTATTTATGGGCCAATAAAGTTATATTTATCCGCACAGAGAGGATTCTCATTCTTAGGGGGAATCCATGTATAGAGAGATTGAAGACGCAATCAGAAAGTGATGATGTGAGCAGGTTTCTGATGATGAATCTACATGCATGCTGATTTGTTTGATATTGTCAGCTGCGGATTGGAACCTTCAACCTTTTGCCCAATACACCGTATGAAGACGCCAGGAAAGCACAATGTTTATATATTGGGATATGCTGAATGTGAGGGGGAATTTCTACAGTTGTTAATGTTAATCAGGTTAGACTGTGTGAAGATTGAAGCAATGGAAAACTATTCATGTCATTGTCTGGAAAAAACAGTCATATGGGGAATCTTGCTGCTATGATGGTGTTCTACAAAGTAAACGAAAGCTATTGTGCCTAAATTCATTTTAGGGATACTGTAGCAACCTGACAGATCGGTAACGTTGGCTAATATGGTTGTTCGTTTGATTCTATTGGAAACCAGAGCAAAGATTGACTGAAGATTGTAAAAGGTGTTATCTACTATTCGCAAGCAACGTCCAAGGGGGAATTTGTTGGAGCATATATTGTCATATATAGTGTGTCCGTCGCTTGACGAATAGTCTAAGCTTAATGTTATACACCTTGTAAACACATGAAACTGGGTCATTCGTAGGAGCATATGCAAATGAGACTCAGTCGTACGACTGAGCCATGCTAACGGACCAGTCGTGCGACTGAGAGATGCGATTGGGGCATTCGTAAGACTGGACCATAAGAATGGTTTAGTCGTACGATTGAACCATACACATGCTCCAGTCGTACGATTGAACCATACGTATGGTCCAATCGCACGAATGGGCCCAGTCGCATCTAATATGGGCCGAGCCCTATTGTAAGGCCCCCTTTCCCAGGGAACCTCACAGTTGGTCATTCACAACAAAACATAGATTTAAAGCAATCATTTACTCGTATATATATAAATATATATTGTAGCGGAAAAATATACTGTAATTCAACCCATTACAACGTAGTTAAATTAAATTATAAACATTGTCTTTAAACATCAAAACTATTTAAAGTCCTTTTAAGCTTTTCTTCATCGGGGATGCCAGCCTTTGAGTGCCAAGAAGCTTCCATTCCATGCTCATATCCAATAAACTCTAACTTTTCACCTGTCAACTGATATGCATACAAAAGTCAGCTTCGCCGAGTGAATTCTAGGTTTACTTTGTATAAATATCTTTTGTAAAAGGTATTAGCTGCATCAGTTGAAAATAATCATCATCTATCAAAACATCAATACACATGGGCTATCACTTTATCGATACTTTATCATTTCTTATTAGTTATTACTCTTCTTTATCCGTCAATTCTCTGTCACTATCGGTGCCTAGGCTCGCCTAGGACTTTACCGACACGCCAATTAAGGACTTACTGTCGTACCCGATCAGGCCATTATTGTCAAGCCAATCCAGGACTTACTGACATGCCTGTGCGAGCATTACTTTAGCCACTTTATCCGAGTGAGGGCACAACAAATGCAACCCTCCTTTATCCAAATGCTTGCAAGGCTTTACTTTATCCAGGTACATGTTATGGGCCTCATAACCTTTCTTTACGTTTCACTTTCTTGTTTAAGTTATACATAATATAACACGACACATTTCAAGGCAATTCATCACTACAAGGTTATATCTCAATAAGGAAAACACGTTATCAATTCATTAGAAAACCACATTTCCCATATAAGATAGTATGTAAAACTTTACATTAAAAGAACTGATCATAAAAGTATGTATCTTAGTATGCATACCGCCCCAAAACATTTAAACATTGTATAAAATAGGGGATCTAGAACTCACCTGAACTTATCCAAATAGCTTAAATTCTAAGTCACTTAAGGTATAGTCTAAATACTCTAGCTGCACGAAAGTTAATACACAAAAACGTCATTTTCTTCTTAATTTCGCCGACAGTTTCGCTGGTAGGTTCGCTGCCAGTTTCGCTAGCAGTTTCGCTACCAGTTTAGCTGGGTAGCACTTCTGCTAGTTTCGCTAGATAGATTCGCTGCCTTGAGCGCCCAACTTTCGTTAGAATTTCCTAGTTTCGCAATGTCTATAGGTCAGCCTAAGTACTTAGCGAACTTATCAGCGAAACTGTAGTTTCACTGTAGCGAAACTGTCCCTTTAGTTTCGCTGAATAAATTAACAGTTTCGCTGGATAAATGCTTAGTTTCGCTGAATCGGGGCCCAGTTTCACTGGATGAACAGAAACTAAGAACCAGCCCGTTTTTAACCCAAAATCTTAACTTTTTACGTCTAAATCCTTGGTTTACCTTCCATGAAACCAAACCTATGCTTTTTACACGTTTTCATACGTAAAAATTTGACCTTTATGTGTTTCTTTGAACTTTTCAAAACCCCAAAACCCTAGAATCCGGGTTTGATCTACAGAAGGCTTTAGAGGTCGATTCTTACCTTGTTTTGTTGCTCTTTTTTGATGCTCCAATCAACCAGATCTTCACTCTTCCACCTTTGAATCTCCAAAACTTGAGTTTTCTTCCACTTTCTCTCTACTTTCTTTATCTACGAATTTGGTGGCTAGGGTTGGAATGATGGAATGGATTTGATCATGCATGGTTTAAGGGCTGATTAAGGGCCCTTAAACCCAACAAACCTAGCCCATTAAGGCTAATTTGGTCCATAGCCCACTAATTTACCCCTTTATTTCTTAAATTAACCCTTAAAAGCCCATTATTATTAAATGGCTTTGTTGGTACACATGTCCCCAGTTCTAGTCTAGTGAGCTTAAATGTAATAGAACTTTTTCTTGTAACACATATGTAATGTTTAATCAATATGATGAAAAACTCTTCTATATATGTTTGTTGGTTGTTTAATATTATATCTATTCATATCAATTATTAGTACACGCATATATGACAATGTTATATAGGTTTACAGTTGTTAGACATAGGTTTGAACCATCAAAGGTTCAATAATGTGTTTAAATAAGTAATCTGATTCAGTCGCACGACTGGACCATACGAATGGGCCAGTCACACGACTGAACCAGGTGATTGAGTCAATCATACGATTGAGTCATAAGACTGACTCAGTCGTCTGAATGAATCAATCGTATGACTCAGTCGCACGACTGAGCCAGTCACTTGGCTCAGTTGTACGAATGATAGCTGTAACCTATAAATACCACTTAATTCGTGGAAAAACAGAACACTTCGAATACTTGCAACCCTAGCCGACCTAGAGCGTCCTGTTCGTCCATTCCAAGTTCATAGAACGTCTGAGATCATTCCTAGTCCATTCTTAACGTTTTCTAATCGTTAGGATTGATCTTGATTACATTCTCCCTGATTGGATCGCCAATCAAATAGGATTCCGCACTATTTGATCCGGTATAACGAAGAATCTATTGGTACTCCGTACGTACACGGTCCTAACAAGTGTTATCAGAGCTTAGGCTCTTGATTCTTCGTGGATTCAATCAAGTTTTTGGTAAAGTCAATGTTATTACATGAAAAGATCCAATCTTTCTGCTAAAAATCAAGTCTTTACGTTTGCATGTTCTGAAAAATCAATATTTTTCGACCTTCAGCCGTCTAGGGTGTCAAAAATTGCGTTTTAGGTCTAAAGTTGCGAAAAATCTCGATTTCAGCAGTCTCAGTCGCACGATTATCTCAATCGTACGACTGAAGTCCAGTCGCCTGTTCATTCGCCCGATTGAGTCAGTCGCCTAGTACAATCGACCGATTGAGTCAGTCGCACAGTTTAGTCGCCTAATTGAGTCGGTTGGTCTGTTCAGTCACCCAAGTGTCTCAGTCGCCTGTTCAATCGCACGTTTGAGTTCAATCGCATACTGTTCATGTCAATCGCATCCCAGTCGTAGTCCCCAATCGCATTAACAGTTTGTTTTCAAGTTTAAGTCAACATTCATTATGGACTCCGAAAACTTCGCGTTCTCAGCAGGGAAAGACTCAAGGATCCAGAACTTACTGTTACCGGAAAATGAGATTGGTAATCACAATAAGCCACCTAAGCTTCTATCTATTGATGAGTTCCCACAGTGGAAGCAAAGGTTTTAGATTCATCTCAATGGTGTGGACACTAATCTTTGGAATGCTATTAAAACTGGTTACACCATGCCAGTTGGTGCTGATGGTTTGCCATTAACGTTGAGTGGAATGACTGATGCTCAAAAGACTGCCTATAATGCTGAAAAGAAGGCTTACGCGATGCTCACCCTGTCTATTTCTAAAGAGATCTTCCATCAGTATTCTGATCATAAACAAAGTAAGAAATTCTGGAAAGCTCTCGAGAAAAGATATGAACGGAGCTCAACTCTGAAATCTTTGAAGGCCAAAGCACTTAAGAAAGAATTTAATAATTTTTTGGCTATTGGGAATGAGAGTTTGGACGACATAATTGACCGCTTTTATCATCTGATGAGTGAACTTCACACTCATGGGGTAACCACGTCTAAAGAAGAAAAGGTCTCCAGTTTGGCTGATGGACTTCCAGAAAAATTGGATTCGTTTATTTCCACCTTAAGACACAATTCAGTTCTTGAGACATTGGATATAAATGACTTTATTCTAAAACTGCAAGAGGAAGAAGTTAGACACAAGTACAAGGCAAAGAAGGGTTCATATGCTCAGGATCCGACACTCTACAATGTGACTCCAACTCCTATTGCCAAGTCTTCAAATGCTCCTCTGCAAACTGCTTTTGTTTCTAATTCATCTGCATCTTGACAAAGCTCATCATCTGTTGGTGAGTCAATGGTCTCATCAGGGGTTCAACACAGTGTTACTGAAGCTCAATCGACAAAGTTAGTAACAGAGAACTTAGGTAAGGTAACCGTGGAAGTGGCCAAGGAACACATGGACCTGCTTGCTGCTGTGGTCCATTCCTATGACGGTTTGGTTGCTGGAAAGATAGGAAACTGCCACTTGGCTGATGAAGATTACGAGCAGGTGGATGAAAAAGAGTTGGAGAGGATGGATATTATGTGGGCTCTCGCAAGTGCTATACGACAAGCAAAGAAATTTGTGAAGAAAACAGGTCAGAATTTGGTGGCTACAAAAGATACTACTTTCGGCTTCGACAAGTCAAAAGTCACCTGTTTCAACTGTGGAAAGAAAGGACACTTCAAGCGGGAATGTGTCAAACCTAAGAAGACTGGAAATGGAAACCCATTCTCCTCCTTCACAAAGCAAGAGAAAGAGAAGAGGCCAGCTTCAACCAGCAGTGACTCAAAGGCTATGGTGGCGCAAGGTGATGAAGGACAGGACTGGTCCTTTCGATTCTTATCTGATAGTGAAGCCAACATAGCATCCGTTGACGATCTAAATGAAGACTCGGCGAGTGAGGGGGAGAACTCAGCTGAGCCTGATACTGCTGAATTGGATGATGACATATCTACTGTTGATGAAATTGTGAAGAATGAGCTTAATGCTGAATCTGAAGCACAACCAGCATCTCAGAATGCTTTCATGGCTGGAACATCCTCATCTGCACAGGTAGAATCGAAAGATGAACTCTTTGCTAGACATGTTTGTGTCGATTGTGAAAAATTTAGGGAAAGCATTGACTTAAAATTTGCTAGGCTATTAGATCACAATGATAACTTAGTAAATGACCTAAAATTGTGCACAGAGGCTAACAAAGTGTTAAAACAAAATGAGAACAGCTATAAAGAAAAGGTTGAAGCATTAAAGAATCAGTTAAAAGAAACAGAGGTTGTTGCATTTAACCAAGAAAATGATATCAAGTTTTACTTAAAGACAATCAAAGAAACTAAGAAGGAACGAGCGGTCTTACAAGTTGAAAATGAGTCTTTGAAACAAAAACTCCACAGTCTAGCTAGTTCCTCACATATTTTAAAAAACTTGGTTAAAGAACGCAACAATGGGGAAGGTTTGGGATACAAAGTTGTGCCTCCACCATATGAGATCCTTTTGAACACCAAACAATGTCCAATTAATAATAACCCAATAAAGGATCATGTGGTGACGACTCCTCTGGTCAGCGATCCGGACACAGCAGTTAAATCTGCCCCTCCGGCTACTGACCAGAAAGCATCTACTTCAAGCACAACTGGCACACAAATCACTGGCAAACAAGTGGAAGAGAATGTTCAAGCATCTCTTGGGTTGGGTCAAAATTCGACTACCACACAACCTAAGATTTCCAAAAATACTCAATCTAAATCAGTGAAACAAGAAATCCATCATCTTTCAAGACAAAACACACATAATGTTAAACAAGTTAAATTTGTCAAGGGAGGTGAAAGTCTTAAAAGTGAGAACAAAAAGAAAGAACCTGAAGTTTACTCACCGCCCCACAAGAGATCTCCTAGCCCTGATGAATGGAGTTCCTGCTATACTTGTGGACAGCGCGGTCATATTTCGACAACTTGTCCTTGCTATCAGACTCCAAGAATTAAGTTTGAGCTGAACAACAAAGTTCATCTAGATTCAAAACAGCGATCTAAGACTCCTGTTAGATCGAAAACACCTATTAGGTCTAAAACACCTTCTAGGTCGTTTTCGTCTCCTCCACGCCAAAGGCAACACAGACAAGTGACTGACAAGTCTGTGTTGCCAGCGGCAAAACCTGTTTCTAAATCTAAACCATATGCTCAAACTGTAAATCAGTCTAAGGTTTAGCACAAACAATCCTTTCATAGGGATGGTTTGTGGAAAGCCAAAACAACTGATGTGTCTGAACGCGAGGACAAGCTGAAAGTTGAGATTCCACCGACTGATAAAGGACAGTGGGTCGAATTCATGATGGTAGATTCCTCTGGGTAATCCAAGCAAGTCAAGGCTTGGGTCCCCCTCCTTAACTCATGATTTTCTCATATGTGCAGGTTGTCCGCTATAGTGCATCTACAAATACATGGAACATAGATAGCGGAGCTTCCAGGCACATGACGGGAAACAAGTCTCTCCTTTTCAATGTCAAACAAATTAAAGGGGGACACGTTTCCTTTGCTGGTAACAAAGGAGGATACACTACCGCTCAGGGAGAAGTAGGTAATGAAAAGGTAAGGTTCGACAAAGTCAACTTTGTTCAGCAATTAGAAAACAATCTGCTTTCTGTGTCACAGATTTGTGACACGAGCTTCAAAGTCATGTTTGACAATCGCAAATGTTACATTCTGAAGAAAGAAATGGATATTCCAGAGGAGCAGGTATTAATGTCTGCATCTAGATATAATGACTTGTATGTTCTAGATATGTCTAATGCTTCTACTAGTACTTCTACTGTTCAATGTTTCTTATCCAAAGCTACAGAGAAGGACTCCATTTCGTGGCACAGAAGAATTGGACACATTAATCATAGAAAGATGAATCATCTGATTCATAACAACTTAGTTGATGGAGTTCCTGTCAAGAACTTCAAGCTTCCTGATTTCTGTGTCTCATGCAAATAAGGAAAGCAAACCAGGAAATCTCACAAGACCAAGAATGTCAATTATATTGAGATGCCCCTGGAGCTACTTCACATGTATCTATTCGGTCCAGTTAGCACGAAAAGTATCGCAGGAGACTGGTACTGCTTCGTAGTCACTGAGGACTACTCACGATTCTCGTAGGTGATGTTTCTAAAAGCAAAGTCAGAAACCTTTGAGTCATTTAAAGTGTTGGTCACCACTCTGGAATCACTTTACAAACTGAAGGTGAGAAAGATTCGCTCAGATAATGGAACCGAGTTTAAGAATCAGTGGATGGATGCTTTGTGCAAAGAAAATGGAATTGTTCATCAATTCACCTCTGCATACACACCACAGATGAATGGAGTTACTGAGCGAAAGAACAGAAGTCTGATCGAAACCACCAGGACTATGTTGGCAGACTCAAAACTTCCAGTGCAGTTCTAGAACGAAGCTGTAGCCAAAGCCTGCTACACACTCAATCATGTGTCTGTAGTGAAGAGGCACGGGAAGACTTGCCATGAGTTACTACAGAAGCGTAAACCAAACTTGGAGTATTTGAAACCGTTCGCTGCTCCTTGTACGCTTCTGAAGAAAACTCAAGAAGGCAAATTTAATGAAAAGGCAGATCAAGGGATCTTTCTGGGATACAATATACCCGACAAACGAGTTTACAACAACTCTACTGGTCAGGTAGAAGTATGGTGCAATGTTGATGTTCAACATTTCACTATTCCCCCTACTGGAAAAGGTCCATCATCATTCTTTGACTACGATGGCTTTTTCAAATCATTCAATCTTCCTCAGATAGATTCAGATTATGATATTGCTACTCAGATGATGCACGATGTTCTAAATTCACCGAATATGGATACTAGCGATACAACTCCTGCCAGTGGTTCATCGGGATCTGCCACAGCTGATCAGGATTATAGTGAGGACTCATCAGAGGATGTAGAAGCAACTGAACCAGTACAGTCACCTAATGGTGATCATGAAGGAAGCTCTTCAGCTGCTACACCAGCATCTGGAAATACAGATACTAAATCTCCAGTCACAACTATGGACTCTGAAGTTGTTGCTCCTACAACTCCCTTGACTAGGATCAGTACGAGTCATCCGCCAGATGCTATCATTGGTGATCTCCACTCCGGCGTGCAGACTAGAAGTCGATTGTACACTGCTGATTACGCTGAAGTAATGGACAAGGGCTACGTGAATGATGGCGCTTACCGATGTTTTGTTTCTCAAATTGAACCCAAACACGTAAGTGATGCCCTTAAGGATGAAGCCTGGGTCAATGCTATGCAAGAGGAGTTGCTACAGTTCAAGAAACTTGGCGTGTGGACTCTTGTTGATCAACCTAAAGGAGTCAAAGTGATTGGTACCAAATGGGTACTAAAGTGCAAGAAAGATGACCAGGGTGTTGTTATCAGAAACAAGGCACGGTTGGTTGTTCAGGCCTTCGGACAAGTCGAAGGAATCGACTACAATGAAGTCTTTGCTCCAGTAGCTAGAATGGAAGCTATTCGTATCTTTCTAGCCTACGCCTCTTACATGAAGATCAAAGTCTATCAACTAGATGTTAAGAGTGCATTCTTGCATGGGAAAATCCGTGAAGAGGTATATGTCAGTCAACCCGAAGGATTCGAAGATCCTTATCATCGGGACAGAGTCTATAAGTTAGACAAGGCTCTGTATGGGCTACATCAGGCTCCTCGAGCTTGGTATGAAAAACTCTCCACCCATCTGTTGAAACACGGCTTTCGCAGGGGTGTGATTGACTGTACATTGTTCATCAAAGAAAAGGACAGTGATTTGCTTTTGGTGCAAATATATGTGGATGACATAATCTTCGGTTCGCGTAACGAAGAGTATGTAAAGAGTTTGAATCTATGATGAAGGCTGAGTTTGAGATGAGTGCTATGGGAGAAATGAAGTTCTTCCTAGGATTACAGGAGGATCAAACCCCTACCGGCATCTTTCTGCATCAGACTAAGTATGTAGGTGACATTCTTAGTCGCTTTGATATGGAAAATGTTTCTGCTGCTGGTACCCCGCTCGCCACATATCATGATGTGGCTCCTGATGAGAATGGGGATTTGGTGGACGCCACCATTTATCATGGGATGATCGGATCTCTCATGTATCTCACTGCCTCGCGTCCAGATATCATGTATGCCACATGTTTGTGTTCCCGATATCAAGCGAAACCCAAAGTAAATCATCTGATTGGAGTCAAGAGGATTTTTCGTTATCTGAAGGGTACTCCAACACTGGGGTTGTGGTATCCTCATGATGACGACTTTGAGCTAACGGTGTATAGTGACTCGGATTATGGAGGCTGCAAAATGAATTACAAGTCTACTTCAGCAGGCTGTCAATTTTTCGGGAGGAGATTGGTAACTTGGCAGTGCAAGAAGCAGACATCAGTTGCTCTATCTACCTGTGAAGCTGAATACGTTGCCGCCGCCAGCTGCTGCTCTCAAATCATTTGGATACAACAGCAAATGCGGGACTACGGTTTGCATTTCACTTCTACTCCTATATATGTTGATAATTTTGCTGTAATTGCAGTAACTAAAAATCCAGTTCAACATCCTAAGACCAAACACATAGGCATAAAGTATCACTTCATACGCGACTGCTATGAAAAACACTTAATTGATGTGGTCAAAATAAACACGGATTTTCAATGCGCTGACCTCTACACCAAACCGTTTGATAAACCAAGATTTTTCTATCTGTTAGAGGTCAACGGTGTTAAAAAGAAAAGTGATGTTATCTCCGAAGAAACAGATGCTTAGTCCGACACTATTTTTTAAATTTTTTTAGTATTTCTTTTATTTTAATTTTTTTTAATTTCCTTGTTGTATAAAAATCCAAAAACACAAAAAGATTTTCTGTTTTAGAATTTTAGAGGGAGATTATTTATTTCATTATTCATTTACTTAAAAAAAATGGTGGGGGGAAGTAAGTAAAGCTAAAAAGGCATAGACAAAAAGACAGGAAATGTGACTCAATAAAATGGAAAGTGATAGTACACAGACATCGGGTTACTTGGAACACCAAAAGGATGTTCGGTTTTGCAAGGTTAATTAAATCACAGAAAAATTATAAATCTGAGAAGTCTAAGTCTAACAAAATGGGAAAATGATAGTACGCTTGGTTGGTATTGTAATTACACGGAGAAAGTTGATCTATGGAGGTGCTAGTTCACTATACGATGTGTCGGTAGATTCAACACATTAGACGGGTAGACGTCATTGGTAAACCCAATCTAAACTAAATGGTTCAATCAACTATGGGTTCCCATCTTATCACTGGTTAACACAATCAGTTATTTTCAATAAGGGATAACGAGCAAATAAACGCCACCAAAGGTGTGCGTGTGACTACAAAATGAGCAAAAGAAAAATTGAATACAAGCGCAATCATGCTGATAACAAAACATTGTTGGTGCGTTATATGAAAAAGAAAATAAGAAATGCTCTAACAAGGAGATAGGTTGTGTGCCTCTCTGCTGTGCAATGGCACTGACCTGAGGATAAGCACAACCTACATATTCTAGAATTCATTGTTGTTTGCTGCCTCTCTACTGTGCGATGGCACTGACCTGAGGCTTGGCTTCTCTTTGAGAGCTCTAAGAATAGTCTCTTCTTGTCAAAATACCTATACACCGCTCGAAAGTCCTCTAAGGAATATTGATTACCATATAAGCTTGGGATCCACAAATGTTGGTTGAAAAAATATAACTTAATTCTTCACCAATGCGTGTCAAAAGTCTGTGCATGGACTTAAGTGGACAAATATACTGACAATCGTCGTGTATGCACCGACTGAAGTTGATAATCAAAGTACGTTATGTATCATATCAAGCATGATTCCTAGTTAGATCTTAGAAGTCTTAGATGAGCGAGAAAACTATGATATGAAGTTTATGCAAGTGTTTAAAGTTAAATACAAATCAAAGGTTCCAAGTAATGGTGTATATGCCTGTCTGATTCCAAATGCGTCTGTTCTTGATATAATGTCAATGCTAATAGGCTACACAAACCTGCCCTAACAAAAATCACAAAAAGATGTTCATTTTGTTCGTAGTTTAACATTTTTAAATTTATTCGTATAAGCGTGTCAATGTCGGACTGTGTATATTGTTATCTAGTAATGTCACTAAATGAGCTTAATGTTTATTTAAACAAATTGTTTCTGAAAGGATAAAAGTATCACGTCTGAGGTGATAAGTTGGATAAATGGATCACGTCTGAGGTGATCGGGTGGATAAATGGGTCATGTCTGAGATGATCGGGTGGATAAATGGATCACGTCTGAGGTGATCAACGGGTGTGTTAATTTAAAAGTGATCATGTCTGAGATGATCAATTGCACATAATGTTTTATCAATTGTTAAGTGAAGCTAATTGTCGGTGGGTAAAATGGACAAAATGTCACAAGTATGGCCCAGTCGCACGACTGGATCATCAGTATGAACCAGTCGTACGAATGGAGCATACTAATGAGTACAATCGTACGATTGGACAATGCGAATGAATCCAATCGAACGATTAGAGGTGACCGACTGTCACAGTCGTTTGGATGAACCTCAATCGCCCGATTGGAGATGAAAGATTGGGTTGATCACACGACTGAGACTCAGTCGCTAAACTGACCTATACGATTAGGCTCAGTCGAACAATTGACCTAAGTGACTAGGCTCAGTCGGCCGACTGGGATTTGCCCTAGTATAAATACAAGCCGAATCAGCATCAGTCGCTCATTCACCCAAATCGCCCCCTCTATACGCACGACCTAACGAACCGCTGCCAAAATTTCATTTGATTCATAATTACCTTCGATTTGTGTGTTCTAACATTCATTTGTGCTTATACAGGTAATATTCGTGGTGTTTCATCGCTAAAACCGATAAATGACATCTAGAATCACTCGAATTCTGACCCAACAGTAACCGAGAACTTAACGAACAAATAGACCATCAAAACTAATCTAAACGTTCAAACAGAAGTTAAAATACGCTTAATCGGTCGTTTTTGAGTGTAATGAGTCTAAGTTCGACGTTTAAAATCAAGTATAGCTCAAAACAAGAATTTGAATGGACAAACCGTCGAGTAGGCGACTGGACACACTGATGAACTTCAATCGCCCGACTGAGAAGACGACTAGTCTCAGTCGCCCGACTGAGATAGACGAATGGTTCAATCGTACGACTATGTCCATTCGCTTGACTTAGTCGCACGTATGAACCAATTCACACATATAAAGCTCAGTCGTCCTACTCAGTCGCATGAATATGTTCAATCGTTTGCTCAGTCACCCGACTTAACCAAGGTGTTTAGCTTTTCACGGATGATCTTCACCTATTTGGTGGAGAACATCAAAACCAAGGGGAAGGAAAGCTTCTGCATGTACCCGAGGTTTATACAGATGGTCATTGATCAGAAGCTTCCCCAGCTTCCGAAGGAGAAGGAGGATGCAGTGGTGCTTGAGGTGATGGATGATACCACCTTAGGTAGGATGAAGGTATACAGGGGGAAGCAGGTGAAACGCCCTGTAAGGCGATTATTTGGGAATCTGGCCCGTGATGACTACGTGGCGCCGACGAAGAGGAAGTGGCGCCACGATGACATTGATTCAAATGTGGAGCAAGTTGCTCTGCCCTCCGATGACTCCGATGATGATCATGATACTGATCAGGGAGGAGATGGGCAGGGTGAACCCGAACCAGCTCCAATTCACCCTGATTCTCAGATGGAGGAGGAGGAAGAGTCAGATGAAGAGCCTCTAACGAGGACTGTGGGCAGCAAAGTTATTGCCACAGAAAGAGGCTTGAGGGCAGTAGGTGGACGCCCAGTGGAGTTCGGGGATGCTGCAACGACATCAGATCCCTCATATGCCTCAAATCCGATCAGTAGCCAAGGGGGAGCATCAGGATCCAAAGGATCCAGGCTAAAGTGAATGGCTCAGCCCCACGGGAAGAAGCCCAAACGCCGAAGGCTTACTCTTCTTACTACCACAACCTCCACAGCCACTACCCAAACCACCCAAACTGCCCACACCACCCAAGCCTCTCAAACCACCACCACTATCCCTACATCTCACACTCCCACATCCACCACCACCACCACTGTACCACCTACAACTTCTTTCACTCCCTCTCCTATATTCACCACAGCCACCACAACCACCACTACTCACCAAACAGGATCCTCATCTTTTCCATCCAGCTCATTCATACCACCAGTTTCTGTGGTAGAGCAGCTTGCTGCACTAAACAGCATGGTGGTCAAGCTGATGGCTTCAGATGAGGCAAAGACTGCTCAGATACAGCAGCTGCGAGAGTTGAGCTCCTCCCAGACTACTGATATACATCAGTTGCGAGAGTTGACTTTTTCCCAAGCATAGCTGATCTCTCAACAGACTGATCAGATCACCGGTCTCCTAGAGCACAAAGCTGAGTCAGCTAAGAAGCTGGAGAAGTTAGAAGCTGCAAACAAGTCAATTTTACATAAGCTCAAAGGGACTCAAAGTGAGACTCTAAAGATTGGAGAAGGAGATGGTGATGATAGTGATGATGATGATGAAGAGGATGAAGATGATGATGAAGAGGATGATGACAACGATGCTGATGAGGAGGGTGATGGCAAGGATAAAGACAAAGATGATAATGATGATGAAGGGGACGCAGATGCATTGACCTCTGCTTCTGGTCATGAGCAACGAACCAAGAAAAGACAAGACCAGGGAGCATCATCTGCTGCCCCACCTACCTCCTCATCTCCCGAAGATCCAGCTATGATTCAAGGCAAAGTTCAGGATTAGATGTTTATTTATCATTAAACTTTTGTTCTTGTAATCATGTATTTAATATGTGCTTAAAGTAAATGAATGAAAAGTTAAGTTAACATTATTTATGTGCTTAATGTATACTAACCTGCACTGTGTTTTGATAAATTGCTATACAGGTTCATCCAAGCAGGTTGATGAACACGATATAGTGCCCCTCCGTCACATTGATTCTAAATTGACGATGATCCTTGATCTACAAGGGATTGTTTAACGATCAGTTAGCTACACTGCTGAGGAAGGGGAGATTATTCACGACTTAACAGATGCTCAAATTGCAGAACTGTTTAGTCTGAATCATGATGAGCTGGTGAAAGACGCTCCAGAGGTCGACATAGTCAGTGATGATGAATTACGAGACGTTGACGAAGTGGAGATTGAGGATGTCACTGCTGATGACTATCCTCAGTATACTAACGTCGAAGGAGAAGTTCTCCTAGATCTGGGGGAAACATTTGATAACAACATCTTCGATAAGGTAGAAGAGATGTCTGCTACGAAAGCAGCTACAGCAAAAGCTCCTCAGGTAAATGATGCTGATCTGGCAGTCAAAAAGGCTGAATGGATAGCCTGCCTAGAGGAGATGAGGAAACAGTGTGCACCAAACAAGTAAAATGCCTACACCAAGCTTTACAAGATAAAGAAACATCAGAAGG
Source organism: Flaveria linearis (assembly GCA_024085815.1). Taxonomy (NCBI): domain Eukaryota; kingdom Viridiplantae; phylum Streptophyta; class Magnoliopsida; order Asterales; family Asteraceae; genus Flaveria; species Flaveria linearis. Next base: position 43,885,088 of record CM044010.1, on the reverse strand, counting down.
TGTCTGGCAAAATTATCAGCTGGGCGTACCTTGAGGATCTCAAGGTGTATGCTATCAAGACGGAGAAGGGAATTGAATATTTCAGATTCCCACACGATCTGAAAACTCTCCCTGGATTTGAGCTCAACCGTCTAGCCAACTTGAACCTCCTTTATGCTGTTCCAGGAAAGATGTCAGGATGGTTGGAGCAGGCACTGAAGAAAGAGTATCATACGAGGTGGGTCAACTTTAAACCTCAACTGCCCAGAAGGTTAATTCATAAGACAGAGGTTGATTCCACCTCAGGAAGACCAAAGGTGGTCTTGCGATGGCACTCTCCGTGCACAATGTCGTGTATTCCATTGACGGAAATGCCACAGGATTTTGCACCCCATTTTAAATGGTGGTACTATGACTGGCGCACTGGTGAGGCAGTCATAGTTTTGGAGAAAGAATGGAAGGTCGAGACAGTTAGGGTATTTGACCCTATGTGGCTAACTAACTTGTCTGCTTTAGATGTCTACATCTTGTACAAGTGGCCACTATTTTTTGACACTCAGGATATCGTGCAAGCACTTCAGTTTCAACATGTCATACGTTTATGCTTCGCACTCGATATTCATTCTGGGGTTTCTAGAGAAGATAGGCAGAAGAGATTTGAAGAATTCAAGAAAGAAGTCAAAGTCTAGATAGAACTAGGTCCAAGGGGGAGTTTGTTGGTACACATGTCCCCAGTTCTAGTCTAGTGAGCATAAATGTAATAGAACTTTTTGTTGTAACACATATGTAATGTTTAATCAATATGATGAAAAACTCTTCTATATATGTTTGTTGGTTGTTTAATGTTATATCTATTCATATCAATTATTAGTACACGCATATATGACAATGTTATATAGGTTTACAGTTGTTAGACATAGGTTTGAACCATCAAAGGTTCAAGAATGTGTTTAACTAAGTAATCTGATTCAGTCGCACGACTGGACCATGCGAATGGGCCAGTCACACGACTGAACCAGGTGATTGAGTCAATCGTACGATTGAGTCATAAGACTGACTAAGTCGTCTGAATGAATCAATCGTATGACTCAGTCACAAGACTGAGCCAGTCACTTGGCTCAGTCGTACGAATGATAGCTGTAACCTATAAATACCACTTAATTCGTGGAAAAACAAAACACTTCGAATACTTGCAACCCTAGCCAACTCAGAGCGTCCTGTTCGTCCATTCCAAGTTCATAGAACGTCTGAGATCATTTCTAGTCCATTCTTAAAGTTTTCTAATCGTTAGGATTGATCTTGATTACGTTCTCCCTGATTGGATCGCCAATCAAATAGGATTCCGCACTATTTGATCTGGTATAATGAAGAATCTGTTGGTACTCCATACGTACACGGTCCTAACAGGCTTGTTTCGGGAAATTTCGGGGCGTTACACCTATATGTACCAGTTTCAATGTGTAGAAACCTAAGGGTTTTGAGAGATAGTGTGCATGGCGCCTAGGTGCTGCCGGATGAGTGGGGAGATCATGCTCGATCTCCCCTTGCCAAGAGTCTTGATTCTTAAGTTGTAACGAGCTTAAAATCATTATGTTTTATCAATAAAATCATTCGATTATTTTTCGTGTTATTGATCGACTTTTGGTTATTGCTGTTATTTATCCTTCCGTCAAAAACATGCTCGGATGTCTATCGATCCAGTGACTTCACAAAGTTAACTAAAGAGCACAACCGCACGCACGTTATAACATTGTGCTAATTCTAAACATAAATCTCATATGTAGAAATTAGGTTTGCATTGTTGGAAACCTTCACTTTTTATCGAGCTCTGGATCTATGTAAGGATAGCAGGTGAATTCTAGTGTCCCCCTTTTTACCACTGTTTTGGGGATGAAACATGCTCTGTTTGAACTAAAACTAGTAACTGTGATATTTTATGATGCTTGTATGTTGTGGGTAATGTTGATACCTGCTTATACTTGATTCACAATCATTAATTCTTTTGTGAACCACTTGTTTTATATGGGTAGATCTACTTGGGGAATCCCCTACACACAGTGCCTTCCGTGATGAACGGGAAGGGTACCACACTGAGATCCTGTAGGGTAGTTTGTGGCATATGACAGGTTTTGATAAGATAATATGGTGAACCATCCGGCACGTATGGAACACTATTTTTTAGGCTTAGTTCTCCCTTCGGGGTTAATCGGTACAACTTAACTTTAGAAGAGGCTAGCTGGGACTAAGTGCAAGGTTGATTGTGACCCCACAACAGTGATAACTAATACTAAACTTTTAATTATGGACATCAAGAGTCCATTTTGTTTTATGACTTTAAGCACTTATGTTTTGAAAGTCAACTAATGGATTCTAAAGAGCATTTTGTTTTTAAACTTTAAGCACTTGAACTCACCAACTTTATGTTGACATAAAAACCTTTTGAGCATGTCTTTCAGGTACAACTAGAAAGTAGATGAGCCATAAAAGAGATCTAAAGCTGAAGAAAGAGTTGAGGGTAGTTGTAGAAGGCAAAAGTTGAGCCTAGAAGCCTTAGATACAAAAGACTCAAGTAATGATTGATCAAGAACCTAATAATGATACCTTTAAATTTTGGATTGGGGTACTTTGTGTATTAGAATCAAGCGAATATCCTAGTGTAAATTTTGTAAGATGTTATGTAATAAAGCGTTTGGTTTTCTGCTGCATTTAGTTGTTGATTACTAATCGTTATGTCCCGCCCTTCCGGGCCCGGGGTATGACAGATGTTGCATACATTGCCTGAGAGTTGGACTCAGTCAGTGTCACTCATGAAAGCAGCATTAGATCTGGGAGCACTATCATTGGATTCTCTGGTGGCTAAGGTGGAGGCACTAGAGTTGGATGAAAAGTCCAGAAAGAACAACACAGTCAGACATGTAGAAGCATACAAGTTCAAAGAACTACAACATACAGACAATGCTTTATTGACAAGCACTAGTGAAGATGAAGATGAAGAATTCTTAGATACTAGTGAGACATCATTTTTCTCTGCACCAGATTCATCCAATAACATATAAAAGTCTAAGAAGACTGGTGTTCATGCTTCTTATGAAACAACACCTCAAAGCAAACATAATCAACATCATCTTGCTTCAAGCTCAAACAAGCAACAACAGACAAAGCCACAAAACATACACAAGTTGGAGAAGCCTATTGATGCTCTTACTATCATTCTTTGAAGTGAAGAGTAGAAGGCAACTTATGCAGCCTTTTCAATTAGTTTTGAAGCTTATTTGGGTGCCAATCTCACACCATCTTAGATCATTCAACAAGATTTGGGTGAACTTACACTAGACATAGTTAAAGAAATGGATCTTCAGTGGTCTATGGCAATGATTGCCTATAGATCAAAAAGGTTTCTACAAAGAAACAAAGGGCTGAGCATGGACAAGAAAACAAAGATTGGTTTTGATAAAACCAAGGTCAGATGCTACAATTGTCAACTATATGGACATTTTTCAAGAGAATGCAAACAACCAAGAGCTGACAGAAACAACAATCCAACACAAGCATCGAGCAACTTCCATTCAAACAGACAGATCCCACATCCAATCAGTATCCCTGCTGCACCAACTCCACCACAAATCACATAATACAGTCCAAATCAACAATCCAAATCATCAGCCATGATCATTAAGAAGGATGGTGAATGTGACTGGAGCATGATTGAAGCTAAAATTCAATTTCCAAATCATGCCCTCATGGCAAACATTGAAGGCAAAATTTCAAAAATCCTGAAAGAGGTAAAGGAAAATGTCTGCATACAAGCATGCATAGATGAAGTCAATAGATACAGAGAACATGCAGATAAGCTTTCAAAGAAAGTAATTGAAACAAACATTTTAAATGAAAGTCTTAAGTCAAAACAAAAATAATATGACATCAAAATACTTTCATTAAAAAAGAGTTATAGAAATTAATGTCTGAAAAACTAACACTTGTAGCTCAAGTTGAGCATCTCTCTGTATCATTGACTGAATCTAAAACATTACAGGCTGAAACTGAAGTGAAACTTTAGAAGTTTCAGGTATGTAACAAGAAGTTTGAAGAACTTCTTGCACAATAAAGGGCTTTTAAAGACCTTTTAGGTTTAAGATATAAAAAAGTAAATCCACCATACAATGATAACTATATTCCTTTACATGATTCAATGAGTAACAAACATGGTGAGTCACTTGACCCACATGACAGAACAGATGATTGAAAACCATCATCATCAACTTCATCAAAATCATCATTAACAACAAAAACACCTTTGATAAAATTTGTTAAAAGTCAAGCTTCACCACAAATTAAACATACAGATTTCTATCAAGGTGAAAATAATGAATATGAAATGTAATAAGTGATGATGACATTGATCTTCTGGATGAGGACTCAGATCAGCCAATTACTAAAACTCAAAAGGTTTCAAGTGTGGCTGATATTCCAAACAAACAAACAAAAGGATTTGACATTTGTTCTGGTGGAAGAAAGGTTATGCCTTCCACTAGTTCTCCTAAACACACAAACAATGGGAAATGTAAAGTCCCAATGCAACCAAAACAAACAACAGTCACTTTTGAAATTCCTTCCAAATCAAATTTGAAACCAAAGGTGATGAATAAACAAATAAAAACAACTTTGCCATACTGTGAGTGGTGTGATCAATACACCCATTCAACTGAAAACTGCAGATATGGCAAATACTGTAAGTACTGTAACATGAACAATCACAGTACTGAAACATGTCATTTTCATAATTATTGTTCCATTTATGAATGAAACAATCACAACACTGCAAATTGTTTCTTTAATAAGAAGAACAAGAAGCAAAAAAAACAAGCTTAGGGTGAAAAATATCTGAGAAACAAACAGTTGCTCCAAACAGAGCAAAGTAGGAGTACAAAGACCTACTCCTCATCAGAATATTATTTTAAATAACGACAAATGATTTTATGACAATTTTCAAAACTCATCAAGGAGACATAAGTCTTAAATCATACAAGACCAAGACAATAGCTCACAAAAGAGAAGACCTCAAAGCACTTCTCCTAATAGAGCTAAGACCAACCAACGGAAATCTAGTGTACCTAGGGTTCATAAACCAATAGACAATGCGGTCTTGGAAGAAATATGTGTTGTTGGAAAAGACAGAAAAACCAAGACCATCTTGGTTTAGGTTGCACCATCTAACTGATTTTTGTGTTTTCTCAGGGACATCAAAGAAGGCCTGACAACATCTGGTTTGTTGACAGTGGATGCTCCTGACATATTATAGGAAATTGTTCCCTCCTTTGGGATTTTAAGAGCAAACATGGAGAAAATGTAGCCTTTGGAGGTGATAAGACAGGTGGAAAGATAACTGGTGAATGAATAGTAACAAATGGTTTGATCAGCTTTGAAAATGTCAACTACTGCTCCAATCTTCAGTTCAATCTTCTAAGTGTGTCCTAAATCTATGATAAGGGGTATGCCACCTTATTTGACCCTAACAACTGCTACATCCTCAAGACAAGTTTTCAAATAATAGAATATTGTATCCTTTTGAAAACTCAAAGTCATAACAACACATACACTGTTGATATGAACATTGTTTCTACAACCACTCTTGAAACATGTTTATTATCAAAAGCATTAGAAGATGTTTCCCAATTATGGCATAGACGATTGGGACAATCTAATTACAACAGAATGAATCAAGTTGTAAAAGGTGACAAAGTAATAGGTTTACCACAAAAGGAATTCTTCTGTACAGATCACTGCACTGCATGTCTGAAAGGGAAACAATATATAGTGGCTCATAAGTCTAAATCGGTAAACTCTAACAACACACCACTCAAATTGCTTCACATGGACCTTTTTGGCCCAACAAACATCCTAAGCATAGGAAAGAAGCAATATTGTCTTGTTATAGTATATGATTACTCCAGATTTTTCTTGGGTTTTCTTTCTACCACCCAAGTCAGAAACACCAGACATACTCAAAACATTTATCACTAAGACTGAGAATGAATTAGATCTTAAAGTTAAATGTTTAAGAAGTGATAATGGTACTGAATTCAAGAATTACTCTATTTCTTCTTTTTATGCAGAAAAAGGAATAAGTCATCTGTTCAGTGTAGCAAGAACTCATCAGAAAAATGGTGTAGGTCCATTTGATCGGTTTTCAGTGCAGAAGAATGCTTGAATCGTTCAATACCAAACACCCACAACAAACACTAAGATATGAAGATCAAAATAACACCAAAAAGCTTTCAAATAAGATTTTAATGATGAACAATCATCAATGAAATGAAACAAGCTCAATATATTCAGGAAGACCAAGCTTACAATAGCCTCTTGCAACAGTAATACATGATTAGGGTTTTTGCAAGGATCGCTAACAATGAGCAAAATGAAATCTATATATAGCTGACATAGTTTCGCATACAGTTTCGCTGGCGAAATAGTAACTTCGCCCGGCAGAAACTAACAGTTTCGCCGAGTGAATATCTAGTTAACTGTGAGCGAAACTATAGTTTCGCTCACAGTTTCGCTAGACAGCTATATATACATATAAACTAAACAACATACAAAAGAAAACTAACATAGATCCTATTACAAAGAAAGACAAACAAATACTAATCTAATGGTGAGTCCAACCTATCTTGATCTTCAATACTCCCCCTAGGTTGGATCTCACCCACTCTGCTTGTCTTGATATCTCTATTCAGCTCTAGCATCCCCCGCACCTACACCTGATGTTTCTGGTTCAGCCCCTGCAGATTTCTTTTATTAAACTTAAGCTCTTGATTCGCCTTGGTCACCTCCTGCTCTATCAGCTCCATTGGGTTGAGCACTAGCTTCTGCAAATTGTTTTGTCAGATCCTGGACATCCATGTTTAAGTCATCCTTGGCCCTTATCTTTTCAGCTAGCTCCTTCACCTCAGCCCTCACTCCTCTGACCTTGTTTGCTACAACCATAAACAGGCTAGCTCCCTTCCTTGTCTCTTCTCCCGCTCCTGCTTTAATGTGGTTCTCACATAGAACGAGCAGATCTTCGACAGAGAATCCAAAAAGTCCCATTGGGTCGAAGATTCTATGTTCGATTCCACCCTTAACTCTAATCACCGCTTCCCCTGTTTGATTATCATAGAACCACTTTTCAAACACTTGCAAACGAGAAGGGGAAGGGTTAGCCAATCTCACTCTATGTACTGTCTCGGGTGGCTTTACACTCAAAACAATCCTTCCTTTTCCTGTCACCCAGTCCATATCCTTCTTGGATCTCTTCCTTTCCGCCTTCATGTAACTAAATGCCTCAAAATTGTCACTTAATCCGTTTTTAATTTCCTTTTCTAGAAGCTTGGCTCGTTCACTTAGATCAGCTTCTAGTAGGGGCAACGAGGCCAGCCTCCTCAAGTCCCACTTAGGCAAGGTCTTAAATGCCTTCCTCTTGTGTAAATATGTAATTCCTCCCCCACTCCTCTTGATCATGAACATTTTGAGGCCGGGGTGATACTTCCAGCGGACTATACGCTTATCTGCATCCTTCTTGTTCAACCTTCCATATTCTGAAAAAGGGGAGTCAGTTCTTCCGGTTCCTTCTCTTTCACAAACCATTCACTTTTATCCATCTCAATAACATCATTATCATTATCACCCTTCTGGATCACGTACGTTAGAGGCCTTTCGTCAACTTCATAATATTCTGGTTCTGAATCATAGTCAACTAACTGTTCATCTTCTTCCTCCTCATCCACTAATCCTTTCTCTATAGGCTGCTCTAAGGTTCCAACCTCTTTTTCAATCACCTCTTCTCTCGTCAAATCACCAAAATTGAACCCTACGTCAACAAACCCAGCTTCGTACACATCATCAGCTGTCTGTATATTCTCTACTTCAGGTTATTCAATTCTCCTGGCAGATCCTCCTGCTTCTTCAGTTGCTGCACCTGAGGTGCCCTCTCCTGCCCTCGATGAAGTACCCACATTCAGAAATGGGTACTTAGATGTGTCAATCAAATCATCTAACTCATTTTGAGTTAGCTGATTGGGCAGGCCGGCAGCAGCTTTCAGATCATTCACCTCCTTCAATAATCTCTTGATTAGGTTGTTTTGATCTACCAGCATTCTTGACATTCCTTCTAACACCTCTTCCTTTTGTTTCTCTCTCAATTCCTGATTCATCAACTTAGTTTTTATCATGCTTAGCTCGTTAGAAAGGGAGGTGTTGAGATTTCTGATCACAACCTCATCCAGACTGGCATGTCTATCAGTACGTGGAGCTTCAAAAAATGTTTGATGTTTTTGTTTTGTCCTCCTTTCATGCTCTCCAGTATCAGACTTCTTCTTAGATCTCCTTTCTTTTTCAGCCCTGGCCTCAGACGCCATCTCATTCACCTCTTTTTTGAAGACATAGTCTTTCTCCTTAGCATATCTCTTTCTCTATTTAACCGCCTCAGATTGACATTGTCTAGTCTCCTCCGTGCGTTTGGCCTTAAATTCTATCACCTTTCTGATATATGCCCATCGATCTGGAGTATACATGTTTTCCCACAGGTGAGTAATTCTTCCACTGAAGTCATGCCTGATAGCACAACAATCAACAAAGATCTGGGTATTCATCGACACTAGATTCTTGACTCCTCCATGTCTTTGGATGTTGGGGACTTGATCGTTTATGATCATTTGAAGAAATCTGGGATAAAGCAGCAATTTATCCTTCTTCAAGGCCATTATGTTTTCAGCCATGTAGCTAAATATAAGATTTGATATGTTAGCCTTCTCCCCTATGTAGCATATAACCATAGCTTTTGCCCAGTCTAAGTTCAGCCCATCTCATCCACCTTTTCTTAGATCTAAGCACATTATGAAAACGTGGGCAATATATCTCCACTCCTTGGACAGAAAGGATTTTTTGATTTTCTTTCTAGTCCCGAAAGGAGGACCTTCCTATCCCATAGACAGGAAAGCATCAAACACCTCCTGATCAGTCAAATCAATGTCACCTCCAGTGTCTTCTTCTAATCTCAGCACCCGTGAAATAATCTCTTCTGTAATAGTCACCGATGATCCAAAACTTTGGCAACTATACTCTCAGTGTCTCCTTGAGTTTTGTACTTTGCGGTTCGCCAGAAATCTCGTATGTGCAAATCATAGATAGTAGTAGAATGAGAGATGGCGTATGCTATCGGGGATCTTTGCATCCATCTGATACAGTCCCTAAATCCTGCTGCTTTAGGATGAGTATCATCTAGAATAGCTGTGATATTGTTCCGTACATCGAACTTGAGATTCCCCATTTAGATCTGACAGACAAACAAAACAGGTTAGAAAGGTTAAGCAAAATTAGAATTTAAGTATTTACAAACGTAATGAAATAAACAAATGGTAATAAAAAGTGAAAATACAGATATATACATATATATATAGATAAATATATATATACATATATAATTAAAATAAACTTATAATTTTTTTTAATTAATTAATTTTTTTTGAGATGAAATAGTTTCGCACAGACGAAACTATAGTTTCGTTGGGACTAAATTATAGTTTCGCTGAATTTATTTTAGAGTAGACAATAAAGAAACACAATTTCGACAGACAAACATATAGTTTCGGCAAGACATGCAGATAGATTCGACTAAGCGAAACAACAGTTTCGGCAGGAGAAACTGAAATTCTTGGCGAAACTGTTAAGTTCGCTCGGGCAGCATAACTACACAATTTCGCTAAAAAAGATGCACTTTCGTTCAGTTTCGCTGGACGATGGGTAGTTTCGCAGAATGAACTGCGAGACTACCCAATCGACATAATCCAATCCAGTCAAATGCGGGAAAGATTAGCCTATGAAAACTAATGTCTTGAGTTCGAAACTCACTTCAGAAGCCCAAAATCGAGTCAAAATGAAACAAACAAGACAGATAAGGAGATTTGAGAAGAAACTCGAAGAAAAACCCTAGAGAGAACACAGTTTCGACGAAAGTAGCTTTTTGCGAAAATGATTCTATTAGGTTCGAAGAGGTATTTAAATACCTTGGAGTTTCGTAGGGGAATAGACACATTCGCAGGACACAGATTCGCAAGAAAGTCATAGTTTCGGTATGGCGAAATTATAGTTTCGCTGGCGTAAAGGATCAAAAGATCACAGTGCGAAAGAGTTAGCGAAGCTGCTGTTTCGCTAGACGAAACTGCAATTTCGTTATGCGAAACTGCCTGCGAAAGTATACTTTCGCAAAAGCCCAAAAATTTTTAAGAAAAAATTTGATTTTAACTTTAACAAATTTAAATAAAAAAAATAAAATAAAATAAAATAAAATAAATAAAATAAAATAAAATAAGAATGAAAAATTAAAAGCAAAGAAAAGGACCCCACACAATCACGCCAGACAACGTTTTATTTTAACCGAGACTAAAGACTATCTAGAGAAAGAACGAGAAACTGAATGAATCGTCTGGAGAGTCATAGTTCGGTGAGATTGCAGATATTTTTTGTCCTTTCTTAAACCCAAGCCTTCTTCTTTTTGATAAGTAACCTGCAGCTGTTGTTATCATGTTATCGGTTAATTCAATAGATAACATAGAAAAAACTCGATCCCCACAGACATTTGGCAAAGAAACCAATCCTGTCATGATATTTTGGATGAAGGACACCTACAAATTGATTACATCTTTTCACACAAGATAAAAATCCCTTTTTCAGAGCAAGCACAATACAATTTTACAGCTATTGATGAGAGCTCCAGGTCAGTACATACGTACAGCAGTGGAGATCATCAAATTGTACTGATGAACACTCCAGGTCAGTACTACCGTACAGCAGAGGAGATATTCAAATTGTGTCAATGAGAGCTCCAGGTCAGTACTATCATACAGCAGAGGAGATCATCACGTTGTGCTGATGAGAGCTCCAGGTCAGTACTTCCGTACAGCAGAGGAGATCATCACTCCAGGTCAGTACCATCGTACAGCAGAGGAGATAAGCACCAACAAGACACCACAGTACACAAGGAGGCTTCTATGATACAAATATGAAAGGGATAAATTTGAAAGTTTAGGAATGGGGGAGAATAAGGCAAGGACAAAAACAAAGCGAATGAGCCTCATTCTCAATCCTTTTTGAACAAGGATGAGTAACTTTGTGAAGGCCAACGATGTCAAGGGGATTAACCGAGTATTCAAGCATTTTATATTTCTTAGTTAAGCTACGGGAGTACTATCTACTTTGCTATCGGGCTGGGCCTATCAAACTAATCCCGACCCACAACTGTTGACCTCCTTCATATTGTTCAGACATCTCAACAGAGCAGAGGTTCTGCAAAAGGAAACAAAAGAAGCAATTAAAATGATATAAACATTTATATTTACTCCCCTAAAATTTTTGCAACGAACAGGGGAAGAAATTTCTAAAGACAGTCATTTATTATTTGATTTAAATTTCTTTTATTATTTTTTAATAAGAAAGAATGGCGATGAACGGAGGAGCAAGAAAAATAATAAAGAAAAGAGCATAGGAGAAAGAAATATTAACAAGACAGAAGGGTTAGTTTTTTTTATTATTAATCATTACATATTTACGAAAAAAGGGTTTAAAATGATATTAATCCTAGCATGGAAATCAATTCATAAAAACGAGGTTTATCAAAGGTTTTTGTAAAAAGATCTGCTTTTTGATGTTTTGTATCAATAGGAACAATATTAATGAAACACTTTTCTTGAGCATCACGGATGGCATGAATCCGTGTCTCAATGTGCTTGGTCCGAGAATGATGAATTGGAGTCTTGGCAAACCCAATGGCTGCTTCATTATCACAGAACAAGGGAGTATGAAGAAAGTTGATCCCATAATCCATCATCTGATGTTGAATCCATAACACTTGTGAACAGCAACTAGAGGCAGCAATATATTCAGCTTCTCCTGCTGAGACAGAAACAGTGGTCTGTTTGTTGCTTTGCCAAGAAACAAGGCAATTCCCCAAATATTGATAGCCTCCAGTAACTGACTTTCTGTTTAGCTTGCAGCCGTTGGAATCGCTGTCAGAGTAAGCATGCAAATCAAAATTCCCACCATAAGGATACCAAAGTCCTAAACGAGAAGAGCCCTTTAGATAACGAAAAATTCGTTTGACTGCCTTGGCATGGGATTCTTTAGGAGCTGACTGGTATCGAGCACAATATCCAACAGCAAAGGTGATGTCAGGATGACTTGCTATAAGGTACATGAGGGAGCTAATCATGGATCTGTAGAGATGAGGATCGATTGGTTTCCCGTTTTCATCAGGAGTGAGGCATGTTTGAGCAGTGAAGGGAGTCCTCTCAGAAGAAGCGTCGTCCATTTTGAATTTCTTCAATATTTCCTTAATATAGTTTTCTTGATGAATGAGAATTCCCTCTGGCTTTTGTTCAACTTGCAGCCCGAGAAAGAAACACATTTCTCCCATCATGCTCATTTCAAATCTGTTTTGCATAACCTCCTCAAACTCCCGACATAATTGAGGATTGGTGGAGCCAAAAATATTGTCATCGACGTAGACTTGCACAATCAACATCTCACCGTTTACCTCTCTTTTGAACAAAGTCATGTCAATGGTGCCTCGCGAAAAACCATTGCTTAAGAGATACTGGTTCAGTGTCTCATACCAGATCCGAGGAGCTTGATGAAGTTCGTAAAGTGACTTATCGAGTTTGTATACTTTGTCAGGAAAGTCTGGATCTTCAAAGCCTGGGGGTTGACACACATATATCTCTTCATCAATGTCGCCATAGAGAAATGCGCATTTGACATCCATCTGATAGACTTTAAATTGCTTGTGAGCAGCGTGCGCCAAGAATATTCTGATACCTTCAAGACGGGCGACAGGTGTGAAAACTTCTGTGTAGTCAATTCCTTCTTCTTGAGCAAAGCCTTGGACCACTAATCTGGATTTGTTTCTCACCACTATGCCCCGATCATCAGGTTCGTTCTTGAACACCCATTTTGTTCCAATGGGGTACTTATTTGGTGGAAGATCTACCAGAGTCCACACCTTGAGTTTTTTGAACTGTTGCACTTCCAACTGCATTGACTCAACCCAGCAGGGATCTTGAAGAGCTGCATGTATGTTCTTAGGAACGATTTGAGATATAAAACAAGAGAACAAGCAGATATTAATCAATCCAGATTGACTCCGTGTCCGAACTCCATCAGAAATAGAACCGATTATGTTGTCATGAGGATGATCTTTCAAAGTCTTGAAATCAGCATTCATGGAAGGGATGTGAGTAGGTGGATGGTTAAGTGATGAGCTGGATGGTAAGGTAGAATGCTGTAAAGGAAATGAAGAAGGTGATGTTGATATAGGTGGAGGCGGAACGTCAAATGAAGATGATGAATATGCAGCATTGACTGATGTATCATCATGTGGTGTAGTGACATGAGGTACAATAGGTTCAACTGGTATAGGAGCAGGAGGAATGATGTTTGTTGTTGTATTGGAGATAGACGCATCATCATCAAAAACTGGAAGATTGAATGATTTGAACACCGTATCTGAGCCAAAGAACCAAGCTGGTTCTCAAGGAACATCAGAGGAATTAGATTCCTGCCAATCAACATACAAGGACTCTTGAACGATACGTGTCCTCTAGTTATATACCCGATAAGCCTTTTGAGAAGAAGAATAGCCTACGAAATAACACTCATCAGACACAACACCAAATTTTGTCTTCTGTGCTTGAGTATTCAGGAGAGTGCACGAGCAACCGAATGGTCGAAAGAAGTCAATCAAAGGCTTTCTCTTGTGAAATAGCTCATACGGAGTTTTCATCTTATCCTTGACTATCAACACCCTGTTGAGAACATAAGAAGCATAATTCATAGCCTCAGCCCAAAATATGATGGGTAAGGAGGATTCTATTAACATTGTACGTGCAGCTCAATGAGGGTGCGATTCTTTCGTTCCACGACACCATTCTGTTAAGGAGTTCTTGCAGCACTAAACTGTCTTAATATTCCTTTGGTTGCACAAAAGGAGTCAAAAATTTGATTTTTGAATTCAGTACCGTTGTGACTTCAAATAGCCATAACCTTCCTCTTGCTTGTCGATTCAATTGAAAGAATTAACTTTTGCAACTCCTCAGTAGTCTCTCCTTTGTGAGCAAGAAATCTTACCCATGAATATCTGGAATAATCATCTGTAATCACAAAACAAAAAGATTTCATAGCAATAGATTTAACACTTATTAGGCCAAACAGATCAGTATGTAACAAGTCCAGGGGATTTGAGATGCTATTTCAATTTTAGGTTTGTGTGGTTTCTTATGTTGCTTTCCTTTTGCATATGCAATACATTTATCAACCACTGAAAAGTCTTTTAAAGGTAATCCCCGAACGAGATTGTTTTTAACTACTTTGTTTATGATTTTGAAATTAACATGGCCCAATCTACGATGCCATAAGAAAGACTCAGAGGTGGAAGCTTTAGACAAGAGGCATGTGACTGCGGATGATGAATCCTTTGAATTCATGTCTAGGAGATATGTATCATGCTTTCTTAGAGCCTGCATGAGTACCATATTATCTGGAATATCAATCTCAGATTTCAAAAAAAGACATTCATTGCACTTGAATAAGACCGGAATGCTTTTATCACAAATCTGAGAGACGCTCAACAGATTGAATGCAAGCTCGGGTACGTAATTGACTTTCTCCAAGGTGAGCGAACCATTACAAACTTCTCCTTGTCCTATCATTTTTCCTCCTTTCTTGTCTCCGGCGAAAGCAACATAACCACCATTGATTATGCGGTAGTTAGTCAATAAATCTTTAAGCCCCGTCATATGTCTGGAGCATCCACTATCAGCATGCCACATGCTATTTACAAGCTTAGTGGATGACTCCTCATATGGAAGTCCCATCACCACCTTCTCAGCTACAAGAGCTTTATCATATTGACACACCGGAGTACTCGACTTGTTTTCCTCTACGGTGGTAGCAGCATTGTCATCATTCCTTTCTAGCACTGTGGATTGAGTTCCTTGCTTTCCGTACTCCTTCAGATTTTCTTCTTTCCCATACTCCTTCCCTTCAACTCCATCATTAAACTCCTTAAATGGACCAAATTCTTCATCACCGTTCATCTTCATTTCCTCTTCCTTAATCTCAGCTACTAATGCTTGATTAACTTCTTCTTTTGTCTCTTCAGCTTCTGCACTCCAGTCAAAGTTGGAAATTAGAGCAGTTTCTTTCTTGTGGCTTGTCTCATCTTTACCCCCGCCAGCAGCCAATCTTGGAATTCCAGAGTTATTAGGATCAGTGACGATTGCAATGGATATTCGCGTTTAAAGTGTCCTAATTGCTTGCAATTGAACCATCTCAGCTTGGACTTATCAAAACCCAATTTGGAGTTGGAGCTTTGACCTCCAAAGTTCTTTCTACCGGTCCTTTCCATAAATCTCCGGGCTCTAAGCGTCAACATTGCCATTTACCACTAAATATCGGTTTCTTCAAGATCATCTGGATCCACTTGATACATGTCCTCCATTGTCATTCCTTTACCTTTCCAATCACCTGCAACAAGTGCTTCATAACTTTGAACAAACATCCCAAAAAGGGCCATAGTCTCAGCTGGAACAGAAGTTTCAGTAGATGCTTTTAAATTCCCTAGCTCTTTCCCCGGGTTAATGCCACTTCCAGAATAATCAGACAAGGTCACTTCTCCTTGACGTGATGCCTGCATTGATGAGCTTGCAGCGGAAGATAGTAATGCAACATTCTGTGAATAACCGGATGTTGGCATGATGGATTGATTAAACTCCCTCCTTTTCAGATCCAAATAAAAAGACTTCAACTTGTTAATCACGTCCATCAGCTTATAATCAGCAAAGTTTCTTTCTTGTTTCAACATTCTCACTTGTAAACTCCACTGGGGTGGAAGAGAGTCTAGGAGTTTATTCAATGCTCATGGTTTCCCAACTGATCGTCATACTCCTTTAAGGTACTTGAAACGGACAGAAAGCGATTACTAATGTCTGTAAGATCTTCATTCTAGTGTCCTACAAATGAATTGAACTCGTTTTGAGCTTGAGCCTTCTTATCTTTCCTTAGATCCTCATTTCCATCGTAAAATTCACACAAGGCATCATATAAAGATTTTGCGTCTTTGTGTTCAGCAAAGCAATTGTAAATATCAAGTGCAAGACTTAATGTCAAGGCTCCGAATGCTTTCAGATCTCGGTCAATCAGTTTTTGATCCTTTTTGGTGAATGTGGAGGAGTCCGTGTTTGGAGATACAGTTCCACCGACAGTAACGGTTGGGTTGTGCGGTCCAATGATGATTGAATCCCATTGATTGTGGTCGGTGTAGAAGAAGAAAGCCTTAAGACATCTTTTCCAATCTTCAAAGTTATCCCCGTTAATGAGTCTAGGTGGTCTATTGGGGGCAACACTCTCTAAATCAGCCAGGGTGAGAGTAGTCATTTTGGACATGATAGTTTCGCTGGAGAAAATGTAATTTCGCTGGAAGAGATTCGCTGGGAGCTAGTTTAGCCCGGGCGAAAGTACGCAGCTGCAGGCGAAAATGCTGATTTTGATAGTTTCGGCAGCAATTTCGCTAGCCAGAGACTATCTAGAGCTTAGTTTCGCTGGAAATTTCACTGGAAACAAGCGTGAACTTTCGTTCAAATTACTTTCATCAGCAAGTTCGCACAAATGTCACCCAATCAAGAATTAACTTTCGTTCAAAAACCACAGTTTCGCACCAAAAGTCACAGAAAGGAAAATAGCAGTTTCGCTGAAAGAAGGTACAGTTTCGCTGGAAGATGCTATAATTTCGCTGGAAGAACAGAAAACCCTTTTAAACCCCAAAAACAGTCAAAAATCACCCAAATCTCAATGAATTTGAAAAGGAGTGATTCACGAAGCTTCTCAATCAGAAACAAGCAATATACAATCAATTTTCATGACAAAAACACTCTGTTTTTTATGTAGAAATGGAGAAATGATGGTATTGAACAAAAATAACCAAAAGCCTCAAACAATCGAGAGCACTAAGGCTCTGATATCATATTGTAGGTACATTTGATCGGTTTTCAGTGCAGAAGAATGCTTGAATTGTTCAATACCAAACACACACAACAAACACTAAGATATGAAGATCAAAATAACACCCAAAAGTTTTCAAATAAGATTTTAATGATGAACAATCATAAATGAAATGAAACAAGCTCAATATATTCAGGAAGAGCAAGCTTACAATAGCCTCTTGCAACAGTAATACACGATTAGGGTTTTTGCAAGGATCGCTAACAATGAGCAAAATGAAATCTATATATAGCTGTCATAGTTTCACATATAGTTTCGCTGTGGGCGAAACTGTACTGGCGAAATAGTAATTTCGACAGCTATATGTACATATAAACTAAACAACATACAAAAGAAAACTAACATAGATCCTATTACAAAGAAAGATAAACAAATACTAATCTAATGGTGAGTCCAACCTATCTTGATCTTCAAATGGAGTAGCTGAAAGGAGAAACAGACCATTGATAGAAGCAGCCAGATCAATGCTTGCTAAGTCTCTATTGCCCATATCTTTCTAGGCTGAAGCAATCAACACTTCTGTTACATTCAAAACAGAACATTAATAATTAAAGAACATACAAAAACTCCATATGAATTAATGTTTAAAAGAAAACCTTTCATTGGATTTCTTAAAGCATTTGGATGTTCTGTTTCAATCTTAAACACCCCAGAACAATTATCCGAATTTACTCCAAAAGCAGATGATGGATTCTTTGTTGGATACTCTGGAAGCTCAAAAGCTTACAGAGTATACAATCCAAGACTTAATATTATGGAAGAAACAACTAATATTATTTTTAATGAGCACTCTTTCACAAAGAAAGTCATTGGATCAGACTTGTTGTTTGACATTGATTCATTAACAAAATAAATTGACACATCTTATTTTAATGTTACAGGTACAAAAGAAGATATTGAATATCCTACGGTACCTCCTCAAACAACTATTGATCTTTGTCTAACTGCTGATCCTCTAAGGAGAACAACCACCTCTCCTTCAAGCACAACAGTTACACCTCCAATAGAACAAACCAAAGCATCCAATGAAACAATCACATCTACACCATCTTCATCAACACCTGTGAGGACTAAACCACCTAATCTACCAAAGTCTCATCAACCTCGTACAGTTGAAGATGATGATGATTATCATTCCTTATAGACACATATCGTGATGATGAAATCTTAGATTTCTTTCTTGATTCCACTCAAGCATTCAATGAACCTATACAGCCAGATTGTCCCACAACCACAAATACACTTGCCCATCCTACACTGCCAGAATAATCATTCAACAATCTTGATTCAATAATCCCTGTTGATCAGATTGAAACAACAAGAATACATAAAGATAACCCTTTAGAAAAAACATTATAGGTGACCTTCATACCCGACTGACAAGAAGTCAATTAGACATTGCAAACATTTGCTTGTATTCCTGTTTCTTATCCCTAGTTGTACCCAAAAACATCACAGAAGCACTTAAAGACAACAGTTGGATAGAAGCAATGCAAGAGGAACTACAGCAATTCAGAAAGCAAGAGGTCTGGAAACTGGTTGATCTTCCTGAACATCAATATGCCATAAGCACAAGAGGGCTATTCAAAAACAAAGCAGATGACAGAGGGATTGTCATTAGAAACAAAGCAAGGCTTATTGCCCAAGGATATACTCAAGAGGAAGGCCTTGATTATGATGACGTATTTGCTCCAGTAGCTAGACTTGAAGCCATCTGAGTGTTCCTTGCATATGCCTCGTCTAAAAATTTCACTCTCTTTCAAATGGATGTAAAATTCACATTCCTTTATGGAAAGATAGATGAAGATGTATATGTTGCTCAACCACCAGGGTTTAAAGATCTAGAATTGTTAGTATTTCTTAAAGATATAACATGTTGTCTTTGTTTGTCTTTGTATTTTACTTTTGCAATAGTTTAGGAACTTATGTGTAGCATATGTTCCTTTAGTTTCTTTGTTTAGTACAAATACGATTATGTGTATTGTGTAGAGATAGACGTTTTGAACTTTTCTCTGAATTGTACACTGTAATCCTTGAAACTATCAATAGAAACTGATTTGAATCCCTGCAATTGTTAATTACTTTGTTCATTTAATTGTTAATTGCTTAATCATAACATAGAGTCGATCTATTTGAACCTATTAAATAGTATGCCTTCGGTTCAGTGATTTGGATCTTGAAACGACTTTTTAGCACCTGTGAATTACTTTAATATATGTTTTGATAGCAATTGTTCAATTAATTAATGACTGCAGTTGTGTTTCATCATTTGAAACATGAATTGAATCATAATTGAGTGATTTGACACATTCAGATATGAATTTTCATCAGATTTGAGTGCGGACTAATCTTTGTTGTTCGAACACAAATTTGAACAAAATTATGAACTTTTGTTGTTAATTGAAGCAAAATGATGCTAAAGGATTGATATTCGCTACCTTATACACTTGATTGAAGAGTTTGAGATCAATTAATCAATTTTTGAAAAGTTTGTTAAGATCAGGTTGTTACGAAGAGGATGAATTAGGCGTTTGATGTGTTGAAATCATCAGAAAATCCTAAGTGTTTAGGCGCATGAACACTGTTCAGATACTTTAACACTGTGTAGGCGTTTCAGATTGGGCGTTTTAACACTGTATGAAGGCGTTTTAGCACTATTTGGACATTTTTCAGAAACTAAGTCCCAGGCGTTTTGGAACTGTTTGGACGTTTTGGAACTGTTCAGGCGCTTGACCACTGTTTGGGTGTTTTAGACATGTTTAGGTGTTTTAAAGCTTGGATGTTTCAAAACCGCACTAAGGCATTCCCTTAGGCGTTTTAGAGTCAAAGTGGGCGCTTCTATATTATTCAGGCGCATCAGAATCAGACTTTTCTTTCAATACTTAGAAAATTTTTCAAAATCTAAAATCCAAAAAATATTTTCTTTTCTTTAATTCATTTTAAATCTAAAAAACAACAAAAATAGTAAATTTTCTTAAATTCAAAACTTAAACATGGTTAAGTCTAAAGATTTTGAGAATCACGTACCAAAGTTGAAGAACAAAGCTGACTTCAAGAACTGGTCATTCAGGATGAAACACCATCTGAATTTTATAGATACTGATCTATGGAAATCCATAGAGAAAGGACCTTACATCTCTGTCGCCTCTGATGGTCCAGATAGAGGTTTTGTGTATACAAAAGATTCACAAGAACCTTATCCACCAGATGATTTACATGGGTATGATCTGAAGAAGGTTAAAAATTATATTAAAGCTTATTCACTTATGCGTCAAGGTTGCCTTTGGAAGTAATATCAAGGCTTGAGAACTATGAAACTGGGTACACAATGTACAAAGCTTTGAAAGTTATTTGTGAAGGAGGAAAAGAAATTCAAGACCTTAAAAATAGAAATTGAAAAGGCAACTTGAACTCTTTGAGCATATCTTAGGAGAGACCATAAATCATATGATGAATAGATATGTTCAACATACATAAAAAATGTCAACTCTAGGGATTAAGAATGATCTTAAAGTCCTAAACAATAGACTTCTGAATGCACTACCATCGTCTTGGAAACAAACTATGACTTTGTTGAAACATACTGAAAAGATTCCAATGGATCAAGATCTCCTCATTGCTAAGACTGAGTCAATAGAAATTGATGGGAGTTCAAGAAATAATGATAGAAATGCATCAACATCTCAATACAAGTATGTTGCTTCCCCAGCAAATACGGTAGAAAATGCTTTTCTTGCTAAGGATGATTCAACACCTGAAGATGAGGGTGATTTGTTTGTGGGAGCAGGATTCTTCACCAGTACACCTGTTTGCTCAACTCAACCATAACCACAGTCTCCTCCAAAAAATCAAATGCCTAAATCTCAAAATGAGACTCCATCTTCTAACTCTGCTAATCCTAGTAAAGTTAAAAATGTTATAAACATCCTTTTAAAGGATGAATAATCCAAATCTGCCTTTACAACATTTATGGAAAGTTTTCAAGCATACCAAGGTAGTCATCTAACTCAAGTTGATTTAATTTTGCAGGATTTGTTTGAGATGGATCCTGACGATGTAGAAGAGATGGACCTTAATTGGCAGATGGTAATGATAGCTTACAGGACTCAAAAGCACTCATATGCTAATAGAAACTACAAACCTAGTGCAAACAAAACTGTTGGGTTTGATAAATCAGAGTTAAGGTGTTTTAACTGTAACAGCTATGGCCATTTTTCTAGAGAGTGCAAAGCTCCAAGAACACAAGGGGGAAATGACCAAAGTAGTTCTAACAGTCAGAAATATCATCAACAGGCTCATAAGACATTTTGAAAGCCTTATCAAAGCTTTCCAATGCCAGAACTCAAAGAAGAGAAGACCATTTAAGAACCAAAGAAAGCATTAGTTGTAAGTATCAAGGATGGTTATGACTGGAGTGTGTATGCAGAACAGTTTACAGCTGATCTTACTTCTGGTTTAGCATTGGTTGCTGAAATGAATGATGAAGACTGGTCTGAAGACAAGGATCCAAAGACAGAAGGTGAATCAAACACTAAGGCAGACTATGATTGGAGTGACAAAGCTGGCCCAAAGGAAAATTCCAAAGAAGTTGCTCTCATGGCACAGTCTGAACAACCAAAGGTTATGAACTCATCATCTGACACTGAGTTTTCAAATTCATACCCAGAAATTCCAGTGGAAGTAAGGGAGAAAATGTGCACCAAAGCATGTTTTGAACAAGTAGAACACTACAGAACATACTCATTCAAAATATGTGATAAACTTAAATAATAAGAGTCAAAGCACAATAAGCTAAAACTAATCATAAAATTTCTGATGAGAAAATCATATATCTTCAAGCTTCTT
Source organism: Flaveria linearis (assembly GCA_024085815.1). Taxonomy (NCBI): domain Eukaryota; kingdom Viridiplantae; phylum Streptophyta; class Magnoliopsida; order Asterales; family Asteraceae; genus Flaveria; species Flaveria linearis. The sequence goes on along the minus strand of CM044010.1, from coordinate 43,863,179 downwards.
GGAACAAAACATTAAAAGAACTTGAACTTGTAAAGAAACAACTTGAAGAGATGACAAAAACTCTTAAACAAGAAAAATTGGCACATTCAGAACTCAAATTGATTTAGCCAAAGTTAAAAGGTCAAAGACAATTATTGAGCATCTGGTGAATGCAAGGAAAGATAAAGATAAAACAGGATTAGGATTCACACATGAACCTATGCCTGAAGCAATTACAAATACCATACCTGAAAATTTTAATACTCATGATCATTCACCAGAGAACAAAGCTACGCCTAAAGAATTTCAAGAAAAGAAGAAAAATAGTCAATCAAATGTCGAGAGTGAAATCAAAAAGATAAATATTGAAATATTCAAAGAGAAAGATTCAAAAAAGATAAAGAATGGTCATCCTATTATAGTAAAATCTTATGAACCACGACAAATGAACAAAAAGCTCTTTGTACCAAAAAGTGAGAGTGTTATTGAACAGAGTGAATTTGAACAAAAGATTAAATAACTAATGATGTCAATAACAAAATAAAAGGAAAATGTGAAGAAGCTAAATCAGACACGTCATGTTCTAATGATTTGAGCTCAAATGTATTAATTCAAAACAAAGATTGTGAAAAAGGATCTTCTCAAGATTCAATCAAAATCCAAAGCAATAAAACTTCATCAAGAACAAGAAATCAAAGAAGAAGAAAAGCTGCTAAAACTAAAAAGTTTAATCCAGTCAATCAATCAATCGAACCAGTCAATCAATTAATCAAATCAATCAATTCAACTAAAACTAGTGAAGTTTGTGTCAGCAGGAACTTTTGACATGAACACAATCTCTAAAACTACAAATAATCCTAAGATCAAATCTAACTCTGATCTGAAAACAGGTTCAGGTCCTAAGTCTTCCGCTGTTCATAAAAGATTTGTATCTAATGAGTCAAAGAGTTGTGATCATGCTCAAAAGCAAAATCCTAAGAATCAAAAGACCAAATTCACACAAAAGAAACAACATATTAACCTAACTATCCCTAAATCCAAACATGAATAAAATGTGTCTTCCACATCAAGGGTTAATAAAATGTTGTTTAATCATTCTCAAACGTATTATGATATATGTGATATGTACAATCATGACATATCTGAATGTTATTTTAACAAGTACTGTCACATTTGTGATATGACAAATCACACAACTGCTGATTATTACTTTAACAAATACCGTGCATTGTGTGATGAACGGAATCATAATACTGAGGATTGCTTCTTCAGAAAGAACTCACCTAGGAAGGATTTTTGTAATCAAGTACTTGTTAATCCACAATTTCAAAGAAATCATAATCTTGGTTTTCAAATTTTACCAAACAAACCTTCTCTAGGTTTGAGATCCTTCAGAAGAATCAATTTTGATTATGATAATCAGCATAATGTTAGATCACAGCAATAAAATCAAGGAAATTTTATTCCACATTATGTGAGAATGAAAAATGAAAAATTTAACAAGAAAAACTTTTCTAATGTTTCAAATGATGATTCAAAATTTCTTGATCATGATCTTGAAAACATGTTTAATGCTTTGAGATCAAAACAAAGAAAAGATAATCAGAATGTCTTTCAAAGAGGATTTGAAAATCCAAAATTTCAAAAGAAACCTGATGTAAACGAACTCCATTTTAAGCAGTTTACCGTTATGGATAAATATGGAAAGCCCAAGACCATCTCGGCTTGGGTTACTAACTCAACTTAAATGTATTTTAATGCAGGTACGCCCGCGGAGACCAGTAAACACATGGTTTGTTGAAAGTGGGTGTAGCTGGCATATAACAGGCAGTCAAGCCTTACTCCAAGACTTTAACATAAAAGATGGTACACACGTGGCCTTTGGTAGAGATGCTAGTGGAAAGATAACCGGTGAAGGAACGGTATCTAATGGAATTATAAGTTTTGATAAAGTCAACTTCTATGAACAGTTGAACTTTAATCTTTTAAGTGTTTCCCAAATATGCATAAATCTTATTCTGCTTTATTTGATTACTCTTATTGTTATATTTTAAAGCTAGGATTTCAGATTAGCAAGGAGTGGGTTGTCGTTAAAGTTGTTCAAGATAGAGATGTCTAGAAGTTAGATATGTCTCATGTTGACCCTTCAATAGAAATAACTTGTCTCGTTGCTCACGCATCAAATGATGAAAGCCAGCTTTGGCATAGACGTCTCGGTCATTCCAACTTCAAGAACATGAACAACTTTGTAGCAGGAAGTCATGTAGTAGGAACTCCATCAAAGAACTTCGCTACATCAGATCTCTGTAAAGCATGTTTGAAAGGAAAACAACACCGAGCATCTTATATGTCCAAATAGATAAACTCAACTTCAAAGCCTCTACAGATGTTACACATGGATTTATTTGGTTCTGTAAACGTGTAGAGCATTGGAAAGAAATCATATTGTTTAGTTATCATTGTTGACTATATCTTGGGTTTTCTTTTTGCATGCAAAATCTGAAACGGCTGAATTAATAAAAAAGTTTATCACTAAAGTAGAAAATCAAATTGATCTAAAAGTAAAATAATTCAAAGTGATAATTGAACAGAATTCAAAAATGCTAATGTTGATTTGTTTTGTGCAGGAAAAGGAATAGCTTATCAATTCAGTGCTTCTAGAACTCCACAACAAAATGGAGTTGCCTAAAGGAAAAACCGAACATTGATTGAAGCAGCCCGGGCAATGTTAGCAGATGCTATGATTCCAATCACATTCTGGGATAAAGCCATATTAACTGCATGTTTTATTCAGAATCATACTCTATTCATGAAAGACAAACAGAAAACTCCTTATGAGTTGATGTTTGGCAAGAAACCAAACATAAATTTTCCTAAATCTTTTGGTTGTCCTTTTTTGATTCTAAATTCGAATGATCAGCTAGGGAAATTCGATGCACAATCTGATGATGGATTTTTTCTTGGATATTCGTTAGCTTCTAAAGCTTATAGAGTTTATAACTCTAAGACGAATATTATCATTGAAATGTTCAATGTTAAATTCCTTGAAAAATCTTTTCCATCAGTTACAAATGGTCCAGCGTAGTTATTTGATTTAGACTCATTGTCAAACTCATTCAATTCTAATAGGTTTAAATATTCTTCTATCAATAGGAAACATGTAGGAGATCTTGGATCCTTTAGTGACGATTTAGACTCTAATGATATGGATGATTCAAGTCCAAACTATCCATTTTTCTCATTTGTGAGAGATCCCATCTTCAATTAAGAGAATAATGTTCAACAAATTCCTGATCAAGAAGTTTCTGAACATTCTAATGATTCATAACTACTTCCTAATGATGGTAATGTGTTTGTGCAACCTGAGTCAGGAACATCATCTATCTTTGGTGATGTGGTTGATACTGGTAATCTTGATTACTTTTATCAACTCCGACTCAAGTTCCAAATTTCAATCCACATTCTTCTAGCCTACCGCATCAGCTCTCCAACTTGAATCAAACAAATCTGGATGTTAATGTTCAAGGTGATGAGATTCCAACATCTCGTATTCATAAGAACCATCCAACATCTCAGATTATTGGTCCATTGAATGAGAGAACAACAAGGAGTAAATCAAAACAAGCAAACCTGTGCTTATACTCTTGTTTTCTTTCTCAAATTGTTCCTAAAAGCATTACCAAAGCGTTAAAGGACAATGGTTGGATCGAAGCTATGCAAGAAAAATTATGTCACACCCCAGGCACAGGTAGGGTGGGACGTCACAGACTAGCAACAACATGTGGTAGCGGAAACAAACCATCATAAGAGCACAAAAGGATAGAACATCACATGGCATTAATGTTTAAAGTATGTCGGGCTAGTAACAGATCATATGTACATAATTCATCAGTACAAAGTGTTTTCATCAATAAAAAAAGTAAATTGTTTAAATGTTTTGAAAACATAATAAGCCAATGCCATGGGTTGTGGAGCTAAGTCAAGGCCTTCTACAACAGCTAGACATCCGTCACGGGTTACCTGAAACATGCTTAAAAGAAAATTTTGTGTCAACTATAAAGTTGGAGAATTCTAGTGCTTAAAGTTTAAAAACAAAAGGATTAAATAAAATCCTTATTTGATTTAAAAGAAATCATAGTTTCAATATCATGGGGGATCACAATCAACACTGCACTCAGTCCCGGCTAGCCTCTTCTAAAATCATGTTTTACCGATTAATCCCGAAGGAAGAACTGAGCCCCAAACCAGTGTATCATACTTGCCGGATGGTTCACCATAGTTTATTATGAAAACCCGTCCTATGCCAGAAATGATCCCTCAAGATCTCAGTAGGGTAGCCTCCCTAAACGGAAGCAACCGTGTGTGGGGGATTCCCCAAATAGATCTATCCATATAAAGCAAGCGATTCACACAAGAATTTAATGATCATGATATAGTATCAGTAGATAATCACATATCCCACATAAAAACATCAAGTAAAGCACAGATATAGTTGAGTTATAACAGAGCATGCTTCATCCTAAAAACAGTAGTAAAAGGGAATCACTAGAACTCACCCTAAGATTCATGCTAAAATTCTTCGCGTGCAGGGGAAGTCTCAAGCCTAGCACCCTAGCATCAAAACTAAGTGGTAAGCTACTGGTTTTAAGCTTATATAAGGTGTACTAGGTGGGCCAAGGGGTTGGTTGTCAGATTTGGCTTTGATTCGTTAAGGTTTGTATGAACAGTTTCCTTTTATGGAAAGTCATGGTTTCTTATGTAATTAAGGATTTTTACACCATTATCTAATGCTACAAGTTAAATATATTTTTTCAAGTAATTAGTAGCTTCACATGAGTCGGTTATGGAGTTTGGTAGAATTTTAAAGTTTAGTCCCTCAAGTTTCAAAATTGACAATTTCTACCCCAATCTTTGTTTTCTTGCATTTATTGACTTTTATGACAAAATATCAGGAAGTTGAAGTTAACTAACTAATTTGAAGTTTAGTAGCTTCACATGACTTTTATTGACTTTTCAGAATGTAGGTCCTGGTTTAATATTCTTATGTTTTACGTTCCCGGTTACGGTAAAACCGAAGGGTTTTAACGGTTAAGTATGGATTTTCATATTTGGAGTCTTAGACCTTTAAATATTATTTTATGGACATTTTTATAAGTTTATAATCTTTTGAATATGAAATTTTAGCCTCTTATGGTTGAAAGCCTCGTTTTTACGTTTAACCCGTTAAAACGCGTTTTTACCCGAATTTAACCGTTTGAAAGCTTGTTTGCCCAATTTTTCATTATTTTGGATTTTATAATCTTTAACTTACTGAAATATTATATGTTTTATAGGTTCTTGGTTTAACCTTTTTATTTTCAAGATTTACCCTCAAACGTTACCCGGTTACGACCCGTTTTTAGCTAAAAATCCCATTTTAAAATGTAATTTGACCATTTAGTCAACAAATCAGATCTAAAACACTTTGTTAACCCTTTTTGATCCTGGAATTCTTTTTAAAAAAGTTAAAAGTATAATATCTCTTATTTTTAAGTTGTTTCACCATGTTTCGGGTCCCGAAAATGACCAAAAACCTTCTGAAATCATGTTCCTAACTCATGGTTAAACCGTTCAACACAACAACAAGTTATCAATATGGAGATTATGCCATAATCGACATTTACACATGTGTAAACCATCATTATTTTTTGTTCAAATATTCCTAAATCCTTTTGTAACTTTCATAACAGGTTGTTAATAGTCTCATGAGTCATTAACAAGCATAGTACAAGCATGAGTTTCGGTGGGTAAGAAGACATAAGATTCAATGTTGCCAAAATCACCCAAAAGAGGGTTTTCAAGGTGTAAATCGTGTTCTACCCATAGAATAGCTGTTAGGACCGTGTACGTACGGAGTACCAACTGATTCAACATGAAACCAGAACAAATAGTGCGGAATCCTATTTGATTGGTGATCCAATAAGGGAAAACGTTAATCCGATCAAAACTAACGATGAGAATGTTGGTTTCTATATGCCCAAGACACATAGAATATTGATGCGGTTAGTATGTCATGATGCAAGTCGGGTTATACCCAATAACAAGCTTTGCAATCACCAAGACTTATTTAATTGATGATGGGATCATGCAATTAAATAATTACACCAAATTTAGAGAATAGGTTTTCTAATTAATTATCTGCGAGATGAAATAAGTTATAAGGATAATTTGTTGATGGGTTTCTTATTATTTTTGTTATTTAAAAGGGTTTAAATAACACTAATAACATGTGAGTGTACTTTAATTAAATTGTTTAATTAGAGAAGACATATGTCACATTTTAAATAAGTCTAGTAGATGACTTATTAATGTGTGACAAAAGACTTGTTTAGGTGGGAAATACCTGTGAAGTCACTGGATCGGTAAACATCCGAGCGTGTTCTTGACGGAAGGAGAAAAACCAAAAGATAAACAACAGTACGAACAATAATCGAATGATTTCATTGATAAAACCTAACAATTACAAGCTCATTACAACTTAAGAATCAAGACTTTTGGCAAGGGGAGATCGAGCATGATCTCCCCTCTCATCCGGCAGCACCTAGGCACCAGGAACCCTATCAAAAACCCTTAGGTTTCTACACATTGAAACTGGTATATATATAGGCCTCGGCCCATATTAGATGCGACTGGGCCCATTCGCGCGATTGGACCATGCGTGCGGTTCAATCGTACGACTGGACCATGCGTATGGTTCAATCGTATGACTGGACCATGCGTATGGTTCAATCGTACGACTGGACCATTCTTATGGTTCAGTCTTACGAATGCCCCAATCACATCTCTCAGTCGCACGACTGGTCCATTAGCATGGCTCAGTCGTACGACTGAGTCTTATTCGCATATGCTCCTGCGAATGACCCAGTTTCATGTGTTTACAAGGTGTATAACATTAAGCCTAGACTATTCGTCAAGCGACGGACACACTATATATGACTATATATGCTCCAACAATACCTCCTTTTAAAGTCAAATTTTCGGCCACCCTTGTGTGGGGAAGACCAAAAAGCTTGTCTTGAAACTTACACTATTTATGAAAGAGTGTAAGACACACTACTTTCCATCAATTCATTTTGCATGTTCAAAAACTCTCTCATCTTCTTCTTCCCTTTCGAGTTCTCGGCTGAAACAAGAAGAAGGGAGCAATTTTAGGCGTTTTGGTGGACTCACCCTAGCAAGAGTGGTGGTTGCTTCAAGAGCTTGGGGTATATTAACTTAAAAGGTCCTTCCTTGGAGCTTTTGGCCGATTTTGAGCATCCAACATCCCCTTTTTCTGTCGATTTTTGGCTGCTAGAAAAGGTAGTTTGGCAGCCCTTTGTGGTTGTCATATTATGTTATTTATTAGTTTGTCATAGCTTGCTTATTCACATAATATGATCCTTTGTAATATGGGTTTGTTTTAGACATATATTTGTCACCAAAAGAACATGATTTTTCAGTTTTATAATCATGTTTCAAAACTTATATCCGCTGCGTTTTTCAGAAAGTTTAAATGGTTAAACTTTGATTTTATGTTCTATCAAACCCAATATTGGCATCAGAGCCAGGTTATGTGGATAGCTTGCTTGTTCTTGTCCTTTAAAAATCATTTTTATGGGACTTTATAACCCTTTTATGGGCTGAAATATTCTTGTATGTTGAATCCCCAAACTTTCAAGGTTATAATACACATGCTTGTGATTAAACCATGAAAGATATGTATGTTGATATGTATGTTGTTTGGACATGTTTAAAACCCGAAATTTCAGTTTATGTTGGCTTAAATTTCGTGGGTTTTAGTGGGGATTCTTTGTTATATTTGGATGATATGATGAATGTTTATATTGGTGCATAACCTAGCCTTTGGCCTTGTGTTGTTTGGATGTATGCAATGGTTGTTTTTTTGTTTATTCAATGGGGTTGTATATTAATTTATTTGTGCTTTGTTCAAAAATATAATTTATTTAATATTGGGTTGTAATAAAGAGATTAGGTATATTTTTCATTTTACTAGATATCTTGTATTAGGACTTTATATCTTGTAATATGAAGACGTACGCGTTGTAAGCATAAAGGAAAGACATAAGAGAAACATGGAGCATTTTGGATGTGGTTTCAAGTGGGAGGCTTTTGGAAGCTTTCTATTTGTTTTGTTATGACCTTAGGAATGCCCTATGGACCACACTTGTGATGGCAAACAAGTGTGGACCACTTTAGATGCTACGGTTATGCACATATGCAATGTTGTTTTGTTTATATTATTGTGGTTGATGGCATGTATGTGATATTTGCTATAACAATCCTATCAATGATCATATCAAAGTAGATATATGGTTCTTAATCATTAAAAGGTAATAAAAGGTTGTTAAAATGATTTAATGATTTTAAAGATTAAAATGGGTTTTAATCAAAGGACCATAGGGTATATTGTATTTGAAAGCATGCAAATACAAGTACATAGAGTTTTCTAAAACTTGAATTATGAAATCTCTAAATTTTTTTTAAAACAAGATCAACACCGTCCTTTTACACAACATTTGAGTCACTTGGGAACTCTTAGTGGGATAAAGGTCACCTAACCATTTTGAGGGAACTTGTGATTTGAGGTGAGAATGCCTTATTTGTGGGATAAAGGTCACCTAACCACTTATTTTGGCAAACTCACACGTGGGTGTAAGTAGGGTGTCTTGATTTGAAAACCATGTCAAATGGATCCCCTACGATGTGGTTTCCAAATGGTGTTGATGGGATTAGCATGCCGGTTTTACATATGATGTTTCAAGTCTATCCCATATCTCTTGGAGTTGCAAATGGTTGCAATCGTCAATCGTTGACCACCTTATTAATTTAAATCATGGGATAAAGGTCACCTAACAACAATTTAAATGTAATGTTGGATTCTAGATTTTAATATGAAAATGGCCATAAAAGGTATTTATTATTAAAATAACAATATTGAAAATACAAAAATTGATCTTTGTTAAATTTTGTAGATGGCCTCCAATAACCATGATAACAATGAAAATTCATCCGCGTCCGCCCAATCTTTAAGAGCGATTCTCCAAAAGGAACGTCTAAACCATAACAATTTTATTGATTGGTTTCGAAACTTGAGAATCGTTCTCAAGCAAGAGAAACGTGCGTATGTTTTAGACGACCCTATCCCGGATCAACCTAATGAGGATGATTAGGAGGCCTTTAACGATTGATTAAAATACACTAAGGACTCGGTCCAAGTGTCTTGCCTCATGTTGGCAAGCATGACTCTGGATCTCCAAAAGGAGTATGAAAATCACGGAGCCTATGACATGATAACCCAGCTGAAGGAAACGTTCCAACAGCAAGCAAGGGTTGCACGCTTTGAAACGGTTCAAGCGCTTCATGCATGTCGTATGGACGACAACCAATGTGTTTCATCTTATGTACTTAAGATGAAAAGTCATATTGACCGCCTAGAGTGGCTTAATTGTCCCGTCTCGAAGGAATGGGCCACGGATTTGATCCTTAATGGCCTTACCAAGAGGTTCGAGACATTCATGTTGAATTACAACATGAATGCATGGGACAAGAGCATTGGTGAGCTTCACTCTATGCTCAAAACGGCCGAGGCAGCCATGGGTAAAAGGGTTTTACCTGTTCTCACCATCAATGAAGGTGGGAACATGAAAAGGCCTCATCCCACACCTAAGGCAAGAGTTGCCAAGGGTAAGGGACCCATGTGGAGTAAGGGGAAAGGGGTGGCAAGGGTGCCACCCAAAGCACCGAAGCAGAAGCAAAAGGTTGCTTAAAATGACCCATGCTTCAAGTGTGGGGAGATTGGACATTGGGCAAGGAATTGTCCCGTCCATCTCCAAGAGTTGAAAGCAAAGAGGGATGCCGGGCAGACCTCAGGTACAACATACATGATCCATATTGATTTAAACTTAATATCCTCTAAAACATGGGTATTGGATACCGGATGTGGAACTCATATTTGCAATTTGTTGTACGGGTTCAAAAGAAGTAGTGACTTCAAGAAAGGGGATGTTAGCCTCTACATGGGTAATGGGGCAAAAGTTCAAGTTGAAGCACGTGGTGACTACATCTTGAAACTTCCAAATGGTTTGGAAGTAATTTTGTATAATGATTTATATGCTCCTAGTTTGACTAGGAACATTATCTCTGTAGCCCTATTAAAACAATTTGGATATGTATTATCATTTATTGGAAATGAAATTCATGTTACTTTGAATGACATGTTTTACTTTAAAGCTAATCCCATTAATGGTTTTTATGAATTGGTTCGTGAAAACACATTAGATGATAGCTTGTTGTACCAAACTAGTACCAAGAAACTCAAATTGGATTTGAGTGATTCTTACCTTTGGCATTGTCGTCTTGGTCATATAAACAAGAAAAGAATTCAAACACTACAAAAGAACGGTCTTTTAAAGACTAGTGAATGTGATTCATTTGATGTGTATGAGTCTTGTTTACAAGGTAAAATGACTAAGGCACCTTTTAGTGGCAAAGCCGAAAGGGCAAAGGATTTATTAGGTATCATACATTCGGATGTATGTGGTCCTTTCAAACCTATGACAAGGTACAATGAAAGATACTTCATTACCTTTACTGGTGACTATAGTTGATATGGGTATGTGTACTTGTTAAGACACAAAGATGAAGCTTTTAAAATGTTCAAAATCTTTCAAAAAGAAGTTCAAAATCAACTCAATAAGTCAATTAAAATTCTCCGCACCGATAGAGGAGGTCAATACCTCAATGATGCTTTTAGGGAACTTCTTAGAAATTGTGGGATTGTCTTACAACGTTCTCCACCAGGAACACCACAGCACAATGGTGTGTGCGAAAGGAGAGATCGAACTTTATTGGATATGGTTTGATCTATGATGGCTACAAGCTCATTACCTCTGTCATTTTGGGGTTTTGCTTTGCTCTCTGCGGCCCGTATTTTAAATATGGCCCCAACCAAGAAAGTGGATAAAACACCTTATGAAATATGACATGGAAGGGTTCCATCATTGTCATAATTAAGGGTGTGGGGGTGTGAGGCTTATGTGAAGACTCCCACCTCGAACAAGCTTGAAAGCCATTCCACTAAGTGTATCTTTATTCGATATCCAAGAGATTCCATGGGATATTATTTCTATGATCTAATACAATAAAAGGAGTTTGTTGCTAAAAAGGGTGAGTTCTTGGAAACCAAGTTTCTTATGGAAGGAACTGGTAGTAGAACTGTGGATCTTGAAGAGGATCAAGAACCACAACCTGATACATATTTGGTTGAAACTAGCACTCAACATGTGGATGTTGAGGATGATCAAATGATTGATCGATACGCTGAAAACGTTCGCAGATCTGGTAGAACTAGTAATCCACCTGAAAGATATGGATTTTTCACTGATGGATGCTATGTGATAGATTCTGATGAACCGATCACATACGATGATGCGTTGTCCAATTTGGATTGTGACAAATGGCTTGATGCCATGAACGTTAAGATGCAATCCATGTATGACAATCAAGTATAGGACTTGGTTGTACCTCCTCTTAACTCCAAAGTAGTTAGAAGTAAGTGGGTTTTCAAGAAGAAAACCGATATGCATGGAAACTTGGATACTTATAAGGCTAGACTTGTAGCAAAGGGTTTCACTCAAACTCAAGGAGTTGATTATGATGAAACATTCTCACCTGTTGCGATGCTAAAGTCTATAAGGATTTTGTTTGCCATAGCTGCTCATTATGATTATGAGATTTGGCAAATGGATGTCAAAACCGCTTTCCTAAATGGATATGTTGAGGAAGATGTCTATATGGTTCAGCCTGAAGGTTTTGTCGATCCAAAACATCCTAATAAAGTATGCAAGTTAAAGAAATCAATCTATGGATTGAAAAAAGCATCAAGAAGTTAGAATCACCGTTTTGATGAAGAAGTAATTAAATTTGGATTCATCAAGAATGCTGATGAAGCTTGTGTATATAAGAAAACTAGTGGGAGCGTCATCACTTTCCTAGTATTGTATGTTGATGACATACTACTATTTGGAAATGACATTCCAACCTTGGAAGGTGTAAAAGCATGGCTTGGAAGTTGTTTTTCCACCAAAGATCTTGGTGAAGCCGCCTATATTCTAGGAATAAAGATCTACAGGGATAGATCAAGGCGGTTGATTGGTTTGAATCAAAGTGCATACGTTGATAAGATCTTGAAAAGGTTCAAGATGGAGAACTCTAAGAAAGGTACGGTACCTATTCAAAGAGGGACGATATTAAGTACATTTCAATTTCCAAGCTCAAAGGATGAGCAAGATAAAATGAAGGCAATCCCATACGCATCTGCTATTGGATCCATCATGTATGCAATGATATGCACTCGGCCGGACGTGTCATGCGCCTTAAGCATGACAAGCCGATACCAGCAAAATCCTGGAAACAGTCATTAGATGGTTGTTAAGAATATACTTAAGTACCTAAGGAGGACAAAGGATATGTTCCTAATCTATGGATCTGGTGATGAGGAACTTGTTGTAAAAGGTTACACGGATGCGAGTTTCCAAACCGATCGTGATGATTCACGGTCACAATTGGGGTATATTTTCATTCTGAATGGAGGAGCAATCTCTTGGAAGAGCTCCAAATTTCATTCTGAATGGAGGAGCAATCTCTTGGAAGAGCTCCAAACAGGATGTGGTGGCTCTATCAACTACATAATCAGAATACGTCGCCACCTCATTGGCAGCTCAAGAAGCTGCATGGTTGAAGAAATTCATTGCCAATCTAGGGGTTGTCCCTTCCATTCAGGACCCCCCCAGAGATCTTTTGTGATAACGAGGGTGCGATTTCTCAAATCAAGGAACCTCGTGCTCATCAAAAGACTAGGCACATTGGGCGGAGATTCAACTACATACGTGATGAAGTTGAAAAAGGAAAGATATGTATTCGCAAAGTTCACACGGATCAAAATAATGCGGATCCTCTCATGAAGCTCCTAGGAAAGGCAAAGCATGAAGGTCATACTTGTGCCATGTGACTTTGATATTCTAGTGATTGGATTTGATTTTTAATTTTGTATGTGGATATATGGAACTCTTTGTCATTTGAATAATATTATTTGGTTATAATGTTTCAATTAATGTTCCAATTTAGCATGTTTAATCCATGAGTAAAATGTTTACTCTAAATGTCCGTAGTCGTTCATACTTGTGGGAACATGTGTGAGGGTAAGATTATTATGAACTTGGATTGGTAGATATTCATAAGGATGAATATAGAGCAATAGGTTGCTACCAAGGTTCATAGATATTTGTGGGATACAAATATTGGACTAACCCGCATCTCAAATTTTACTACATGGAATCTTATTGATTGATCATAAGTATATTTGAGTAAAGGCGAATATCATTTGGTATCCTCAGACCTAAGATACATATTGGGTTTTATATTCACCAAGTGTCATACCTTGATCTGGTTCCCCGCTATTCTGAAATAATGGACAGTACATGAGACTATGTTCAGGTATGACACAAGGTGATTGTGAGAAACATATGTAGTCAAGATGGGATTTGTTCCTCTTATTCGTTGAGATTTAGATGCCTAAGGCCTGAATAAGTTAAATCAACAAGGAATGATCATTATGTGTCCTTCGATTTAACATGACACCTGTAACAAAATGATAGATGATTAATTTACCTAAATCATTTCAAGTAGGATACTTGAATGGTATGATGTTATTGAATGGCTATAAGTCATGCGTATTAAGGGTAGTAAACCATTGTTAGGTGGTATTTACTGCTTGCATCAATCTTCTACGAATCTTGTGCAAGTGGGAGATTGTTGGTTTCTATATGCCCAAGACACATAGAATATTGATGCGGTTAGTATGTCATGATCCAAGTCGGGTTATACCCAATAACAAGCTTTGCAACCACCAAGAATTATTTAATTGATGATGGGATCATGCAATTAAATAATTACACCAAATTTTGAAAATAGGTTTTCTAATTAATTATCTGTGAGATGAAATAAGTTATAAGGATAATTTGTTGATGGGTTTATTATTATTTTTGTTATTTAAAAGGGTTTAAATAACACTAATAACATGTGAGTGTACTTTAATTAAGTTGTTTAATTTGAGAATACGTATGTCACATTTTAAATAAGTCTAGTAGATGACTTATTAATGTGTGACAAAAGACTTGTTTAGGTGGGAAAGACCTCCTTTTGAAGTCAAATTTTTGGCCACCCTTGTGTGGGGAAGACCAAAAAGCTTGTCTTGAAACTTACACTCTTTATGAAAGAGTGTAAGACACACTACTTTCCATCAATTCATTTTGCATGTTCAAAAACTCTCTCATATTCTTCTTCCCTTTGGAGTTCTCGGCTGAAACAAGAAGAAGGGGGCAATTTTGGGTGTTTGGTGGACTCACCCTAGCAAGAGTGGTGGTTGCTTCAAGGGCTTGTGGTATATTAACTTGAGAGGTCCTTCCTTGGAGCTTTTGGCCGATTTTGAGCATCCAACATCCCCTTTTTCTGTCAATTTTTGGCTGCTGGAAAAGGTAGTTTGGCAGCCCTTTGTGGTTGTCATATTATGTTGTTTATTAGTTTTTCATAGCTTGCTTATTCACATAATATGATCCTTTGTAATATGGGTTTGTTTTATACATATATTTGTCACCAAAAGAACATGATTTTTCAGTTTTATAATCATGTTTCAAAACTTATATCCGCTGCGTTTTTCAGGAAGTTTAAATGGTTAAACTTTGATTTTATGTTCTATCAAACCCAACATAGAATACGTTAAGAATTGATTAGAATTGATCAGAAATGTTCTATGATGTTGGAAGGAACACTCTAGACGAACAAGCACGAATAGGGTTAAGAATTCTCAAAGTGTTATATTTTTCCACGAATTAAGTGGTATTTATAGGTTACAGCTTTCATTCGTACGATTGAGCCATGCGTATGGCTCAGTCGTGCGACTGAGTCTTACGATTGATTCATTCGTATGACTGAGTCAGTCCTATGACTCAATCGTGCGTATGGCTCAATCACCTAGTTCAGTCGTGCGACTGGCCCATTCGCATGGTCCAGTCGTGCGACTGAATCATGCGACTTAGTTAAACATATTCCTAAACCTTTAACTATACAGAAGTATGTCTAACAACTGTAAACCTATATAACATGTTCATATAAGAGTGTAATAATCAATCATATGAATAGATATAACATTCAATAACCAATACACATTCAACAAAGAGTTTTTCATTTCGTATATCAAACATTATATCAGTGTTACAAAATGAAAGTCAATTACATTTAAGCTCACTAAACTAGAACTAGAGACATGTGTACCAACAAACTCCCCCTTGGACCTAGTTCTATCTAATCTTTGACCTCCTTTTTAAACTCTTCGTATCTCTTCACGCTTTCTTCTCTTGAAACCCCAGCATGAATATCAAGTGCAAACATAAACGTATAACATGTTGGAACTGAAGTGGTTACACGATATCCTGCTTGTCAAAAAATAGTGGCCACTTGTCCAGTGTGTAAACAGCAGCTGCAGACTGGTTTGTGAGCCATACTGGGTCAAATACCCTTATTGTCTCTAATGTCCCCTCCCTATCCAAAACTATGACGGCCTCTCCGGTGCGCCAGTCATAATAACACCATTTGAAATGGGGTACAAAATCTTGTGGCATCTCCCTCAATGGAATACGAGACATTACACGCGGAGGGTGCCATTTCAAGACAACCTTCGGTCTTCCTGAGGTAGGCTCAACCTCTTTCTTATGAATGAACCTTTTGGGCTGTTGAGGTTTGAAATTTACCCACCTCGTATGGTACTCCTTCTTCATTGCCTTCTAGAACCATCCTGATATCTTTCCGGGAACAGCATACAGGAGGTTCAAGTTGGCTAGACGGATATCGGGAATAGCATACAAGAGGTTCAAGTTGGCTAGACGGTCTAGCTCAAATCCAGGGAGAGTTTTCAGATCACGTGGGAATCTGAAAATACTCTATGCCCTTCTCTCTCTTGACGGCATATACTTTGAGGTCCTCAAAATACGCCCAGCTGATGATCTTGCCAGACACCTTCATTTGCTTCTTTACCTTGTAGAGCTTGTTGTAGGCGTTCGACTTTGTAGGAACGCGTTGTTTCTTCATTTCCTCCAGGCAGGTTGCCAACTCAGCCTTTTTGGATGCTAGATCAACATCATCCGCCCAAGGACCTTCTTCTGTAGATTACTTTTCAGCTATCTTCTCTTCCACTTTATCGAATGCACTGCTGCCAAATGTTTCTCCCAGATCTGGTAGTACTTCACCTTCGGCGTTAGTATACTGGGGATAATGGTTAGCAGTCACATCCTTAATCTCCACATCGTCGACATCTTGTAGCTCCTCGTCACTGACTATGTCGAATTCTGGGGCATCCTTCACCAACTCATCTGGATTTAGACTGAATAGTTTGGCAATCTGTTCATCAGTCATATCGTGGATTATCTCTCCCTCTTCAGGTGTGTAGCTGACAGAGCGATGTACTATCCTTTGCAAATCAAGAATCATTGTCAATTAAGTCTCGATTTGTCGAAGGGGTACCACATCATGCTCGTCAGCCTGTTTAGATGAACCTGTTAAAGAAATAACCAAACACAATACGAGTTAGTATACATGATGCACATGACAAATGGCAGTTTAACTTTTCATTTATTTATTTAAATAAACATTGATACATGATTTCAAGAACAAAAGTTTAAATAACAAATAGACATCTAATCTTGAATTTTTCCTTGAATCATAGCCGGGTCTTCTGCAGATGGGGAGGTAGGTGGGGCAGACGACGATGCTCCTTGGTCTTGTCTCTTCTTTGTCCTTTGCTCTTGACCATGAGCAGAGGCAGATGCAACTGCATCTCCTTCATCATCATCCTCATCATCCCTCCTACCTCTTGCTTCATCACCACTCCCATCATCATCATCATCATCACTTTCATCCTCTACATCATCATCATCCTCATAATCATCTCCATCATCATCTTTTTCACAAAGCTTCAGAGGCTCCTCTTTTGATCCTTTTAGGTGGAGCATGATCTTCTTGTTCGTAGCCTCTAACTCCTCGAGCTTCTTGTCAGACTCATCCTTATGCTCTTGGAGTTTGGCGATCTGCTCTGCCAGCTGTGAGCTCTGCTGAGCTTAGGAAGCATTTAGCTCCACCAGCTGACATAGCTGAGCAGACTTGTCCTCATCAGCGGCTAACAGCTTCAGCACCATGCTGTTCAGTGCTGCCAGCTGTTCCTCCACTCCAATGGGAGGGAGGGATGATCCGGTGGGGAATGTGGAAGGGCCAGCTTGGTGGCTGGTGGTGGTAGCAGTGGCGGTGGTAAATATTGGTGGTGGTGAATGGATGGGTGGAGAGGTATGAGGTATGGTAGTAGATGGTGGAGTGGTAGTGGTGGGAGGTGTAGTGGTAGTAGGTGGTGTAGTGGTAGTGGGTGGTGTAGTGGTACAGGTGGTGGTAGTGGTAGAGGTGGTGGTATGAAGTGCGAACCTCCGTCTCTTCGGCTTCATCCCATGGAGCTGAGCCATCCTCTTCCTCGGAGTCCCCTTTGACCCGGAGGCTCCCCCTTGGCTGCTGGCCTGGTCTGGGGTGTATGATGGATCAGAAATAGCCTCCCCAGACCCGCCCGGACGTCCACCAACCGTCCTAATCCCCGTCTCGGTGGCAACCACCCGGCTGTCCACCGTCCGAGTCAACGGCTCTTCATCCGACTCCTCCTCCTCATCAGGCTGGAAGGCCTGATGGAACCCAACAGTAGATAAATCACCTTGTGGAGATGGTAGAGATGTAACATCAACAGTAGTGGTCTGTTTATGAGAAGGACCTGTACCTCCACCATCACCACTATCATCATCGTCAGAATCATCATCAGGTACAACTAACAGCTCCGTATCCGAATCACTATCATCGTGGCGCCACTTCTTCTTCGCTGGCGCCACATAGTCTTCACGGGCCAGATGCCCAAACAAACTCCTTACCGGGGGCTTTACCTGCTTACCCTGGTACACCCTCATCCTCCCGAGGGTGGTGTCATCCATCACATCGAGGACAAAAGCATCCTCCTTCTCTTTGGGCAGCGAGGGGAGCTTTTGATCTATCATCATCTGCAGAAAGCGTGGGTACATGCAGAAGCTTTCCTTCCCCTTCACCTCAATGTTCTCCACCATATAGGTGAAGATCATCCTCAAAAAGCTGAATGGATGATTGAGCACCAACGCCACATAGGCGTTCTGCATCTGGTCGGAGAGCTTGTCGAAGCCACCCTTCCTGGAGGCGATGCATCTCAGCAGTACATGGGCTAAGTATTTGAACTGGGGGCACAAGTTGCTTTTATTGAGCATACTTGCTTTGATGTCCCTAGAGTAATTAGCCCTCATGAAACAACCTCAAACAGTGAGGGGATATAATCGAGTTGGGCAGTCAGTATCATCCCCCAACTCCAACACTATCCTGATATCCTCCTATGATATCTCTATGGCCTCCCCAAATATAGAACTCCTGATACTATGGTGCTCAGAAGACCTATCAACTACAACGCTTTCCCAGAAAGCCTGCTGTACTGATCTGTAGGGTGTGCACTGTGCCGAGATAGCTCGGAATATCCTCGATCGACGGAGAAAAGAAATAATGCCCGTAAACTCCGTAACATTGTCGGATGAGAGATCAACATGAGCACATATGTTGTGCTTAGTGCTCATCGTCCACCGACTCGCCATCTGTGACACAAAGTAAATAAATATTAGTACGTGTCAAAGAATACCAGACTTGTTTCATGAACTTGAAAATTTTATTCATTCGTGCGACTGAGCTAAGTGACTGAAATGAAGTCGTGCAAATGAGCCGTGCGACTGATTTCTAGTCATGCGAATGATCTCATATGTATGATTAAGTCATGCGACTGGACTTAGTCGTATGTTCTCTCGTGCTTTTACCTCAGTCGTGCGATTGAGCTCAGACGTATGGTTCAGTCATGCGATTGAACCATTCATCCATCTCAGTCATGCGGTTGAGCCATTCGCCTCACTCAGTCGTGCGATTGAAGTTCATCAGGGTGTCCAATCGCATGTCCAACTGTTGGTTCATTCAAATTAAATTTTTGAGCAATACTTGATGTTAAACGTTGTGGATTGACTCATTTGGTTCGTATATGACCGACTAAAACCCTAATAACTTTAATTTCATCAAAATGCTTAGTTTTAGTGGTTTATTAGTCATATTTGGTTCAGTTAAACTTAGGTCATTATTTCGATCTTTTCGACGTTGTAGTAACTGATTATTCGTACAAATATTGTCGCGCAGTACCTATAGAATCGAAACAAAACTTCAGAGAGTGTCAAACAAAGGTCTATAAAGATCAAATGAAATTTTGGCAAAGTGAGTTTGTGTCGTGCGTCTGGGAGGCGATTTGGGAGAATGAAATGACTGTGACCGACTCCCCCTCTATTTATACTAGGGCAACATTCAGTCATGCGGCTGAGCCTAGTCGCACGATTGACTCGTGCGACTGAGCTTCAGTCGTGCGATTCGCCCATATGGTCACCTCCAATCGTACGATTGAGGGTCATTCGTGCGACTGTCACAGTCGGTCACCTTCAATCATGCGATTGGGTTCATTCGTATGGTCCAATCGTACGAGTGGTCCATACTCATGGTCCAGTCATGCGAATGGGTCATACTTATGAAATTTTGCCCTTTTTGACCCTTTGACACTTAGCCCCTTATAACAGTAGATAAAATATTTTGAGCAGTTGATCATCTCAGACATGACCATTTTAAATTAAAGAACCTTTGATCACCTCAGACGTGATCCATTTATCCAGCTGATCACCTCAGACGTGATCCATTTATCCAACTGATGACCACAGACGTGATCCAATTATCCACCTAATCACCTCAGACGTGATCCATTTACCCACCTGATCACCTCAGACGTGATCCATTTATTTTTTCAGAAACAAGTGATTCAAGATTAACGTTAAGTTCATTGTGTGACCTATTCAGAGATGAATAACATAGCCCAGTCCGACACTGACACTTTACAAATAACTTGAAAACTAAACTATGGAACAAAATAAACATGTTTTTGTGATTTTGTTAGGGTAGGGTAAATAGCCTATTAGCATTAGCATCATTTTTAAGATAGATTCATATGGAATCAGACAGGCATAAACACAATTACTTGGAACTTTTATATATATATTGAAATGGAAACTAACATATTTGCATATCACAGTTTCTCATTCATCTGAGACTCCTAAGCTCTAACTTGAAATCATGCTTGATCTGATATGTAACACACATTGATTTTGAACATCAGACAGTGCAGCCACGACGATTGTCAGTATTCTTGTCCACTTAAATCCATACACAGATTTTTGACACATATTGGTGATGTATTTGGTTATATAATTTCAACAAACATTTGTGGATCTCAAGCTTATATGGTAATCAACATTCCTCAGGAGACTTTTGAGCGGTCTACGGGTATTTTGACAAGAAGAGACTATTCATAGAGCTTTCAAAGAG
Organism: Flaveria linearis; assembly: GCA_024085815.1. Lineage (NCBI taxonomy): Eukaryota > Viridiplantae > Streptophyta > Magnoliopsida > Asterales > Asteraceae > Flaveria > Flaveria linearis. The sequence continues at coordinate 43,842,602 of CM044010.1, read as the reverse complement.
AAGCCAAGCCTCAGGTCTGTGCCACTGCACAGCAGAGAGGCGGCAAACAACAATGAATTTTAGAATATCTAGGTTATGCTTATCCTCAGGTCAGTGCCATCGCACAGTAGAAAGGCACACAACCTATCTTCTTGTTAGAGCACCTTAAAATTTTTCTTTTGCACATAACGCACCAACAACATAGGTTATCAGCTTGATTGCATTTATTTTCAATTTTCGTGCTTTGCTCTTTTTGTTGTCATCCACACACTTTTAGTGGCGTTTATTTGCTCGTCACCCCTTATTGGAAATAACTGATTGTGTTAACCAGAGATAAGATGGGAACCCACAGTCAGTTGAACAGATTAGTTTAAAATGAGTTCACCAATGATGTGTACTGGTCTATTGTGTTAAATCTACCGACATATCGTATAGTGGACTAGCACCTCCCTAGATCTACTTTTTCTGTGTAATTATAGTAGCAAAGAAGCGTACTATCATTTTCCCAATTTGTTAGACTTAGAATTCTCTGAGTAACAATTTTCTATGAGTTAATTAAACTAAAATTGCAAAAATTGAAAATCTTTTTGGTGTTCCAAGTAACTCGACGCCTGTGTGCTATCACTTTCCATGGCATTGAATCACATTCGTAAATATTTTGTTTTTACCTTTTAGCTTATCTGCCCTTCCCCCCCCTTTTTTTTATGTAAATAAATACTGAAACTAAACTAATCTCCTCCTAAAATTCTAAAACCAATAATATTTTTTGTGTTTTTGGATTTTTAAGATAGGAAATTGAAATAAGATATATAAAAGAAAATAAAAAGAAAAAGAAAAAGAAATTAAACAAGTGTCGGACTAAGCATTTGTCTCTTATAGAATGACGTCACTTTTCTTTTTCACGCCGTTGACCTCAAACAGATAGAAAAATCTGGGTTTATCAAATGGTTTGGTGTAGAGGTCGGCGCGTTGAAAATCTGTGTTTATTTTAACCACATCAATTATTGTTTTTCATAGAAATCACGTATGAAATGATACTTTATGCCGGTGTGTTTTTTTTAGGGTGTTGAACAGGATTTTTAGGTACAACTATAAATCAACAAAAATAAGGGTATTAGAAAATTGCAAACCGTAGTCCCGCATTTGCTATTGGATCCAAATGATCTTAGAGCAGCAACTTGCAGCAGCAACGTATTCAGCTTCACATGTTGACAAGGCAATAGATGTCGCATGCCAGGTGACTAATCGCCTTCCAAAGAACTGACACCCTGCTGATGTTGACTTGAAGTTCATCTTGCAGTCGTCGTAGTCTGAATCACTATACACAGTTAGCTCAAAGTTATCATCATGAGGATACTACAACCCCAGTGTTGGAATACCCTTCAGATAATGAAAAATCCTCTTCACCCTGATCAGATGATTTACTTTTGGTTTTGCTCGATATCTTGAGCATAGGCATGTGGTGTACATGATATCTGGATGCGAGGCAGTGAGATACATGAGAGATCTGATCATCCCACGATACATAGTGGTATACACCAAATCCCCATTTTTATCTGCTGCCACATCATTATTTGTGGCAAGTGGTGTACCGACAACAGTGACATTTCCCATATCAAAGCGACTTAGAATGTCTCCAACATACTTAGTCTGATGCAGAAAATGCCGGTAGGTGTCTGATCCACCTATAATCCCAGGAAGAACTTCATCTCTCCCATGGCACTCATTTCAAATTCTGCCTTCATCACAGATTCAAATTCGTTACATAATTCTTTGTTTCGAGAACCGAAGATTATGTCATCCACATAAATCTGCACCATTAGTAAATCTCCATTTTTTTCTTTGATAAACAATATGCAGTCAATCACACCCCGGCGAAAACCGCATTAACAGGTGGGTGGAGAGCTTCTCATACCAAGCTCGAGGAGATTGGTGTAGCCCATACAGAGCCTTGTCCAGCTTCTAGACTATATCCTCATGGTAAGGATCCTCGAATCCTTCGGGTTGACTGACGTAGACTTCTTCACGGATTTCCCCATGAAGGAATGCACTCTTTACATCTAGTCGATAGACTTTGATCTTCATATAAGATGCATAGGCTAGGAAGATACAGATTGCTTCCATTCTAATCACAGGTGCAAACACTTCATTGTAGTCGACTCCCTCGACTTGTCTGAAGCCTTGAACAACCAATCGTGCCTTGTTTCTGTTTATGACCCTTTGGTCTTCCTTTTTGCAGCTAGCACCCATTTAGTGCCTATTACTTTAACTCCTTTGGGCCTGTCATTGAGGGTCCACACTCCAAGCTTCTTGAACTGTAACAGCTCTTCCTGCATAGCGTTGGCCCAGGCCTCATCCTTCATGGCATCGCTTACGTGTTTGGGCTTGACTTGAGAAACAAAACATTTGAAAGCCCCATCATTCACGTAACCCTTTTCAATAATTGCAGCATAATCAGCAGAGTATAGCTGATTTCTCGTCTGCACACTGGAGTGAAGATCCCCAATGATAGTCTTCGGGGGATGATTCACACTGATCCTAGTCACAGGTGTCGTTGGAACGACAACTTCAGTATCCAGATTTGTGATGGTAGGTTCTGTATCTGGATTTATTGATGCATGTTCAGCATCTGTTGAGCTTCTAGCTGGATTAACGTTATGCTCATTGCTGGTCTCCACTGCTTCTTCATCATCTGATGAATCATCACTCTCGTCATGAGTAGCTGCTGAAGATCCCGAAGCACCACAGGCTGGTGTCACCTTGCTGGTATCTAGATTCAGTGTATTTAGGATATCGTACATCATCTGAGCAGCAATCTCTTCATCAGAATCTATCTGAGGAAGGTTGAATGATTTGAAAAACCCATCGTAGTCAAAGAATGACGACAGACCTTTTCCAGCAGGGAGGATGGTGTATCGTTGCACATCGACGTTGCACCACACTTCTACCTGACATGTGGAGTGGTTATAAACCTATTTGTCTGGCATGCTGTATCCAAGAAAGATCCCCTGATCTGTTTTCTCGCTGAACTTTCCCTTCGGAGTTTTCTTCAGTAACGTGCATGGAGCTCCGAATGGTTCCAGATGCTCCAGGTTAGGTTTGTGCTTCTGAAGCAACTCATAGCAAGTCTTCCCATGCCGCTTGACTACTAACACATGATTAAGCGTGTAGCATGCATTGGCAACAGCTTCATTCCAGAACTGTACTGGCAGTTTTGAATCCGCCAACATAGTCCTTGCAGTCTCGATCAAGCTCCTGTTCTTGCGTTCAGCAACTCCATTCATCTATGGCGTGTATGCAGAGGTGAACTGATGAACGATTCCCTTTTCCTTGCAGAAAGCATCCATTCACTGATTCTTAAATTCAGTTCCGTTGTCTGAACGAACCTTCCTGACCTTCAGATCGTAGAGAGACTCTAGTGTAGTGACGAGCACCTTGAACGATTCAAATGTTTTCGACTTAGCTTTCAGAAACATCACCCAGGGGAAATGTGAGTATTCATCTATGACTACATAGCAGTACCAGTCTCTAGCGATACTCTTTGTGCTGACAGGACCAAAAAGATCCATATGCAGTAGCTCCAGGGGCATCTCGATAGAGTTAACTTGCTTGGTCTTGTGAGACTTCCTGGTCTGCTTTCCCTTCTTGCACGAGACATAAAAATCTAGAAGTTTGAAGTTCTTTACAGTAACTCCATCAACTAAGTTGTTATGAATCAGATGATTCATCTCCTGTGATTTATGTGTCCCATTCTCCTGGTAAAAAGCACTGAACAGTGGACTCAGTAGTAGAAGCTTGATGACATATCCAAGACGTACAAATCATTGTACCTTGATGCTGACATTAATACCTGCTCTTCAGGGATCTCCATCTCCTTATTCAGAATGTAACACTTCCTGTTGTCAAACATTACTTTGAAGCCCTTGTCACATATCTGTGAAACTAAAAGCAAATTGTTTTCTAACTGTTGAACATAATTTACTTTATCAAATTTTACCTTTCCATTACCTACTTCTCCTTGTGCGGTAATGTATCCTCCTTTGTTTCCAGCGAAAGAAACATGTCCCCCTTTAATTTGTTTGATGCTGAAAAGGAGAGACTGATTTCCCATCATGTGCCTGGATGCTCCGCTATCTACAATCCATGTGTTGGTAGAAGCACTATAGTGGACAACCTGGACACAATAGAAAATAATTAATTTAGGAGGGGGACCCAAGCCTTTACTGGCTTGGGTGTCCTAGAGGCATCGCGTATTACAAACTCGACCCACTGTCTGTTCGGAGTTGGAGAAGCCTCATTCTTCTGCTTATCAACACTATCAGACACATCAGATATTTTAGCTTTCCACAAACCATCCTTGTGTAAGGCTTGTTTGTGGTAAACCGATGACTGATTTATAGTTTGAACTTTAGATTTATTTTCAACAACAGGTTTCACCTCAGGCATCAAAGACTTGCCAGTGACTTGTCTGTGTTGTCTGTGGTGTTAGGGAGATGCATAAGACCTAGCAGGTGTTTTAGACCTAGCAGGTGTTTTAGATCTCTGTTTTGAAGAAAATAGTTTAACTTCCTGATCTAGTTCAACTTTAAGTCTAGGTGTCTGATAGCGAGGACAGTGTGAAGAAATGTGACCTCGTTGTCCACAAGTATAGCATGATCTCCTCTCAACAGGACTAGGAGATCTCTTATGGGGTGTGGAGTACACTTCAGGCATGGGTCTTTTGGTCTCAACTTTAGGTTTTTCACCTTCTTTGACAAATTTGATTTGTTTAACATTATGATTACTTTGTCTTTTAAAATGATTGAGATCTTGCTTAACCAATTTGGAATGAATAGGTTTTGAAGTCTTAGGTTATGTTACATCAGATTGTGAACCCAACCCAAGAGGTACATTATCATTATTTTCCACCCGGTCCACAATGACGGTTTTATCCTTTGTACCTGGTGTTGAAGTCTTCTGATCGGCAACCGGAGGAGCAGGTTTAACTGCAGTGTCCGGATCACTTACCAGAGGAGTGGTCACCACATGGTCCTTGATGGGATTATTGTTAACCGGTCTCTACTTGGTGTTCAGGAGGATCTCATGTGGTGGAGGCACAACTTTATAACCCGGACCTTCCCCTTTATTTCTTTCTTTAACCAAGTTTTTCAAGATGTGAGAGGAACTAGCTAAACTATGTAGTTTTTGCTTTAAGGATTCATTTTCAACTTGTAAAACAGCTCTGCCCTTTTTGGTTTCCTCAATTGTTTTTAAGTAAAACTTTATGTCATTTTCTTGGTTAAAAGCAACAACCTCGGTTTCTTTTAATTGTTTTCTCAGCAATTCAATTTTCTCCTTAACACTGCTTTCATTTTGCTTTAATACTCTATTAGCCTCTGTGCAAAATTTTAAGTCATTTACTAAGTTACCATTATGTTCTAATAACCTAGCAAATTTTAGATCGATGCATTCCCTAAACTTATTACATTCTACACAAGCATGTTTATCAAAGAGATCGTCCTTCGTTTCTACCTGTGCAGATGTAGAGGTGCCAGCCATGAAAGCAGTCTGGGGTTCCTGGTGTGCTACAGAATCTGCATTTAGTTCATCCTCCACTAATTGATCAACAGCAGCCATAGTCTCATTTACATCAGCAGTATCAAGCTCAACTGAGTTCTCCCCCTTACTAGCTGAGTCGTCATTCAGATCATCAACAAATGCAATGTTAGCTTCAACACCAGATAAGAAACGGAAGGACCAGTCTTGTCCTTCATCACCCTGTGCTACCATTGCTTTGGAGTCATGGCTGGTTGATGTTGCCTTTGGAGTCTTGTCCTTTTCCAGCCTGTTAAATGATGAAAATGGGTTGCCATTTCCTGTCTTCTTGGTTTTGACACACTCTCTCTTGAAATGACCTTTTTCACCGCAGTTGAAACAGGTGACTTTTGACTTTTCAAATCTAAAAGTTGTATCCTTTGTAGCCACCAGGTTCTGTCCCGTCTTTTTAACAAACTTCTTAGCTCTACGCACAGCACTAGCGAGAGCCCACATTATATCCATCCGTTCAAGCTCTGTATCATCAACCTGCTCATAATCTTCATCTGCTAGATGTCAATTTCCAATCTTACCTGCAACTAACCCATCATACAACTGGACCACAGTAGCAAGTAAATCCATATGCTCCTTAGCAACTTCAAGAGTTACGTTGCCCAAATTCTCTGTAGTTAACTTCGTCGGTTGAATTTCTGGAGCACTGAATTGGACACTTGATGATCCACCTGATTCACAACTTGATGATGCACTTGGGATACTTGCCGATGTGTTAGACATGAAAGCAGTCGGCAAAGTTACACTAGAAGACGTTGTAGTAGGAGTCATATTGTAGAGAGAAGGATTCTGGGTGCAGTTTCCCTTGTTAGACTTGTACTTATGTCGTACCTCTTCCTCCCTCAATTTCAGAATAAAATCATTAATGTCCAATGTCTCCAACACAACATTATGTCTTAAAGTAGAAACAAATGAATCCCACTTATCAGGTAGCCCATCAGCCAAACTCAACACTTTATCTTCCATGGACGTTTTAACCCCATGAGTGTGCAGTTCACTCATCAAATAATAGAAGCGGACGATCACATCTGTCACGCCCTTAAAATCCACGTGCGGAGTTTTACCGCGAGGCGTGTGAACAAACCAGGATCACAGTCAATAATTACTCAGAACGACTCTATATGCTATATTTAATATAAACCAAACCAGAGTTCAAACTTTAAAACCATGCGGAAGCGTAGTGTAAATAAGACAAACCCAAAATATAAAAATGTATAATATGGCAAAACATGCGCCAACCAACTGTTTAAAACCCAAAATGTAAAGACAAGCAAATGTGTTTATAGTTTAAGTCTTAGAATGCATGCTCGACCCGTGTTGTGCTCCTATTGGCAAGCTGAGTTATCGACCTGAGAATAGCATACTAAAATGTCAACACAATGGTTAGTGAGTTCAAGAGTTTGCATTTAAACACAAACAATTTAACAGTTGTGATATATATATAAGCAGTGTATTATAACAGATAGCTAGTGTATTAACAATAAATATTAATTCATAGTGATTTTGCAATTGAAGCTGACTGTGATAGCTTTTGCCTCCTGTCATGACTTACCATGTTGTGACAAATGTTCATAGGACAAATTGCACCCGGTTGACCTCGAGTCACACAGGTGGGGCTCGTCAGACCCAGTAGTACTACCCAAGTTTCCCCGCTATTCAATATTAACAATTCGAAAGTGTGAGGACTTTTCCATGGTATACGACATTATATTAATATTATACACAACTTAAATACATAAAGCGTTTGTGAAATTACCAGTACGCTATCTCCCCCAAAAGAGATTAAATAAAGAGTGGGGCATGAACTCACCTGATACGCTTAATGAGTACTTAGAGTTTGCTTGGAAGAAAAGAGTGGACAGTCAACCCTCAGAGGTTACCTTGATCATGTAAGCACATGAATATGTGTAAACAGAGAATACGTGAAACCCTAAGTGCACTACAACCAAAGACTCAAGGTTTTAGAAGGATAGACATGCTTGACCCAGTTGACCCGTTTGACCCGTTGGTGACATTATGTGTTGTAAACCATTTAAACAGACATGAGCATATATCATACATGGTTAACATTTCAATGGATCACATATGGTGCTACATTCCCAATGCATTGCTTAGATCATCATACTATGTAAATATCATACAAGTTATGTAAGTCCTTAACATCTAGCATGCTCAGTGTATCCATAACACAACTAGTGCATCATATAAAGGTCAAATCATGCATAACCTACTCATATGACCGATAACTATGAATTAGCATATACAGGCCAAAACAGATAATTTACCAATTAATCATCCATACTAGCCACAACACATTCAACATGTCCATTGCATTCAACATACATCAAGATGATCGATTTCTAGTCCCAAACATGATGTCCTAGTTACTAATCAACATTCAATACCATACATGATCATCAAGGTTCATCAATCCCACATGATCAACTAAGCATTCATACAACTCCAATAACACCTTCTAACACATTAGATATCCACAATAAACACTCTAGCATGATCCTATCATCAAGAACATGTCCAAACCATCATATCCAAAGTTCATCAAAATAAAGTTTCCCTTTTGGGAAAGTACATCCCAAAATCTTCTAAACACCCAATGTATACATAATTCATCAATAATATACTATTTCAAGTTCATAGTAACCCCTAAGCATGATTAACAACACCAAACTAACACAATCCATCAATTCATATCTAAAAAGTTACTATCTGTAGCAATGTATGGATTCTAGCATGTAATCTTGAATTACCAATGTTCATAGCAACAATCTAACATCCAATTATCATCATAAACACATCTATAACATCAATACATTAACAATTCAACATTACATGCAAAATAAAGTTACTATTATTAGTAACCTATGAACAAGGCCTTCAACTCATCAATTTCTTGCAAGATTCATGTATTCTAGCATCCATATCATCTAATTAACATCATACAACCATCAAACAACCATCAATTTCATATAATCATCACTAATTTCGAATTAGGGCTTATTTTGAATCAAAATCCATAAGCAATTCACAAAAACGTATCATTCTTGCATAATCGACGTTAAACAACATGTATACTATCAAACTAACTCACTAGCATCATCAAACAACCTCAACATTCGACATTCATCATCCAATTTTAGATTTTCGGACCTAAAGCTTCGGCCATAATGAGTTTCAAGCAAAAACACCAAAAAAACTAACCTTCTCAACATGTAATGGCTTGCAATCAACGATTTTAACTTGTTCTGTTTCTTGTACTTGATCAAATCCATGGATCCTTGGTTGTTCTTGATTGAAATCGCAAAGGGAGAGGTGGGGAAAGGGGAGCAGCGGCCGAAGGGGGGTCTTAGGGTTGGGTTTTTGATTTTTAATTTATTTAATTACCCATAATTACCCTTTAGGCCCTTTTAACTTGTATTTTATAAAAATCCAGGTTTTAACTAGTTTTTAAAAGGTTTCAAATTACTAAACACACTTATTATTAGTCACAAATGATAACCTTGCATAATTTTCACTTGTCGCGCAACATATGAAATAATTATAGCAAGTCAGCCCGGTACGCGATTAATTTCCTAATTAATATTTAAAAACACGCAAACACGAAAGTATAACTTAGCAACCACATAATCAGTTAATTTATCATCAGTTTAACATAATTAATTATCATCAAGTCACCAACGTTCAACGACAACTAGTGTGTGCTCACGACACGTGTATGCAAGACTTAACGGAACTAACGGAGTTTTGGTAACGGAAAATTACCGGATGTCACATTATCCCCATGTTGAAAGAATTTTCTTCCCGAAAATTGTGTTACATGATGAGAGCGTTCCATCACTGATCTACTGCATTGGCACACAGAAATCAAAATCTTGTGAGTTTTGGCTGAGTTGTCACATCATCCCCATGTTGAAAGAAATTTCGTCCCGAAATCTAAATCAATACCTTTTTCTGCAGGCATCGTCTCGAATAGTTGAGGGTACTTAAGCTTCATTTGATCTTCACATTTCCACGTGAATTCTGGTCCACGTCGCGAGTTCCAACGAACTTTGACCATGGGTATCTTGCTTTGCTCAAGTGTTTTCACCTCACGATCCATCACCTCGACTGGTTCTTTGATAAAGCGTAATTGGTCATCCACTTGAACATCCTCTAGTGGTACAATTACTGTTACGTCAGATAGGCACGTCTTCATATTTAAAACATGGAACACATCGTGGACTCCACTTAGCGATTCAAGTAAGGCTAGTCGATAGGCCACTGGACCTATTCTTTCCAATATCTCAAATGGTCCAACATACCTCGGATTTAGCTTTCCTCGCTTGCCAAACCGAACTACGCCTTTCCATGTTGAGACCTTCAATAAGACCTTGTCGCCAATTTGAAACTCTAGGGGTTTCCGTCTCTTGTCAGCATAACTTTTTTGTCTGCCTCGCGTTGCAGCCATACAGTTTCGTATCTGCACAATCTTCTCAGTTGTCTCATGTATTAGCTCGGGACCTATTAGTTGACTATCACCAATTTCAGCCCAGCAAACCGGTGATCTACATTTTCTCCAATACAAAGCCTCAAAGGGTGCTGCCTATATGCTAGTGTGATAACTATTATTATAGGAAAATTCCACCAATGGCAGGTAAACTTCCCATTTGTTCCCGAAATCAATCACACAAGCACGAAGCATATCCTCCAAAGTCTGTATGGTACGCTCACTCTGGCCGTCAGTTTGTGGATGATAAGCAGTACTCACATCTAATCATGTACCCAGAGATTTTTGTAGTGGTTGCTAGAAATGTGACGTGAAACGAGCATCGCGGTCAGAAATAATTGAGATCGGTACACCGTGTCTCGAAACGATTTCCTGAAGGTACAGTCGGGTGAGTTTCTCCATCTTATCCGTTTCCTTAATTGCAAGGAAGTGAGCGGACTTGTTCAACCGATCCACAATAACCCATATTGCGTCACAACCAGTATTAGTCCGGGGTAACTTAGTCATAAAATCCATGGAGATTTGTTCCCATTTCCACATTGGTATCTCGGGTTGTTGTAACAGTCCAGATGGTTTTTGGTATTTTACCTTTACTTTTGAGCAGGTCAAACACTTGCTCACATACGTACCTACATCCGCCTTCATGTTAGGCCACAAGTAGTACGCCTTTAGGTCATGATACATCTTGTCAGATCCAGGATGTATAGAATACTTAGATTTGTGTGCCTCACTCATAACTAAATCCCTTAGATTTCAATAGACAGGCACCCAAAGTCTATCCATAAAGTACCAAATTCCATCCTCTTTCACCACTAGTTGTTTATCCATTCCCCGTAATGACTCAGAGCTAACATTTTCCTCTTTCAAGGCTTCTATCTGTGCTTCCTTAACCTGTTCAGGCAGATGGGTGCTGATTGTAAGCTGTAAGGCTCGCACCCGCTTGGGTTTAGCTGTTTCTTTCCTGCTTAAGGCATCGGCAACCACGTTCGCCTTTCTAGGATGGTACTTGATAGCGCAATCATAATCACTAAGAAGTTCCACCCAACGTCGTTGCCTCATATTCAACTCCTTTTGCTCAAAGATGTGCTGAAGACTCTTGTGATCGGTGTAGATAGTGCATTTGGTACCGTACAAGTAATGTCTCCAAATCTTTAAGGCAAAAACTACTGCACCCAATTCTAAGTCATGAGTGGTATAGTTCTTCTCATGAACCTTTAGTTGTCTCGAGGCGTAAGCTATTACCTTGTCACGTTGCATCAGGACACAACCCAATCCTTGAATGGATGCGTCACAATACACCACAAAATCATCCGTTCCCTCTGGTAGTGCCAATATCGGTGCACTACAGAGTTGCTGTTTTAATAGCTGAAAACCCGCCTCTTAACTTTCACCCCATTTGTATGCCATTCCTTTGTGGGTCAAGGCTGTGAGAGGTTGTGCAATCTTAGAGAATCCCTCTATGAATCATCAGTAATACCTAACCCCAAAAGTTGCCTTATCTCACTCGGTGTTTAGGGTATAGCCCAATTCTTTATCGCCTCAATCTTGGCAGGATCAACATGTATTCCCTTCTCATTAACAATGTGACCTAGAAATTGCACTTCCTGTATACAAAAGTCACACTTGGAGAATTTAGCGTACAGTTGGTCATTCTTCAATAGTTCTAAGATCAATGGTAAGTGCTCTTCATGGTCCTCCTTGGTCCTAGAGTATATCAGTATGTCATCGATAAACACAATGACGAACTAATCGAGATAGGGTTTGCACACGCGATTCATGAGGTCCATGAACACCGCGGGTGCATTAGTCAACCCAAAAGACATGACCAAGAACTCATAATGACCATAACGAGTACGAAACGTAGGTTTGGAGATGTCTTCTTCTCAGACTCTAAGTTGATGATAACCAGATCTCAAATCAATCTTCAAGTAATAACTTGATCCCTGAAGCTGATCAAATAAGTCATCGATACGAGGTAAAGGGTATCGGTTCTTGACTGTGACTTTGTTTAACTCCCTATAATCGATGCACATTCGAACGTGTCATCTTTCTTCTTAACAAAGAGGACAGGGGCTCCCCAAGGTGATGTGCTAGGTCAAATAAAACCCTTATCTAAAAGCTCCTGAAGTTGTGATGACAACTCCTGTAGTTCGTTCCGTGCTAATCGATAAGGTGCTCTAGCAATCGGGGCTGAACCGGGAGTCAGTTCAATTTAGAATTCCACTTGGCGATGAGGTGGTAGTCCGGGAAGATCCTCTGGAAACACCTCTGGAAAGTCTCGTACCACAGGTATGCCCTCCATTCTCCTTTCCATTGTCAGAATATATTCACCCAAGCCCGTTCCTGGCAGTGTGATGGTACTCGCAAGTAACCATCTGTCAAGGGTGGGGGTGTCAACCCAGTAGTACTACTAATACCTATCTGTTGGTTCCAACACCGGAATTAATGGTTGTAAGACAGTCCACACAGTAACATCATGTATGCATCAGATAAGTACTCACAAAATAGTATCACGTTGATTCCAAGTATGAAAATTGTATGTATTTTGTACAGCATTGAAAATGTTTGAGCATACTTTTCCCCCATGTTTGTAAAAGGTTGAAACAAATGTATAAGCGTGAAAAGGGCCCACGAAACTCACTTGTTAAGTGGTAAGTATGTCTGATGAAACTTCCCAAACTTGTATGTATGTATGAACAGTCACTCACCTATTGACAGATATGTTAAGAATTAATCTTATGGACTACTGTTAATAATATTGTTTAATTGAATCGGGTCGTTTCGGTTCGGTCGTGGGTAGTACACACAAGCAGACACACACACCTCAGACCTTATGTAGGTACAAATATTTAAAGATAGCCGTCATTGCTATGACATTTGAGCAATGACGTTATTTCTGATATCACCTCATCAGCACGAGACACTCAAAAGGGAAAAACCAAACATACGCGCGTCACACACAACACACTGGAAAACTCCACACATTGACTCTATTCACATAACAAGACCCGACGCACGACTGACACTCCATTCGCACGAGTGGACCTTCAGTCGTATGAATTAGCTACTTTCGTCCGATTGAACCTTCATTTGTGCGACTAAGCTTTCAGTCGTACCATGCATCACCAGTCGCACGACCCGAAAGCCAACCGCACGACTCAACGTCCCTTCGCGCGAATCACCTTCATTCGCGCGAGTGGACCCTCTTTCGCGCGACAGGTATCTGACCGTGCGACTCACATACAATCGCACACACATACAGTCGCATGGTCCAGTTCACGCGACAACCCTTGTCGCATGACAACTCCAGTCGCGTGACAACACTAATCGCGTCCACCGACAGCCGCGCGACACAACCGCGCGACTTACTCAATCGCACACTCAAGTCGCACACACACACCCAGTCACATGCCCCTCTCGCGCGACAATCCCATTCGCGCCGACGGGGGTCGCGACTGCAGGAAGTTGCAGGTCGGCCTTCGGCTGACCGAACACGAGTGTTACCCAGCCAGAACCTCTAGAACTAGTATTCTAACCTATCTAGACAAGAAGCACACTCAGAAACAAGACATGCAAGCCCACACGACCTCATGTGCTCGGATGAACCCGAGCACCCGAAAACCCTAAAAACGCAGAAGTAAATGCAAGAAAAGGGACGATCGAGGTCGTCTACCTGTAAGAAGCATGTAGACTCAGCTGTAGTCGAAGTCTTGACGGTGAAAACGAGACAAAAATGGGCGATTTTGGTGCAAGATTGAGAGAGAAATGGAGATGGAGGTGAAGAGGAAGAAGAACAAAATGGGGGGGGGGAAATGGCTGGGAAAAGGGTATTTATACCCAGCCAAGTTTGGCAAATGTCAAGTTTAGTCCTTGCACTTAGCTCCCGAATCACCCAAACTTGTTTCGGTTGAAAACGACGCAAACACGCGCGTTATACTAATTATAAGGATGTATTTGGTTTTGCTTATATCATATAACATGATACAATTAGTCGTGTCGGTTGTGGTATTCGTGAGTGTTTAGATGGTATGGTCGCGAATAATGGTATCACGAACGTTAGAGAAAACTAAACAAGTATGGTGACCTCACAAATAGTCTGCGAAGATGGAGAAATTGAACGCTCTAAGAATAGTTAACGAGATTTCACGTTAGATGACAAATCTTGGAGTGACGGATGTCACATGATGTTCTTGAATGAAAGCCTCCAAAGAAGAAGACCTCAAGCTTGTATACCCACAAGCTCTTGCAAAACAGCTAACTTGTTAGGAAGTTGAACACCAAATCTCTTCTCCTTCTTGCAAATCCAAAAATCAGTTAAGAGAAACTTCAAAATCAGCCAACAAATTCGAAATTTTCAGCCAAGAGAAGTAAGAAGAGAGAGCTTTTGCATGTGTGTGAGAGAGAGAGTGTGTTAGGATGGAGTGCAAGAGTGTTTAAGTATTGTATTAAAACAAGAAAATGAATCCCAAGGAAGGCAACCAAGGGCTGCTGAAAATTAAGTTTAAAATTGGGTTCCCACCCATTTTAATTTTATAAATATATCACACTCTTTAACCCATAAATTTGTAAAATTAAAACCCTTTTAATTTTATAACTTAAACTCACTTTTATTTGTTGTTATTTAACCCACTTAAATAATAAAACATATAATTTCTCATGAACAAATTATCCATAAAATTTTGTTCTATTCAAAAGTAATGTTTTAGAAAACCCATTTTCTAAAGTGGTGTCAATACTTATTTGTTTGATCTTATCAACAAATAAATATTTATTGGTGTTTGTTTAGCTTGTTATTGGGTATGACCCGACTTAGATCATAACGTACTAACAACATCAATCTTGTATGTGTCCTGGGCACACAAGATCCAACATACATAACGTATATTATAACATAATATATATGTTTGAAACCCATTAAAAGATAACACATCATACATACATACACATCATATCCTTCATCACATCATCATGCATACATAGACCATCACATAATAACAGAGCCAATCTCACCTATCTACCTTTTAAAACCCCTTAGAAAACCCTAAGTCTAAATGAACGAACATGGAACATTTTAGGCGCATAAGCATAAAATTTTCTAAGGAAAACAGTCTAGGAGCATTAGCACTATGCAGGCGCATGAGCCCTGCTCAGGCGCATTTCCACTATGCAGGCGCATGAGCCCTGCTTAGGCACATCAACACTTAGGCGCATGAGCCACTCCGGGCACATGGGCACTATTTGGGCGTATGACCTACACTTAGGCATCTGAGCACAAATTTTGGGCGCATGAGGTACTGTTTGGGCGCATGGATTAGCACTTAGGCTATTTTTGCAAAAATTCAGGCGCAGGGGAACTATTTGGGCGCATGATTCACTTAAGTTTTCTAAGTCAAATTTTAGGCGCGTGGGCCCTGTTTGGGCGCATAACCAACGGTTTAACATGTTTCTACAAGATGTTCAGTCCAAATCTACATTCTAGTATGCTTACAACTTAAATATATCATTTTAGACATCAAAAAAAGCATACAACCACTAAAACTCATAAATTCATACACAAATACATACCGTTAACATACATAATGGTTGCAAAACATTTTTACATGCATTTTCAGCCCTAAAAACTTTTAAAATATAAAAACCGGGGTCTACAACTCACCTCTTTCTACTTTAGAGCACAACTCTTTCAAATTCGTGAGCACAAAGAGTTCTAACACCTAAACATGTCAAAAACACCCAACCGAACACATATACACGCATAAGACTTGGTCACAAGGTTGAAACTCGATTAAAACCATGAAAAATACAAGAAAAACTTACCTTTTAGTAAATTCTTCTTCTCCTTCTCACTAAAAACCGATGGAACTCTGCTCTCTCTCTAGAAGGTAGAAAATAGTAATATAATTTTGTCTTTTTACACTTTAGCCCCTCCACTTGTGTAAATTTCCCTATCTTTCTTTACTCTTCTTTTCTTAAAAATTTTCGGGTGTTACAAGTCCACCCCCATTATAGAGGTTTCATCCCCGAAACCTGTCACTCCTCGAGTAGTTATGGGTAATGCTGGCTCATTTCCTCTTCAGTCTCCCACGTAGACTAAGAACCCTTTCGGTGTTTCCACTGCACACGCATAAGTGGAACCACCTTATTCCTCAATCTTTTCACTTTCTGATCAATGATTGTCACTGGTTACTCTACATAATTAAACCGTTTATCCACTTCAATGTCCTCTAATGGTACAATCATATCCTCATTAGCTTAGCACTTTCTCATATGGGATACATAGAATGTCGGATGAATCCCACTTAACTCATTAGGCAGTTCTAATCAATAGGCCACCTCTCCTACTCGTGCGATGATTCGGAAAGGCCCTATGTACCTTGGGCTCAGCTTACCCCGTTTCCTGAACCGGATAATCCCTTCCTAGGTGAGACCTTCAACTTGACTCTACCACCCACATTGAACTTCATCGGTCTACGCCTTTTATCGGCATACGACTTCTGCCTATCCTTTGCCGCCTTCATAAAGGCTTTGATCTTTTCAAACTTTTCCGTCATAGCCTCGATCACCTCGATACTTCCCAACTCCTTCTGCCCAATGTCTCCCCAACATACGGGCGTCCTACACCTCCTACCGTAGAGCATCTCATATGGTGGCATACCAATGTTGGCATGATAACTGTTGTTGTATGAGAATTCCGCTATCGGTAAGTGATCATCCAAACTTCCTCCAAAGTCGATCAGGCATGCTCGGAAAATATCCTCGAGCGTTTGAATCGTCCCCTCAGACTGACCATCCGTCTGAGGATGGTAAGTCGTGCGAATGTGTAGCCTTATTCCCATCACATCATGGAATCTTTTCCAAAACTTCGATGTGAATCGGGTGTCACGATCTGACCGATAGACACCGGTACACCATGACGAGCTACAATCTCCTTGATGAACAGATCCGGCAGTCTCTTGGATGAGTATGTCTTGCAGATCGGTAGGAAGTGACCACTCTTTGTCAGGCGATCAATTATCACCCAAATGGTATCGTACCCCCTTGTTGTGCGGGGTAACATCATAATGAAGTCCATGGTGATATGCTCCCACTTCCACTATGGTATATCCAACGGTTGTATCTTCTCGTATGGATTCTGATGCTCCGCCTTCACTTGTAAACAAGTAAGGCACTTAGTATCATACTCCACTACATCGTGCTTCATTCCCGGCCACAAGTAATCTTTCTTCATATCCTGATACATCTTTGTGGCACCAGGATGAATCGAGTATCGAGTCTTATGAGCTCATCCATAATCCGCCCCCGTAGGCCTCCGTAACAAGGTATCCACATCCGTCCAGTTCGGGTTCTAACATCGAGAGTGTTGTCACCCAATTCTACGACTAGACCCTTCATACCTTCTGAATTTATCCGATCTAGCCTTGTCCTGAAACTCCTTGATGTAGTTCATCACGTTAGCGGTCATAACCAACTGGTAGGCCTTCAACCGAATCGGCTTGGGTCTCTCCTTTTGGCTAAAGGCATCAGCCACAATGTTGGCCTTACGCGGATGATAATGGAGCTCACAGTCATAATCCTTAATGAGCTCTAACCACCTCTTCAGCTTCATGTTCAAATCCTTGATGGCCTTACGCTTTTGTGGTCTGTGAAGATTTTGCACTATGCCTCGTACAAGTAGTGCCTCCAAATCTTTAATATGAAAACCACACCAGCTAGCTCCAAATCATGGGTGGGATAATTGACCTCGTGGGTTTTCAACTGTCAGGAGGCGTAGGCTATAACCTTCCCTCGTCGCATCAACACGCGACCTAATCCTGAATAAGAAGCGTCTGAATAGACCACCAAGTCTTCGCTCCCTTTGGGTAATGTCAAGACAGGAGCTTGAGTCAACCTCGTCATCAACTCCTCGAAAGCATTCATTTGTGCTTGACCACATATGAACTTCACATCATTGCGGGTCAACTTAGTTAATGGAAAAGCTATCTTGGAAAAATCTTGGATGAACCTCTTGTAATAACCCGCCAAACCCAAGAAACTGCGAATCTTGGATGGCATCTTTGCAGACTTCCATTGCTTCACCGCCTCAACCTTCACTGGGTCCACCATAATTCCTGCAGAGTTCACCATGTGACCCAAAAATTGAACTTCGCGCAACCAAAAAGCACACTTTGAGAACTTAGCGTATAGCTTCTCCCTTCTAAGTGTCTCTTACATTTCACGTATGTGGTCGGCATGTTCTTCCTTTCTCTTTGAATAAATCATGATATCATCAATAAACACTATCACTGACTTATCCAACATCGGCCAACACACTTGATTCATTAAATCCATAAAGGCAGCTGGCGCGTTAATTAAATCGAAAGGCATAATGAGAAACTCGTAGTGTCCATAACGCATGTGAAAAGCTGTTTTAGGAATATCTTGCTCCTTCACCCTCAATTGATGGTTGCCAGATCGGATATCTATCTTTGAGAACCAACTGGCCCCTTGGAGCTGATCGAACAAGTCGTCAATTCTTGGTAATGGGTATCGGTTCTTCACCCTTAACTTATTTAACTCTAGGTAGTCTATACGCATCCTCATACGGCCGTCCTTCTTCTTAACAAACAAGACCGAACCACCCCAGGGGGATATGCTCGATCGGATGATTCCCTTATCTAATAGCTCTTGCAACTGAGCCATCAGTTCCTTTATTTCAGACGGAGCTAGACGATACGGTGCCTTGGCAACAGGTTGGGCACCAAGTATCAGATCAATCTGGAACTTGATCTCGTGGTCAGGTGTCACACCAGATAGGTCTTTCAGAAACATGTCCGGAAAGTCGCATACCACCGGTACGTCAGACAATTGTATTGTGACGCATCCACATCTTTCACATAAACTAGGTAGGCGCTACATCCACGTTTCATGCATTTCTCTACCACTGCCATCAAAATCACCTGCAAAACCGTAGTGACGCGATCACCATAGACCGTCACCGAACTTCCATCGGGCGCAATTAATCGAATCATCTTCTTGCGACACACGATATTCGCCTTATAGGCTTCTAACCAATCCATTCCTAGTACTACATAAAATCCATCTAGGGGCATCACAAATAGTTTAGCAGAGAACCTATGGCCTTCTAGTTCTATGTCACAGCCTTCTATCATATCAGAAATTCTGGTAGACTTACCAATAGCGGTTTCTACATCGAATGGCTCATCAATACTTCTACTACTAACAGGCAACTTAGCGCAGAAGGCAATGGAAATGAAACTCCTATTAGCACCAGAATTAAATAATACAAAGGCACAAGCTTGGTTTACTAGAAGCATACCTAACACAATGTCAGGGTCAACCCTGGCCTCCTCCCGCGTCATTGTCAAGGCTCTAGCACTTACCCTCTGCCCTCTTTCTTCCATCTTCTTCTTCACTCTAGAACTCTCGGCCCTTGGCTTCTTGCACTCCTGACTCATGTGACTTGCTTTACCACAGTAATAGCACCTCGCCACCCTACAATCCTTAGCAATGTGACAAGGCTATCCACATTGGAAGCGAACATTTAATCCCAACCTGCACTCTTCAGTATGCTATTTCCCACTTATTCGTCCCCGAGCCTACTGCAACCAACCCCTTTCCTTCTTATTTTCTGGGGTGAAACCACCACGTCCAAACCATTTCCCACTCCAATTCCTGTCACCATCACCTATCTTCTTCATCTCAACCACCACACACTCCTCTCTTTCATCATACAATCTACCTACCAGGTCTACCACCAATCGAAAGGTACCCGGCCAGGAAGCAATCAGATGCTTGCGGATGTCAGCCAGTAATCCTTGGATATACTTCTTGATCTTCCTTGACACCGACATCACCTAATCAGGCACCAACCTCCCCATCTCACTGAACTTGGTGGTGCATTACTGCTGGGTCATGGTGCCCACCTCTAGTTGCAAGAACTCCCTCTTAATTTTATTGAGTTCTCGGTGAGGGTAGAATTCCTCAATCACCAGCTTCTATAACTTTTCCCATCGCATCCGCCTGATGGCCCTGCCGCCCTCGGCTTGAACAATATTGTCCCACCAACACAGAGCCGTGTGAACAAACGAGTTAGTGGTGAACTTCACCTTTTGGTCCTACCTGCACTCACTAATCTCTAACACCACCTCCATCTCTCTTACCCAGCGGTTAGCAGTGGCAGCATTACCATTGCCATCAAAAGTCGGGGGTTTATAACATTGGAATGCCCCGTAGCTGTACCCCTTCACAGTTTCCCGCACTTCTACCTCCTCCTCATCAATGGAGGCTGCCTTCTCAGCATTCAATTCTTCTAGCTATAGTCCTTCTCCCTTCCTCTTTCTCTTTTCTCATATCCTCCCTCATAGCAGGATGACTTCAGTCACTACAGACGGTAGGATCGTCTGTATGACTTGGTGAACCTCTTCAGCCACTGCCTCTTTCACTGAGGCCCTCAGGTCGGCGCTCTCATCACCACCCTTATTATGATGAATCTCGGGCTCTCCGGGTGCTGTTTCGGCATTCCTGGTCCCTTTTCTTGTGGCACGCGGTTTAGCACCACGTCTACCACGTACTCCACCTCTAGAAGCCTTAGATGATCTTCCTCCAACCATCCTTTAAATACTATAAAATTCAAACACTAACACGGTCATTTCGGGCAATAGTTCAGTTTATGTTAAGTATGGTAAGTCCCTAATTACATTAGCCAGTTGTTATTAGCCACTTACTTTACTCTTCAAACCCCAAGCATTTCCTATCCTGACTACATCAGTATCTAAATCTACTAAGAGCACATAAATCAAATAGCACACGCACATAATACTGGTTAATATTAAGAAAAGAAATACTTGATGGCACATAGCTACGTGGCCTGGCATCCCTCCATTCATCCCATTTTTAGTTTAAGTTTAGATTTTTGAAAATATTTACCCATTTCTCTTAAACTTTGGCTCTGATACAAACTTTTAAGGCTCTATTCCCGGAGAACTTACAGTTGGTCAATCATAGCATTATACATATAACACAATACATATTTCATAAAATGTTGCAGCAGAATTAAGTTAAAAAAAACCATTCATCATATTAATAATTACTATTGTTAAGAAATACAACTTTGTTCGTAAGTTACAAAAGCATCTTTTAATTGCATTACGAAACAACAATTTCATTAGGTGTGAATGGATGACAGTCTTGTCCTACCGAGTAACTTCCCCCGCATGCCATCCTCAGCAATCATTACCTCCCAACTGAAAATGCATAAAAGTCAGTGTTACTGAGTGAGTTCTAGTTTTAGAACTATTAAAATACCTTGTGTGTTTTATATATGAAAATATCTTTCTTGAATAAAATACATTACTTTAGTATGTGAGCACAGATCACACGTACATCCATATAATATTCATTGTTCATCTTAATCATTCGTACTTTCATTATTATCTTTCATCATTGTACGCATTCGTTCATTTCGTACTTTTCATTATCTTTCACTTTCATCCAGACCAATGTGCAATGCCTCGAACATTATGCACGAAGCTGATATTGTGCCGAAGTCCATAAATGGACCCCTAACATTGTGCACGAAGCGTGACCCAGTACCTTGGGCATGCCACAAGGGTCCCGTCAATCTCAATAATTGACCTTGTGTGCATCCTTCGGGTTAGCCAAACCGCACATAGTTGAGCTAACGAAAACATGGTGATGCACCTCCATTCGGTTTGCTTGCAAGCCATTCATTCATTCATTATGTTCCACTTTTCATATTTGTTACCTTTCACTTCGTTACGTAATACTTTATGTATATTCGTACATACATGATACCACGTAATGTCATAACATAATACATAACGTATATTATAACATAATATATACATTTTGAAAACCGTTAAAAGATAACACATCATACACACATACACATCATAACCTTCATCACAACATCATGCATACATAGACCATCACATCATAAAAGAGCCTATCTCACCCATGTACCTCTTAAAACCCCTTAGAAAACCCTAAGTCCGAAATGAAGCACATGGAACATTTTAGGTGCATGAGCATAAAATTTTCTATGTAAAACAGTCTAGGCGCATTAGCACTATGCAGGCGCATGAGCCCAGCTTAGGCACATTTCCACTATGCAGGCGCATGAGCCCTGCTTAGGCGCATCAACACTTAGGCGCATGAGCCACCCCAGGCGCATGAGCCACTCCAGGCGCATGGGCACTATTTAGGCGTATGACCTACACTTAGGCGTCTGGGCATAAATTTTGAGCGCATGATGTACTGTTTCGTCGCATGGGTTAACACTTAATCTATTTTGGCGAAATTTCAGGCGCATGGGAACTATTTGGGCACATATGAATTATTTGGGCGCATGGAATTATTTGGGCGCATGATACACTTAAGTTTTCTAAGTCAAATTTCAAGCGCATGGGCCCTGTTTGGGTGCATGACCAACCGTTTAACATGTTTCTGTATTATGTTCAGTCCCAATCTACATTCTAGCATGCTCACAAATTAAATCTATCATTTTAGGCATCTAAAACAAGCATACAACCAGTAAAACTCATAAATTCATACACAAATACATACGGTAACATACATAAAGGATGCAAAACATTTTTACATGCATTTTTAGCCCCAAAAAATTTTAAAACATAAAAACCGGGGTCTAGAACTCACCTCTTTCTGCTTCTGAGCAAAACTCCTTCAAATTCATGAGCAAAAAGAGTTCTAACACCTAAACATGTCAAAAACACCTAACCGAACACACATACACACACAAGACCGATGGAAAATACAAGAAAGACTAACCTTTTAGCAAATTCTTCTTCTCCTTCTCACTAAAAACCGATGGAACTCTGCTCTCTCTCTCTCTCTTTAGAAGGTAGAAGGCAGTTGATGGAACAGAATATTGGGCAGCCATGCCCACTTTAAACATAATAATAATAATATAATTTTGTCTTTTTTACACTTTAGCCACTCCACTTGTATAAATTTCCCTTTCTTTCTTTACTCCTCTTTTCTTAAAAAATTTCGGGTGTTACAAAAGGTTTGTTAGTTAATCTTTAAAAGCCAACAGTTTGATTTCTTTGAAACTAAGGATTAACATAACCTTTGCTCAATTATGTATTGACAAAACCTATCCTTGGTGAACTCTTAATAAAGTAACAATTTTCTTTATTGTGAGTTCTTTCATCACAGAAGGTACAGTACTTATTAAAATAACAATATGCTGTTGAGTGATTTCTCATATCATATGTGTGACAGTACTTGTTGATAAAACATTCAGTAGTATTATGATTGTGCATGTCACAGATTTCATAGTACATCTATGGTGTCTTAAACAACTGTTTATTATCTTTTGATGTTGACGCAATATTTTATCCTTGTTTATATTTAGGCGTCAAAAAGTTTACCTGTTGTTTTTTATTTGACAAATTTTGTTTTTTATTTGTTAATTTGTTCTTTTTCATATTTGGTTTTGACTTTTGTATATGAAATTCATTCTTTGATTCCTTAAAAACATAAATTTTTTAACAACAGCGGAAAAATTTGAATCTAAACCAGTTTTCAGATCAGATTCGGATTTGTTCTTAGGAGTTTGTTTAACTTCTTGAATTGACTTCATGTTCAACATACAAGCAGACACAAATTAATTTGCTTTAAATTTTGTTGCTTGATTTGTTGTTTTTGTCTGAATTTCTTGACTCTTATTTTGATCAGTTTTAGCTTTAGTCGATTTTCTTCTTCTTCTTTGGTTTCTTGAATTTGAAGAACTTGCTTTTGTTTGAGATTGAACATCTTCAGGTGAATATTCTTTTTCATTTTCCTTCTTTTTATGATCTTTTTACAATTTAATAAATTCAGGAATATTTAGACCATAAGAGTTTGAATCTTCTGATGTTCCTTCTTGTTGTTTTGCTTTATCTTTATTGATCACTTCTTCCAACACAGATTCTCTTGGAACAAATATTCCCTTGCTTTTTCGGTCGTGGTTTATATGATCTTTTTACCGGATGACAGTTTTAGATCTTTTCATTAGCTTTTTCTTCAAAGATTTCAACATTGGTTTTCTCTTCTTCACTATCATAAATCTTATTTTTGATTTGAAAAGCTTTAAGTTTAGCCTTATTTTCAGGAGAATGATCATGCGTATTGAAGTTTTTTGGTGAAGTGTTAGTTATAGATTCAGGCATTGGTTCGTGTGTGAAGCCTAAGCCTGCTTTTTGTTTATCCTTTTTTTCACTTACCAGTTGTTCCACGATTATTTTGGAACTTTTTACTTTTGCAAGATCAACTTGTGTAGCAGCATGTGCTATTTTCTCGTGTTGCAAGTTCTTAGTCATTTCTTCAAGTTGTTTGGAAACAATCTAATTCTTTCAAAGTTCTGATCCATGAAGTTTGTAGAGGAATGATCTTTTCATCTGATATTTTGTGATTAGTTTTAAGTTTATTATGCATTAATTCCTCTTGCTTAAGCTTTTCACAAATTTTGTACAAATAAGTTCGATAATATTTTACATGTTCAAAGAAAGAGATGGTGCATAGTTTTTCTCTTACTTCAGCTAGTATTTCAGGATATTGAGGTGAAGAGGTCTCAGAGTTAGAAGATGAATTTTCAACCTTTGGTTGATCTGACTATGCCATTAAAGCAACTTCTTCTAAATCCTTTTTAGGATCAGATTTATCACTCCAGTCCTATTCTTCTTCTTCATTCTTTGAATTACATTCAGCTTTAATATCACAGTCCTTTGACCAATAATCTCCTTGAACTTCTTCAATAAAAGATAAACTAGAGGCTAGATTAGTAGTAAATTGCTCTGTATGAGCACTCTAATCATATCTGTCTTTAATGCTAACAATTAAAGCTTTCTTTGGCTCTTCAGATGACTTAGATTCATCTTTAAGTTCAGGCATTGGTAGACTTTGGTATGGCTTTTGGAATATCTTCTGAGATGAATGTTGAAACCTCTGATTGCTTGAACTAGATTGGTCATTTCCTCCTTGTTTCTGGGAGCTTTGCATTCCCATGAGAAGTGGCCATAGTTATTACAATTGAAACACCTTGACTTAGACTTGTCAAATTCAACAGTCTTGTTAGTACTTGGCTAGTAGTTATTGTTGACATAAGTGTGTTTTTGAGTCCTGTATGCAATCATCACTATCTACCACTTTAGATCCATTTCCTCTGGATCCATGTTGATTAAGTCCTGCAAAACAAGATCTAATTGAGTTAAATGACTACCCTCATAAGCTTGAAAACTGGCCATAAAAACAATAAAAGCAGATTTTGACTCTTCAACCTGTAATAGGATGTTAATGACATCTTTAACTTTGCTAGTGTTAGTAGAGTTAATAGATGGAGTCTCAGTTTGATGTTTAGAGCTTTGAGGTTTAGGAGGAGACTGAGGTTGAGGTTAAGTTGCATAAACAGGAGCACTTGTATACGAAGAATCTATAAAGAACCCTGCTCCAACACACAGATCACCTTCTTCTTCTGGTGAATTCTCATTCTTTGCCATAATGGCATTCTCCACTTTACTAGCTGGAGATGCAACAAATTGGTACTGAGACATTGAGGCTACTCTATCATTGTTTCATAACCTCAACTGACTCAATCTTGGCAATCAATAGATCAGTATCCATAGGAAATTTCTCAGTATGCTTCAACAATGTTAGTGTTTGTTCCAAGAAGACGGAAGAGCATTAAGAAGTCTGAAATTTAGATCTTTGAGATCATTTTTAATGCCAGCAATTGACATCTCAGTTGTAAGTTGCCTAAATCTGTTCATTATTTGGTTTATAGATTCACCAGATAAACACAGAAAAGCTCTAACTGCCTCTTCAGTTTCTGCTTCTTGAGATCTTGAATCTCCTTACCACCTTCATAAATTATCTTTAAAGCTTTATACATGGTATATCCCGTTTGATATCCATCAAGTCTAGTTAAGACTTCAAGTGGTAATCCTTTACACATCAAAGAATAGGCTTTAGTGTCATTCTTTACATCCTTTAGATTATCACCATTTAACCCATCTTTAGGATATGGTTCTGAAGAGTCTTTAGTGTAAACAAACCCTCTATCAGTACCATATGAAGTAATAGGAATGTGAGGTCCTCTTTCTATTGACTTCTACAAGTCAATGTCAATAGAATTAAGACGATGTTTCAACTAAGAGACCATTTTTTAAAGTCAGCTCTGTTCGTCAACTTAGGAACTCTGTTCTCTGAATCTTCAGACTTCACCATTTTTATATTTTTGATTTTAAAAAAAAAGATTTGTTTTTATTGTTTTTAAGTAATTGAATTAAAACAATGAAATTAAAATATTTTTGGATTTGGTTTTTAACTTTTTGAAAAAAAATTCTAAGTGTTGAGTTGATGCGCCTAAACAGTGATTATGCGCCCAAACAGTTGTGAAACTTTTGACTTTGACTTAGAAATGTCTAAGGGATTGCCTTAGTAGAATTCTCAAAAACACACAACTGAATTGCACATGAACAGTTGTGAAACGTCCAAACAGTTCAAATGCGCCAACACAGTTGAAATGCGCCTAGAATTACTGTTTCTGAAATGTTCTAAAGCGACCACACAGTTGTAATGTGTAGAAACAGTGGTCAAACACCTAGATGAAAAATGCCTGAAAGGTATTCAAACGCCTGAATAGTTGTCAAGCGCCTATAGCCTATACACTTAGGCAATTTTCAGCAGTGTTTTAACCTAATGCGCCTACTTCAACAGATTCTTATGAACACAAATCTTCTGAAAATCTCCAAAACTTGTTGAAATGTCCTAAAACTCCCAATTAGGTAGTATTTGGATCAATTAACAGTGCTTTATCTTCAATTTCACCAAAAAACAACACCAATTCAATCTTTTGATTGAAATTCTATCCAAAAACGAAGAACAAGTTCGAACACTAATTTGAACAAATTCACTAATTTTGAACAAATTAAACTGTAATTGTGATTCAATTCATGTTTCTAATGATGAAACATAACTAAAATCAACAATTATTTGATCAAATTGCTTATCAATCACAGATTCAAGTGATTTAAGAGCTTGAAAGTTCGACAAACTCAAATCACTGAAGCAACAACTCTGATACCATTTGCTAGGATCAAAATGGATCGATCTGTGGCGATATTGTAATGCAATTCAATCAAAACAAACACAAGTAATCAAATCAATGCAAACATATCTGAAAAATTCATAGCTTTTTATTGATAGTAAGCATAGACAATACAAGTGTTGAGAAAAACAGTTACAAGTTTGTTCAACTGATCTGGAAGTCTACCTACACAATACATACTATGCTATTTATACTATCAAGAAAACATAAGGAACATATAGTTACACACTAAGTCCCTAAACTATGACAAAACTATACAAAAGACTAATAAATACTAAATGTTAATCTTCAAGAGACTTCTACAAAGTTGCATCTTTGCTAGCGATTTTACACATTATCCATCAAACTTACATGTCTTTTATCAAGCGAATCTAAACCAACTAACACCAGCAAAGTTGCATCTTGGCTAGCGGATTTACATAGTCGCTGGCGAATTTGTCAGCAAATTTAATTTTTTTTAATTTTAATTTAATATAATATAATATTATTTAAATAATTAAAATAAATAAATAAATAAATACTAATAATAAAATTATAGGGGAGGGATCAAATGAAAACTATGTTTATAATTAAAAACCGTAAAAACCATCACTACACAATCACATAATTTATAATTGATTTAACTTTCTAATTGTTTAAAGTATATTTGAGTAAACTTCAACCGTATTTTTTAAATATAATAATTATTTTTTCATATAAACTCCCAGAAACATCAATGATGATGAAACGTCTTACATATACGTAACTTGTAGGAGCTACAAGTATGTAACACCCGTAAATTTTTAGTAAAGAATCTAAAAGAATAAAATAGAAAGAGAAAGGAAAGAAAAACAAAAGTTACTTTTGTTTAAGGGCCAAAAGTGTCAATTTGACAAACTTTCTATTAATTCTTTGTACAAAAGGTGGTATGGCACCCACGTTGTCTGCATTTTCACTACATTCGATATCTTTAGAGAGAGAAAGTAGAAGGAGCAGAAAACCCTCGGATTTTTGAAGAAGAATCTGTAAACTTGGAAGCTTTTGGTAAGAATTCTCGAGTTTTTGAAGTTTTAGATGATTCTAGAACCGTATGTGTGCTTATAAGTGTGTCTTGTGTGTTCGGGTGATGTGGTGTGTGTGTTCTAGGTGTTAGAACAAGTTGAGAAGGTTCGGGTGAAGGGTGTAAATTCGAAGAAGACAACTAAGGTGAGTTCTAGACCCCTTTTTACTGTTTTTTAAATGTTTGGGGCTGGAAAATGCATGCAAAATATATTTTTATAAAATTTGGGTTTGATACCCGTATGATATGAATGTGTGTATGTTTATGTTTATGTTAGATTATGCCTAGGATTATGTGTATGTGTTTAGAACTAGGCATGATGATGTTTGGGCTCGGATTATGAATTAGACACATGAATATGTTGTTAATATGTCTCCAATTGGGACTTAGAATAAATAAGAAAAGTTGATGTGTCCAGCAGTGCTCATACGACCAACAGTGGTCGTATGATCAGGATTTTTTTTCTAAGTGTTATAACCCAATAGGACTCATACGACCAACAGTGTGGTCGTATGACCAGGTGATGAATTTTTCTAAGTGTTGATGAGTCTAATAGGACTCATACGACCAACAGTGGTCGTATGAATATGTGAAATTTTCTAAGTCTGAGGCCCACAGGACTCATACGACCAACAGTGGTCGTATGATCATGATGAAAAGTTCTAAGTGTGGACTCATACGACCAACAGTGGTCGTATGATCCAAATATGTTCCTAAGTCCAGGGGTGGTACGACCATCAGTGGTCATACGACCAACAGTGTGGTCGTAAGACCAGCTGATAAATCTAAGTGTTAAGTGAAAAGTCCAGCAGTGCTCATACGGCTAATAGTGCTCATACGTCCAGAGGGCTTATACGCCCAATAGTGCTAAAACGCCTAGACACTTAGAAATTTTCAGGAAATTTCCAGTAAGCCCGAAGTTCGAGGTTTGACCAGGGTTGACTAGGGTTAATAAATGATGATGTCTCATGCATATAATGATGAGTATGATTAACCCTAATTGTTACTAATATTATTATTAGTATATTACTGTTAACAATATTATTAAAATATTGTTAAGAAAGGTATGATGCTATGTATGATGATGAATGCATGATGATGAATGTATGATGATGAATGCATGATGATGAACGTATGATGAGTATGTATGATGTGTGTTCCTGATAATTGGGTATGCTTATCTTTCTGAAACTTTACGAATAACGAGAAATGAATTAATGAAGTATTATGTATCGTAAAGTGAAAGATAATGAAAGAGGAACATGATGACGAATGCATGTATTAACGAATGAACGAAATGAAGAATGATGATGAATACATGCATTAATGAACGAATGAAATATGTCTTGCAAGCATTGAATAACGCGATTGGTCCTTCTATGTGATTGACCATGGTCATGGTACCTCTACCGCTTACCTCTAGTACCGGGCATACGCTCCCGTCATATGTTGACTACGACCCGGTAGCTAAGACTGATTGCTTACCTCTAGTACCGGGCATACGCTCCCGTCATATGTTGATTACGGCCCGGTAGCTAAGACTGAGTGGGGTGTAGCATATGGTATTGGTACAATTAACCTTTCAATGCGTGCAAGTAAGTATGAACGGGATTCTTGTCATTCGACCACAGTAATCATAGCCGAGTGCTATGAAGTGGGTAAAGCCTGGCAGAATCCATACGAGAAGTTAAAGATAATGATTAATAACGAATGGTGAAGATAATAATGGATATTATCTATGTGTACGTATGATGTATGAACGCATGAACGAAAGGATACTTTTAAATAAGTAAAAGTATGTTTTAATACAAAACTAGAACTCACTCAGCAACGCTGACTTTTATGTATTTTCCAGTTGGCAGGTAGTGTTGCTGAGGATGGCACGAGGCGGCTACTCAGCTCTTTTGGGATGGCATTCTTTTGTTAATGTTTTTGTAATGTAATGCAAACAAAGGATATTTTGTAACAGGTGTTGTATTACTTTGCAAAAGCATTTATAGTAAAATTTAAAGTTTCCGCTGCATGGTTTTTATTAAGTTATATTAAATGTATGTTTTATGGGTAATGACGACCAACTGTGAGGTGCCCGGGAACGGGGCCTTACAAAGTATGTAACTCTTAGTTGTACACTTCGTAATACGTACTTACATATACATAATCCATACATGTACGTAACTCTTAGTTGTACACTTTGTAACACGTACTTACATTATATAATCCCTAGTTTTCATGATTTTCATTTATAATATGGTTTTCAAGGGATCCATCCCCTATGTGTGTGTGTGTGTGTGTATATATATATATATATATATATATATATATATTGTTTCAATATGATTTCTTCTTTCCTGTTTATCTAACTTACTTTGTTTATGTTTTTAGGTAAAATATCAAATCTGAAATATGATTTGAAGCAAAACTGGTGTGCATTTCTGGATAAGGATAATCCAAAGACTACTGGATGCCGTCGAGTGGATCAAGCAATCTCCTATTTACTACTCAGTCACAGTTGATCCACATATCGATGTTAAGCACATTAGAGACTTCTGGTCATCTGCAGACTATTTTGTTAATGTTGACCCAATTTGCATCAAGGATAAAGTCCTAGAAAAGGAGGTGATGATAACTGAGAACTATGTCTAATGCACTGGGATTAGAGAGAGATGCGGGAGAAACTGATAAGATGTCTGAATTGGAGGTTCTTAGTGAATTCAAAAATTGGATATGAAGGTCCTGACTTCAAATCAAAAAGAGAGATCAAGAAAGGATTCTTGTCCAAAGAATGGAGATTCATTGCCCACATTTTCATTATATGCCTAGATAACAGAAAAGGAGGTACGGATGGATTGAATCCGGATTGGACAAGGGCAATGATTTTATGTTGTAATGGAAGAAAGGCCAACCTTGCTAGACTCATCTTTGATTGCATGGCCGAGAATGTCCAAGCTGCTAGAAAGGACAAGTGGCTTTTGTATCCAAGATTTGTTCAAGTCATGATTGATTATCTTTATCCACATCTTCCAAAGACGAGTGATAGAGTTCAATTGGTGAAAATGCATGTGAGGGTGTTTGCTGACTCTGCTAATCTAAGTGTCTGGTTTTCAGGAAAAATGACTTACTTGTTGGAAAACATGTACCCTGCCGAAAGATGGGTTGTGATAAGAAAATTGATTGAATTGGAGGAAAAATGGTTCAGTGGAGGAGTCAGAGTAGAATCCAAAAGAAATACTTCTAAAGAAAAGCAAACAGTTGGAGAAGAAAGAGAAGCGGGTGATGAAAGAAGGAAGAAGAAAAGAGCAGAGAAAGAAGTAGAGCCCTCATCACCTATTGAACACTCTGACAGGGCAGAGGCAATTCGAAAGGGGAAACACCAAGCTGCATCTTCTGAGCTGACATGAGAATCGATAAAGAAAAGAAAGGAAGATAGAGGAAACATTGATGTTGATATCATTCAGAATGTGAATGCTGCCATTCGAAGTGAATTGAACATGATTAAGACGAAGATGATAAGAATGTAGAAGTGTGAAGAAGATAGAGAAAAAGAAATTTCTGATTTAAGAAAACTTGTGATGTATCAAGCAAAGATAATGAAGACATTGGTATCAAAGGTTAATGATCTACAAAAGAAGGGTTCAGAGTCTGAAGTGTTTACTGCAGAAGAGTTGGATAAATTGTTTGATATGAGCAACTATACAAACATTATGCTACATATTGGCTCGTCTAGAGCAGTAGAAAAGGATGTCGTTGAGGCAGAAACGGATTACTGGACTCAAAGTCAGGATGTAGTATTTGTTGAGGTTGAGGATGCAAAAAAGGAGAAAATACAGTGGCTAAGGGATCTAAAAGAAGGTCGGGTTCAGAGATTGATATAGATGAAGAAGTTAATGTTGATCGGTCTACGACTCTTGTCGGCGAACGGCTTTTATCTATCCTTTGCCGCTTTCATGAAGACTTTGATCTTTTCTAACTTTTCAGTTGTAGCCTCGATCACCTCAAGGCTTCCCAACTCTTTCTATCTAATGTCACCCCCAACATACGGGCGTCCTACACCACCTACCGTATTGCATCTCATATGGTGGCATACCAATGCTGGCATGATAACTATTGTTGCACGAGAATTCAGCTAACGGTAAGTGATCGGCCCAACTTCCTCCAAAATCAATCACGCATGCTCGAAACATATCCTCGAGCATCTGAATTATCCTCTCAGGCTAACCATCTATCTGAGGATGATAAGCCGTGCTAATATATAACCGCGACCCCATCACATCATGAAATCTTTTCCAAAACTAGGATGTAAAATGAGTGTCATGATCCGACATGATAGACACCGGCACACCATAACGAGCTACAATCTCCTTGATGAATAGATCCACTAGTCTCTCGGATGAGTATGTCTTGCGGATCGGTAGAAAGTGAGCACTCTTTTTCAGTCGATCAACTATCACCTAAATGGTATCGCACCCCCTCGCCGTACGGGGTAACTTCGTAATGAAGTCCATGGTGATATGCTCCCACTTCCATTCGGGTATATCCAATGGTAGGATCTTCCCATATGGCTTTTGGTGTTCTTCCTTCACTTTCAAACAAGTAAGGCACTTGCTCACATACTCTACTACATTGCGCTTCATTCCCGGCCACCAATAATCTTTCTTCATATCCTGATACATCTTTGTGGCACCGGGATGAATTGATTATCAAGTCTTATGAGCTAATAAGCCTTCACCCAAATCGGCTCGGGTCTCTCCTTTAGGCTAAGGGCATCAGCCACGACGTGGGCCTTACCCGGATGGTAATGGATTGCACAGTCATAATCCTTAATGAGCTCTAACCGTCTCCTCTGTCTCATGTTGAGATCCTTTTGCATGAAGAAGTACTTCAAGCTCTTGTGGTCGGTGAAGATGGAGCACTTCGTCCCGTATAAGTAGTGCCTCCAAATCTTCAACGCGAAGACCACCGCCGTAAGCTCTAAGTCATGAGTAGGGTAGTTGACTTCGTGGGTTTTCAGCTGTCGGGATGCGTAGGCAATTAACCTTGCACATTACATCAGTATGCAACCTAGTCCCGAATAAGAAGCATCTAATATACCACTAAGTCTTCGCTCTCTTCGGGTAATGTCAAGACAGGAGCTCGAGTCAATCTCGTATTTAACTCCTCAAAATTGTTCTCTTGTGCTTGACCCGATACGAACTTCACATCCTTGCGAGTCAATTTAGTCAAAGGTGAGGCTATCTTGGAAAAGACTTGAATAAATCTCTAGTAGTAGCCTGCCAAGCCCAAGAAACTACAGATCTCAGATGGTGTTTTTGGAGTCTTCCATTGCATTACCGCCTCGACCTTTGCCGGGTCCACCATAATTCCTTCCGTATTAACAACATGACCCAAGAACTGAACCTCATGCAACCAAAAAGCACACTTAGAAAACTTAGCGTACAACTTCTCTCTTCTAAGTGTCTCCAACACCTCACGTATTTGGCCGGCATGTTCTTCCTCTTTCTTCGAATAAATCAAAATATCATCAATGAACACTATTACTGATTTATCCAACATTGGCCGACACACTCGGTTCATCAACTCCATAAAGGCAGTTGGTGCATTAATCAACCCGAAAGACATAACGAGAAACTTGTAGTGACCATAAGGCGTGCGAAAAGATTTTTTAGAAATATCCTGTTCCTTCACCTTCAGCTGATGGTAGCCAGATCGGAGGTCTATCCTTGATAAGCAACTGGAACCTTAGTGCTGACCGAACAAGTCATCAATACTCGGTAATGGATACTGATTCTTCACCGTCAACTTATTCAACTCCCAGTAGTCAATGCACATCCGCATACTATCGTCTTTCTACTAACAAACAATAACGGAGCACCCCAAGGAGAGATGCTAGGTCGGATGAACCCTTTATCCATCAACTCTTATAGTTGAGCTATTAGCTCCTTCATCTCGGTCGGAGCTAATCGATACGGTGCTTTAGCAACGGTTGAGCACCGGGTATCAAATCAATCTGGAACTCAATCTCGCAATCTGGTGGCACACCTAATAAATCTTCTGGGAACACGTCTAGAAAATCGCGCACCATTGGCACGTCGGATAATTGTGGTACCGTTTCCACATGCTTTACGTAAGACAGGTAGGCATTACATCCACTCTTTATGCATTTCTCCGCCAGAGCCATCGAAATCAACTTTGGAATCGTAGTAACGCGATCACCATAGATCATCATTGAACTTCCATCGGGCGCAACTAATCAAATCATCTTCCTGCGACACACGATGTTTGATTCATAGGTTGCTAACCAATCCACCCCTAGTACTATATCAAATCCGCCTAGGGGCATCACATGCATTTAGCAGAAAATCTATGACCTTCAAGTTCTATGGCACAGTCCTCTATTATATCAGTAATCCTAGTAGACTTACCAATAGCAGTTTTGACGTCAAAAGGTTCATTGATACTTCTACTACTAACAGGAAACTTAGCATAGAAAGTAGTAGAAATAAAACTCCTACTAGCACCAGAATCAAATAATACAGAGGCACAAATTTGGTTACCAGAAACATACCTGACACGACATAGGGGTCCACTCTGGCCTCCTCATGTGTTATCGTGAATACTCTAGCAGTTTCCCTCTGTCCTCCATCTTCCGTCCCCTTCTTCGCTCTGGAACTCTCGGCCCTTGGCTTATTACACTCCCGACTCAGGTGGCCTACTACACCACCGTTGTAGCACCTCGCTACCCTACAATCCTTAGCGTTGTGGCTAGGCTTCCCGCACTTGAAACAGACATTTAATCCTAACCTGCACTCACCAGTGTGTTCTCTCCCATATTTACCACACTTCTTTATCCCCGAGCTTGATGACCCCACCCTTGGTCATCCACCTTCATCCTCTTGTTGTTTGGAGTGAAACTGCCACGTCCAAACCTTTTCCCACTCCAGTTCCTATCACCATCACCTGTCTTCTTCACCTCAACTACCACCACCTTTCTCTCATCGTATAACCTCCCAGCCAGATCTACTGCCGACCTGAAAGTGCTTGGTCGGGTACGAATCAAGTGCCTGCGAATGTCAGCGGCAATCCCTGGATGTACTTCTTGATCTTCCTCGACGCCGACGTCACCTGATCCGGCACCAGTTTTGCCATCTCATTAAACTTGCTGGTGTGTCATGGTGCCTGCCTCCAGCTGTTGGAACTCCCCCTCTATCTTGTCGAGTTCCCGGTGAGGACAGAATTCCTTGATCACCAGCTTCTTTAACTCTCCCCATCTTATCCTCCCAATGGCCCTGCTGCCCTCGGCTTGGACAATATTGTCCCACTAACACAGAGCCGAGTCAACAATTGAGTGAGTGGCAAACTTCACCTTCTTGTCCTCGTGACACTCACTAATTCTAACACCGCTTCCATCTCCCTTACCCAATGGTGGGCAGCTGCAACATTGCCATTGCCATCAAAAGTCGAGGGCTTGCACCTTTGGAATGCCCCATAGTTGTAGTCACGTTCAACTTCCTCTTCCTCCTCCTCCTCACTAGAGACAATCGTCTCTGTCTCCAGTTGTTCTCTTTCTTCTCTCCCAGTGGTCCTCCTCGCTTCTTTCTTCTCATCCTCCCTTACAGCCTTAATAACTTCGGTCACCACATATGGTAAAATCATCTGCATGACTTGATGTACTTCCTCTACTACTACCTCTTTCACTGAGGCCCTTAAGTTGGCACTCTCATCACCACCTTCCTGGTGATGCATCTCGGGCTCCTCACGGGCCCTCTTAGTAGTCTTAGCCTTATTCCTAGTAACATGTGGTTCAACACTACGTCCACTATGTACTCTACCTCTAGAGGCCTCAGATGATCTACCTCCAGCCATTCTCTAATCACTATAAGATTCAAACACTAACACGGTCATTCAAGGTAATGGGTCAGTTTATGTTAAGTATAGTAAGTTCCTAATTATAGTGACCAGTTGTGATTAGCCACTTACTTTACTCTTCACACCCCAAGCATTTCTTATCCTGATTACATCAGTATCTAAATCTGCTAAGAGCACATTATTCAATTTGTACACACACATAACTCCAATTAATTTTGAGAAAAGAAATACCTGATGGCACGTAGCTACTCAGGCTGGCATCCCTTTCCTTTAGTCCCATTCTCAGTTTAAGATTAGGTTCTTTTTGAAAACTTTCCTAATTCACTAAAACTTTGGCTCTGATACTAACTTGTAAGACCCCGTTCCGGGGACACTTACAGTTGGACAATCATTGCATTATTACATAAAACAATACATAATACATAAAATATGCAGCGAAAGCAAGCTAACAAAAATCATTCTTCCATTGATAAATACTGTTGTTAAGTAATACATCATTGTTAAATTACAAAAGCATCATTCATTTGCATTACAAAACAACAGTTTTATTATGTGTGAATGGATGCCAGTCTTGCCTACCAAGTAGCCTTCCCGTGTGCCATCCTCGGCAATTTACCTGCCAACTGAAAATGCATAAAAATAAGTATTGCTGAATGAGTTCTAGTTTTATAAGTATTAAAATACCTTGGGTGTTTTTTGTATACGAAAATATGCATCTCAAATACTATATACATTCATACTATATTCATCGTTTCATTCTTTTCATTAACATTCACTTTTATATTCATTCTTTTGTTTCGTACTTTTCACTATCTTTTACTTTCTTTCTATAATTTCTTTTCGTACTTTACATCATATTTACTTTCATACTTTCTTTTTGTACTTTACAACATCTTTACTTTCATACGGATCGATCTACAATACCCCGAACATTGTGTACAAACCTAATACTGGGCCTGAGGTCTACAAATAGACCCCGAACATTGTGCACGAAGCTAACCCAGTCACCTAGGGCTGGTCATCTCTCCCACTCAGACCAATATGCAATAGCTCGAACAGGTGCACGAAGCTGATGCTGGACCTGAGGCTACAAATAGACCCCGAACATTATGCATGAAGTTGACCCATTCCATGGGTATGCCATAGGTCCAGTCAATCTCAATGATCGACCCTGTATTCATCCCTTGGGTTATTAAAACCGCACCAGTTGAGCTAACGACAACATGGTCTTGTGCACCTCTTTCTTTGCTTGCAAGCCATTCTTTCTTTCATTACGTTCCACTTTTTATCTTTGTTATCTTTCACTTTGTTGTGTTATACTTTACGTTATCATACATACATCATACTACGTAAAGTCAAACATAATACTTAACGTATATTATATAATATATACGTTTTGAAAACCACTAAAAGATAAACATCATATACATATGCATATCATACATTCATCATATCATCATACATACTCTGACCATAGACCATCACATATTCATGCTTAAACTGGGCTAATATAGTCCATAAGTCAAACTAGGGTCAAACCCTAAAATTCGTTTCCAAAAATTAAAAAAAAATTTCTAAGTGTTTGGGCGCATGGGCACTATTCGGGCGCAATAGGACTACTTGGACGTTTTTCCACTATTCAGGCGCATGAGCCTCACTTACGCATTTCAACACTTAGGCGCATGACCCACTTCGAGCGCATGGATACTTTTTGGGCGCAGGACGTACCCTTATGCGTATGAACCTAACACAGGCGCATGAGCCACTGTTTAGGCGCATGGGCTTACACTTAGGAGTTCTAAGGCAACACTTGGGTGCATGGGGTATTTTTCAGGCGCATGAAGGTAATGTTTAGGTGCATGAACCTATATTTAGTAATTTCAGTTTTTATTTTGGGCTCATATTCCTATTTTTGGCGCATGAGCCTCACTTACGCATTTCAACACTTAGGCGCATGACCCACTTCGAGCGCATGGATACTTTTTGGGCGCAGGACGTACCCTTATGCGTATGAACCTAACACAGGCGCATGAGCCACTGTTTAGGCGCATGGGCTTACACTTAGGAGTTCTAAGGCAACACTTGGGTGCATGGGGTATTTTTCAGGCGCATGAAGGTAATGTTTAGGTGCATGAACCTATATTTAGTAATTTCAGGCCATATTTTGGGCTCATGAACCCTATTTTGGGCATGACCCCTACTTAAAGATTTTCTAAGGCAATTATCAGGCGCATGGGCCCTGTTTGGGCGCATGACCACCTACATACTTGTTTCTAAGATATATTTCAGTCCCAAACATTAGGAGTTCTAACGCAACACTATGGGGTACTCTTCAGGCGCATGAAGGTACTGTTTAGGCGCATGAACCTATACTTAGTAATTTCAGGCCATATTTGGGCGCATGAACCCTATTTGGGCACATGACCCCCTCTTAAAGATTTTCTAAGGCAATTATCAGGCGTATGGGCCCTGTTTGGGCGCATGACCACCTACATACATGTTTCTAAGACATATTTCAGTCGCAAACATTATCTTAGCCTAAACAACAACAAAGCATTAACAACCCTAAAACATCAAACACATACACATATACATAGGGTTACATACATATATTTTGTAAAAATATTTTACATGCATTTTCAGCCCTGAAAACGTTTAAAACATATAAAACCGGGGGGTAGAAACTCACCTTTTGTGGCCAACAATCCAAACTTCCCCAAACTTCCTTGTACACGAATTCAAACACCTAAGCATGTCAAAACACACAAACCCGAACACATAAAAACACATAAGAACATGCACTCTCAGTTTCTTAGTCGAAAACACAACTAAAACCGAGTCAATTATGCTAAAATTGCTTACCTTGGCTTATTTCTGCTACTTTCTCTCTCTAAAGTCGAAGATCTTATGTTTTCTCTCTCTAAAACTGTCGAGCAGTTGATGTAACGCACAAGTGGGCGGCCATGCCCACTTTAAACATAATAATATATATTATTTTCTTTTTACATTTTAGCCCTTCCACCTAGGCCTCTTTTCTTTTCTTTCTAAACACTTTTGTTTTCTTTCTCATTTTTTTTCTTTTCTTTTTAACTGACAAAATTTTCGGGTGTTACACTAAGCCGTAGCTTACGGCCTCCCTGATTTTATCATAATTTTCTTCATTTTCAGTAGTTTTCAAGCCATAATCTTGCTATTCTTTGTATCCTTCTCAAATAATGTTCATTAAGCTTCATTTAACCTATATTTCAAACATGTAACAAAGTGATTGTATTGGATATCAAAATTAGGTTAAAAACAATGTTTTAAACATCTAAAACTCATACCTAACACCAATACATCAGTCGTCGCCATAGGTAAAAACCATTTTTTTCTTTTTCTTCCTCTAAATAACTTGGAGGGAATATTCCCGTCTTTTATGACACACCTATGGCGACGACTGTCACCGCCGTAGTTGTTAAATAATCTTTTATGATTAAAATAAATTAAAATTAATTATTAAAATAATAATAATAATAATAATTTTTATGTACATATCATTTCTATTATTAAAAGTATTATTGTTATTATTATAATTATAAGTCATAATAATAATATTAACAAATATTATATTTATTAATTATAATTATAAATAATTTGTGTTAGTTAAGATCAAATATGTTCCGTATGATAGTTAATTTTGATTACATTAAAGGTTAACTCCAATTATGATTATCGATGTTAAATTATACACGTTGATAGTAGTTTATGGAAATATTATGTTTATTAACTGTAACTTAAGTTTCTTTATGTTTGGTTATCAGTAATGAATATCAAACAATGTTAAATATATTTGGCTACGATGATTAGCATCAATTACATTCGTCATATGTTAGTTATGATCCAATCATGATGACACATATTCAATTATACACTATGATGATAATTTACATGAAATTATTCTTATTAATAGTAAGTTAAGTTTGTTTTTTCTTAATTATTATCAGTGAAAGTCAATCAAGGTTAAATATGTCCAATTATGATGGTTAGGGTGATTACATATGTTAAAGTTTACCTATGATCCAATTATAAAGATCATTGTGAATTATAGACATTAATGTAAATTAAGTTTTTTATATTCAATTATCATTAATGAGTATCAAAACAAACTCAAAGGTGCTCTTATGAGGATTAGGGTTTATTACATACGTCAAAAGTTAGCTTTGTTCGAATTAGAATGTCGTCCTGACCACTATCCAATGGATTCGGGCCTCTAAGACAGTCCCATCATTCTTGAGAGTCTTTATTTGTTGCTAAAGACAGAGGGTCCGTTATAGGTAGGTGCAGAGAAGTAGTTAAGGTGACTTGGAAATAAGGGTTTGGAAGAGCAATGCGGAGAATCACCTGTTGATTTCACCCATTGTTGTTGCGAGCTCCATTGTAGTTAGAGCGGAGAGGAACCATTATCAGAAGTGAAGTCTGAGATTGAATTATTAATATTATTATTTTTAGTACAACAATTATAATAACAATAATAATAATAATAATAATAATAATAATAATAATAATAATAATAATAATAATAATAATATAACAATAATAATAATAAAAATAATAATAATATAAATAGTACTAATATCCACTATTAATAATAATAAAAATAAATAATACATTTTAATATTGATAATAATAATAATAATGTAATAATAATAATAATAATAACAATAATAATAAAAATATATTAATAATAATAATAATAATAAAATAATAATAATAATAATAACACTATAATAATAATATAACAATATTAATAACAACACTAATAATAATAATTATAACATAATATAACATAATATAACATAGTATATAGCACAATATATAGCACGGCCCGACACTAACATAACATAACGTAGCGTAACGTAGCGTAACGTAGCGTAACGTAGCGTAACGTAGCGTAACGTAGCGTAACGTAGCGTAACGTAGCGTAACGTTGCGTAACGTAGCGTAACGTAGCGTAACGCAGCGTAACGTAGCGTAACGTAGCGTAACGTAGCGTAACGTAGCGTAACGTAGCGTAACGTAGCGTAACGTAGCGTAACGTAGCGTAACGTACCGTAACGTAGCGTAACGTAGCGTAACGTAGCGTAACGTAGCGTAACGTAGCGTAACGTAACGTTGGATAATTTTTTCATGAGATATTTAATTATTTCATTATTTAAGTTGGTTAAATAATAAAATATAAAAGAGTGTTATGTTATAAAATTAAACTAGGTGTTAATTTTATAACTTAGTTGATTAAAATGAAAGGTAAAAGAGTGGGAAAACCCATTTAAAAGACAAAAATGTTGCCGCCCAAAAGAGCCTAGGGAACATGTAATTTATGTCTTGTTTCATGCAAGATTTTAAACACTATAACACTCTTCAATAATCAGCTCTCAAACTCTCTTTTCTCTCTCACACATGCAAAACTCCTTCTCTCATTCTTCTTAAAAAAAACCGATATACAAGGCTGCTTTCAAGGCTGTTTTGAAGGTTGTTCTTGGCAGAAATTTCGTGTTCAAGAAGAGGGACAAGGCTTGGTGCAACACTACCTAGCAAGTATGTAAGGCCCCATTCCCGGAAGCCTCACAGTTGGTTAATCATAGCATAAAATCAGTTTAATAACAAAACATTTCAGCGGAAATAATTAGACATTCATTTAAAACTTAGAAACTATGTCGTACTCATACATTTGTCCTTTAATTGTAAATGAAACATATTACTTGTTCTTAAATTACAATAAATATTTCATAAAGGGGAATGCCATCCATAGCTCACCAAGTAGCTTCGTGGTGCCATCCTCAGCATCAGCGCTTACCTGTCCACTATTATGTATAAAAGTCAGCTTTGCTGAGTGAATTCTAGTTTTATATAAGTAAGAAAATATAAGTTTTATCCTCCATATAATGACCACGCATACATCATACTACATAACATTACTTGCATCATATTAAGCATGTTCATTATCTTTCATTCTTTCATTATGATTCACTTCATCATAAGCGAGATTGCACAAAGCAAGGGCTCCATGTTGATCGACAACAAATGTCGATCCCCGTCGGTACACATCTTCACGGTAGCTAACCCCCGACAGTTGATCCACACTGCAAGGCACATAGCCCGCTCATGACTACGGATCCATCATCATACATCAGACTCACCTAAGTCAAGTCTATCATAGTGCTTGCAAGACTCTTCATCATCAAACGGGCCCGGGGTAACATTCGTTAAGTTCCATTTTTCATTAATATTATCTTCCACTTAATATATAATACGTAACTTATTAAGTACACAACATACCAAGTACTAGTCAACATAACACGTAACCAACCCTCCGCGGGATAGCGGGGGTGGGGTCCTAGGGGTAGCAGCCCCTAGTGGGGTCCAAGGGGCACCGCCCCTGGCTGGGGCCGGGCTGAATCCTTACCATGAAAACCTTATGTTTACTGTGCATAATAGCCCTAAAAACATAGAAAAACGTTTAAATAAGGGGATCTAGAACTCACCTGGATAATGTGAGTAACTTCTAAACTAAGCACTCTAGGCTAGGATCATACCACACAACCTGCAAATAAGTTCACACTCAAAAAGGTCATTTTGTGCAGTTTCGCTGCCCAGTTTCACTGCCCAGTTTCGCAGCCCAGTTTCGCTGGCAGTTTCGCCGGCAGTTTCGCCGGCAGTTTCGCCGGCAGTTTCGCTGGCAGTTTCGCTGCCAGTTTCGTTGCCAGTTTCGCCCAGCAGTTTCGCAAGACAGTTTTGCTGTCAGGTGCGCCAACTTTTGTTAGAATTTCCTAGTTTCGCAGTATCTACGGGTCAACAGTTTCGCCCCAGCGAAACTGTAGTTTCGCTGGAACTTCTCATAGTTTCGCTGGATGAGTGCACAGTTTCGCTGGATCGGGGCACAGTTTCGCTGGTTGAATAAAAATGACGAACCAGCCCGCTTTTAACCCAAAATCTTAACTTTTTATGTCCAAATCCTTGGTTTACCATCCATGAAACCATATCTAACCTTTTTACACGTTTTCATACGTAAAAATTTGACCTTTATGTGTTTTTTTGAAACCTTTCAAAACCCAAAACCCTAGAATCCGGGTTTGATCTACAGAAAGGTTTAGAGGTCGATTCTTACCAGGATTTGTTGCTCCTTTCTTGAGATTTGATGCACAAACACCCAGATCTTCAATCCCTTGACTTTAGAAGCATCAAATCTTGAGTTTCCTTCACTTTCTCTCTCTACTTTCTCTCTCTACGAATTTTGGGAGCTAGGGTTGAAATGAAGTAGATGGAGGCTGCTTTGGGTGGGTTAAGGGGCTGATTATGGGCCTTAATCACTAGCCTCTTGCCCATAACCCAATTTAGCCCAAAACCCTTTTCCTTCTTTTATTAAATACCCATTAATTAAGCCCATTACCTTAATGACTCGTTTTGACTTTTCGGGGTGTTACAAAGTAAGTGTTTGAAGGCTTGTGGGTATCGAGATTTGAGGTCCTCCACTTTGAAGGATTGCTGCTCAAAACATCATCACACTTCTTCTTTCTGTCGACTTTTGAAGGCTGCAGTAAGGTAGTTTGGCAGCCCTTTGTTGCTGTCATATTATGTTGTTTGTTATGCTACATAGTTTGCTTATTCACATAAAATGATCCTTTGTTATATGGGTTTGTTTTATACATATATAAATCAACTAAAAACATGATTTTTCAGCTTTATAATCATGTTTTAAAATATATATCCGCTGCGTTTTTAGAAAGTTCAAAGAGGTTAAACTATGTTTTAGTGTTCTTACAAACCCATCAATGGCATCAAGAGCCGGTTATGTGGATAGCTTACTTGTTCTTGTCCTTTATAATCGGTTTTAAAGGATGATTATCAACTCATAATAGGCTGATTTTGGTTGATTCAATAAACCCCATGTCTTTAAAAGTTATATCTTCATGCTTATGATTAAACTTTGAAAGATAGGAATGTCAATTGGTTGATATGCTTGGTTGTTGTTTGTTTGGACAAACAAACCCAAATTTTCAGTTTATGTTGGCTGAAAAATGGGGTTTGATGGGGTTTATTTTGTTTGTTGAATGATGTTTATGATTGTTCATATGATAGTGCATAACCTAGCTTAAACCTTGTGTTGTTTGGTTTGGATTGAATGTATTTATTTGATTGTATTCATTCAATGGGGTTGTATATTAATTTGTGCTTTGTTTAAAAATGTATTTTGTCTATTTATTCGTTGGAATGTAATAATAGATTAGGAGTAATTTTCTTTTACTAGAAAATATGTATTAGGATATATATTTTGTAAAAGAAGATGCTA
This sequence comes from Flaveria linearis, assembly GCA_024085815.1. Classification (NCBI taxonomy): domain Eukaryota; kingdom Viridiplantae; phylum Streptophyta; class Magnoliopsida; order Asterales; family Asteraceae; genus Flaveria; species Flaveria linearis. The sequence goes on along the minus strand of CM044010.1, from coordinate 43,798,177 downwards.
GGGAAGGAAGCAGAAGAGGAAGACACAAAAGATGGACTCGAAGCATATGGATGCAAGTTCAAGTGGGGGTCTATGAAGACCTCAATTTTGTGTTGTATTCAACCCTTAGGAAAGACCAAATGACCACACTTGTGATGGCAAACAAGTGTGGTCACAATAGTAGCTATGGTTATGCACATTGTGGTTGTTTATATTATGTTTGTTTGATTGTGATTTTGTAAATGATTGCATGATATTTGATATATTAAACAATCTTAATAAAAATGATCTTAACAAGCTAATATAAAATGGTTCTTAATCATTAAGTGTTAATAAATGGTTATTAAAAGGATTAATGATTTTGTAATAAAATGGGTTTTATTAAAAGAACCATAGGGTATCTTGTATTTGAAAGCATGCAAATACAAGTACATAGAATGCAAATACAAGTACATAGAGTTTCCTAAACTAGAATTATAAAATCTCTAAATATTTCACAAACAAGTTTAACACCGTCATTTTGCACAACACTTGAGTCATTTGGAAACTCTTAATGGGATAAAGGTCACCTAACCATTTAGAGGGAACTTGTGACTTAAGGTGGGGATACCACATTGGTGGGATAAAGGTCACCTAACCACTTATGTTGGTAAAGTCACATGTGTGTGCAAGTAGGGTAACTTGATTTACAAACCATGTTAAATGGATCACCTACAATATAGTTTCCAAATGGTGTTGATGGGATTAACATGCCGACTTTACATATGATGTTTAAAGTCGATCCCATACCTCTTGAAGTTGCCAATGGTTGCAACCGTCAATCGTTGACCACCTTATAAATTTAAATCATGGGATAAAGGTCACCTAACCACAATTAAATGTAATGTGGGTTCTAGATTTTAATATAAAAATAACCTTAAAAGGCATTAATTATTAAAATTGGCAATATCGAAAATACTAAAATAGATCTTTGTTAAATTTTATAGATGGCCACCAATAATGACAATCATGATAACTCATCCGCGTCCACCCAATCATTACGAGCGATCCTCCAAAAGGAACGTCTAAATCATAATAATTTCATTGATTGGTATCGAAACTTGAGAATCGTTCTCTAGCAAGAGAGAAGATTATATGTTTTAGACGACCATATACCCGATCAACCTACTGAGGATGATGAGGAGGCCTACAATGATTGGCTGAAGTACACTGAGGACTCCATCCATGTGTCTTGTCTCATGCTAGTGAGCATGACTCCAGATCTCCAAAAGGAGTATGAACATCACGGATAGGGTCGCTAGCATGAGACAAGACACTTGGACGGAGTCCTCAGTGTACTTCAGCCAATCATTGTAGGCCTCCTCATGTTCCTCAGTAGGTTGATCGGGGATAGGGTCGTCTAAAACATATGATCTTCTTTCTTGCTTGAGAACGATTCTCAAGTTTCGATACCAATCAATGAAATTACTATGATTTAGACGTTCCTTTTGGAGGATCGCTCGTAATGATTGGGTGGACGAGGATAAGTTATCATGATTGTCATTATTGGTGGCCATCTACAAAATTTAACAAAGATCTATTTTAGTATTTTCGATATGCTAATTTTTAATAATTAATGCCTTTTAAGGTCATTTTTATATTAAAATCTAGAACCCAACATTACATTTAAATTGTGGTTAGGTGATCTTTATCCCACGATTTAAATTAATAAAGTGGTCAACGATTGACGGTTGCAACCATTTGCAACTTCTAGAGGTATGGGATCGACTTTAAACATCATATGTAAAGTCGGCATGTTAATCCCATCAACACCATTTGGAAACCATATTATAAGTGATCCATTTAACATGGTTTGCAAATCAAGTTACCCTACTTGCACACACATGTGAGTTTACCAACATAAGTGGTCAGGTGACCCACCAATGTGGTAGCCCCACCTTGAGTCACAAGTTCCCTCTAAATAGTTAGGTGACCTTTATCCCATTAAGAGTTTCCAAATGACTCAAGTGTTGTGCAAAAGGATGGTGTTAAACTTGTTTGTCAAATGTTTAGAGATTTCATAATTCTAGTTTAGAAAACTCTATGTACTTGTATTTGCATGCTTTCAAATACAAGATACGCTATGGTCCTTCTTAATAAAACCCATTTATTACGAAATCATTAATCCTTTTAGTAACCATTTATTAACACTTAATGATTAAGAACCATTTTATATTAGCTTGTTAAGATCATTTTTATTAAGATTGATTATCATATCCAAATATCATACAATCATTCATAAAATCACAATCATACAAGCATAATATAAACAACCACAATATGCATAACCATAGCACTATTATGACCACACTTGTTTGCCATCACAAGTGTGGTCATTTGGTCTTTCCTAAGGGTTGAATACAACACAAAATTGGGGTCTTCATAGACCCTCACTTGAACTTGCATCCATATGCTTCAAGTCCTTCTTTTGTGTCTTCCTCTTGTGCTTCCTTCCCCGAGCATCTTCTATTACAAAATATATATCCTAATACATATTTTCTAGTAAAAGAAAAATACTCCTAATCTATTATTACATCCCAATGAATAAATAGACAAATTACATTTTTAAACAAAGCACAAACAAATTAATATACACCCCATTGAATAAACCAAAACCAACCATTGCAAACATCCAAACAACACAAGGTCTAAGCTAGGTTATGCACTATCATATGAACAATCATAAACATCATTCAACAAACAAAATAAACCCCATCAAACCCCATATTTTCAGCCAACATAAACTAAAAATTTGGGTTTGTTTGTCCAAACAAACAACAACCAAACATATCAACCAATTGACATTCCTATCTTTCAAAGTTTAATCATAAGCATGAAGATATAACTTTGAAAGACAAGGGGTTTATTGAATCAACCAAAATCAGCTTATTATGACTTGATAATCATCCTTTAAAACCGATTTTAAAGGACAAGAACAAGTAAGCTATCCACATAACCGGCTCTTGATGCCATTGTAGGGTTTGTTAGAACATAAAACCAAGTTTAACCATTTAAACTTTCAGAAAAACACAGCGGATATATATTTTAAAGCATGATTATAAAGCTGAAAAATCATGTTTTTAGGTGATTTATATATGTATAAAACAAACCCATATAACAAGGATCATTTTTATGTGAATAACCAAACCATGTAGCATAACAAACAACATAATATGGCAGCCACAAAGGGCTGCCAGACTACCTTACTGCAGCCTTCAAATGTCGACAGAAAGAAGAAGTTGAGATGCTGAAAATTTGGCCAAGACTTCAATATTAGAGGTCCTCAATCTTGTATACCCCAAGCCCTTGCAGTAAACATCACTCTTGCTAGGGAGAGTACACCAAAAACCCCACTCAAAAACCCCAAAACTGCTGCTGCTATGCCGAGAGCAAAATGGAGAGAGAGGGGAGATTCTTTTCTTGTTGCATGTGTTGTGTTGAGTGTTTGGAGGAGTGCAAGACTAGTAATGTGTTTCTCTTCTCAAAAAGGCAATTAGACCAATAGGATAAAGGGGGGTGGCTGAATTAATTTAATTCATAAGGTTTTCCCTCCTTTAAACTAAACATGTACACACATTAAAAATAGTCTTGTAACTAGACATACAATTAACCCTTTAATTGTACGTATAAGTCTTATAAGTTATACAATTAACCATTTAACTTATAAGTTATAAGTCCTCATCATTATTTGGTGTTATCTAACTTATTAAATAACACTTCAAATAATATTATTGAACAAAATATTCTAATAAGTTATTCCCTCACATATGCAACTTATTTAGAAAACCCATTTTCTAAACTGGTGTAAATATTTAATTGCATGATTATATCATCAAATAAATATTAATTGGTGTTTGCTAAGCTTGTTATTGGGTATAACCCGACTTGGATTATAACGTACTAACCTCATCAATATTCTACGTGTCTTGGGCACATAGAATCCTACAATTTGTTCATGAGATATTTAATTATTTTATTATTTAAGTTGGTTAAATAATGAAATATAAAAGAGTGTTATGTTATAAAATTAAACTAGGTGTTAATTTTATAAGTTAGTTGATTAGAAGAGTGTTATAAAATAAAAGGTAAAAGAGTGGGAAAACCCATTTAAAAGACAAAAATGTGGCCGCCCAAAAGAGCCTAGGGAACATGTAATTTATGTCTTGTTTCCTGCAAGATTTTAAACACTACAACACTCTTCAATAATCAGCTCTCAAACTCTCTTTTTCTCTCTCACACATGCAAAACTCCTTCTCTCATTCTTCTTAAAAAATACCGATATACAAGGCTGCTTTCAAGGCTGTTTGAAGTCTGTTCTTGGCAGATATTTGTGTTCAAGAAGAGGACAAGGCTTGGTGCAACACTACCTAGCAAGTAAGTGTTTGAAGGCTTGTGGGTATCAAGATTTGAGGTCCTCCACTTTGAAGGATTGCTGCTCAAAACATCATCACACTTCTTCTTTCTGTCGACTTTTGAAGGCTGCAGTAAGGTAGTTTGGCATCCCTTTGTGGCTGCCATATTATGTTGTTTGTTATGCTACATAGTTTGTTTATTCACATAAAATGATCCTTTGTTATATGGGTTTGTTTTATACATATATAAATCACCTAAAAACATGATTTTTCAGCTTTATAATCATGTTTAAAATATATATCCGCTGTGTTTTTCAGAAGTTCAAAGAGGTTAAACTATATTTTAGTGTTCTTACAAACCCATCAATGGCATCAAGAGCCGGTTATGTGGATAGCTTACTTGTTCTTTTCCTTTAAAATCAGTTTTAAAGGATGATTATCAACTCATAATAGGCTGATTTTGGTTGATTCAATAAACCACATGTCTTTCAAAGTTATATCTTCATGCTTACGATTAAACTTTGAAAGATAGGAATGTCAATTGGTTGATATGTTTGGTTGTTGTTTGTTTGGACAAACAAACCCAAATTTTCAGTTTATGTTGGCTGAAAATATGGGGTTTGATGGGGTTTATTTTGTTTGTTGAATGATGTTTATGATTGTTCATATGATAGTGCATAACCTAGCTTAGACCTTGTGTTGTTTGGTTTGGATTGAATGTATTTATTTGATTATATTCATTCAATGGGGTTGTATATTAATTTGTGCTTTGTTTAAAAATGTATTTTGTCTATTTATTCATTGGAATGTAATAATAGATTAGGAGTAATTTTCTTTTACTAGAAAATATGTATTAGGATATATATTTTGTAAAAGAAGATGCTCGGGAAGGAAGCACAAGAGGAAGACACAAAAGAAGGACTCAAAGCATATGGATGCAAGTTCAAGTGGGGGTCTATGAAGACCTCAATTTTTTGTTGTATTCAACCCTTAGGAAAGACCAAATGACCACACTTGTGATGGCAAACAAGTGTGGTCACAATAGTAGCTATGGTTATGCACATTGTGGTTGTTTATATTATGCTTGTTTGATTGTGATTTTGTGAATGATTGCATGATATTTGATATATTAAACAATCTTAATAAAAATGATCTTAACAAGCTAATATAAATGGTTCTTAATCATTAAGTGTTAATAAATGGTTATTAAAAGGATTAATGATTTTATAATAAAATGGGTTTTATTAAAAGAACCATAGGGTATCTTGTATTTAAAAGCATGCAAATACAAGTACATAGAGTTTTCTAAACTTGAATTATGAAATCTCTAAATATTTCACAAACAAGTTTAACACCATCCTTTTGCATAACACTTGTTGGATACTCTTAATGGGATAAAGGTCACCTAACCATTTAGAGGGAACTTGTGACTTAAGGTGGGGATACCATATTGGTGGGATAAAGGTCACCTAACCACATATGTTGGTAAACTCACATGTGTGTGCAAGTAGGGTAACTTGATTTGCAAACCATGTTAAATGGATCACCTACAATATGGTTTCCAAACGGTGTTGATGGGATTAACATGCCGAATTTACATATGATGTTTAAAGTCGATCCCATACCTTTAGAAGTTGCAAATGGTTGCAACCGTCAATCGTTGACCACCTTATTAATTTAAATCGTGGGATAAAGGTCACCTAACCACAATTTAAATGTAATGTTGGGTTCTAGATTTTAATATAAAAATAACCTTAAAAGGCATTAATTATTAAAATTGGCAATATCGAAAATACTAAAATAGATCTTTGTTAAATTTTGTAGATGGCCACCAATAATGACAATCATGATAACTCATCTGCGTCCACCCATCATTACGAGCGATCCTCCAAAAGGACCGTCTAAATCATAATAATTTCATTGATTGGTATCGAAACTCGAGAATCGTTCTCAAGCAAGAGAGAAGATCATATGTTTTAGACGACCCTATCCCCGATCAACCTACTGAGGATGATGAGGAGGCCTACAACGATTGGCTGAAGTACACTGAGGACTCCATCCAAGTGTCTTGTCTCATGCTAGCGAGCATGACTCCGGATCTCCAAAAGGAGTATGAACATCACGGAGCTTATGACATGATAACCCAGCTGAAGGAAACGTTCCAACAGCAAGCAAGGGTTGAGCGCTTCGAAACGGTTCGAGCACTCCATGCATGTCGTATGGACGACAACCAATCTGTTTCATCTTATGTACTTAGGATGAAAAGTCATATTGACCGCCTCGAGAGGCTTAATTGTCCCGTCTCGAAGGAATTGGCCACAGATTTGATTCTTAATGGCCTTAACAAGAAGTTCTAGACATTCGTGTTGAACTACAACATGAATGCTTGGGACAAGAGCATTGGTGAGCTTCACTCAATGCTTAAAACTGCCGAGGCGGCCATGGGTAAAAGGGTTTTACCCGTTCTCACCATCAATGAAGGTGGGAACAAGAAAGGCCTTATCCAGCACCCAAGGCAAAGGTTACCAAAGGTAAGGGACCCGTTTAGGGATTTATGAATTGGTTCATGAAAATACTTTAAATAGTTCATTGTACCAAACTAATACCAAGAAACTCAAATTAGATTTGAGTGATACCTATCTTTGGCATTGTCGTCTTGGTCATATAAACAAGAAACGTATACAAACACTTTAAAAGAATGGTCTTTTAAAAACAAATGAATGTGATTCATTTGATGTATGTGAATCTTGTTTACAAGGAAAAATGACTAAGGCACCCTTTAGTGGAACTAACGAAAGGGCAAAAGATTTATTAGGAATCATACATGCGGACGTATGTGGTCCTTTTAAACCAATGACTAGGACTGGTGAAAGATACTTCATTACCTTTACCGACGATTATAGTCGCTATGGATATGTGTACTTATTAAGGCACAAAGATGAAGCTTTTGAAATGTTTAAAATCTTCAAGAATGAAGTAGAAAATCAACTCAACAAGTCGATTAAAGTTCTCCGTACCGATACAGGAGGTGAATACCTAAGTGATGCTTTTCAAGATCATCTTAGGAGTTGTGGGATTGTCTCACAACTCACTCCACCTGGAACACCACAACATAATGGTGTGTCTGAGAGGAGGAATCGAACCTTATTGGATATGGTCCGATCTATGATGGCTAAAAGCACATTACCTCTACCATTTTGGGGTTTCGCTTTACTCTCCGCAGCCCGTATTTTAAATATGGCCCCAACCAAAAAGGTGGAAAGGACAAGTTTTGAGATATGGCATGGAAGAGTTCCATCCCTATCATACTTAAGGGTCTGGGGTTGTGAGGCTTATGTTAAGACTCCCACCCCAAACAAATTGGAAGTCCGATCCACCAAGTGTATCTTTATTGGATATCCTAGAGATTCTATAGGATATTATTTCTATGATTCACTGGAACAAAAGGTGTTTGTCGCCAGAAAGGGTGAGTTCTTAGAAGCAAAGTTCCTTATGAAAGAAACTAGTAGTAGAACAGTGGGCCTTGAGGAGGATCAAGAACCAGAATCCGATGCATGTTTGGTTGAGACTAGCCCTCAACATGAGGATGTTGAGGATGATCAAGCGGTTGATCAATACACACAAAACGTTCGCAGAAGTGGTAGAACTAGTAATCCACCTGAAAGATACAGATTTTTCATGATTGGATGCTATGTGGTAGATTCAGATGAACCAACCACATACCATGATGCAGTGTCCAATTTGGATTGTGACAAATGGCTTGAAGCAATGAATGTTGAGATGCAATCCATGTATGACAATCAAGTTTGGGAACTTGTTGACCACCTCTTAACTCCAAGATAGTTGGAAGTAAGTGGGTTTTCAAGAAGAAAACTGATATGCATGGAAACTTGGATACTTATAAAGCTAGACTTGTAGCAAAGGGTTTCACTCAAACTCAAGGAATGATTATGATGAAACCTTCTCACCTGTTACGATGCTAAAGTCTATTAGGATATTGTTTGCCATAGCTGCTCATTATGATTATGAGATTTGGCAAATGGACGTCAAAACCCCTTTCCTAAATGGATATCTTGAGGAGGATGTCTATATGGTTCAGCCTGAAGATTTTGTCGATCCAAGACATCCTAATAAAGTATGCAAGTTAAAGAAATCAATCTATGGATTGAAACAAGCATCGAGAAGATGGAATCACCGTTTTGATGAAGAGGTAAAGAAATTTGGCTTCATCAAAAACGCTGATGAGGCTTGTGTGTATAAGAAGGCTAGTGGGAGCATAATAACATTCCTAGTATTGTATGTTGATGACATACTACTATTTGGAAATGACATTCCAACCATGGAAGGTGTTAAAACCTGGCTTGGAAGTTGTTTCTCCATTAAGGATCTTGGTGAAGCTGCCTATATTCTGGGAATAAAGATCTGTAGGGATAGATCAAGGCGGTTGATTGGTTTAAATCAAAGTGCATACATTGATAAAATCTTGAAAAGGTTCAAGATGGAGAACTCTAAGAAAGGTACCGTACCTATTCAAAGAGGAACGATATTGAGTACGACTCAATGTCCTATCTTAAAGGATGAGCAAGATAAAATGAAGGCAATCCCATACGCATCTGCTATTGGATCCATCATGTATGCGATGATATGCACTCGACCGGACGTGTCATGCGCCTTAAGCATGACAAGTCGATACCAGCAAAATCCAGGAAGCAGTCATTGGATGGCTGTTAAGAACATACTCAAGTACCTAAGGAGGATGAAAGATATGTTCCTAATCTATGGATCTGGTGATGAGGAACTCGTTGTAAAAGGTTACACGGATGTGAGTTTCCAAACCGATCGTGACGATTCACGGTCACAATCGTGATACATTTTCATTCTGAATGGAGGAGCGGCCTCTTGGAAGAGCTCCAAGCAGGATGTGGTGGCTCTATCAACTACAGAATCAGAATACGTCACCGCCTCATTGGCAGCTCAAGAAGCTGCATGGTTGAAGAAATTCATTGCCGATCTAGGGTTGTCCCTCCATTCAGGACTCCCTAGAGATCTTTTGTGATAACGAGGGTGCGATTGATCAAATCAAGGAACCTCGTACTCATCAAAGACTAGGCACATTGAGCAGAGATTCAACTACATACGAGATGAAGTTGAAAAGGGAAAGATATGTATTCGCAAAGTTCACACGGATCAAAACATTGCGGATCCTCTCACGAAGCTCCTTGAAAAGGCAAAGCATGAAGGTCATACTTGTGCCATGGGACTTCGATATTCTAGTGATATGATTTGATCTGTAAATTTTGTATTTGGATATGTGGATCTCCTTATTATTTGAATAAAATTATTTGGTTATAATGTTTCGATTCATGTTCCAATTTAGCATGTTTAATCCATGAGTAAGTTGTTTACTCTAAATGTCCGTAGTCGTTCAGACTTGTGGGAACAAGTGTGAGGGTAAGATTATTATGAACTTGGATTGGTTGATATTCATAAGGATGAATATAGAGAAATGCGTTGCTACCAAGGTTCATAGATATTTGTGAGATGCAAATATTGGACTGACCTGCATCTCAAATATTACTACATGGAATCTTCATGATTGATCATAAGTAATTTGATTAAAGGCGAACATCATTTGGTATCCTCTAACCTGAGATACATATTGGGTCTTGATATTTACCAAATTTTACACTTTGGCTCAGTTCTTCGCTGTTCTGAAATTTGGCAGTACAAAAGTCTGAGTTCAGGTATGATATAAAGTAATTGTGAGAGACGTATGTAGTCAAGAAGGGATTTGTCCCTCTTTTTCGTTGAGAGTAAGATGTCTAAGGCCTGATAAAGTTAAATCAATGAGAATGATCACTCCATGTCTTTAGGATTTAACATGACATCTGTGACAAAAGGATTGATGATTGATTGACCTAAAACATTTCAAGTATGGTACTTGAAGAGGATGATGTTATTGAATGGCACTTAGTCATACGTATTAAGGGTAGTAACCGTTGCTAGGCGGTATTTACTGCTTGCATCAATCTTCTATGAGTCTTGTGCAAGTGGGAGATTGTAGGATCTTATATGCCCAAGACACATACCAGATTGATGTGGTTAGTACGTTATGATCCAAGTCAGGTCATACCAAATAACAGGCTATACAAACACTAACAAACATTTATTTTATAGATGAGATCATACAATTAATGTTTGACACCTATTTAAAAAAATTGGTTTTCTAAATATTGCTTTAGTGAAAGAACAACATTATATGGATAATTTGTTCATGAGATATTTAATCATTTCATTATTTAAGTTGGTTAAATAATGAAATATAAAAGAGTGTTATGTTATAAAATTAAACTAGGTGTTAATTTTATAAGTTAGTTGATTAGAAGAGTGTTATAAAATAAAAGGTAAAAGAGTGGGAAAACCCATTTAAAAGACAAAAATGTGGCCGCCCAAAAGAGCCTAGGGAACATGTAATTTATGTCGTGTTTCTTGCAAGATTTTAAACACTACAACACTCTTTAAAATCAGCTCTCAAACTCTCTTTTTCTCTCTCACACATGCAAACTCCTTCTCTCATTCTTCTTAAGAAAAACCGAGATACAAGGCTGCATTCAGGCTGTTTTGAAGGTTGTTCTTGGCAGAAATTTCGTGTTCAAGAAGAGGGACAAGGCTTGGTGCAACACTACCTAGCAAGTAAGCGTTTGAAGGCTTGTGGGTTGTGGTATCGAGATTTAAGGTCCTCCACTTTGAAGGATTGCTGCTCAAAACACATCACACTTCCTCTTTCTGTCGACTTTGAAGGCTGCAATAAGGTAGTTTGGCGTAACATAACA